>CM035168.1:85172694-86372694 GCA_020205615.1 Panax quinquefolius
CATACTACTATATCAATCGATCGCTTAATATTATTATATATAACGTACGTACACTCTCAGTAGGTAGCAAACTAGCACAGTATGTAATCCATTAATCAGAGTTTTCAATGGGTTGGGGGTACCGACTAGTTAGTCAGTCGTGTACTCCCAGAATTAGCGTTGGATCCGATCCCACACAAAAACGTCATAGAATTAGACTTTCGGAAAGGAAAATTTTACAAAAACCATGCAAAATCGACTTCTAGTCATGACAACATAATAATTAAAAGGCAAAACAGGCCCAGCCACAGCCAGCCGCAGCCGAGGGAGGACAGCCATTCCAGATCAAACAAGAGCCAACTCAATTTGATATTTTCAACACGTAACTCATATATTAGTCATTCGGCACATCAGTGATCAATTTCCTTTAAGAAATGGAGAGGGAGAAGAAGTATTGTATTTTTTCCCCATCCGACCTGACCCGACCCACAAAAAGACATCTACACGCATGCTCCGATCGAGTAGATGCAGATTCCGTTCCATTCCATTCCATGCTAAAATATATAGTAGTGTATCTGATTATAAGGGGATAGATAGGAAGTCTCAGAAAAGACAAGAAGGCGTGGATTCGAAATGAGTATGTGGGTCAAAAAGCACTAGTTTGGGAAGGGAAAGGGAGACAAATATCATTACTGATCAATTACAACTAATAATCCACTCACTAGATCTTTCATCCATTTATAACCAAATCATCTCACCACTCTAATTGCATGCAAACAAAATGAAATGAATAAAATGAGTGCCTAAATGCTGACTCCTAGTATGGATTGGATATGACTGGACCGCAGCAAATCGCTGCTACTGAGTTCCCCAACAGCGAACCAGCTTAGGTTAGTAGCTAGCTTAACTCTTTCTATTGGATTTGGATTCTTCTGATCAATAGGAAGAGGAGAAACAAATAATTATATAAATTATAATCAACATTTATTTGAGTCCATCATTGTTAGAATTTGAGCTAAAATAAAAATGAGTTTTAATAATTATTTTAAGTAAATCCACATATCAATGTGTTTTATGTCGTTTTTGTTCTAGTACTGAGCCTAAAACTATTCCGAACGGACGCACCTTTTCTGTTTAAAGTCAAAACTACGTTGTTTTTGACTTAATCATACCTTATCAGTGAGTTGTGTATCTTCTGATGAGTCACTTACCCTATTATAAATAAAGAAGGGGGCTGCCATTTTTCATTCATTCAAGCATAAACATTCCGGTCTTCTTATTCTTAATTTCATTAGCAGTTTTTAGTTTATTTTTTGAGAGAGAGTTCTAAGCATTTTATTTTGATTCGTTAAGTATATTATTTGAAGTGCTACTATAGTATACAATGTCATTGTATCTCGGGAGACAAGCGCTATCAACTCTGAACATCATACGAAAGACATAATTGTCTTAAGGACATAGTATCAAGTACTAGCCTTGACAAATTCATTTTAAAATAAATTAATATATATATATATATATATATATATATATATATATATATATATATAGTATCCATTCTCAGTTTACTAACAATCATTTCCAAGATTTAATTCAAGTTTTTTCATATATATAGTGGAAACGGATTATTTTTCAAATTATGACCACAATATCAGAACCATGACACTAATGGACATTAATCGACAACTGAAACCCCTAATACAACCACTGCTCTTAAGTGCATGTTCAATCTTCCAAAAAGGCTTCATAATATATAATCATATAGTATTTTCTCTGCATTCAAAATATTTAATCAACTTTGGCATTTTAAAATTAATTTAAAATATTTTAATATTTAATGTTAATATGAATTCACCCATTTAGATTTAGACTATGCAATTATGTATAAAACAAATACTACTAACTACAAGTCCTATTGTTTCCAAAAGTTGATGAATCACATCTTTGAAATTTAAAAATATCTCAAATTAGTATTAAAAATTGAACTTTGATCTTATATTTTGTAAAATGCCCAACATTAGCCACTGCGTACTGGACAATTCACTTGGAACAAGAAGTTATAATAAGGGGAAAATTAAAGGTGGCATAATCTATATATAGGAGTAGTATTAAAGATGTTACTAGGTTAATTAAATTTGATATATCTAGCAATCCATAACAGAACAAAGCTCAACAGAGCCATAATCAAGCAATTCTTGGATCATTTGCTCAATATGATCTTCTTCAAGAGAGTTGAACTGTTTGCCACTTTCCCCTTGAGTAGCCTCATTAGTATCAACCCTATTGGCAATGCTTTTTCCTCTGGCAGCAGAAGAAGGAGATTGAGGTTCTTGTGCCACTCTGCCGACAGGTTTTGCGGCCATTTGCAGAGATGCCATGTGACATCTTTGTAGCTTAGCTGTTAGAGTAGAAGACAGAAACTTGGTTGAAGAAGACTGAGAGGAGTGGTCGTCATTGTAGGGGAAGTTGGTGCCTGCTCTTGGGCCGCACATGAGAATCGCTGCTTCGTCGTATGCCCGTGCCGCATCCTCCGCCGTCACGAACGTGCCAAGCCATATTCTTGTCTTCCTGAAAATTAAGAAATGGTTCCTCAATTGTTTTAATTAGTGGAAATTAAAATATCAAACAAACAATTTGTGTTCCTAGCTAGCGTAGAAAAAGAGATGAAGTTGGAATGAATATATAGGGAAATTACAGAAGAGGGTGACGAATTTCAGAGACCCAAGAACCCCATTGCCTCTGGCGAACTCCCCTGTATCTTTGTTGAGGTCTAACCATGTTGGTAAAGCAGAGAGAGCAAAGTTTATGGGAGGGCAATTGGTCAAAGTGTTTGTGATATGTCTCTGAGAGGGGATTTTTAATGGGGCGGGGCTTAGCTTAGGGAGTAGTAGGAGTGGTAGCGGAGTGTGTTAGATTTTAGGGGGCTTTTGTAAGCGCTCTTTTCGGCCTTCAAATGGTAATAAATGGAGGGATGGGTCCGCGACGTTTTTTCTCTCTCTCTCATACTATGATTTTATTAAGTCTATATATGTGAATTGATTATTTAATTGATGATGATGATGATATAGTTATTTAAATGGATATATAGCTAGGTGAAATGTACGTAGTTTTGTTAATATTAAAGTTAGATGGCAAATAATTTTAATGGATTGTATATGGATGTTGCGATGGTAGCAATTTGCATGTGGACAGTAGACTATCTAGTACATGGCTGATGGCACAGATCACATCAGACTTGTTAAACATAGCTCACCTGCTCATATGCAGCACTGTAAGGTCAGGTCAAGACAATACAATGTCAATGTAAATCAGCAGCATGACCCGTTAATTAATGTCTTATCAATAGATATCATATATATATATATATATATATATAGACGTATGTATGTAGCTGCTATTTTTGACCGTATATATATAAGATTGTAAATTAATAATACTACGAACGAATTAATAAAAACATGTTGACGAATCCATTTGGCTGGCTCCTTCATTTACGTACTCTTGAGGTGAGGTGAGGTGAGGTCGTCTTTCTACCACTATATATATACTATCCGGACACTGCATGTTAAGTGTTCCTTAGTTACGTACGTCAGTCATGCAACCAATTTGATTTGATTCAGAACCTTCTTCTCCAGTCTACACTCAATATCATTTCGTTTTAATTGTATGTTTCAACGCTTTTCTTTTTATCTATTTATATCATATGTCCAATGATATGATGTTATTTGTAACGTAACAATTGTGAATATCAACTTTTTGATCCCAACAAATAAGTGAATATCGAAAAACACATGAGTTGAAGCTAGGATTACGTACTACTATTCAAATCTAAAGTCACTGTTTCACTCTTATTGTGTATTTATTATTAGTATTATAGCTATAATCGTGTGCTTAATTATGATAATTTATTGATGGAGGCTGCAGAAAAAATAGTACCAATGCATGTAACAAGTCAAATGGAAGTACTTTGGGCAATAATATATATACATACATATATAATTTTAATACTACATGCACGGGCATATTACATATAGCCTCTCAACTTCCAAGGGGTAAATTAAATGCATGCGTCCCTCTATCAACAGTTATACTACCACATTACATTTGTAAGAAAAAATTATATATACAGGTTTTTATATAATATTCTCTTCTCCCATAATATATGTCATTTTAGAGTTTATGCACAATATTTAAAAAAAATATAATATTAATTATTTATACCATCTATCATATTTTCTCTCTCATTTATAATATTTTCTCATGATGGGTAACTTTAAAAAGTTGTGATTAATTCTCCTAAATTATATAAAACATTAAATAATTTTTAAAAAATAAATATTTTATAGGAAGGAGGAAGTGAGTAACAACATAATAAAATATTATTCCAGATTCAAGCTCAAATTTTGATGATGACTTTTCATCACAACTTACGTAATTTTAATGTTCTACTACTTCATTTTTCCTCCTTTCCATTTGCAAATTGGAGTTATGTTTTAATTTCATTTCTATTAACTGTTTTATTATTGTAGCAGTTGGGATTTTGATAGAATGTATGATGGTATCTTTCACGCCCAATTTAATAAATATAAAAAGAGTACAGGAAGGAAGGGAACTAGTCTATTTTTCTATCCTTCTTCTGTTTTTTTTCCCTCTTCTTGTTTTATATTTTCTTCATCTTTTATTATTATTTTATGTGTGTATCTGTTTCCCCCTTATTCTTCTTTCTTCTGACTAGTCTGTAATACCTGATAAAATAAAAATAAAATTATATATTTTTAAAATATATTGATTTGACTTTATTTTTTATTTAAATCAAACTAGTCATATAATTTATATGGACTAATAAGTATTAATAAATTATGTATAAAATTGGGTCTTAAAATTAATTGAGTTTACTTTATATACGGATAATATTAAATTATATTATGATTAGGAGATTAATAAGATATGTTAATAAATAAATAAATAAATATCTAAAACCTAACTATATCCCATTGCGTCTAATATGAAATGTCGGAATAGCACGAAGTAACAAGAGCAGGAAAATAAATAAGAAGCAATATATTGAATTACCAATTGTTATTTGGGCAAGTGTTACTTTAATTTGTTCATGGGTGTTAGGAATTTAAGAGTCAAATCAAATTTATATTGTTTATACTCTGGGTATTATATTGTTTATAGATTGCATCAAGTATGACTAACGTTGTTACCACGTATTTTTATAGAGTTTTAATTCGGTAAAGTCTCTTGAACACACACTCCCTCCGTTACAATTTAGATCAATATTTATTTATTTTTTTAAAAAGTAAATTTTTGAGATATTTTTAAACTTAAAATTGACATAAATATATTTAGTTTTTATAAACTATCTAAAAATTCTAAGTTTGAAAATATATCTCAAAAATTGATTTTTAAAAATAAATAAATATTGGTCTTATAATCATGAAATTTCTAGAACCCAACACTTTGAAGATTAGGATAGTATATAAACAGTATGCTTGGGAGTTTAAAATAGCAGAACCAAGAAATTAAACTCATTTTTCTTGCTTATCAGTTCAATCAAAGAGAAAGAGAAGATAAAATAAAAAATAATAATCTGATTCGGTTAAGGGCCTGTTTTAAATTAGGCCCATGCCTTGGCTGATTATCTGGAGGGATACAGTAACGCGTTTACTATAGGATAAGCCCAAGGTTAATTAATTCCGTAGAATCCAATCCAATCCAAACCCGAATTAAAATTTAGATTTTTTTTTTTTTTTTTTTTTTTGAATAAATTTTATTGGTTAACTAGTCATCTGACATACAGACGTTATGTGTGGGGGAAAAAATAAGAGAATTTAGAAAAAAGAGTAGGTTATGAGAGAGTAGGAGAGTAAAAATAAGGAAAAAGAGAATAAAAAATAGACTCAAAAAGGCAATTATGTTTTGTGCTCTGACTTAATAATATAAAAATAGATATACATATACATAACTATTTATTTACAATAATAATTTGGTTACGGAGGTGGTTCAAAGCTTAGCATAGGCAGCCAAGTCAAAGTGTAGTTGACGTTGACACTCGATTATTCATTCTGTATCTTTAAAATAAGTTTGATGGTATACAAACACACGATCCGGTATTTTTTAATAAATTGGTCAATTGGTAAAAATAGAATATTGACACACATACAACTGTCAGTATTCTATTAGTCAATTAACTAATTTAACCGAAAATAAACTTCATATTAACAAGTTAGCAGTTAAGGTGAGTTCCTTTCCTTAGTTTTGAGTGGTGCAGTTAAATGTTATAACCAGGTGTTAAAACAAGTGCTCTGTTATTCTTATTCTGCAATAGACAGTAGTTACTTCCACTGCAATTGAAATTGCCAAGTGGAGTACGTACTGAGACTAGTTTACTTTGGTTGTAGAGATTAAAAAATATAAAAAGAAAAAGGATACAAGGCATATCTGTTAGCTAGCGCAAGCAATAAAGGGAATTAAGGAAACAAGAAAACACCACACCTTATGAAAAATATTGGATTTTCAATACTAACTGAGTGAGTAGGAGAGGATGGAGGAGGAATTAAGAGAAGTTGTACTTCCGTCCCGTCACCTGTTTGTCTTCTTCTCTCCTTCCTCAACCTTATGCTGTCCAACTTTTGTTGAATTTAACCTCACCGGAATAATACAATTGCACAAGAAACCTATAATTCATTCATTAATTAATCCCATCAATTCATCACTACCTAGTTTAATCAGTACATAAAATTAATGAATCCGGATATTCTCACCCATTCTAGCCAGTCGATTAACCCAACTGGGAATGGGATTCCCGGTGAGTCTAACAGTAGCATCAGTGCAGAAATGGTTGCAATTCTTGGTAATGAGATTATATGCATTACCCTTGTATACTTGACCAAGCTCCTCCATTATTCCTCTCACATCTCCCCTGCTCATCTCCGTCCATCCGATCAAAATTGTTTTTCGAAACCTAAATCCTTGGCATTGTTTGGGTTCCCCTTCAAAAATCCCGGTTGTGGGATACTCATGACCTCCAAATGCATACTCAATTCCATGAACTATATACCCACAATCAACGTCTATAATTAATTAGCCCTTTGTCATGATCAGAATTGGAATTAAAAAAAATAAATAAATAATAAATCAAAGTACCTTGAACACCAGAGTGATAGGCCCCGAGGCCAAGCCAATAAGCATATCCATTCATGGAGGTAAGATCATATACATTAAGGTACACTGGTATGGATCCACCCCCGTTCCTTGTTGACAACATTAATTTATTCTTGGTAGAAATTAAGAAGCAGAATGTTTTCAGAAACTTGGAAGAATTGAAATGATGAGATTAATGTATAAAATTGAGTTTTGGCGGAGCCTAAGGTTTTGGGTATTAAGTAGATTTCATGGATGGATGGATGAACGAAGCCTAAGGTTTTGATTTTTGCATAATTAGGAGTGTGATTGGTTAAGTATGAGCTGTATAATCATATATTTTAATTTCTTTTGGGAGAAAGTAACGTATACTAATTATGATACATAGTGGTGTTGCCTCTACTACTACTGCCTATCTACTAGTTGGTATTATTATTATTATTATTATTATTATTATTATTATATTATTAACTCATAAATTCATTATACTACTATTAATGTATTAGCATTAGTATTAGTGTGATCGTGGACATTTTGGGTTTTAATTAAAAATCTATCGAGTATTACTTTCGCTATTTTAAATTATAACATTATTGCGTCTATATATTTTTAAATTTAAAATTGAGATTTTTTATTAAAAAATATGAAATAATAAATATTACAATGTTTATAATATTAATTATTGTATTAATTATATTTAATATAAAAAAAAATTAATGGGACCCACTATGATTCTAAAGCAAATGTCGTTGGTCGTCACCTAAAAATGAAAATCGTAGTTATGGCGGTCAACTCTTTGGATTGTTTACAAATGAAAATGGCTTGAATCCTTGATTGACTTTTATTTTTTTTAATATTATTAAGGCTATAAAATTTAATACTAATACACTACTACTACTACTACTACTACTACCATGTTTCAAATAAATAAATAATTAATTAATAATTAATATATTACGAATATAGTAGTACTTATTTATTACCAGCACATACACGTGTGTATATATATATATATATATATATATATATATATATATATATATTAGTATTTACAAACATTATAAATAAAATAAAATACATTTGATCATTCATTCGCATAAATTAGTTGTTTGCTGTGTTTATTTTAATATAAACTTAGGCTGGGCTGGGCTGGGCTGGTTAGGAAATTTTGGGTGGGGCTAATAAATTGGGTAAAAGCTTAAAGCGTCAAAACTCAAAATCCCTCCTAGTCCTTATACCAGGCAGCACAGCAATCCACAATACACAAAACAATCAGTTTGGTTTCTTACAAACAATTTCTTTCCACAAACACCTTGAACACGATGATGATGATGATGATGGCGGCTCATCGTCTGACCAGATCTCTACGAAGAGCAACAATAAGAACCATTCCCGATCTCCACAGCTATGTATTACATGAAGACGAGAATCCCAATTTTCTCACTAGAAGAAAAAGTTACATAGCTGAGATGCAAAAATCAGCCTTCGATGGAAATATCCTCAGACTCTTGCGCAACGAAATACGGTACGAATTCCAACGTTCTCCTCCTACTCAGGTATTACTTACTTTTCCCCCTACCCTATCCTCTGCTTTCTGTTTAATTTTGAATATGATGTAATAACACGTATCCGTCTTCATTTTTTTTTCCTATCTGTTTTTGGAAATTTCTAATACTAATATTGGATGATACTGCGTCAGTTTAAAAGCTCAATTGGCTGATATGGGCCAAACAAAATAAAAATTAAAAAAATCACTCCTTCATACTTCATTTATAGACAAAAAGTTTTTCTTTTTATTCTTTTATTTCCCTTTCAATGCCATCAGTTTTTAGCCAATAATATGCATTTTGGTATGTATCATTTTTATACCCGACGAACAACATATAAGGTTAGAGGATTATAAAATCTCTGGTGTAGAACTATAAATTACACTGATGCGTGCTGAAAATAATAAGGACAGTTAACTTTCATTCACAGTAATGCCACTACTTCTGGTCTCAAGGGATGGAGGAAAAAATAAGTTTACCAACCTGATATTGTTGGTTTTACGGTGATGATTTTTTTTATATTATTATTTCCTTTCCTTTTGTTTCTTTAGCACTTAAATGATGGGTCACAGATAATGTTTACTTTATACACACAATCACATAGTACGTTATATCTGTTTAGTTTGTTAGGAAAGTATTAAACATTTGGTGTAGGGTGCATGTCTTGAATTTGATTGTGTGCTTATATATTGCAGCCTGTCCCGGAATTTGATTCATTTACAATTGATGAAAGGCCTGGAGAGCAGTGGATTAGATTGAGTAAAAAATTCGGAGAGAATGAAGAAATAAAAGTGGAGGTAACTATGTTTGATGGGTCTCTTCCTGTTAAAAAAACGGGTGGTGTTGCTACAGACGATAATGTGGAGCTTCACATTACGATGATTGTTGACATCTTTAAGGACAATGGAAATAGTGTGCTGGAGTTTGTGTGCTCTGCATGGCCCAATAGTATGGAAATTCAAAAAGTTTTTGTGCGTGGGCATGATGGGATGGCTAGTCAGCCATATCTGGGACCTGGATTTAAGTATGTTTTTATTTATTTTGCTAATTTGCTTGCTGAAAAATCTGTAGCCACGTGCTAGTTATCTTTTGGGGTTAGTTCATGATAATGTGAAGGGAAATTTGTTAATCCTATGAAATCCTAGAACTTATTATTAAACAAATTTAGGTACCTTAGAATATTGTTTGAATTCTATCAAGTGATTTTATGTGCATACTTTCAGAAGAGAGGGGTCAGAGTTCTAATTGTGTTATTTTCCTTGAAAATAAGAGCAGGTATCTTCATTTTTGATATAATTCAACTGCGGTGGAACCTGGCATTTCATTCAGAACGCACACACTGAAATTTGTATATCATAGGTTGTCTTGGTCACGTGACTCTAGAAACTATTGACAAGCGTGTATTAAGTTTTGACCAGTGGATAATTCTTGGCTTAGTTTTGTTTTCTCTGCAACTAAACATAGGGCTTCCGTATTCATTTAGTTTTCGATGGTTTTGATACACTTGTTTGTGACTATGGTTTGTCATTGCAGGGATTTGGATGATGAGCTGCAGAATTCACTTTATGAATACTTGGAAAAGAGGGGTGTAAATGACGAACTAGCTCTATTCCTGCACAGATATATTAAGAACAAAGATAAATCCGAGTTCATACAATGGATGGGAAATGTTAAGTCTTTTATAGATATGTAGTAGAAGAATTTTAGTATTTGAAACCAATATGACTAACATTGTTTGGTGGAATTATTTGTACTCACCTTAGAAGAGTAAGCCTGGGGCATGATTCTCTACCAGCGCATAGAGCCTGTATCTGTATCTGTATCTGTAGAAGCAGAAGAAAGCTGTGAAGTTAACACATATCTGGGGATTTCTATGATGCAGTATAGATCTTTGATATCATGTCCTGTTCTTAAATTTGGTAGGGGCATTATGCAACAATTCAAAATAATTAAAATGAGTTGCTCTCTCTCAAGGTGAATGAGTTCTATATTTGGTGGATTGAATTCCATCGTTTTATAAAGTTATTCTATGTTGAGTTATGAAGCCAGTTAAGGGTATTGCCTTTAACAACACTGACTGTCTGTATTCGAACTGCCATTGTTTTGTTTGTGCCTTCAGTCTGATTATGAAGTCTCTTATACTAATTTGAATTTATTCAACAAATAAGTGATGAACCAACTACATTTCCAAATGAAATTCCTATAATAGAGTTGAACTTGTGTATTTGGACACAGGGACATAACCTTGTAATATTATTGTTAATATGGGTGCCATGTCATGCTACAACTCTGTCCTTAATAAATAATTTACGTACATGCTCGCTCAGGGGTGTCATGAACACGCAACTTTGATACTGGACTACTGGTAGTGATTAATTCTCATTATTCAGACAGGATAATACAATTAGTGAACTCAACTCAGTTCAAATATACATATATATATGTATGTGGGTCTGATTTGGTAGGGTTTTAAAGGAGAGAAAATAATGCGGGCATTCAAAATGGAACAACTTCAGTACGTATATAATCGATGGTGCTCCGGCATGATAATTGTCCGGTGGGAGACGACGACCAAATCCAATGGCAGGATGTTGATGAAGAGGCTTCCTAGACGACAACCCAAATTGTCCATATATAGGGAAATAAGAAGTAGGTTTATGGATCATAGAGTGAACCTGAATTCCAAGAGACCTATTGAATATTGAGGCATGCATGCAGACGAGGAAGAGAAGGCCTATTGAAGCTAGGGATATTTGTTTGTCCTCGCTTATTGACAGTTCTCTCTCGTTTGTGTGCATTTTGGTGGCCTCCCAGAGCTTGTGAGCTATAGAATTTTCTACGGCAATAGTTGCATGAAAAAACTGAATGATTGAAGCAGTACTTGATGAGATTGAGTTCTGGGCTAGTGTGCTGCGTGCTGTTGCTGCTTTGGATGATAGTAAGACTTAGATCCAACAAAATATGATCTTCTTCTACTACGTACTACTGGTTGTTTACCCTCTCTTCCATGGATGAATCCTCTGAGAGTGAAATGATCGTGCTTCTTCTTCAACTACTTTCAGAAAACAATCAAATTTATTATGAAACCCTAACCACTTCATGCTCTTATTAATTATACAAATATGAATCCAATCTCCAACCACAAATCCCATCCCATCTTTTCTAATGTCATACAGGTATTAATAGGGCACAAGTAAAATTGATAGTTTTATAAATTTCCCCTCATATAAACTCTCGTGTGTGTGAGTGAGTATCTTGACATTTTCACTTGTGAAAAGTTAATACTACTATTATTCATAAACAATAGCTTTATAGTTTCTCATCATAACTTTTCACGTCTTCCAATTCTACTTTAACAAAAGCTTACTTCTTAATGACACTAATTTTTTTTAAGTAGAGTCAGATAATTTTTTTACGTGCATCTACTCTTGGTTATATTTAAATAATTTCAATGTATTTATTTGTAATATAATTTATATTAATTAAATCAAATTATATTACAATATAGAGTTTAAATTTTAAATAATCAAATAATTGATAATGTTAAATTTTATTACTTAACAAATTAGTTATACAAATTAATACATTAAATATAATTGACAATGTTAAATTCTATTACTTTAGAAATTATTTATACAAATAAATATATTGAATATAATTTTAAATTGTATTACTTAAAAAGTATTTACAAAAATAAATGCATTAAATACAATTGAAAATGTTGAATTTTATAATTTTAAAAATTATTTATACAAATAAATATATTAAAACTATTTAAATCTAACTAAAATGGAGAACCCGTTAAATCTCAGAATGCAATGCGTGCGAAATCAATGCACACAAAAGAAGTAAAATTTAAAAATATATAAATGTTCAAAGCCACAAAAATAAAAGTAATCTTATCTACAATTTGTTTAAAAACTTTCAATTGATCATCAACAGGAGTTTAGTCATCAAAATTTTGATTTTCGCGTAATTAAGTAAAATAAACATCAGACAAACGATCTATTTGAAGACATAATTATAATAATAATAGCATGATGAATGAAGCTGACTCCAGAATCCAGTAACATACTACTTCCTCCTCCATATGTCATTTATCGATATTCAGTGGGCGGCCCGGCCGGTGGGGACACACGACAAGTAGATAGCGAAGCTAATGGAAAACGGCCCCTCACACATCACATGGTGTTCTAAATAATACTAAATGATCATCATGCATATCACTAAAGTAAGCAAGAAAAAAGCATCAATACTTCTTAACAAGCACTAGCTAAACCCTGCACTTTGGCTAGCTTTGTCAACTCAGGTTGGCCCCAACCCAACCCAAATGAGCCAAATCTCATGTAAGATTTCTTTTCTTTGTCGGTACAAGTCAAATGTTCAGAAGCAAGGCTTTCCATCATCACTACCTTTCCCTACCATCTATCTAATAACATAGAAATATATTAATACTTACCACTCAACTAATTTATTTCCCTAAGTAGATCTAACATAGAAAAACATAATGAACCATTTTTGTCAGTCAGTACGCACGCGGATACACAACTTCATCAGTTTTAGTCACCTACTATTACATATATATAACATTATCAAAATATATCTCATCAAAAATATGCCCCAAAAAATAGGATATGAAATTAACACCAAATTTGTTATGCGTGTTATAATACCTTCTCATTCCCAGCCCAGTTGACGAGCTCGTTGCTCCCACAAAAATGTCACCTTCCTCTCTTTTGTTACCAATGCCTCTGCGCTCTCTCTTGCCTGCTCACAGGTTTCAGTGGCAGTGTTGCACTTCTCGGCCTCCCTTTGATATTGTAAAGCCAGCCTTCGTGCTTCACCAAAAGTTATATTCATGTGGTGCATATGCTCCTCACCAACAACTTCCTGTAGCTTCAACTCTTCAGTTAGAAGGTCAACAAACTGCTTCTCCATTTCTTTATTAAGATCCAGGTCATTCTTCCCACAATCTGAACAACCCACCCACCATAAAAACATTAATGGAAGACCGTCACATAAATATAGATGATCATTAAAAAGAAATTTTTTGAACCTCATTTGCAGCACAATGTGCTAGCATTGTTATTAGGGGCAACATGACAGGAGGGTCATACAAATAGTAAATTATGGTGCAAATAATGCAGTTCCCGGAAATTGCAGTCTGATTCAATCTCACCTATGAAACACTTCTTAAAAGTTATTGAAAACTAGTGAGTGACTAAAATTCACTAAGAAATAGAGCGCATGTCCAAAATATTTTAACATCTAAAGTAATGAAAAATCAAATTAAAAATTTTTGACCTAGTTAAGGATTTAATATTCACAAAGAAATATAACACATATTGACACCGTTTTAAGATCTTATGGAACGGAATAAACTTAACACCATTGTTCATGCTTCTAACATTGCCAGTTAAATGCTGAAATCTATAGAGATGCATCTCCTAGTAACATACAATCATGCTTCAAAAGAAAAACCAGTATCAACAGATTGAATGTATAATCGGCTCCCAGTGTGCAAGTTCAACACCAGGAACTTAAAATAGCATACTGAGGAGCGCCTATGCATCAACTGAGAACACTTGCATACACATTACTCAAGTTTCCAGGCCATAGGAGGAACAAAACATAACCAGTTTTAAATAAAGTACTATACGATAGTCAAAGATAATAACAAGTCCTCTGTATTAAGTAGAACAACTTCAGTCGCATAAATAATAATGAGGAAACAGTTGGCAGGATCTAATTCTATTCACCTCAACCAAGAATAGAAAATAAGGCTAATCCAAAGCCAGAGAGACCAGAACAAAAACTGATCCAACAAATCATAACCATCCAAGCTCACTAACAATCCTTCATCATAGTCAGTAGTTCAACTTAGCTTTCACTCATCAGCAAAAATTTAAGGTTCAACCTAGTCTCCACTCCATTCATCAAAAAACTTGCTACTTCTACGCATCTACAGGTTAGTTGCAATGTTTACTTATATTTATTATATATGTATTCATAGTATTAATTTGACCAAGGAAAGAACATGCATAACATCTTGGTGGATGACAAGGTGATGATCTTTTTATAGCTCTCCGCATATTGGTCTACTTCGGCAACCTAGAAAGAAGACTGGTAAAATTGAGTCTCGTAACCCAAAAACAATTTCCGGCAAAAAGCTTAATCTTGCTCTGGTCCAATTAGAATGCCATGGATGAAAATCATGTTTTTGTCAGAGTTTGAGTCTACAGTTGACATATTTAGATATAATAATAAAAAAAATCATACCTTTGTTTAAAATTGCACACTTTAGTCTTTACATGCTAAATAATACTTTTCAACAAACTAGATTACAAAATACTATGTCTAAAAATGTCTTTTTATGAATGTTTTGCAATCCGTGCCATAAATATGGTTTTCACTGTCGTACTAACTTAACTATTTTTTGGCCTTGAAATATAGGATGATTATACAGACTGATAAAATAAAGTGCCATGTCACAATATTCAAGTTAAATCTGAATGATATTCATACCAGATGGGGAAAACTCTTGTCAAATCTAAAATACAAGTTAAATTGGACTGCGAACTCTTACCAAGTACAGAGAGATTGACCAAACCTGTAAAAAGGAATCAAAGCAACACTTTAAAAGATAAGTGACATATAAAAATACATAAGTGACATATAAAAATACATAAATCAGGACTGTTATTTAAGTATAAAAACAATAAAGATAGTTATCACTAACGTAATATTACTATCCAAAAGCAGCTGTATACTTCACTGACAGGGACATAAAAAGCAAGAGATATGTATACACACTATGTTTAGTTGTGACCACCCTAGCTGTCTGAAACCCAATTTGCAAAAACTCTAGTCACAGAAACCGTAATTTAGGAAACCCTAGCTTCCTCAAAATACTGTTTCAAAACTTAATATATGGTTCAGCACTTCAACTGTATGTATATTGGTTTTTAAGGGAGAATAGAAAGAAGGAACAGAGTTTTTAAGGCTTTCTACCGTCTCTAATACCAAAGAACCTGACTTGACAGTGTTAAATTAGTTTTGTGCCCTTGATAACATGTCCTTACAAGATTATATGTTGTTCACAACAGAAAGCATGCAATGGAACTTAGAATTTTATTTTAAATAAATAAAAAACAAGAAATATTGTTTCTTTACTGAAAAAAAGGGGTAGAACTTGAGGCAAACACAAGTTTCTATCATGGTAGCACAGATATATAGAAGTCATGATCAATAAGTTCTACTTCTATGCCTATAACAATCACTAACTAAATAACATAAAGAAGAATGATGAATGAAGAGTAAACCCAAAAAATCTTTGTTAAATCCCTTGAGAATATTCTACAACCCATACCCACAAGCTAATTATAAATTTATAGTAAAACTATGTCAACATGTGATGTGGTCATTATTGTCAGTTCAATTCAACAACTGCAATTATATGTAATCAGCTGAAATCTTCATCAATTCATATACTCTTTAAACCCAATGTCCTATTACCCGACTCTTTTTACTTTTGTGGAACGGAAAAATAAGATTTCTAGCTATATTAATATCTTCTCAATGAAAACAACGCAGGAAATTGATTAGGTCATTTTAGGCATGATACATAATAAGGATTATATTTTATTTTCTGAAAAAGGACCTCACGAAGTAAGATGCAAAATGAGTCCTACTGGCATCTAGCAACAAGAACCTAAGGAAAAAACAATAAAAAAACAAAACTAGCAGGAAGTCAATCCACTATGTTAAAATTATTTCTGATTCGGACCTTCAGGTGCGATATGTTAGCATGTAAATGGATGTTTCCAAAACCCAGAACTCCCTGATAACTGAATCCTACCAAAAGCAAAAACAATGTCGGTCCGGTGAATACAAATTCAATCCATTTGTACTTACTGAAGGATAGTGAATTGAAACCATAAAAGTATGTTCAAAATAATCAACTCAAATGCCACATTGCAGATCAAAATTCAAGTAACCGTATATAAATAAACACACACACACATACATATATATATATATAAGTCAAATATCACAAGAAAAAGGGTAGGGGTTCCCAAAACCAATAAGTCATCAAATGATAATGCTTACAGAGAGAGAGAGGGAATGCATATACCAGGAGCAATCTTGAGGATAGAGAGAGAAGGGGGGCAGTCACAGTTGCAAGGTGGGCAAGATGAAGAGCTTGTGAGGCTGATGTCTTTCTTGAATTTCCAATAAAGAGCAGGTCCACATACACACAGAGCTGAAGCAATTGCGAAAATCACCAAACAACACCTTACCCACGTCCCTGAACTACGCCGAGACATCCCGACACTGGCAGTATTATGATTATCAAGTATCACTCAGATCGGATACTGTAATCAATCGTTTCTACTACTGCCTTTCTTTCACATCTACAATTTTCTCAATGAGTGACGATAAGGAAGGCTGGCGCAGGGAGGGACTGCCTGTTGGCAACCAATAAAAAAGATTCACCGTCATTGGACGCGCATCGGCGTAATTGAATTCTACTGCTGTGCTGTCGGTGCAGACCCAATTTTTGTTTTATTTATTTTTAATAAACATGTTTAAAATTAAAATTGCAATGGAAAATTGAATAACAAATTTATAAAATAAAAATATTTGTCCACATAATAATAAATGAGGATTATAGGACATCTTCTATAATCACTTGTTTTAAAATCACTTATAATATAAATTTTAAAATAATTTATAAGTTTGTATAATTTATGATTTAGAGGATGTTGGAGATTATTTATAATCAGTTTGAAAAGTAAACGATTTTGATAAATTAATTTTAAAATAGTTTATAATCACTTTTTATTGAAATAATCACAAGTTTTAATTTGAAGTTTGTGATTATTTATCAAATATAACAATCATGACCAAGTATATTACTAATTTATCCCTATTTATTTTAATAATTCCAACCATTACCCATATTTAATTTTCAAAACATTTTTTAAGTAATTTACACTTGAAATAAACAATTAAAAAAATTTAGCAAACATTTTTCACTTGTTATTAATTTAAGTGTTTTTTTATTTACTATTTTTTTTTAAATTAATTATAATCAAAATCAATAATTATATTTTTAAGTAATATCAAACATACTCTTATAAATAAAAGTATTTAGCGCCATTTTAATTAATTTATAAAATCACCAATTAAAATGACTTATAAGTCATTTAAATTTTAACTTATAAGATATTTCTATATTTTAATTTATAAATTATTTTAAAATAAGTCATCCCCACCCTTAATCAGTTAACTTAATAAAAAATGCTAGAAAAATATATATTTAATACTTCACCCATACATAGTTGAGTCTAACCTTGCATCGAATTAAATATTTAACAAATATAATTTTTCGTCATCGTACTCTATTTAAATATTTGTTAAATCAGATCAAATAGTTCACGAGCAACTCGTAATAGTATATACTCAATTTTTTTTACTATTTTAAATGTTTTTATATGAAGTTAATTTATTTTAAGAAAGTAATACATAGATAAAGCATAAATAAAAAACAAATATGTATATATATACATATATATAAATGTATTAATACAAAAAAAGTTAATATTTGAAAAGTAACATGTATAAATGTGTCCAAAAGAATATTGTTCAAAGTTGGGCTTGGGCTAGGGCTACTAAGCTAATTTCAGGTTTGTAGCCCAACTTCGTTAGACTGTTTAAAGCGGGTATTGTAGTATATTTTGTTAGGGTTTAATAGCATCTGCTCTCTACCTCCTACCCTCTCTCCCATCTATCTCCCCACTCTGCAAGCCAGATATTTTCGATAAATATACCTATCTCCCTTTATAATTTGCATTATATATATATATATATATATATATATATATATATATTTATGTGTTTATCAATACTCGACTTATTAGAGTGTGTAGGATGTTTTGAGCAATTTTTACAATTGTAGGTCAGGTTGAAGCATAAATTTCACTTGTGGTGCTTGTATTTTCAATCGTAAAATTTTCGGTAAACTAAAACCCTAATTTTAATTTGTGTTCTTGTGCTGATTTCACATTTTTGTTGTGTTTGCATTTAAGCTGAATTTCTGAATAATCTGTTTGGAATTTTTATCTAGGAATTATGGTAGAGGAAGGCAAAGTCTCTCTCACGTACATAGATGAAGTAGTTTTGAAGAAAAAGAAAAGCAATGAAGATTGGGCAATTAGAAGGAAACAAAGAAATTTGGAGGAGAGGGTGAAAAAATCTAAGGGAGATAATTTCGTCATCAAGAAGCCCGAGCAATTCGTCAAAGAGTACCGAGACAAAGTAAATTTATTTTTTTGTTGTTGAATTATTGGGCATGAAATTAGTCTGTGATTTAGGCTACTTAAATTTGTTTGGTTCCTCTAAAATTGTTAATACTTTTCATGTTTGAAACTATCTAAATTTATTTTAACATATTGATTGGTTAAGTTAAATGGTATTTCTTTTGGTTACTTATTTTTGATTTTTTTCTAATAATTGGCAAGTCTCACACTCTCACTTACAATATTGATACTTGAATGGTCTTTTTAAGTTTATTTGTTGATGATTATAGGAGATAGTAGATTGTATTGTTGTGCATCAGAGTGTTGGGACTTAGTCACTTAGACCTCTACCAATTTTGTGGATATGTAATCTTGTAAGAGATTAAATGCCACCCAAAAATGGGCAAAACATTGTGAAGCTTTAAGTTCATATTTGGAACCTTTGGAACCTTCAGGTGTCGGCTTATTTAAAATTTTCAAAAGATCATTTCACGTTGTTGAACCTGAACAACCGAATTTTTACTGTTTGGAGCTATAATAGAAGGTTTGATGGAGAGATTATTCTGTAGCAATCGCAGATGAGTAGAATAACTAGTGATATATTGAGTTTACATAGGTGTGTCTTATCTGGAAGTGTTGATGTCAATATTAGGCTATTAGCTTAATTCCATGACGTTTTGGACCACCTCGAACCCTCGACCTTGATTGTATCGTCAATCAATGAAAGTACATTTTATATATCCAACCTGACATGTACTTTATGTAATAATTGTATATGGATGCACTGGAATAAATTTCTACACAGTAATCTTATTTACCCCTTGTGAATTAGGAACTTGTTCCTGTCTGTCTTAATAGAAGACAGTAAGACACTTTGTTAGAATTTAGGATCACACACACGCACACAAACGATAGAGAATTAAGAATAACACAAGAGATTTACGTGGTTCCCCAATTTGGGTACTCCACAGGCGGCTAGTTGTTTATTATGATTCCTTGGATACCTAGGACTTTACAATAGATAGTATTTATATCTACAAATCCTATTCTAACCCTACTTCACATTATGTCTCAATTACCCATAATGTCCCTCTAATAAACAACCCAGGAAAAACTTCATGTATCTGCGTCTGCTGAGGGCGAAGCCCCCCATGACCTTCACCCCGATCCTGATGGGCTGGTCGTCAAACCCGCTCACGCTCGGGACCTTCGACCCGAAACTCGCTCCGCTTAGGGCTCACTTGACTAGCCTTTTTCAGTGGCTTCTATATTATGAGTCACAAGTTCCCAACAAATCTCCACCTTGACGAATAACCTCGTCCATTCCGAAGATAAGTCACTTGTCCTATCCGATCTTGGGGGGAATCCTCCAAACTAACATTTAGAGATATTGATCAAGTCCAAGCAATGCTTGAACTTGTCTGCGGTCACAGTCTTTGTCAACATGTCAGCTGCATTTTTAGAAGTGTGCACCTTCTCCAATATCACCTCCCTAGTAGCTATCAACTCCCTCACCTTGTGAAATCTTACGCTGATATGCTTGGTCCTTGCATGATACACTTGATGCTTTGCCAAGTAAATGGCGCTCTGACTATCACAATATAGCTGTACTCCACCTTGATCTATGCCCAACTCAGTCACAAAACCCTTCAACCACAATGCTTCCTTGCCAGCTTCAGCCAATACCATATACTCAGATTCAGTAGTAGATAGAGCTACTAGAGATTGAACCACAGATCTCCAACAAATTGGTCCACTTGCAAGTGTAAACACATACCCTGTTGTAGATCTCAAATCATCCAACCTTCCAACATAATCCGCATCCACATACCCTACAACTGACATCTAAGCTTGTTGCTTCGCAAACATAATCCCATGAGTTTTCGTTCCTCTCAGATATCTGAACACCCACTTAATGACTTTCCAATTATTTCTATACCGGATTGGCCATGTATTTGCTCATTGTCTTGACCGTATGCAAATCGGGTCTCGTACACACACACCATCGCATACATCAAACAACCAATCATGCTCAGATAGGGCACGTTCGACATATCCTCGAATCTCTTGAAAGCTTTGGACAACGTCTTTATAGATAACTTTGGTGACTTCATGATGAAGTCTTCGACTTGTTTAGCATTAGCCATACTAAACCTCTCCAACACTTTCTCCATATAATTCTTTTGTGTCAACCACAACTTTCTAGCTGTTCTATCCCTGCGAATCTCCATCCCAAGTATTTTCCTAGCGGCACCCAAGTCCTTCATGTCAAATTCCTTTCCCAACAAGTTCTTCAACCTGTTGACTTCAACCATGCTCTTCGCAGCAATAAGCATGTCATCCACATACAGTAATAGAAAAATATAGGAACTATCCTCAAGACTTTTCACATAAACACATCAATCATACTCACATCGAGTAAACCCAATCCGGATCATGAAGGAATCAAACTTCTTGTACCATTGTCTTGGAGACTGTTTCAGCCCATATAGTGACTTCTTCAACCTGCATACCATGTGCTCAGTCTCTGGCTGCTTGAACCCCTCAGGCTGCTCCATGAATATTACTTCCTCCAAATCACCATGAAGAAAGGTTGTCTTCATATCCAGCTGCTCTAACTCTAGGTCATAGCTAGCCACCAATGCCAAAATAATCCTGATTGAGGTATGACTCACCACCAGAGAAAACACCTCATCATAGTCAATCCCCTTCCTCTGCGAGTATCCCTTTGCTACCAATCGAGCCTTAAACCGTTCCTTTTCCTTTTACGATCTGACTTCCTTTTTCTTGTACACCCATTTGCACCCCCATCGGTTTCTTTCCTCGTGCACCTCGACATTCCCAAGTTTTATTTTTCTTGAACGACTCCATCTCCTCCACCACGGCCTCCATCCAATTGTCCCTTTTCGTAACTAGTAATAGCTTCACGAAACGTGAAGCGGATCCCCACTAGTAGTAGATAAAGCATATGCAACCATATCATCAAACCTGTACCTCTCTGGTGGTTTGATAGTGCGTCTGGGTCTCCTTGCGGCTATGCTTTCATCCTGCTGCTACTGATTTTCCTATTCCATTGGTGGTGAATTTCCAGTGTCATAATTCTCCAGTTCGATTTGAACTTCCTGCTGCTGTTTACCGGTCTCTCCACCAGCCTCAATTTTCTGACCTTCTTGTTGCGTCTTAACCATGGAAGCCTTGTCAAAAACCACATCCCTACTGATTACTGCCTTCTTTTCTTTCGGATCCCAAAACTTGTACCCCTTCACACCTTTCTTATACCCAAGAAATATACACTGTTTGAACTTGGCATCAAGCTTAGATCTCTCATCACCCGGAACGTGTACGTAGGCTGGACATCCGAAGATCCTCATACCCGAGTAATCCACTTCTTTCCCTGTCCACACCTCTTGTGCCACTTTATTACCCAAAGCGATTTTCGGCGACACATTTTATTATATATAAATCGCCATGCTAACCGCCTCTTGCCTGTAAATCCTTTGAAAGCCA
Organism: Panax quinquefolius; assembly: GCA_020205615.1. Classification (NCBI taxonomy): domain Eukaryota; kingdom Viridiplantae; phylum Streptophyta; class Magnoliopsida; order Apiales; family Araliaceae; genus Panax; species Panax quinquefolius. The sequence continues at coordinate 85,195,178 of CM035168.1, forward strand.
CGCATTTAGCCTTTCATGCACCGTGCTCTGGCTCTACTATAGTTACATTTTTTTTTTTCGCCACCCCATTCTCATTGTGGAGTCTTCCTAACAATCCGATGGCGTTGTTGTATCCGTGCTCTCACAAAACTTCACAAATGGCTCGTACTTGTACTCAGTCCCATTATCTGACCCGAGGCACTTTATTTTTCTCACTGTTTGATTCTCCACTTCAGCTTTCCACACCTTGAATTTTTCGAAGACCTCAAACTTCTGTCGCATGAAGTACACCTAAACCTTTCTCAAAAAGTCATCGATGAAAGTCAAGAAATACAGAGATCCCGCTTTTGAAGCTACTCTCACTGGCCCCCATACATCAGAATGCACATAGTCAAGTTTTCCATTCATTTTGTTCACCGCACTCTTAAACTGCACCTTACACTGTTTTCCCAAGACACAGAACTTGCAAAAATCTAACTTTCACGACTTTATCCCTGTCAACAGATTTCTCCTATGTAATTCTAGCATCCCACGTTCTCCCATATGTCCCAACCGCATATGTCATAGTTTAGTATCATCAATATCCTCCGCTGTAGTGGCAGCAACTCCACCTACAACTGTACTCCCTATCATCCGATAGATATTTCCATTAACCTTAAAACCTTTCATTATTACCAGTGCACCCTTCGTCACTCTCATGGCTCCACCACCAGTTTTGAACTAACAGCCATTAGAGTCTAAGGTTCCTAATGAAATCAGATTCTTCCTTAAGCCTGGGATATGTCTCACCTTAGCTAGAGTTCTCACAACACCATCAAACATCCTTATCTTCACTATGTCTATTCCAATGACGTTGTACGAAGCATCGTTACCCATTAAAACTGTCCCACAGTTCACCGATTTATAGGTGTCAAACCACTCCATGTTAGGTGTCATGTGAAATGAACATGCTGAATCCAAAATCCGCTAGTTTGTCACGTTCGTGTTTGTAGAAACTGACAACATATCCCCATCGTCCGATTATTCCTCCACGACGTTTGCCGATTTCGTAGATTCTGATTGCTTCCCTGTTCCTTCACCCTTATTCTTGTATGGACAGTCCTTTTTGAAGTGTCCTGTCTCGCGACATCTTAAACACTTGTACTCCTTCGGTTTAGGAGTCCTGCCCCTCGACTTCGATTTCCTCTGCGTTCTTGGTTTACCTCTATCCGATTTTCTGCCACGTTGCTCTCCACCTTTTACCACCAGCCCTTCACCCGAAATACCCTCGGATTGTTTCTTCCGCTGGTTAAACATTAGTAAATGTATGACTTCTTCCAACTTCGTAGTTTTCTTTTCCCCATAGGAGAGTTGTCACAAGATTCTCCATGGAACCCGGTAGAGAACACAGCAACATCAACGCCTGGTCTTCTTCCTCGAATTTCACTTCAATCCTTAGCAAGTCGCTAATTATTTGATTGAACGTGTGAATGTGTTGAATAAGTTCTAACCTTCAATCATCTTTAACCCAAACAACTTTTGCTTGAAATGCTTTATTAGTCAATGAATTTGACATATAATCGGATTCCAATTTACTCCATACACCGATGGCGATTCATCTTCGATCACGTGATACATAACCTCGCCACGCCAAGCACAAATTTAATTGTACTCACACCGCTTTCGCTTGAGTTCATCCTACCATCAATCATCATGGACTCGGTTTTTCTTTTAACGCCTTCACTAATCCTCTCTTTGCACTAATGGATCCTTTACCCTCTGTTGCCATAGCCCAAAATTCCCAGTCCCATCAAACTTCATCACATCGAACTTTGTTATCGATGAATTTGATGTCATCGTTCTTCACGTGTTAAACCTATGCTTTGATACCAATTTGTTAGAATTTAGGATCACACACACGCACACAAACGATAGAGAATTAATAATAACACAAGAGATTTACGTGGTTCTCCAATTTGGGTACTCCACATGCGGCTAGTTGTTTATTATGATTCCTTGGATACCTAGGACTTTACAATAGATAGTATTTATATCTACAAATCCTATTCCAACCCTACTTCAAATTATGTCTCAATTACCCATAATGTCCCTCTAATAAACAACCCAGGAAAAACTCCTGACTAGCCTTTTCCAGTGGCTTCTATATTATGAGTCACAAGTTCCCAACACACTTGATTAGCTTTGCAGCTAATAGGCATGTAACGATCTTCTGTATCCTACCGCTCCTTCAGATATTTGCAACATCATTCATGCTTTCAGTTTACATGCATTTTTCCTAGGGTCTCAAAGGTCCATTAGTTGCCCATCAAGAAGAGTGGTGTGATAGCTGTCTCTTGACATGGTTGGTAGCAACATTTGGAGTCTTGAACGCTTATATAATTACGAACTTATTTAATAAGTATGATCTCTTGGTAGATTTGGTTTGTGGTAAAGAAAAAAGTAGTTTGTATTGTTTCACAAGAGGCATATTTTATTGGCGTAGTGGAAATCAAAGTCAGGCACGCACCCATGTTGGAGTATTTAGATTTTAGCTTCCATTGGCTTGGTTCTTAGCTGGTGTCAGTCACTGTCAGTCACTCAGTCTAAACACTAACTGGACTTTGTACCCAGGAGTTGGACCTCATCCAAATGAAGTACAGGGGGAGCCGACAAAAGCAGGCATTGGTGACATTAGAATCCAAACTCCTTTTCGTCATACGCATACAAGGGTGGGTTGTTAATGTCATTGTTGCAATTATTTTTCTATATTTATGCTATTTCTTTTTGTGATTCCCATTTTCACCTGTGATTTTCAGAAAAAATGACATGCATCCCAAAACTAGGAAAATCTTGTACTCTCTGAGACTGAGGAAAATTTTCAGTGGCATCTTTGTGAAGGCTAATGATAGGATTATGCAAATTCTGCAAAAAGTGGAGCCATATATTACATATAGGTTTGGAAAACTGATCTCTACTTCTGGAATTAGCTACAAATTACCTATAGTTAATGCATTAATTGGTCGTATCTTCTCAATGCAAATTTCATAATGCTATTTTGACTATTACACACACCTAAAAGATATATTCCCCACTCTTCTAGCGTGATTTTTCCTACGATGCGCCATGCTCAGTCTATTTTCCCACTAAAGCTCTAACTGGAAATCCAGGGGAGTCTGAATTTGGTGTAGAACCGTTCTTTAGTAATGGTGTTCCAGAATAAGACATGATTAAAAACTCACATAGATTAAGCTGAATAGTAAATTGGATGGTTGGCCCATGCTCGATATATTTTGCCTATAAAGCTCTAACTGAAAGTCTAGGGAAATCTGAATTTGGTGTAGAACCAGTATTTAGTGATGGTATACCAGAAAAAGACATGATTAAAAACTCAAAAGATTAATCTGAATAGTAAATTAGGAAAGGCAGAGTTTAGCTGGATCTTCTAATTTTTCATATTATTGTTTAAATGATACATGATAAAATTCAGTATTATTATATAATTTCAACTTAGAAAACAATAAGCAAGAGGTAAATTACATCATTTCTTTAAAAATTAGAAGATACCTTTTATTTTAAGGATTGACAAGCTAAATATCCATGCCACAACTCAAGAGACCTATCAAATTGCAAGTCTAAAACACACCAATAAATTTGGCAATTTAAGTTTTGTGAGTTACTATAGAAAAGAAAGAGAAAATAAAATATACTAGTTTAACACATACCAGTTGGCATCTGATATCCTAGCCGTCACTTTATATGCTTAAATTAGAAAAACATTTCTTGTTGGTCACCTATCAGCTTTCTTGGTCCAATTAAGATGAACGGTCTCTTTCTAGTTTGCAATGGAGGGTGGAGACGATTGGTTAGCTTGGGACAAGATCTACCACGTCCTCTTCTGCTTCTCCATTAATCTTGTTTTCTCTCTCCTCGCAACCCGATCACGTTATCCTTTTCTCAGGCGTCGAAGCATCTGGGTTGGTTCCATTGTTTTGCTCGCCGCTGGTGCCGCCAAAGAGCTGGCTGTCGAGTTCGGTTTCTTCAAATCCGCCGGCGCCTCTTCCAAAGACGCCATCGCCGATCTATTCGGCGTTCTCCTCGCTGTGTTCCTCCTACTTTCTCTCTCTGCTCGGACTCTCAAACCTGCTAAATCGGGTCAAGTTCAAGGGTTGGAGATTGTTTGATCCATGGAGTGGGCTTTGGGCCCAAGTGATCAGGTTAGCTAAAGAAATATGAGTCCGTTTGATTGCTACTTGATAGGAAAATGCATACCAAACAAGGCGGGGCTTGGATACATTTTTTGTTTTCATTTCACATTAAGTTGTCAGTAAAATAGGAAGTTAAAAAGTTTTTTCAACAACCAAATTAACAGTTTTACAGAGTGCCTTGTTTGGTGTATACACTCCTAATAGTTGGATACTCAGGATTTTTCTCATATATATGCTACAATTTATTGGAGACGCATATAAATATAACCTTGTGTCTTTGTTTGTCAAAGGTAAATTTTAATTGAGATAAATACAAGTCAAAATGCCAAATTACACTCTAATTTCAAAATGCATAGAGTAATATTGCAAATCTGTTGGTGGGTTTAAACTTAAAATAACTTTTTAGTTTTACAATAATGTTTTCTCTAGCAACAAGTGTTTTTAATAGTAGTTTTTTTTGGTGTAAAAAACATTTATGAGAGGCTAAAATTTATAACTTTTGAACAAGTTTATAATCTTACCTATTTAATTTAATAATCTTCAAAAAAACTAATTTCCTAGTCTTCTAGTCTTCCAACTTCATTATGCATGCATGCATGCATTTTTTTTCTCCCAATTCTAAAGTTTGTGCCATTATATTGCGAGCATAGAATAGAAAAAACTGTGGGACCCACCACCTAAACTGTGGGACCCACCACCTGATCTTTCCTATTTAGTATGCATTAAATATTGGTAACTTGAGATTTTTAATGTGGAAAGTACTTTTAAAAAACGATGATCCATAATGTACATGATTAATTCTTAGCAAATTTTTGTAAGGGTTATTTTTTAGCTTGAGCTAAGATGAGGAGTTGTGACATTACCCCGCTATGAGTATGTTGAGCATGACAGTAGCTCCCACAGCTATTCCAGCTAACTCTCCAACTTGCAATGAGACAAAAAAATCCACAATAGTCAAGTTAGGGTCACGTTAGAAGATTCTATTCATGGCAATTATCTTATTGAAACAATTAGCTGCATATCAAGTTGGTTGCATAAGATCTGGGAAATCATATTCTATCCTCTAGTGCAGAGTCTATTATTTGTGTCATTGGTCTAATTAATGTTCACTAAGATATTAATTTCAAGTTGCCAACTTTTACCATTGACTCGTGTCTCTTGGTACTAGACTCTCGTCTCTTTGTCTTATTATTTAAGAGTTTTTATTATTGGCAGTTTTGACACTTTACCATTTTCATTAACGGCCGTTTTGACATTTCACCATTTTATTAATCAAAATATAAAATCAAAACCTATATCGTTTAAAGTGCAGGACACACACAAAAACTTGTGTGTCTAAGGTATATACTCCCTTTTCTCTCTCTATATAAAATATAATATAATATAATTTAAAGTTGGACTAAAAGGGTTAAATTATTGCTACTGTCTAGTGAAAATAACCTGGGATGGTCTGTCATGGATCGAGAGTTCAACTTTGGAAAGATAATGTACAAAATAAACAAATAATGGAAGAGCATACTTACAGCTCTTGTGTCGGTGGCCACTGCAGTGACAACAAACATGAGGTTGAAGCTAATAATGAATTCCAAAGCAAAAGCTTGGCCGTATCCCCCAGATGGAACAGTCACTCCTCCACCCATTATGGAATTGAATATCAGCTTGAGTGCAAATGCAGCACAGAGTGATGCCATCACTTGTGTTCCAATGTACACTGGTACCTACTCAAAATTGATTGGACCCAAAAGTAAGTATTATACAAGATTATCTTTCAGAAGATCTAGAACTATGGTAGGGTTTCATTGTAGTTTCTTAAATGTTTCCATGGGAAGTGCTTGAGAGCAGCAAAGGCAATGGTGACAGATGGGTTAAGATGGGCCCTTGAGATGTGGCCGGTCGCCAGTATAACAATCATAACGAAGGTTTCGTTTGGTTGAGGCGATTAGTGTTTGAGCCTTGTGTCTTTTTGTTTCACTATGGTCATCATGATCCTCGCAAAGATCGAGATAAGGGTGCCTATGAACTCAGCTCCCACCTGATTTTGATATCAGGTATATAAGTTATCAGCGTGTTCTTAATTTACACAAACAAGCACACACATTCACAAACACATTTACCTTTCTTGCAAGAGAGACGGAGGAACTGGCAATGAGCAAGAGACAGGTGGTAAAGCCCCATCCTCCAACGTCCATGGTTCAACACTGAAACACTTGTAACTTTTCAAAAGGGATCTTCCGCCATTGCCATTTCTCTCTGGCTGGAACCCACCAAAGAGAGGAGCACCAGGAGTCCCTGGTGTTGCGGGTGTTGATGGGGCAGATGCAACATCTTCAGAATCCATCACTACCTCCAAAGACTGATAAGAAAAGAGCAGACTAAAAGAGTTGGAGAAGACTTATAAACAGTGGATGTAATGAAGGTTTCTCCCAAGGAGTTTCAACAGATAAGTCAAAGTTTAATTTTTCCGGAGTCAAATTTAAACGTTGAGCGCAAGTAGGAGAAATAAAAGAATGGGTAGAACCGGTATCAAATAAGGTATATACTTCGCAAGAGTTTATGATAAGCTTACCCGTGATGACCTCATTCGGGTTCCTTGCTTTCTAGGAGGTCACGAAAAACGCTCTCCCTTGCACTACTGGCTTTGACTTTTCTGGGGTGTCCTTTGGTGCCTCCATCCTTGCTGAACTTGTCTTCGGTGCACGACAAAATCGGGCACAATTGTAACATGCTTTGGAGGGAATCGCGCAGTTTGAACTGATGTGTCCCTCCCCTCCACATTTGAAGCATATAATAGGTGGTCATTCTTCTTCCTTAACGACAGGTGCTGATGTTGACGTCTTTCCATCATTGTTGAATCTTCTTTTCTTGAAATGTCCATTCTTATGGTTTTGGAAAGGATTACCACCAAAGTGGTTACCATTTCTGGCATGTTGATTCCCTCCACGTTTATTGTCACCGCTTCGATGACCGTTATCACTGGTATTATCATTTCGCCGGCTGCTCTCCTTTGGTTGGGTTGACTCATTATCGCTCTCCAATAACTGAGCCCTATTAACAACATCTGAATTCAAACACAGTTTATGAGAGATAAGATATTGACGTATCTCTGGTTTCAAACCTCTTAAAAACATCCGTGTCTTTCTCTCCTCATTATCAACCAAATGGGATGCAAACCGGGACAACTCGGCAAACTTGGCTTCGTACTGCGACACGGTCATGTTGTTTTGCTCTAGCTTGATGAACTCTACTTCTTTCATGTGACGAATACTTTCGGCAAAGTACTTGTCATTGAACAATTCTTGGAACTTCTCCCAAGTCATCTTCGATCTTGGCGGGTTGAGTATATTTTATAGACTCCCACCAAGAATCTGCCTCTCAGACGCAATACGAAAAAGTGTGAAGGAACCTTTTACTCCTCGGAGCTTCCCAAGACATCAAATATCTTGCGGATCTGCTTTTATTCACGTTTAGCCTTTTTGTGGTTTTGACTCTCCAAAATACTCCGGTGGTCCCAGTTCCTTGAACTGCTTAGCGGTGACCGTCCGAGAGTTGCTAGTGTTTCCACCTGCATTTTGGATAGGAGCCGTTCTTGCCTGATGCTGCATGAATTGTAGAAAGTCTCTGAACATTCCATCGTTCATCATCTGGTCAGTGTTATTGTTTGCCTGAGGATTGTTGCCTTCCTGATGGACATTATCCTGATTATTGATTTGTGGAGACTCAACGGTAGAGAATAAGCAATCCATTAAAAGAGTCAAGTAGAGAATAAAGTCTACTATCTTTTATGATTTAAAAAGTTTTTCATCACTTTTATTCTTTGAGACTCGACAATAAATAATTCACATCATCTCCTGCTTTATTTACTGACCAGGATATTCAATAGGGTCACGAACACAAATTATCCATGCACTACGGGCCAAAAAAATTCGTGTATTCATCAATGGTCATGATCATGCCAACAACTATCCATCAATGCACTACGGACGATGAGGACTTTTACCACATCATTTGTAACATTACTATCACGATTACAATCAATAATCCACGGTCATAATCATACCAAGTCCATCTACGCACTTTAGGAAGCCATAGATGACTTTCAAAAAAATATAAACATGAAGATGATGACAATGATATAAGAATTCAATAAAACAAATTCAAGAATTATTTTATCCATAAACTAATAACGTCCAAATTGTCAACATGATACTTCTTTGTAAAATAAAATTCAAGAATGCTCAGAAGAATATTTCCATGAAAAGATACTGGATGAAGCGCAAATATTAAGGATATTCCACTAATTTCATGGAGTATAGAAATCAAAACTTTAACCAACTGAGTATAATAAAGAATGGAATAACAAAAGAAATCACCACGCATGCGGTACTTGGCGTAACAAGTTATTCCAATGAATAATAAATAACGGAACCGTGTCGGTGAAATTACACCAATAGGATGTTCTAACGAATAATAAGGAATGGAATAACAACAAAATCACCATGCATGCGGTGCTTGGCGTGATATGTTATTCCAATGAGAATACTAAATAACGAAACCGTGTCGTGAAATTCACAATCAAGCAAGATGTTCCAACAGAATAAATGAATAATAAAAAGCGGAACCGAATCCCGTCAGTAAAAAATCTGAAACGATGATATTCAATGAAATAATAAAGAATGGAATACGTAAGAATTTCACCAAGTATAGGTAGAGGCTGCGTATCTGAAAGTTATTCCAATGTAATAATAAAGATGGAATAACGAAGTTCTCTTCGTGAATACAAAATGAATAATACCCTTTACGGCACAACAAATAATATCCCTTACAGTATAAAGAAGAACCTGAATAAAGAAGTAGTGAAGTAGTAGAATACTTTTCTTCTTCTCTCTCTAGTTTCTCTCTCTAGAGTTTGAATGAATTAAATAAGAAATAATGAAGGAATGAGTTTCTATTTATAGAAGAATGGAATGAATAAGAACTTGACCCATGAACCTGTCCAGATTGATTTACTTTAATCGGACGGTCCATATTTAAAGCAAAATCTTTTAAATAAAATATAATATATTCTATTTTATATAAAAAGATTTTTACTATCAAAACACTATCACGAGCACTATGCAAACACTATGAATAATAAAATATAATATATTCTATTTATAGAATAACTTAATAAAGTATTACATTTTATATAAAAAGATTTTACTATCTGAAAAATACTATGCATAATAGAATATAATATATTCTATTTATAGAATAACTTTATAAAAGTATTCTATTTTATATAAAAAGTTTTTCTGTTTTATTACGTTAATAATACGAATAAAATAAAACTTCATCATCATTATTATTATTCACACCATTAATCGACCAGGTCGTTCCCAGGAAAGAGGGGGCTTTCTAATAAGGATTTCTCCCTATTGGTGCGCAATTAGGTGACCAAACCTCTCTTTGGCAGAACTTCTAGACATCGTTAATAATGCAAATAATAATATTAACAACTTCGTCATCTCAATTATTGATTTAATAACATATAAAATATCGAATGATAATTGAATAAAACCGAATGACTTCTCATATAAGCATCGATAATCAATACCGGTGTTGCTACTTATGCAACCACACATATTCTTCGTACTTTTACTACCGAGTAGTTCAACAATGATCAATGGTAAAACTTTCGCCGTTATTTTCAATAAAATATTTTTGTCGTTTTCTCGATCCGAATAATAATTACATTGTGGGGTCCACCAATGATTGTGCCGTCGTACGAATATTTTCTGTTAAAACGAATATTCCCCGACCAATCGAATATTATATAACAACTTGCGTACTTTGCAAAATTTATAAATACTACCCACAACTATAACATTATATCATAATATTCAAAAATGATAATTTATAGAAAATTCATTTTTTTATTCATAAAAGTTGGGGTCTTACATATACTCTTATAAATAAAAGTATTTAGCGCTATTTTAATTAATTTATAAAATCACCGATTAAAATGACTTATAAGTCATTTAAATTTTAACTTATAAGCCATTCTATATTTTAATTTATAAATTATTTTAAAATAATTCATCCCCACCCTTAATCAGTTAACTTAATAAAAAATGCTAGAAAAAAATATATATTTATACTTCACCCATACATAGTTGAGTCGAATATATTATCTATTCAAACTCAACTAGTTATAGAAGGGTTGCATCGAATTAAATATTTAACAAATATAATTTTTCGTCGTCGTACTCTATTTAAATATTTGTTAAATCAGATCAAATAGTTCACGAGCAACTCGTAATAATATATACTCAAGTTTTTTTTACTATTTTAAATGTTTTTATATAAAGTCAATTTATTTTAAGAAAGTAATACATATATAAAGCATAAATAAAAAACAAATATGTATATATATACATATATATAAATTTATTAATACAAGAAAAGTTAATATTTGAAAAGTAACATGTATAAATGTGTCCAAAAGAATATTGTTCAAAGTTGGGCTTGGGCTACTAAGCTAATTTCAGGTTTGTAGCCCAACTTCGTTAGACTGTTTAAAGCGGGTATTTTAGTATATTTTGTTAGGGTTTAACAGCATCTGCTCTCTACCTCCTACCCTCTCTCACATCTATCTCCCTACTCTGCAAGCCAGATATTTTCGGTAAATATACCTATCTCCCTTTATAATTTGCATTATATATATATATATTTATGTGTTTATCAATACTCGACTTATTAGAGTGTGTAGGATGTTTTGAGCAATTTTTACAATTGTAGGTCAGGTTGAAGCATAAATTTCACTTGTGGTGCTTGTATTTTCAATCATAAAATTTTCGGTAAACTAAAACCCTAATTTTAATTTGTGTTCTTGTGCTGATTTCACATTTTTGTTGTGTTTGCATTTAAGCTGAATTTCTGAATAATCTGTTTGGAATTTTTAGCTAGGAATTATGGCAGAGGAAGAACCGAAGTCTCTCACGTACATAGATGAAGTAGTTTTGAAGAAAAGGAAAAGCAATGAAGAGTGGGCAATTAGAAGGAAACAGCAGCTGGAGGAGAGGGTGAAAAAATCTAAGGGAGATAATTTCGTCATCAAGAAGCCCGAGCAATTCGTCAGAGAGTACCGAGACAAAGTAAATTTATATTTTTGTTGTTGAATTATTGGGAATGAAATTAGTCTGTGATTTAGGCTGCTTAAATTTGTTTGGTTCCTCTAAAATTGTTAATACTTTTGATGTTTGAAACTATCTAAATTTATTTTAACAGGTTAAGTTAAATGGTATTTCTTTTGGTTACTTATTTTTGATTTTTTTTCTAATAATTGGCTTGGTTCTTAGCTGGTGTCAGTCACTGTCAGTCACTCAGTCTAGACACTAACTGGACTTTGTACCCAGGAGTTGGACCTCATCCAAATGAAATGGGGGGGGTAATTTAAAGCGGCGTTCGGTGACATTAGAATCCAAACTCCTTTTAAATAATACAGCATCAAGGGTGGGTTGTTAATGTCATTGTTGCAATTATTTTCCTATATTTATGCTATTTCTTTTTGTGATTCCCATTTTCACCTGTGATTTTCAGAAAAAATGACATGCATCCCAAAACTAGGAAAATCTTGTACTCTCTGAGACTGAGGAAAATTTTCAGTGGCATCTTTGTGAAGGCTAATGATAGGATTATGCAAATTCTGCAAAAAGTGGAGCCATATATTACATATGGGTATGGCAAACTGATCTCTACTTCTGGAATTAGCTACAAATTACCTAAAGTTAATGCATTAATTGGTCGTATCTTCTCAATGCAAATTTCATAATGCTATTTTGACTATTACACACACCTAAAAGATATATTCCCCACTCTTCTAGCGGCGGTTTTTCCTATGATGTGCCATGCTCAGTCTATTTTCCCACTAAAGCTCTAACCCGGAAATCCAGGAGTCTCAATTTGGTGTAAACGTTCTTTAGTAATGGTGTTCCAGAATAAGACATGATTAAAAACTCACATAGATCAAGCTGAATAGTAAATTGGATGGTTGGCCCATGCTCGATATATTTTGCCTATAAAGCTCTAACTGAAAGTCTAGGGAAATCTAAATTTGGTGTAGAACCAGTATTTAGTGAAATTAAGTTAAATGGTATTTCTTTTGGTTACTTATTTTTGATTTTTTTCTAATAATTGGCAAGTCTCACACTCTCACTTACAATATTGATACTTGAATGGTCTTTTTAAGTTTATTTATTGATGATTATAGGAGATAGTAGATTGTATTGTTGTGCATCAGAGTGTTGGGACTTAGTCACTTAGACCCTCTACCAATTTTGTGGATATGTAATCTTGTAAGAGATTAAATGCCACCCAAAAAATGGGCAAAACATTGTGAAGCTTTAAGTTCACGCTGGAACCTTCAGGTGTCGGCTTATTTAAAATTTTCAAAAGATCATTTCACGTTGTTGAACCTGAACAACCGAATTTTTACTGTTTGGAGCTATAATAGAAGGTTTGATGGAGAGATTATTCTGTAGCAATCGCAGATGAGTAGAATAACGAGTGATATATTGAGTTTACATAGGTGTTTCTTATCCGGCAGTGTTGATGTCAATATTAGGCTATTAGCTTAATTCCATGACGTTTTGGACCACCTCAACCCCTTGACCTTGTATTGTATCAGGTCAATGAAAGTACATTTTATATATCCAACCTGACATGTACTTTATGTAATAATTGTATATGGATGCACTGGAAAAAATTTCCCTACTTTGCAAGCCAGATATTTTCGGTAAATTTACCCATCTCCCTTTATAATTTGCATTATATATATATATATTTATGTGTTTATCAATAATCGACTTATTAGAGTGTGTAGGATGTTTTGAGCAATTTTTACAATTGTAGGTCAGGTTGAAGCATAAATTTCACTTGTGGTGCTTGTATTTTCAATTGTAAAATTTTCGGTAAACTAAAACCCTAATTTTAATTTGTGTTCTTGTGCTGATTTCACATTTTTGTTGTGTTTGCATTTAAAATTTTTGAATAATCTGTTTGGAATTTTTAGCTAGGAATTATGGCGGAGGAAGAACCGAAGTCTCTCACGTACATAGATGAAGTAGTTTTGAAGAAAAGGAAAAACAATGAAGATTGGGCAATTAGAAAGAAACAGCAGCTAGAGGAGAGGGTGAAAAAATCTAAGGGAGATAATTTCGTCATCAAGAAGCCCGAGCAATTCGTCAAAGAGTACCGAGACAAAGTAAATTTATATTTTTGTTGTTGAATGCATGAAATTAGTCTGTGATTTAGGCTGCTTAAATTTGTTTGGTTCCTCTAAAATTGTTAATACTTTTGATGTTTGAAACTATCTAAATTTATTTTAACATATTGATTGGTTAAGTTAAATGGTATTTCTTTTGGTTACTTATTTTTGATTTTTTTCTAATAATTGGCAAGTCTCACACTCTCACTTATAATATTGATACTTGAATGGTCTTTTTAAGTTTATTTGTTGATGATTATAGGAGATAATAGATTGTATTGTTGTGCATCAGAGTGTTGGGACTTAGTCACTTAGACCCTCTACCAATTTTGTGGATATGTAATCTTGTAAGAGATTAAATGCCACCCAAAAAATGGGCAAAACATTGTGAAGCTTTAAGTTCACGCTGGAACCTTTGGAACCTTTAGGTGTCAGCTTATTTAAAATTTTCAAAAGATCATTTCATGTTGTTGAACCTGAACAACCGAATTTTTACTATTTGGAGCTATAATAGAAGGTTTGATGGAGAGATTATTCTGTAGCAATCGCAGATGAGTAGAATAACGAGTGATATATTGAGTTTACATAGGTGTGTCTTATCTGGCAGTGTTGATGTCAATATTAGGCTATTAGCTTAATTCCATGACGTTTTGGACCACCCTCAACCCCTTGACCTTGTATTGTATCAGGTCAATGAAAGTACATTTTATATATCCAACCTGACATGTACTTTATGTAATAATTGTATATGGATGCACTGGAAATAAATTTCTACACAGTAATCTTACTTACCCCTTGTGAATTAAGAACTTGTTCATGTCTGTCTTAATAGAAGACAGTAAGACACTTTGTTAGAATTTAGAATCACACACACGCACACAAACGATAGAGAATTAAGAATAACACAAGAGATTTACGTGGTTCCCCAATTTGGGTACTCCACAGGCGGCTAGTTGTTTATTATGATTCCTTGGATACCTAGGACTTTACAATAGATATATCTACAAATCCTATTCCAACCCTACTTCAAATTATGTCTCAATTACCCATAATGTCCCTCTAATAAACAACCCAAGAAAAACTCTTGTCTTTGTCTGGGGCAAGTGAAGCCCCCACCTCTACGACCTCAGACTTGTGTCACATGAAGTACACCCAAACCTTTCTCAAAAAGTCATCGATGAAAGTCAAGAAATACAGAGATCCCGCTTTTGAAGCTACTCTCACTGGCCCCCATACATCAGAATGCACATAGTCAAGTTTTCCATTCGTTTTGTTCACCGCACTCTTAAACTGCACCTTACACTGTTTTCCCAAGACACAGAACTTGCAGAAATCTAACTTTCACGACTTTATCCTTTTCAACATATTTCTCTTATGTAATTCTAGCATCCTACGTTCTCTCATATGTCCCAACCGCATATGCCATAGTTTAGTATCATCAATATCCTCCGTTGTAGTGGCAGCAACTCCACCTACAACTGTACTCCCTATCATCCGATAGATATTTCCATTAACCTTAGAACCTTTCATTATTACCAGTGCACCATTTGTCACTCTCATGGCTCCACCACCAGTTTTGAACTCACAGCCATTAGAGTCTAGGGTTCCTAATGAAATTAGATTCTTCCTTAAGCCTGGGATATGTCTCACCTCAGCCAGAGTTCTCATAACACCTTCAAACATCCTTATCTTCACTGTGTCTATTCCAATGACGTTGCACGAAGCATCGTTACCCATTAAAACTGTCCCACAGTTCACCGATTTATAGGTGTCAAACACTCCATGTTAGGTGTCATGTGAAACGAACATGCTGAATCCAAAATCCACGAGTCTGTCACGTCCGTGTTTGTAGAAACTGACAACATATCCCCATCGTCCGATGATTCCTCCACGATGTTTTCTGATTTCGTAGATTCTGATTGCTTCCCTGTTCCTTCACCCTTATTCTTGTATGGACAGTCCTTTTTGAAGTGTCCTGTCTCGCAACATCTGAAACACTTGTACTTCTTAGGTTTAGGAGTCCTGCTCCTCGACTTCAATTTCCCCTGCGTTCCTGGTTTACCTCTATCCGATTTTCTGCCACGTTGCTCTCCACCTTTTTCCACCAGCCCTTCACCCGAAATACCCTCGGATTGTTTCTTCCGCTGGTTAAACATTAGTAGAGCAGAAGTGACTTCTTCCAACTTTAGAGTTTCTTTTCCCCATAGGAGAGTTATCACAAGATTCTCCATGGAACCCGGTAGAGAACACAGCAACATCAACGCCTGGTCTTCTTCCTCGAATTTCACTTCAATCCTTAGCAAGTCGCTAATTATTTGATTGAACGTGTGAATGTGTTGAATAAGTTCGAAACCTTCAATCATCTTTAACCCAAACAACTTTTGCTTCAGAAACAGTTTATTAGTCAATGAATTTTACATATAACTGGATTCCAATTTACTCCATACACCCGATGGCGATTCATCTCCGATCACGTGATACATGACCTCGTCTGCCAGGCACAAGCGAATTGTACTCACTGCCTTCGCTTGGAGTTCATCCTAGTCATCAATCGTCATGGACTCTGGTTTCTTCTTTAACGCCTTCACCAATCCCTGCTGCACCAACAGATCCTTTACCCTCTGTTGTCATAGCCCAAAATTCCCAGTCCCATCAAACTTCATCACATCGAACTTTATTATCGATGAATTTGATGTCATCGTTCTTCACGTGTTAAACCTGTGCTTTGATACCAATTTGTTAGAATTTAGGATCACACACACGCACACATACGATAGAGAATTAAGAATAACACAAGAGATTTACGTGGTTCCCTAATTTGGGTACTCCACAGGCGGCTAGTTGTTTATTATGATTACTTGGATACCTAGGACTTTACAATAAATAGTATTTATATCTAAAAATCCTATTCCAACCCTACTTCACATTATGTCTCAATTACCCATAATGTCCCTCTAATAAACAACCCAGGAAAAACTCATGTATCAGATTGTCTGGCGAAGCCCCCACCCCTTCCCATGACCTTCATTGCAACCCTGATGGGCAAGTGCATTGCTTCGCTCCGCAAGGCTCCGCACTAGCCTTTTCCAGTGGCTTCTATATTATGAGTCACAAGTTCCCAACACACTTGATTAGCTTTGCAGCTAATAGGCATGTAACAATCTTCTGTATCCTACCTCTCCTTCAGATATTTGCAACATCATTAATGCCTTCCATTTACATGCATTTTTCCTTGGGTCTCAAAGGTCCATTAGTTGCCCATCAAGAAGAGTAGTGTGATAGCTGTCTCTTGACATGGTTGGTAGCAACATTTGGAGTCTTGAACGCTTATATAATTACTAGCTTATTTAATATGTATGATCTCTTGGTAGATTTGGTTTGTGGTAAAGAAAAAAGTAGTTTGTATTATTTCACAAGAGGCATATTTTATTGGCGTGGTGGAAATCAAAGTCAGGCACGCACCCATGTTGGAGTATTTAGATTTTAGCTTCCATTGTCTTGGTTCTTAGTCGGTGTCACCATCATCGATCCTCCTCTGACACTAATTGGACTTTGTACCCAGGAGTTAGACCTCATCCAAATGAAGTACAGGGGGAGCCGACGAAAGTAGGCATTGGTGACATTAGAATCCAAACTCCTTTTCGTCATACGCATACAAGGGTGGGTTGTTAATGTCATTGTTGCAATTATTTTCCTATATTTATGCTATTTCTTTTTGTGATTCCCATTTTCACCTATGATTTTCAGAAAAAATGACATACATCCCAAAACTAGGAAAATCTTGTACTCTCTGAGACAGAGGAAAATTTTCAGTGGCATCTTTGTGAAGGCTAATGATAGGATTATGCAAATTCTGCAAAAAGTGGAGCCATATATTACATATGGATATGGCGAACTGATCTCTACTTCTGGAATTAGCTACAAATTACCTATAGTTAATGCATTAATTGGTCGTATCTTCTCAATGCAAATTTCATAATGCTATTTTGACTATTACACACATCTAAAAGATATATTCCCCACTCTTCTAGCGGCGGTTTTTCCTACGATGTGCCATGCTCAGTCTATTTTCCCACTAAAGCTCTAACTGGAAATCTAGGAGAGTCTGAATTTGGTGTAGAACCGTTCTTTAGTAATGGTGTTCCAGAATAAGACATGATTAAAAACTCACATAGATTAAGCTGAATAGTAAATTGGATGGTTGGCCCATGCTCGATATATTTTGCCTATAAAGCTCTAACTGAAAGTCTAGGGAAATCTGAATTTGGTGTAGAACCAGTATTTAGTGATGGTATACCAGAAAAAGACATGATTAAAAACTCACAAGATTAATCTGAATAGTAAATTAGGAAAGGCAGAGTTTAGCTGGATCTTCTAATTTTTCATATTATTGTTTAAATGATACATGATAAAATTCAGTATTATTATATAATTTCAACTTAGAAAACAATAAGCAAGAGGTAAATGACATCATTTCTTTAAAAATTAGAAGATACCTTTTATTTTAAGGATTGACAAGCTAAATATCCATGCCACAACTCAAGAGACCTATCAAATTGCAAGTCTAAAACACACCAATAAATTTGGTAATTTAAGTTTTGTGAGTTACTATAGAAAAGAAAGAGAAAATAAAATATACTAGTTTAACACATACCAGTTGGCATCTGATATCCTAGCCGTCACTTTATATGGTTAAATTAGAAAAACATTTCTTGTTGATCACCTATCAGCTTTCTTAGTCCAATTAAGATGAACGGTCACATGAATCATTAAATGGTATGCTAATAGATGGAAAACTGGGTTATTATTGTGTTCCAAATGTGTTTTGGCCACAAAATAGTACAAAGAGACTATTATTAATATCATATTGATATTTATATATCTGCATCTTAGTAACAGGCTTACAATTTGGATTTGCAATATCTTTTGGATGACCACATGCTATATTTAACATTTTTTACCCCTTTCTCTCTCTATCTGAAGATATCCTAATCTTAAGAGTGTGAATGAACTGATATACAAGAAGGGGCTGACAAAAATTGACAAGCAGAGAGTTCCATTGACAGATAACAATGCCATTGAGCAGGTATATTAGACTCGGTAAATTATGTCATTTTGGTTTCTGCAACATTCCTTTCCCTAAATTATTGACTCCTCTCTATTAGCAGGCATTGGGTTAGTACGGGATTATATGCATAGAAGACATTGTTAATGAGATTGGTAATGTTGGTATACATTTTAAGGAGGTTACCAGTTTTTGTGCCCTTCAAATGAGTTAATTAGTAAGATGAATTAGCACAAGTACACATATCGAAAGATGAGATGCCAAATTTGTTAAATCTACTTGATGTACTTGAAGATAACTTGAATTTTGTCAGACATTATTTTCTCCATTTTGAGATGGCATGGCATCTTAACACATTTGTACTGTAGTCAATTAATGATTATCAAAGTTTTGGTGTCAAAAGTATTGTGTTGTGTAAATTCTTAGTAGTGTCAAAACTTTGTGTTCAATGCCGCACAAAGTTTCTTTGGATAATGGTTTTCAATGGGTAGAGCATCATATAAATTTATGAGAATCCCAATATCCCATCCTGCCTGCCGGCCTCTTATCATGGATTGCCATGCATCCTAACTACTCCATTTAGTAAGTTTTAAAAACGAAGTAGTATCATTTTTGACGAACTATGGTGTATTTTTACGTGAAAATATGAAAATTGTTATTACCAGATTAGTGAGACATCCAATATAAGTATGAAAAATTTATGTCCCAGAAGAAAAAAGAGAGAAGCATATGATATCAGACGTGGTTAAGTCTCATCATTAAACCATTTGCTAATTTTTCAACTACCGATCGATCGATCGATCTCTTTCTAGTTTGCAATGGAGGGTGGAAACGAATGGTTAGCCCGGGACATGATCTACCACGTCCTCTTCTGCTTCTCCATTAATCTTGTTTTCTCTCTCCTCGCAACCCGATCACGTTATCCTTTTCTCAGGCGTCGAAACATCTGGGTTGGTTCCATTGTTTTGCTCGCCGCTGGTGCCGCCAAAGAGCTGGCTGACGAGTTCAGTTTCTTCAAATCCGCCGGTGCCTCTTCCAAAGACGCCATCGCCGATCTATTCGGCGTTCTCCTCGCTGTGTTCCTCCTACTTTCTCTCTCTGCTCGGACTCTCAAACCTGCTAAATCGGGTCAAGTTCAAGGATTGGAGATTGTTTGATCCATGGAGTGGGCTTTGGGCCCAAGTGATCATCTTAGCTAAAGAATTACGAGTCCGTTTGGTTACTACTTGCTAGGAAAATGCATACCAAACAAGGCGGGGCTTGGATACATTTTTTGTTTTCATTTCGCATTAAGTTGTCAGTAAAATAGGAAGTTAAAAAGTTTTTTCAGCAACCAAACTAACAGTTTTACTGAGTGCCTTGTTTGGTGTATACACTCCTAATTGTTGGATACTCAGGATTTTTCTCATATATATGCTACAATTTATTGGAGACGCATATAAATATAACCTTGTGTCTTTGTTTGTCAAAGGTAAATTTTAATTGAGATAAATACAAGTCAAAATGCCAAATTACACTCTAATTTCAAAATGCATAGAGTAATATTGCAAATCTGTTGGTGGGTTTAAACTTAAAATCACTTTTTAGTTTTACAATAATGTTTTCTCTCGCAACAAAAGTGTTTTTAATAGTAGCTTTTTTTGGTGTAAAAAACATTTATGAGAGGCTAAAATTTATAACTTTTGAACAAGTTTATAATCTTACCTATTTAATTTAATAATCTTCAAAAAAACTAATTTCCTTCTACATTAATAGTTAAAAAATATTTATCTTATAATTAATTAAGAACATGATGTGGTATCATCCGTAGTTGTTATTAGAATGTACTTGCTTGGGCATGTGTAATATGTAGATTAGAAGCAATTTTGCGGGGTAACAAGTTAAAGACGATCGTTAGAGAGTATTTACAAGGTTATAGTTTAGGTGGAATATGTAAAAAAAATTTACTTGCTGATAACATAATTGAAAGGATAAATACACGGTCTCACTTTGTAAATAATTATACGGTGTGGATAAAACTTTAGCTTCAAGCATGATTGAACTTAATAACATAGTACTTCTATTAATTAATGATTTCAACATCTCCTGGTTTTATTCTGAGTTCTGAAGTTGGATTGTTGGAATAACATTGTTGCAATTAGATACTGAGAGTGCTCCTAGCATTGTTGTACTGGATACTGACCAATGCACAATAGTCCACCTATTTAACATCCTTAAGTGTATCTGAATGTATTGATGTACAAGTGATCAACGAGTCACCTTCTGAAGCTGTGTTCTGTTGAAGGCTTGTCATGATTGTTGATATCTTCCTCAGGCAACTTAACCGCAGAGTAAGCACCTGCCCCTGCCAATGCGCCAAGGATGGGAGCAGTAAAGTAGACCCATATGCCTTTATAGTTGCCTGCAGCTATTGCTAGCCCTAGAGTTCTAACTGGATTCATGGAAGCTCCCGTGGTTTGTCTTCACCATCACATAGAAAAAGTAAACGCTCCGTGGGTGAGATTTTATTTCCTAGATTTATGTGCTTCAAAATTTGTTTGAGGTATATCTCAGTGTTCTTTTATAGTAGTTACCAATTGATTGTATTTGCTTAGATTCAAAATGATACGGTTTTAAGATCATTTTTTTTAATATTAATTTTTTGTAGTTAACTTCTTTTTCTAATTAATTTGATCTTTCCTAGTCTTCCAGGCTTCTAACTTCATTATGCATGCATGCATGCATTTGTTTTCTCCCAATTCTAAAGTTTGTGCCATTATATTGTGAGCATATCATAGAAAAAACTGTGGGACCCACCACCTGATCTTTCTTATTTAGTATGCATTAAATATTGGTAACTTGAGATTTTTAATGTGGAAAGTTCTTTTAAAAAACAATGATCCATAATGTACATGATTAATTCTTAGCAAATTTTCGTAAGGGTTATTTTTTAGCTTGAGCTAAGATGAGAAGTTGTGACATTACCCCGCTATGAGTATGTTGAGCATGACAGTAGCTCCCACAGCTATTCCAGCTAACTCTCCAACCTGCAATGAGACAGAAAAATTCCACAATAGTCAAGTTAGGGTCACGTTAGAAGATTCTATTCATGGCAATTATCTTATTGAAACAATTAGCTGCATAGCAAGTTGGTTGCATAAGATCTGGGAAATCATATTCTATCCTCTAGTGCAGAGTCTGTTATTTGTGTCATTGGTCTAATTAATGTTCACTGAGATATTAATTTCAAGTTGCCAACTTTTACCATTGACTCGTGTCTCTTGGTACTAGACTCTTATCTCTTTGTCTTATTATTTAAGAGTTCTTATTAATGGCAATTTTAACACTTTACCATTTTCATTAACGGCGGTTTTGACATTTCACCATTTTATTAATCAAAATATAAAATCAAAACCTATATCGTATTAAGTGCAGGACACACAAAAACTTGTGTGTCTAAGGTATATACTCCCTTTTCTCTATATATAAAATATAATATAATATAAAGTTGGACTAAAAGGGTTAAATTATTGCTGCTGTCTAGTGAAAATAACCTGGGATGGTCTGTCATGTATCGAGAGTTCAACTTTGGAAAGAAAATGTACAATATAAACAAATAATGGAAGAGCATGCTTACAGCTCTTGTGTCGGTGGCCACTGCAGTGACAACAAACATGAGGTTGAAGCTAATAATGAATTCCAAAGCAAAAGCTTGGTCGTATCCCCGGATGGAACAAATCACCCTCCACCCATTATGGGATTGAATATCAGCTTGAGTGCAAATGCAGCACAGAGTGATGCCATCACTTGTGTTCCAATGTACACTGGTACCTACTCAAAATTGATTGGACCCAAAAGTAAGTATTATACAAGATTATCTTTCAGAAGATCTAGAACTAAGGTAGGGTTTCATTGTAGTTTCTTAAATGTTTCCATGGGAAGTGCTTGAGAGCAGCAAAGGCAATGGTGACAGATGGGTTAAGATGGGCCCCTGAGATGTGGCCGGTCGCCAGTCTAACAATCATAATGGCAAGTCCGGTTGAGGCAACAAGGCCAATTAGTGTTTCGGAGCCTTGTGTCTTTTGGTTCACTATGGCTGTCGCAGTCCCTGCAAAGATCAATATAAGGTTGCCTGTGAACTCTGCTCCCACCTGATTTTGATATCAGGTAAATAAGTTATCAGCATGTTCTTAACTTTACACAAACAAGCACACACATTCACAAACAAATTTACCTTTCTTGCAAGAGAGACGGGAGGAACTGGCAATGAGCAAGAGACAGGTGGTAAAGCCCCATCCTCCAACGTCCATGGTTCAACACTGAAGCACTTGCAACTTTTCAGAAGGGATCCTCCGCCATTTCCATTTCTCTCTAGCTTGAACCCACCAAAGAGAGGAGCACCAGGAGTCCCTAGTGTTGCGGGTGTTGATGGGGCAGATGCAACATCTTCAGAATCCATCACTACCTCCAAAGACTAATAAGAAAAGAGCAGACTAAAAGAGTTAGCGAAGCTTCAAGTCACTCTCCCTTGTCCTTCTGTTTTGATGGGAAACTGGGCCTTCTTATATACTCTCCTCAATATAGTTGACTTAGAGAATCCTAAGAGATCAAAAAAGTAAGAAAAGAAGTTAGTGGATGGTAATGAAGTGTGGAGAAAGGAAGTGGGCGGTGGGACATTTTCTTGATCCCTTGCATTTGGAATTTAAAAGAAGCTTTAAACTTGGGACGTGAATGGTTTTCCTGTCTCTACCACTTATTTTTATTGTATATATCTTACTCGGTGACTGCACTCAATTATAGAGTATACCACTGTCCACAGTTCTCTTAGTTGTCAAAATAAGATTCAGGTATCAAAGTTTAGAGTCTAAAGATAGAGAAAAATGGTAGGTGAATTTGCTACGACGTGCGGGCTCTTCATTTTCTAATCCATTTCTTTGATAGTATAGCAGGAGTTATGCCTCCTTCAATCTCAACGGCATTAAGAAAGTCGCATTAGTTTAGAAGATTGTTGTTATTATACATGGTCAGGACTAAAATATAGGACGAAAGGTGAGTTTGGACCTTTTTAAACTCTAGCTGCCTTGGAAAAGTTTTTTTTTAACAAGTAATAACTATATTCAAGAGGCACAAAAGGGGGTGACATCCTAAGCAAAGTAGACAGACAAGAAGGCAGGTTGATCTCACTAACAGAAGCAAGTCTAGTCTATAAACCAACAATGACAAAAACTCTTAAAAAGTCCTAAACTAAATTCCCCACAAAAACAATGATGACTCCTCGGAAACACTTGGTTTCACTCTTCTCTTTCTATGAACATAACTCACTCCGTGGTCTGTAGAAGCTTCGCTGCCACAAAGGTTCCGTAACAAACTTAATGTAATAACAAATTCTGATACAAGGACTGAACTGTGAACCTCCCACTACTGTGAAGACTCAACCTCACATAGTCCTCACTGTAACATGTTTTTGCATTTTCTTTCTCCACTTAAGACATGTAGCTTTGTTTTTGAACATTTAAAAAAAATAAACCTCAGATATTTTAATATTTTGGTCCAGAGAATCTTAATAGAAAATAACACACAAAGTATCAAGACAGTTGTGTTGATTAACCCATAAATATGATTTATTTGTCATCATCTCGGCTCAGGGATAATATTCGTCTGTCTGTCTCGTACATGGTGTATTAGTAGTCCTCACTATTCTGTAAAATAGTGTGATAATAAATGTAATGAGGACTAAATTAAGTGTGGATATTGTCTAGATGGCAATATTTGTATTAAAACTCACAGCATGTATTTTGTCGTATTTTACACGACTGTTGTATAATTAAGTTGTATTTGAATTTTGTAGCATGTATTTGGGGACTCAAAATAGGTGATGTCTACCTATTTTGGGGGCGTCACATCTATTCCCCGATCTCCGCCAGAGAACATATCCCTAAGCTCTGATACTAACTGTGACCCCCCAAAATAGGTATACATCACCCATTCTAAGTTGCCAAATACATGGTACATAAACAACTACAACTTTTATTATTACAATTGTCGTGCAAAATACGAAAACACACATGCTGTGAGTTTAAATACAAATATTGTCTTCTAAATAATATCCACACCCAAATAAGTCCTCATTACATTTATTGATACACTATTTTACAAAAATAGAGAGGACTGCTAAAACAACTGTCTAGGACCATCACTCTTTACCCCGACTGGTTCCTGCTATATTCTCACCTCCTAAGAAGAAAAATGGAACAAAAAGGAAAAGGGTGAGCTCAACTAGCCCAGTAAAGAATATTATGCTTAAGATAAAGAACAACAATTTATCGTTAGCCTTCAACAAATCAGATAAAATATAATGGACAACCAGTTTTAGATCAATATTCGCAACGGAAATAACAATTCATTAGAAAAGTTAAGTAGAGAATGAAATCTACTATCATCTATGAATTTAAAAGTCCATCATCAATATTTTATCCCTGTAACATCAATCAATATACATCTTGCATCAAATATTCATCTTTACACTACGGGCCAAAGATATTCATTTGTATCACCAAATTAGTCATGTTCATCTCTCTCACACTGTTCATCTTTGCACTACGGGCCAAAGATATTCATCGAGTAATCATACATCTTTACTACAAAATAAAGATATTCATCAAATATCACCATTAAGGACCGAGGATGATGAAAAACATTTTAGAGAACGAATTCAGTGTGATAGAAGAACAAAAATTAGGAATTCGTACTTTAGATAATTCAAGTTTAAAAACGTTCTATAATAATCCATAGTGAAGATCAAAACATGGATTCAATTTCAAGAATAAGGGTCACAACAGATAACTTGAAAGGAAGAATTTTTTTTTTTGTGTGAGCGATCATTAATTGAGCGATCACATAAAGCGATTTGAAAATGAAACGATAACGTGAGCGATCGTGAAACGATGCACCAGTAAATAATAACGTGAATGCCTCTCGATCATGAAAAGTTCTAAATTTGATTAAAAAGTTCAGACCAATATTCCTATGAAATGATACTAGATGAAGCAAAATTTCTAATCATTTCAAGAATTATAGAAGCAATACTTACCATAGTAAGTTCAAATTCAAGAATACGAGATGAAATAATATCGCATACAAAATATGGAGTATGAAAGAAAATAATATTTCTCACGAGTATTGCAATAAAATAATATCCTTTACCTTTGTAGAAGCTGGGTTTGACTGGAATATCAGATATTATTCTAAGAAAATCTTGCAGAAAACTACGCTCAAAATATTCTTATACACAAAAAAATACTCACAATACTTTAGGATAAGAACTTCTGAATTTTGAAGGTGGTGTGATTTAGGATGGAGGTTTGCCCTCCTTTTATAGCATAAATCGGAGGAACAATTTTCAGCAGCATGCCTAACTTTCCTCATTTTTCAAAGCTTAACTTCTTACTTTCAACATGGGTGGTGGCCACCCTTTGAAACAACTTGTAGACACTATCATCTTCACCAACCAATTGGCCTAATTCACATTTGCCTAATTCATAAATTCCATGGTTGGGACCCTTAACATTTTGAAAGAAAATACTTTGCAGACAATTAAAATGGCCACCCACTAAGACAAAGCACACATGTAGGAAACTTAATTACTTCCGCCCACCAGCTTAGAAAACATTCGAGGAAAATTAAATCACATGCATATATATATATATATTAAATGAAATAATTATAATATATTTAAATGAATATTTTATCAGAGAAATAATTGTAATTTCACAAAAATATGTCAAACTTTCAACAATTATTTCATACTAAAATTCCTTCATTTATAACCACATAAAATAAATCCATTATTTATATCCACATCAAATAAATATTTTCTTATCATATAAATCAATAATTAATTATTCACAAATAATATTACGAATCACAATAATGACAACCAGTAGTTCCCGAGAAAGAGGGGCTTTCCGATAAGGATTCTCCTTCTTGGCCTTGAATTAGGTGACCAAACCTCTCCTTAGATGAAACTTTCTAGACATTGCCAATAATGTTATCTAATAATATTATTCAAATAATATGAATTATTGATCGGGATAATGGGAAATCTTTGCGATGACAATTATTGAAACAACAATAATATAAAATATCAACGCAAAGAATTATTGAATCAATAAAATAAAATATTGAATAGTAATTCTTGTAACAATTATTGAGTAGTGCCTTCTTACGTAAGAATCAATAATTCAACAATACTGTGCAATACCGTGTGCTACTGTGCAACCACGCGTATTACTGTATTTTAACCATCGGGTAATCCAACAGTGTAAACGGTAACAATTACGCCATTATTTATAACAACTCAAATTTTTCGTTTTCTTCATCCAGCGGTTATTACATTATGAGGCCCTCACAATTCTTTGCTTGTGCATCGTCTGAATATTCCCCGACAACAAGAATATTCCACGACCAAACGAATATTCTCTGACAAAAATGAATATTTTAGAACCACTTGCTTATTTTATAAAATTTGCACATTTCACCCATAACCAAAGTATTATATCACTTAACTCCTTTTTATTTCAAAATAATGAATATAGGAAATTCAATTTTATTTATAAAAAGTTGGGGTCTTACAACCTCCCCTCCTTATAAAATTTCATCCTCGAAATTGACGTACGTACCTGGTGTTTCGAAAAGGTGAGGGTACCTCACTTTCATTTCCGATTCTAACTCCCAGGTCATTTCTTCAACATCATGGTTCCTCCATAAAACCTTGACTTGTGGTATAACCTTTGTTCGTAGGACATGTTCTTTCCTATCCAATATCTTGACAGGTACCTCCTCGTACGTTAAATCTTCGACTATCTCGTCTGGTTCTAACGCAATAATGTGATTTGGGTCTTTCTCATATTTACGAAGCATAGATATATGAAAAACATTATGAACACGAGACATGCTTGGAGGTAATGCAAGTCTATAGGCCACATTTCCTATTCGGTCAAGAATCTCAAATGGACCAATAAATCGTGGATTGAGCTTTCCTCTCTTCCCGAATCTTGTAACTCCCTTCTATGGAGCAATACTTAACAGTACATGATCTCCAATATTAAATTCAACATCCTTTCGATGAAGATCTACATAACTCTTTTGTCGATCTTGTGAGGTCTTTATACGTTGCTGGATCATTTGAATCTTTTCTGTAGTCATGCGTACTAATTCTGGTCCCAACAACGTTCCTTCACCCACCTCGTCCCAGCATACTGGAGAGCGACACTTTCGTCCATACAACGCCTCGAATGGAGCCATGCCTATACTTGCTTGATAACTTGTTGTTGTAGGAGAATTCCACCAAGTGGTAAAGTACTTATCCCAACTTCGTTTGAAATCTCGGACCACGAGTCTTAATAGATCTTCAAGGGTTTGAATAGTCCTTTTCGATTGCCCATCCGTTTGAGGATGGTATCTTACGGCCAGAATAAATCAGAAATTCGTGTCCATAGCTTTCTACAAGCTAACCCAAAATCGTGAAGTGAATCTTGGGTCACGATCCGAAACTATGGATACTGGCATTCCATGAAATCTAATAATCTCATTTATGTACATACGAGCAAGACGTTCTAGGGAATAAGTCTCACGTATAGGCAAGAAATGAGCAGACTTGGTTAATCTATCAACAATAACCCAAATCACATTTATACCTTGAGAAACCTTGGGAAGACCTGTAACAAAATCCATAGTAATGTGTTCCCACTTCCATTTTGGAATCTCAAGTGGTTGCAATGGACCTTTTGGCACTTGATGATGCTCTGCCTTTACACGTTTACACGTTAAACACCTCGAGATAAACTCCGCGATCTCTCTCTTCATATTGCTCCACCAAAATGTATGTCGAAGATCGTGATACATTTTGGTACTTCCAGGATGGATTGAAAATGGTGTGTTGTGTGCCTCCATCATAATTCTATGCTTTAAGTCAGAATTGTTAGGAACGCAAAGTCTTGAGTTGACTCGAAGTATTCCCTCTTCATCGATTCTTGCTTCCAGAATAGCACCTTTTTGCACTTTATTCTTCATACGTATCATCTATGGGTCTGTGGCTTGAGCAGCTTTAACTTTGTATGTTTGATATCATCATGTGGGTACTTGGAGCCTTTACCTCTATCTCCATCCTTTGCAAGTCATACAGAATGGGCCTTTGTGTTAGCAACATTGCACTCGTGCAGCGCGTATGAACTTCTACTTTCGATTAATTCGCTACTCTGACGTTTGCTTTTCCAGGATGATATTGAATGCTATGGTCGTAATCTTTTAACAGCTCGAGCCAACGTCGTTGCCGCATGTTAAGTTCCTTTTAGGTGAAGAAATATTTAGGGCTTTTATGATCTGTATAAATCTCCACTTTCTCCCCATACAGGTAGTGTCTCCATTTTCAACGCCAAAAACAATGCTTTGCTGACTCCAAATCATGAGTAGGATAATTCCTCTCATATTCTTTGAGTTGTCGCGAGGCATAGGCTATGACTTTCCCATGTTGCATGAGAACACATCCTAACCCTTTGCTTGAAACATCGTTGTAGATAACAAATCCATCCGAACCAGATGGTATTGTCAGAACAGGTGCCAAAATGAGTCTCCTCTTGAGCTCTTGGAAACTCTTCTCGCATTCCTCGCTCCATACGAATTTTGCATCCTTCCGAGTCAGCTGAGTTAACAGAGTAGCGATTCGAGAAAATCCTTCTACGAATCTCCGATAATAACCAGCTAAGCCCAGAAAGCTACGCACTTCGGTCACCGACTTCGGCTGCTCCCAACTTTGAATTGCTTCAATCTTTGTCGGGTCAACAGATACTCCATGTTTTGACACCACGTGCCCAAGGAATGCTACTTCCTTAAGCTAGAACTCGCATTTCTTCAATTTGGCATATAGCTTGTTGTCACGAAGTCTTTGAAGTACCAGCTTCAAATGGTGCTCATGATCTTCACGGCTTTTGGAATAGATGAGGATGTCATCAATAAAGACGACAACGAACTGATCTAAATATTCCTTAAATACACGGTTCATCATATCTATAAAACCAGTAGGGGCATTAAGCAATCCAAAAGACATAACTAAGAATTCATAATGCCCATACCGAGTTCTGAAGGCAGTCTTTGGAATATCCTCAGTTTTAATCTTCACCGATGATATCGAATCTAAGATCGATCTTTGAAAAGAATTGTGCTCTTTTCAGAATCGGGTCGAACAATTATCATCAATACGAGGAAGGGGATACCTATTCTTGATGGTGACATGGTTCAATTCCCGGTAGTCAATACAAAGTCGCATACTCCCGTCTTTCTTCTTTACAAATAAAACAGGAGCACTCAAAGGAGATATACTAGGATGAATGAAACCGATATCTAATAGTTCCTGTAGTTGGACTTTTAACTCCTGAAGTTCAATAGGAACCATTCGATATGGGGTTTTAGAAATGGGCTTTATACCCGGTTCAAGATCAATAAAGAATTCAACTTCACGTTCCGGGGGTAGACCAGGAAGTTCTTCAGGAAATACGTCAGAAAATTCATTAACAACAGGAATATTATTCAAATCTGACGTGTTTTTGTTCAAGTCCATAACATGGGCTAAGAAAGCTTGACATTCATTTTTCAATAAACGAATAGCTTTATGGCTTGATATGACAGTGACTGATTTTAGTGGTTTAGTTGCTTGAATTCGTATAACAGGTTGGTTTGGAATATGAAAACTAACAACCTTACGAAAACAATCAATTTTGGCATGATGAGTAGTTAACCAATCAATCCCTAAAATCACATCAAATGCAAGTATCTTTAAAGAGATAAGATCAATAGGTAATGTGATTGTGCCGACTTGGATCAAGCAAGATTTATAAACTGTAGATGTAACGAAGGTTTCACCCAATGGAGTTTCAACAGATAAGTTAAAGTCCAATTTCTCCGGAGTCAAGTTTAAACATTGAGCACAAGTAGGAGAGATAAAAGAATGGGTAGAACCGGTATCTAGTAAGGTATAAACTTCACAAGAATTCAAGATTAGCTTACCCGTAATCACCTCGTTCGGGTTTCTCGTGTTTTGGCCAGTCACGACAAACACCCTTCCTTGAACCACCGACTTTGTTTTGTCCGTATTTGCCTTTGGTGCCGCCGTCCCAGTTGGACTTGATTTCACTACCGAAAAAAATCGGGCTATATGACCATCTTTTCCACAATTGAAACACACCTTGGAAGGCTATGAACAGTTTGGACTTATGTGTCCCTCCTCTCCGCATCTGTAGCATCTAACTGGCGGTCGTTCTCCTCCCCTAGAATTTGTTGTTGGTCTTTGGTCTTTGGTCTTTGGTGTCTTTCCGTCATTGTTGAATCTCCTCTTTTTGAAATTTTCACTTAACTCACCTCTCTTATTGTCATGGCCACGATGACCACCCGAGTGGTTACCGCTTTTGTCCATATTCTTCCCTCCTCGCTGGTTATCATCGCTTGGATGACTGCTGTCACCGGTATGACCCTGGATGTGGTCCCTCGGTTGAACATATTCATTATCACGCTTTAATAATTGAGCCCTGTTTACAACATCTGAATATAAAGAAAATTTATGTGAGATAAGATATTGTCGAATCTCGAGTTTTAGACCTCTCAGAAACATCCGTGTCATTCGTTCCTCATTCTCTACCAAATGAGGTGCAAACCTGGATAACTCTGCGAACTTCAGCCCTCGTCTTTGGGACACCGTCATTTGTTCTGTTCGGTCTAATGAACTCTACCTCCTTCATATAGCCGAATACTTTCGGAAAATACTTGTCATTGAATCTGTTTAAAAATTTTCCCAAGACATGTTGAGTGCGGTGGTCATACACTTCAGACTCTCACCGTGAATCACCTCACCACGTAACATAAAGGTGGCAAATGGAACCTTCATTCCTTTCATGCGACCAAAGGCATCGAATATCTTGGTCATTTGCTTAACCCACGTTTACGCCTTTAATCGAATCGGGCTTTCCCGTAAATTTGGTGGTCCCAACTCCTTGAATCGCTTCTTGGTATGTAACGCATCAGCGTTACTTATCATTTCCACCCGTATTTTGTACACGAGTCTTTCTCGTCTGATTTTGCATGAACTGCAAAAAGCTTCTAAACATCGCATCATTCATCGATTGCTCGGTAGTGTTGTTTACAGGAGGGATATTGCCTTCCTGTTGCACGTTCTCTTGGTTGGCGATTGATGGTTGTTCCATAGTCTTATAGATTCCATTGCTAACGTTCTCAGCTGCCATTCTTACAAACTGTCATAAAACAAGGGTTAATTAAAAAAATTAACATATCACATAATACCCCTATATTATGACCGAAAAACAAAATAAGCTTAGGTAGGACACACTAGTGAAGGATTTACTCGTCTCTCCCCTCCTAGTTCTATTGTAAGACCCCAAATTTTATGAATAAAAAAATGATTTTTTTATAAATTATCATTTTTGAATATTATGATATAATGTTATAGTTGTGGGTATTATTTATAAATTTTGCAAAGTACGCAAGTTATTATATAATATTCGATTGGTCGGGGAATATTTGTTTTAACAGGAAATATTCGTAAGACGACACAATCATTGGTGGACCCCACAACAGAATTATTATCGGATTGAGAAAACGACAAAAATATTTTATTAAAAATAACGGTGGAAGTTTTACCGTTGATAGTGTTGAACTACTCGGTAGTAAAAGTACAGTAATACGTGTGGTTGCATAGTAGCACACGGTATTGATTATTGATGCTTATGTGAGAAGTCATTCAGTTTTATTCAATTATTGTCGATATTTTATATGTTATCAAATCAATAATTGAGATGACGAAGTTGTTAATATTATTATTTGCGTTATTAACGATGTCTAAAAGTTCTGCCAAGGAGAGGTTTGATCACCTAATTACGCGCCAATAGGGAGAAATCCTTAATGAAAAGCCCCCTCTTTCCTGGGAACGACCTGGTCGATTAATGATGTGAATAATAATAATGATGATGAAGTTTTGTCTTATTCGTATTATTAACGTAATAAAACAGAAAAACTTTTTATATAAAACAGAATACTTTTATAAAGTTATTCTATAAATAGAATATATTATATTCTATTATGCGTAGTGTTTTCAGCGTAGTAAAATCTTTTTATATAAAGCGAGAATACTTTATTAAGTTATTCTATAAATAGAATATATTATATTTTATTATGCATAGTGTTTGCATAGTGTCTCCATATAGTGTTTGCATAGTAAAAATCTTTTTATATAAAATAGAATATATTATATTTTATTTAAAAGATTTTGCTTTAAATATAATTTGTCCGATTAAAGTAAATTAATCTGACCGCTTCATGGGTTGAGTTACTATTCATTCCATTCTTCATAAATAGAAGCTCATTCATTCATTATTTCTTACGAATTCATTGAAACTCTGTAGAGAGAAACTAGAGAAAGAAGAAAAGTATTCCGCTTACTTCACTACTTCTTTATTCAGGTTCTTCTTTTATACTGATGAGGATATTATTTGTTGTACCTGTAAGGGGTATTATTTCTTTTGTATTCATGAAGAGAACTTACATTATTCCATCTTTATTATTCTACATTGGAATAACTTTTATACTGAGGGCTACCCTATACTTGGTGAAATTCTTACAGTATTCCATTCTTTATTTATTACATTGGAATATCATGTCCGTCTTATACTGTTTTGGACTGGTTCCGCCTTTTTATTATTACATTGGAATATCACATGCATCTTATATCTGTGGACTGGTTTTGTCTTTATTATTACATTAGAATATCCTATCATGCGTGCTTTATGCGGACACTGGTTTCGTCTTTATTATTACATTCTTTATTATTCTGCATTGGAATATCACGTCGGTTGCGTATTACGCTTTGACACGGTTTAGATTATTTATTATTACATTAGAATAACTTTTATACATGCTGTACCGCATGCATGGTGATTTCTTTTATTATTCTATTCTTTATTATACTCGGTTGGTTAACGTTTTGACTTATATACTCCATGAAATTAGTGGAATATTCTTGATATTTGCGCTTCATCCAAAGATCTTTTCATGGAAATATTCTTCTGAGCATTCTTGAATTTTACTTTACAAAGAAGTATCATGTTGATAATTTGGACGTTATTAGTTCCTGGATAAAATAATTCTTGAATTTGTTTTATTGAATTCTTCTATCATTGTCATCATCCTCATGTTTATATTTTTTTGAAAGTCATCCGTGGCAGTAGGTGCATAGATGGACTTGGTATGATTATGACCGAGGATTATTCGGTGTAATCATGGCCGTAATGTTACAAATGATGTGGTAAAAGTCCTCATTGGCCCATAGTGCATTGATGGACGATTGTTGGCATGATCATGACCATTGATGAATACATGAATATCCTTGGCCGTAGTGCATGGATAATTTGTGGTCGTGACCTAAATGAATATCCTTGGCAGTAGTCTTGGGGATGATGTGGATTATTTATTAAAATTCGAGTCTCGTGATAAAAGTGATGAAAAACTTTTTAAATCATAAAAGATAGTAGACTTTATTCTCTACTTGACTCTTTTAATGGATTACTTATTCTGCTGCAATTAAACTTGATGTCTATTATATTTTAACAGTTTAACATTGTTGAAGGCTAATGATAACTTATTCTGCATTATCTTAGTCATAATATTTCTTACTGGGCTAGTTGAGCTCACCCTTTCTTTCACTGTTATCTTCAGGAAATGAGAACGTAGCCGGGACTAGTCGGGGAACGGAGTGATGGTCCGAGACGGTGTATTAATAGTCCTCACTATTCTGTAAAATAGTGTGATAATAAATGTAATGAGGACTAAATTAAGTGTGGATATTGTCTAGATGGCAATATTTGTATTAAAACTCACAGCATGTATTTTGTCGTATTTTACACGACTGTTGTATAATTAAGTTGTATTTGAATTTTGTACCATGTATTTGGGGACTCAAAATAGGTGATGTATACCTATTTTGGGGGCATCACATCTATTCCCCGATCTCCGCCAGAGACCATATCCCTAAGCTCTGATACCAACTGTGACGCCCCCAAAATAGGTATACATCACCCATTCTAAGTCGCCAAATACATGGTACATAAACAACTACAACTTTTATTATTACAATTGTCGTGCAAAATACGAAAACACACATGCTGTGAGTTTAAATACAAATATTGTCTTCTAAATAATATCCACACCCAAATAAGTCCTCATTACATTTATTGATACACTATTTTACAAAAATAGAGAGGACTTGCTAAAACAACTGTCTAGGACCATCACTCTTTACCCCGATCGGTTCTCTTATATTCTCACCTCCTAAGAAGAAAAATGGAACAAAAGGAAAAGGGTGAGCTCAACTAGCCCGATAAAGAATATTATGACTAAGATAAAGAACAACAATTTATCGTTAGCCTTCAACAAATCGAGATAAAATATAATGGACAACCGGGTTTTAGATCAATATTATGCAAAGAAAAATAACAATTCATTAGAAAAGTTAAGTAGAGAATGAAATCTACTATCATCTATGAATTTAAAAGTCCACCATCAATATTTTATCCTGTAACATCAATCATATACATCTTGCATCAAATATTCTTCTTTGCACTACGGGCCAAAGATATTCATTTTATATCACCAATTGGTCATATTCATCTCAACTTCTACATCATCTTTGCACTACGGGCCAAAGATATTCATCGAGTAATCATCTTTGAAAGTATTATGCATACAAAGCCCGATCATGTATGATGATAAAGCATATCTTGTGTAATCAATCTTATTTATTTATTAATAAAAGAATTATTTATTAAAGGCATTTATTATCTACATGGTCTTTGTTTTAATAATATGTGATAAACCCATAGTTTTAAGCAACGCTTTTAGAATAATGATGATGATCATTCTAATGAGATCTAAATTCTTAGAAAGCTTAAAACTAAAATAGTTCCCAATCATTGGATTACTAAATAGGGGATTAGTGAATCCGGATAGATTGAATACATCGTTAACTTCTTTCATTGGATGAGGATGATTGATCTCATGATCATTTGTGTGGAGACACTAAAGCAAGTATGTAGGTGCTTATTAGAGAATAAGTTCATTTGAGCGTTGACTCGCTAAGGAATTCCTAATGGAGTTTTACTTACATCGTCAATAGGAATTCTGTGATGATAGTAATCTGAAATGATCCTTAGACTTGAGATCATCATAGTATCTTATATATAATGAATTACACTTTGACTTATTCCTTAAGACTCTTAGAGTATATCAAAGGGTATGCTTGGGTGTAATAAGTTATATATGAAGATAATGAATGATCGATAAAGAATCTACCACTTCTAGTAAAAGGAGAAATGTCTATGTGATTCGATAAATGACAACCCGAGAATCCTTGGCGAGGTGGAATGAAATTAGAAAGTAGTTTCTAATTTGCATTCATTAGGAGTTATTCATTTAGGAATCGAAATACATATAATTAAATAAAATAAGACTTGTGATAATTCCATATGTCTTATATTTAATTGGGACATAGTATGGTGGAAGGATTGAATTATGCGGTAACTATTTACTCAAAGGTTCTTTTATGATTAATGTTGAAATCTATATTATCTGGAAAGTCGTTGATCGCTAGGAGAGCTTATCCTATTGTAGAATAAATATTATTTATTTAAATAAATTATTTGTTTAATTTATTTATTTAAATAAGATTAAATTGTTCTAATTGATTTATTCACAACCGGTTTAATATGGAGAACCTAAAGGGTCACACCATAAAAGGAAGAATAATTATTTAAGAAGTTAATGGCATAATTGTAATAATATGTTAAGTATATTTAATTTAATCTATGGTGATAGAATAAATTAAATAGCTTAATATTATTATTTAATATTTTAGAAATATTAAATATAAATTAATAAGAGAGAGTCTTATTAATATTATTATAATTATTATTATTTTAATTTCTAAAAGGTTTAGGAATTAATTTAATATTAGTACTCTCATTTATTCTAATTGGATTAGGAAAGAAAATTAGTTAAAGGAGTTTAACTAATTATCCCTAATAGGATTAGGGAACCCATTTAATTAAAGAGTTTAATTAAATAAATAATACCTTATTTTAATTAAAATAGGGTTATATAATATCTTTATAAGAGGAGTCTTATATTAGATATGAAAGATCGTAATTCGAAGAGTTGGAGAGTACACCCCTTTTCTTATTCGGGATAGGAAAAATTAGGGTTTGAGCCAAATCCTTCTTCTTGAAAAATTCCTCTTCCTTGGTGGATTACTATAAAGGCCATACACTTGGGTGGCTTACATTAATCAAAGGAAGGAATCTACCCGGAGATTCAGGAGATCGCGAGAAAGTAGGAGGTGAACTTCGTGCACTGAGGAAGCTTCGTTTCTACTACAGGTATGATTTCATAATTTCTTATTCTTCGTTTAATTAATAATATGCATAAAGGATGATCCGGGTAATTGGTTTGTGAAAAATTTTAAAATCGATTTTATCTAAACTTATTTACGTTTTGCATTTGATTGCTACTTTGATTTTCACGAAAACCTAACGATGGTATCGAGAGCCAAACTTTATCTGAATTATTAATTATTTTGATTTCATATATGTATGGGTATGTATTTTGAATAATTTATTGGGCAAAATTTGTTGTATAAAATTATTATTATTTTTTTATGAAAAAAAAAATCCATTCTTGCAAAGGATCGTTATAAATTGATTTAATTTATTACTCAATTCGTGAAAAATTTTTTTACATCCGTGGAATCGATTTGAGCATTAATTTGGCTATTCAAAAAGCGTTGCCTAGAGCCCCAGGCATCGAATAATCAAAAAAAAAACAAAACCATGACCATTTTCATTCTCTCTAGCAAATCCGGTTTTGATGCGATCGGTTTTGATGTCTTGATAATTATTATTTTTTGTTTTTTGTTTTAAAAAAAAATCAACGTGGTGGCGATTTTTGTCGAGAATAGAATTAAAGCATATATATCCGGGACTTTTAGTAATAAAGGCTAGCGTGGTCTTTGAATTTTTTTTTTTTTTTAAAAGATCCACGTGGCAATGATATATGCGGAAATTTTTTTTTGTTTTGGTAGAATTCAAATAATTCCGAAAATTAAGGCAAGCAAGTTGCTGGAGATTTTAAAAAAGTGCAGGACTTTTATTATATATATATATATATATATATAATTGTTATATATATATATATTAATTTTAATAATTTTATAATTAAAATAAAAGAGTTTATTTTAATCATGAAATTGGATTTCATGCAACATAAAATTGCCCATTAAATGATACTCATATATATATGGAATGATTTTATTTATTGATACATATGATGATATGTATGATAATAAATGGGATTGATTATGGACAATTGACGAATATGATTGGATTTATTTTAGTTGGATGTTTTGAATGAATGGGTTTTATTAAATGGGAATTCACAGCGTTACCTCGTCTTTTCGGTTTTCTTCTTGATGTAAATTCTATCTCTCTCTATGTACTTCCCCTTGACTGGTGATCAAGGTTTCTATTTAAATTAAATAGTTTAATGTAATAGGATTAGTTAGAATTTTTTAGAAGAACCGAAGACCAAGATCAAGGAGCGCTTGAAGACCCGTTTGTAATGGAGCCCGGGTTTAAATGTAATAGTTATATTTAAATGTTTATTCTTTGCACCTAGGGTTTGACCTTTTGGTTCACTTGGTGGCTCTAGTGAACCAAACTAGAATAAAAGTCCATAATCAATCCGGGTAGAATATAGTATTCTATATGTGCATGCTAGTATTATATATATTATATATTATGCAAACATGCTTCGCATGTTTAATAATATGACGCGTATTTTATATATATATTTGCATGCTAAGCTAAACAAGATGAGACAAATAATAACAAATCCCTCAAAGTTTTTTATTAAGTCTTAAGCGTTCAAAGATATTTAGAATATCGAGCGTCGCCTTACAGCATGATAAAATTAATAGAGTATTAAATATTTAATATGAGTTTGTTGTGTCACCACAAGGCAAGTATTAAGTATTTAAGATGTTAATTATCACATTTGATGCTTATAAAGAAAATTGAACAATATTGTTTTGTTGTGTCACCACAAGAGGCGATATTTTTTTTTTTGAATATATGGAAGTGCT
This sequence comes from Panax quinquefolius, assembly GCA_020205615.1. Taxonomy (NCBI): domain Eukaryota; kingdom Viridiplantae; phylum Streptophyta; class Magnoliopsida; order Apiales; family Araliaceae; genus Panax; species Panax quinquefolius. The sequence continues at coordinate 85,233,877 of CM035168.1, forward strand.
AGGTTGGACTTAACTTAGATAATTTTGATTCGGATGTGTCACCATTTGATCAAAATAATCTAAGAGGCAAAACATAAGGAGTTACATGTTGATGTAATTGACAAGGAGTTGTCTACCTATTTATTTATATATAGTTTGTTGTGTCACCACAAGGCTATATACATTTGAAATGGGATCCTTATTCTCACTAGCAAAAACTTTAATTAGATTTTGCTTAGAACTATATAAATGAGGGTAATATAGTTTGAAGAAAATAGTGGGAGATACCAATATAAAATAAGACCTAATTTATTTTGGTAATTAATAAATGAATGTTTGCTAAAATATTGTCCTTTTACATGCGAAATTTTGAAAATGTCACATTCACTAATTTCAACATGAAAGCATACTTGATCTTAACAAACCGAAATTTAGGACCAGAACTACACGGATTGGTTAAGGAATCTGAGAATTGTTCTCACTCTTTGAAAAGATTTCTTATGTCCTAAATTAAGCAGTACTGCAAAAGTTGCGAGAGACAACCTCGAGGAAGAGATTGCTACTTTTAAGCGATGGCAAGATGATGCATCTGTGGCTCGATGCATCATGCTCGCATCCATGAATAACGAGCTTGACGTCGGCATGAAAATATGGATGCTCTCTTATCTTACTACACCTTGGAGAGTTGTATGGTGAGCAAAGTAGGGTACGCTAGATATGAAATATCTAAGGAGCTCTTCCGATCTCGGATGATGAGGGCACCTTCTTAGTTGAGACTCATGTCCTAAAGATGATCAATCTGATTGAACGTCTTGGACAGCTTAGGTTCGTCATGGATGGGGAGTTGAGTCAAGATTTAGTCTTGCAGTCACTCCCAGACACCTTCTCACAATTTGTTGTGAATTTTCACATGAATAAGTTGGATGTCGACTTGCACAATTACTTAACATGTTGAAAAGCTATCAGGTCACTTCCCATCCAAGAAGAACCATGTCTTCTTGGTGGATGATTCTTCCAAGAAAAGGAAGAGGCCCAAGGTATCTTACGAAAAGAAGAAATCCAAGAAGGCTAAGGGAAATACGAAAGTGAAGGATCAAAAGAAACTGATCCAGACTAGCAAAGAATTTGCTTCCATTGCAACAATAAGTAGGATCATTTGGAAGAGGAACTGCAAGGATTATCTTGCGAACAAAAGCGAAGAAGAAGCTTGGAGAAGCTTGAATCCTAATCAAGGTTTGTTTATGATTGAAATTAATTTTTACGAAAGTCGATCTTCTACTTGGGTATTGGATCTGGGATGTGGTTCTCACATATGTAATAATATCTGGGGTAATCGGTCAAGTAGAAAGTCGAAAGCGAGGATGAGGTCGCGTCTACGAGTGGGAAATGGAGCAAAGGTTCTTGCATTAGTTGTAGGGACTTATTGTTTAACACTTGCTGAAGCAAGTTCATTAATTTAAATAATTGTTATTTTGTTCCAAATATCATTAGAAACATTATTTCTATCTCTCGTATTGGATATGGATGGTTTTAATATTATAATAAAGAACAACAGTTGTTCCATTTATAATGATAATATTTTATATGGTGTTGGTAATTTACGAAATGGACTTTATATACTTGACTTGCATGAAAATATATTTCAAATTGAACAAACTAATAAAAGGAAAAGAGATGATGTTAATTATACCTTCATGTAGCACTTTGTAGACTTGGTCATATTAATGAAACAAGATTATCCAAGTTGCGTAAAGATGGGCTCTAGAGTTATCGATTATGAATCATATCCAACTTGTGAATCTTGTCTCATGGGTAAAATGACTAAATCTCCTTTTAGTGGAAAAGGAGAAAGAGTTCTGAGTTGTTAGCGTTGGTACACACGGATGTATGTGGACCTATGATGACACGACGACATACGAGGAGGGTATTCTTATTTTATTACATTCAATCGCGACCACTCAAGATTTGGATATGTGTATTTAATGAAATACAAATCTGAATCATTTGAAAAGTTCAAAGAGTTCGAAGTGAAGTTGAGAAGGAAACTGGTAAGAGTATTAAGATTCTTGATCGATCGAGGAGGAGAATACTTAAGTGGTGAGTTTCTCAATTGTCTCAAAGAAAATGGTATAATCTCACAATGGACTCCACCGGGGGCGCCACAAATGAATGGTGTATCTGAAAGGAGAAATCGAACATTGTTGGACATGGTTCGATCTATGATGAGCTTTACTGAGACCTTCCGGTTTCATACGGGGATATGCCTAGAATCGGTGCGCATACCTACTTAACAAGGTACCTATAAAATCAGTCCCCAAGACCCCATATGAGTTATGGACGGGGAGGAAACCAAATCTTAAGCATGTTAAGACTTGGGGTTGTCCGACTTATGTCAAAAAGTTTGAAAACGCGATAAAATTGCGCAGACTAGATCGACAAATGTAGATTTGTGGGATACCCTAAAGAAACATCGGGGTATTATTTCTATCATCCAACTGATCAAAAGGTGTTTGTTGCGAAACATGCTGCCTTCTTGGAAAAAGAGTTTATCCTTGAAGGGGTCAGTGGGAGTAAGATATATCTTGAAGAAGTTCAAGAACCACAAAATACTACAGATCAAAATGAGGTACCTAACCAAGTAGAGATTCCTTCTGTACCACACCCTATTCGTAAATCTGGAAGAGTACCAAAGATACCAGACAGGTATGGACTTGTCATAGAAGATGACAATGAGGTACGCATCATAGATGATGATGATCCATTGAATTACTGAGCAAAGCTATGAGTAGTAAAGACTTCGGAGAAGTGGCAAAAGCCATGAAATCGAGATGGACTCCATGTATGAGAACCAAGTATGGACTTTGGTCTCACCACCAAGGCATTAAGCTATTGGGTGTAAATGGGTCTTTAAAGAAAGAAATGGAGCAGCAGACGGTAAGGTGGAGACCTATAAGGCCCGGTGGTTGCAAAAGTTTCAAACAAAGACAAGTAGTTGACTATGATGAAACCTTCTCACCAAGAGCAATGCTCAAGTCCATTCGGATTTTGCTTGCGATTGCAGACTTACCGTGATGACTACGAAATCTGGCGGATGGACGTGAAAACGGCCTTCCTCAATGGAAAACTTGAGGAGGATGTGTATATGACACAACGGAGGGATTTGTTTCAAAGGTTGGAACAAATCAAGTCATAAGCTTCTGACGATCCATTTATGGATTAAAGCAAGCTTCTCGTAGGTGGAACATCCGTTTTGATGAGACAATCAAAAAGTTTGATTTTATCAAAATGAGGATGAACCATGTGTGTAAGAAAGGTTAGTGGGAGCGCTTGTTTCATTCCTTGTATTATATGTTGATGATATATTACTTGATAGGGAATGATATTCCTATCTTTCGCAAACAATTAAAATCAGGTTATCTAAACACTTCTCCATGAAGGACTTGGGAGAAGCATCCTATATTTTGGGGATAAAGATCTATAGAGATAGATCTAATAGGATGCTTGGCTTATCCCAAGGAACGATACATTGACATGATGCTAAAAAGGTTTAGCATGGAAGATTCCAAAAGAGGTCTCATCTGCCGATGCCATGGAATACATCTCTCAAAGAAACAAGCCCCAAAGACACACGAGGAGAGAAACCGTATGAGTAAGATTCCTTATGCTTGATAATAGGATCTATCATGTACTGGTATGATATATACTAAACCAGATGTCGCTCATGCACTTAGTGTAACAAGCGGATATCGATCGAATCCGGAGAAGAACAACACTGGAAGGCGGTGAAAAATATCCTAAAGTACTTAAGAAGAACTAAGGATGTATTTCTTGTCTACGGTGGAGTGCGAATTAAAACTAGAGGGACTTCACGGACTCAAGTTTTCAAAGCAGACCAAGATGATGATAAATCCGTTTTTGGGTATGTGTTTACCTTAAACGGTGGCGCGATGAGTTGGAAAAGTTCCAAGCGAAAGCAATTCTTCTTGATTCGATGTGATGAGGCGAGTACATAGCTGCAAGTGAAGCTGCAAAGGAAGCTGTTTGGATGAAGAAGTTCATTATAGAACTTGGTGTGGTTCCTAGCATTAAAGGACCAGTGCCTTTATTCTGTGACAACACTTTGGAGCTACATGCATGAGCTAAGGAACCCAGGTCTCATCGTAAATCCAAACACGTGTTCATGGCGATTTCATTTGATCGGAGAGATCATTGAAGAGGAGACGTCACCACGGAGGCGTGTGGACTCTCAAGACAATATTGCGAGATCCATTTACTAAAGCGTTAACACAACAAGCGGTTTGATCGTCACTTAGAGAAGATGGGTATGAGATACCACGGGCGATTGGCTTTAGTGCAGTGGGAGATTGAAAGTATTATGCATATGAAACTAATAATCATGTATGATGATAAAGCATATATCTTGTGTAATCAATCTTATTTATTTATTAATAATAGAATTATTTATTAAAGGCATTTATTATCTACATGGTCTTTGTTTTAATAATATGTGATAAACCCATAGTTTTAAGCAACGCTTTTAGAATAATGATGATGATCATTCTAATGAGATCTAAATTCTTAGAAAGCTTAAAACTAAAATAGTTCCCAATCATTGGATTACTAAATAGGGGATTAGTGAATCCGGATTGATTGGTACATCGTTGCTTGCTCATTGGATGAGGATGATTGATCTCATGATCATTTGTGTGGAGACACTAAAAGCAAGTATGTAGGTGCTTATTAGAGAATAAGTTCACTTTGAGCGTGACTCGCTAAGGAATTCCTAATGGAGTTTTACTTACACATCGATAGGAATTCTGTAGTGATAGTAATACAAATGATCCTTAGACTTGAGATCATCATAGTATCTTATATATAATGAATTACACTTTGACTTATTCCTTAAGAATCTTAGAGTATATCAAAGGGTATGCTTGGGTGTAATAAGTTATATATGAAGATAATGAATGATCAATAAAGAATCTACCACTTCTAGTAAAAGGAGAAATGTCTATGTGATTCGATAAATGACAACCCGAGAATCCTTGGCGAGGTGGAATGAAATTAGAAAGTAGTTTCTAATTTGCATTCATTAGGAGTTATTCATTTAGGAATCGAAATACATATAATTAAATAAAATAAGACTTGTGATAATTCCATGTCTTATATTTAATTGGGACATAGTATGGTGGAAGGATTGAATTATGCGGTAACTATTTACTCAAAGGTTCTTTTATGATTAATGTTGAAATCTATATTATCTGGAAAGTCGTTGATCGCTAGGAGGCTTATCCTATTGTAGAATAAATATTATTTATTTAAATAAATTATTTGTTTAATTTATTTATTTAAATAAGATTAGAATTGTTCTAATTGATTTATTCACAACCGGTTTAATATGGAGAACCTAAAGGGTCACACCATAAAAAAAGAAGAATAATTATTTAAGAAGTTAATGGCATAATTGTAATAATATGTTAAGTATATTTAATTTAATCTATGGTGATAGAATAAATTAAATAGCTTAATATTATTATTTAATATTTTAGAAATATTAAATATAAATTAATAAGAGGAGTCTTATTAATATTATTATAATTATTATTATTTTAATTTCTAAAAGGTTTAGGAATTAATTTAATATTAGTACTCTCATTTATTCCTAATTGGATTAGGAAAGAAAATTAGTTAAAGGAGTTTAACTAATTATCCCTAATAGGATTAGGGAACCCATTTAATTAAAAGAGTTTAATTAAATAAATAATACCTTATTTTAATTAAAATAGGGTTATATAATATTTTTATAAGAGGAGTCTTATATTAGATATGAAAATATAATGTAATTCCAAGAGTTGGAGAGTACACCCTTTTCTTATTATTCAGATAGGAAAAACTAGGGTTTGAGCGAATCCCTTCTTCTTGAAAAATTCCTCTTCCTTGGTGGATTACCTATAGAGGCCATACACTTGGGTGGCTTACATTAATCAAAGGAAGGAATCTACCCGGAGATTCAGGAGATCGCGAGAAGTAGGAGGTGAACTCGCATTGCACGAGGAAGCTTCGTTTCTACAAGGTATGATTTCATAATTTCTTATTCTTCGTTTAATTAATAATATGCATAAAGGATGATCCGGGTAATTGGTTTGTGAAAAATTTTAAAATCGATTTTTATCTAAACTTAATTACGTTTTTTGCAATTTGATTGCTACTTTGATTTTCACGAAAACCTAACACATACATCTTTGCACTACAGGCCAAAGATATTCATCAAATATCACCATTAAGGACTGAGGATGATGAAAAACATTTTAGAGAACGAATTCAGTGAGATAGAAGAACAAAGATTAGGAATTCGTACTTTAGATAATTCAAGTTTAAAAACGTTCTATAATAATCCATAGTGAAGATCAAAACATGGATTCAATTTCAAGAATAAGGGTCACAACAGATAACTTGAAAGGAAGAAAAAGAATTTTTTTTTTGTGAACGATTGCCTGTGAATGAGCGATGCACCAGAAATAATGAATGGCGAATCGCGAATGCCCCAGAACAAAGAATAACATAACAATTACGTGAGCGATGAACGCGAATAAAGACTTTCGATCGTGAAAAGTTCCAAATTTGATTAAAAAGTTCAGACCAATATTCCTATGAAATGATATTAGATGAAATGAAATTTCTAATCATTTCAGGAATTATAGAAGCAATAATTACCATAGTAAGTTCAAATTCAAGAATACGAGATGAAATAATATCGCTTACATAATATGGAGTATGAAAGAAAATAATATTTCTCACGAGTATTGCAATAAAATAATATCCTTTACCTTTGTAGAAGCTGAGTTTGACTGGAATATCGGATATTATTCTGAGAAAATCTTGCAGAAAACTACACTCAAAATTTTCTTATACTCAAGAAAATACTCACAATACTTTAGAATAAGAACTTCTGATTTTTGAAGGTGGTGTGATTTAGGATGGAGGTTTGCCCTCCTTTTATAGCACAAATCGGAGGAACAATTTTCAGCAGCATGCCTAACTTTCCTCATTTTTCAAAGCTTAACTTCTTACTTTTAACATGGGTGGGGGCCACCCTTTGAAACAACTTGCAGACAATATCATCTTCACCAACCAATTGGCCTAATTCATATTTGCCTAATTCATAAATTCCATGGTTGGGACCCTTAACATTTTGAAAAAAATACTTTGCAGACAATTAAAATGGCCACCCACCAAGATAAAACACACATGTAGGAAACTTAATTACTTCCGCCCACCATCTTAGAAAACATTCAAGAAAAATTAAATCACATGCATATATATATATATATTAAATGAAATAATTATAATATATTTAAATGAATATTTTATCAGAGAAATAATTGTAATTTCACAAAAATATGTCAAACTTTCAACAATTATTTCGTACTAAAATTCCTTCATTTATAACCACATAAAATAAATCCATTATTTATATCCACATCAAATAAATATTTTCTTATCATATAAATCAATAATTAATTATTCACAAATAATATTACGTAATCACAATAATGACAACCGTAGTTCTCCTGAAAGAGGGGCTTTCGATAAGGATTCTCCTTCTTGGCGCCCTGATTAGGTGACCAAACCTCTCCTTAGATGAACTTTCTAGACATTGCCAATAATGTTATCTAATAATATTATTCAAATAATATGAATTATTGATCGAATAATGGGAAATACGGTGCAATGACAATTATTGAAACAACAATAATATAAAATATCAACGCAGCAATTATTCAATCAATAAAACAAAATATTGAATTGTAATTACTGTAACAATTATTGAGCAGTGCCTTCTTACGTAAGAATCAATAATTCAACAATACTGTGCAATACCGTGTGCTACTGTGCAACCACGCGTATTACTGTATTTTAACCATCGTGTAATCCAACAGTGTAAACGGTAACAATTACGCCATTATTTATAGCAACTCAAATTTTTCGTTTTCTTCATCCGACAGTTATTCTGTTATGAGGCCTACGAATTGCTGCGCCGTCGTACGAATATTCCCCGACAACAAGAATATTCCACGACCAAACGAATATTCTCCGACAAAAATGAATATTTTAGAACCACTTGCTTATTTTATAAAATTTGCACATTTCACCCATAACCAAAGTATTATATCACTTAACTCCTTTTTATTTCAAAATAATGAATATAGGAAATTCAATTTTATTTATAAAAAGTTGGGGTCTTACAACCTCCCCTCCTTATGAAATTTCGTCCTCAAAATTGACGTACGTACCTGGTGTTTCGAAAAGGTGAGGGTACCTCACTTTCATTTCCGATTCCAACTCCCAGGTCATTTCTTCAACATCATGGTTCCTCCATAAAACCTTGACTTGTGGTATAACCTTTGTCCGTACGACATGTTCTTTCCTATCCAATATCTTGACAGGTACCTCCTCGTACGTTAAATCTTCGACTATCTCGTCTGGTTCTAACGCAATAATGTGATTTGGGTCTTTCTCATATTTACGAAGCATAGATATATGAAAAACATTATGAACACGAGACATGCTTGGAGGTAATGCAAGTCTATAGGCCACATTTCCTATTCGGTCAAGAATCTCAAATGGACCAATAAATCGTGGATTGAGCTTTCCTCTCTTCCCGAATCTTGTAACTCCCTTCTATGGAGCAATACTTAACAGTACATGATCTCCAATATTAAATTCAACATCCTTTCGATGAAGATCAACATAACTCTTTTGTCGATCTTGTGAGGTCTTTATACGTTGCTGGATCATTTGAATCTTTTCTGTAGTCATGCGTACTAATTCTGGTCCCAACAACGTTCCTTCACCCACCTCGTCCCAGCATACTGGAGAGCGACACTTTCGTCCATACAACGCCTCGAATGGAGCCATGCCTATACTTGCTTGATAACTGTTGTTGTAGGAGAATTCCACCAGTGGTAAGTACTTATCCCAACTTCGTTTGAAATCTCGGACACAGAGTCTTAATAGATCTTCAAGGGTTTGAATAGTCCTTTTCGATTGCCCATCCGTTTGAGGATGGTATGCCGAACTGAATCGTAAATCCGTGTCCATAGCTTTCTACAAGCTAACCCAAAATTGTGAAGTGAATCTTGGGTCACGATCCGAAACTATGGATACTGTCATTCCATGCAATCTAATAATCTCATTTATGTACATACGAGCAAGACATTCTAGGGAATAAGTCTCACGTATAGGCAAGAAATGAGCAGACTTGGTTAATCTATCAACAATAACCCAAATCACATTTATACCTTGAGAAACCTTGGGAAGACCTGTAACAAAATCCATAGTTATGTGTTCCCACTTCCATTTTGGAATCTCAAGTGGTTGCAATGGACCTTTTGGCACTTGATGCTCTGCCTTTACACGTTGACACGTTAAACACCTCGAGATAAACTCCGCGATCTCTCTCTTCATATTGCTCCACCAAAATGTATGTCGAAGATCGTGATACATTTTGGTACTTCCAAGATGGATTGAAAATGGTGTGTTGTGTGCCTCCATCATAATTCTATGCTTCAAGTCAGAATCGTTAGGAACGCAAAGTCTGGAGTTGACTCAAAGTATTCCCTCTTCATCGATTCTTGCTTCCAGAATAGCACCTTCTTGCACTTTAAATGAATATTAAATCACATGCATATATATATATATTAAATGAAATAATTATAATACATTTAAATGAATATTTTATCAGAGAAATAATTGTAATTTCATAAAAATATGTCAAACTTTCAACAATTATTTCGTACTAAAATTCCTTTATTTATAACCACATAAAATAAATTCATTATTTATATCCATATCAAATAAATATTTTCTTATCATATAAATCAATAATTAATTATTCATAAATAATATTACAGAATCACAATAATGACAACCAGTAGTTCCTCGTGAAAGAGGGGCTTTTCGATAAGGATTTCTCCATCGACGCGTAATTAGGTGACCAAACCTCTCCTGTAGCGTAACTTTCTAGACATTGCCAATAATGCTATCTAATAATATTATTCAAATAATATGAATTATTGATCGGATAATGGGAAATACTGTGCAATGACAATTATTGAAACAACCAATAATATAAAATATCAACGTAGCAATTATTGAATCAATAAAATAAATATTGAGCGATAATTTACCGTAACAATTATTGAGTAGTGCCTTCTTACGTAAGAATCAATAATTCAACAATCTTTGTGTAATCTTGTGCTATCGCATACAACCACGCGATTCAGATTTTTTAACCAATTTAATCCAACAAAGTAAATGCAGAACGATTACGATAGGTGATTTTGGACCTTTTTAAACTCTAGCTGCCTTGGAAAAGTTTTTTTTTTTTTTTTTAACAAGTAATAACTATATTCAAGAGGCACAAAAGGGGGTGACATCCTAAGCAAAGTAGATAGACAAGAAGGCAGGTTGATCTCACTAACAAAAGCAAGTGTAGTCTATAAACCAACAATGACAAAAACTCTTAAAAAGTCCTAAACTAAATTCCCCACAAAAATAATGATGACTCCTCGGAAACACTTGGTTTCACTCTTCTCCTTCGATGAACCTAACTCACTCCGTGGTCTGTAGAAGCTTCACTGCCACAAAGGTTCCGTAACAAACTTAATGTAATAGCAAACTCCGATACAAGGATTAAACTGTGAACCTCCCACTACTGTGAAGACTTAACCTCACATAGTCCTCATTGTAACATGTTTTTGCATTTTTTCTCTCCGCTTAGGACATGTAGCTTTGTTTTTGAACATTTAAAAAAAAATAAACCTCAGATATTTTAATATTTTGGTCCAGAGAATCTTAATAGAAAATAACACACAAAGTATCAAGACAGTTGTGTTGATTAACCCATAAATATGATTTATTTGTCATCATCTTGGCTCAGGGATAATATTCGTCTGTCTGTCTCGTACATGGTAGAAAGTAGGAGGACCATATTCATCGTCTTCCTTTTGGAATAGTTGTTAAATCAACATGCAATATGAGACCACAGGTCCTGCCCTGCCTAAGTTTAATTCCCCTTGTAAAAGATGATTATGCTCAAAAGTCCAGGAGGAGGAGTTTATGACTTTTGCCTATCAATATGTGTGTGGACTGTGGTTAAGAATAAAAGAAAATTGAAATGGAAAAGACATTCTAAAGGAGTGATTATGTGGAATTAGAATTCTTTTCATTTTAAATGAAACTCTTTTTCATGGTTCGATTTTCGCAAGGATATGACTTATATGGTATAAGTATACACTCACACTAGAGAATGAATATTTATAGATTTGAATTAATTCACATATAAACAAAAGGGTAAGTGTCCCTCAGGATGGATATATGTAGCTCCAAAACCATTGATTAAAGGGGTATTGATTCAATATGTCCTTTTCCCTTGAAAAGACCTAATGATGCCCTCCTAAGTTTTTTTTTTTAAAAGGAATCCTATTAAACTTTTTGATTATTTTTTTCTGGATCCGTTTATCATGAAGTTAATTTCATCGTAATTTGATCAATTGACAAATACAGTGCTGACACGTATAGGGAGAGATCACCTCTCGACTTGCATGTCGACACTGGATTAGTCAATTGATCAAAATTAACTTTATGATAATTACTCCCTTTCTTTATTCAAGAGGGTTTGCCTATGACCACATACTTTAATTTTTTTTGATATATAAATTTATTTCATTATTATCTTAGTCAAATTAATTTTAAAAGCACTGAAGAAAAAGTTTTGATTTCACCTATTTTCTACTGAAGGCAGTTAAGCTGGACAGAGTGTAAATATTGTTTATAATAAGGACATAGTAATTACTTTTTATCAGTTTGATACAAAAAAGAGCATAGGATATATAAATAACTAGTTGATGGAGTTTATTTCGAACTTCAAACTTTATACTATATTTATAAGTTTGAGTTGGGGGATAACTATTCTTCTTCATGTTTTTGAGGGAGAATGAATGAAAATTTAATATTTATTATTTATAAAATTGAATGAGAATAATAATAATTTTATTGAATGAATCAAGATTATTTCCTACCCAAAGTTTTAAATTTATGTTGAGGTATTTTCTAACATTTTTTCGCACTTTCTCCCCTTAAAAATAACTGCCTCATTATTAGAAAGGAAAAAAACTAGTAAAATAATAGTTTTTCTTTTCCATTTTGTCACTGAGTTTTAAAATAGACAAAAAAAAAATAGAGGATGTTTTCTGTCCTATTCGTTTGTTATTGAATTTTTTAATGAGTAAAAACAAAAAAAAGTGAATGAAAAATTTAACCACTTTTCTTGTCAAATATTTTTGCCCAAAAATCGATGAATTTAAAAGAAAAACTAAATTACATAATATTATATTTTATAATCCCTGTTATACCCTCTAACTTTTAAACATGATAAAAGGGTGACTTAGTAATTTAAATGTTAAACTTAAGTTTTCTTTTTTTTTTTAAAATTAGTGGGTGTTTGTTTAGAATTGAATGGATGGTTGAATCGGTTAGTGCGTTTGTTTTGATCTGAATGACTGAATTGGTAAGATGGACGAGCTGAATGTTTTTAGCTGAATGAGCAGCTGAATAAAGTAAAAAAAAATTTAAAAATTATAAATTTTTAAAAAATATTAACTATTATATTAAGTAATATTAAATAAATTTACAACAATTTTAAATTTTTTCAGAGGGGTCAAATAATAAAGTTTTGTCATTCAGATATTTCAGACATGTCAATTATCAAACAGTTTTTTCATTCAGATTAAGATTCAACTCATTCAGATTCAGATTCAGCTCATTCAGATTCAAATTCAGATTTATTCAGTTTTTATCAAACACTCCCTTAGTAATAATATGAAAAAAAAAACATACAATCTTTTTATTCTTTTATTTTTCATCATAAATTTAATTTCCCATTTTTAATTTTATTTTTTTGGTCCCAAACCCTGAAACAGAATGTTAGTATATTCTATCATTTTAAAATCATAAAGCCCTGAGGCCCTGACCCATGAACAAATACTTCGCTAATAATGATGAATTGAACGAATGCCCATAAATCAATAGACTTTGGTCCAATAGACTAGATACTAATAACATGAAGGGTCCTTAACACTGATATACAACAATTAGAAAGTATTTATAAAAATAAAACATAAACAACATAATTACAAAAATAACTCCAACATAATATTAGGCTTGCTAAAATTACGGATCTTTTTTCTTCCTACACGTCAGTTACCAACTATCTCATCTCCAACCGCTCCTAGAATCAAGCGACTGAAACATAACATTCATCTTTGAAATTAGAGAAATCCAATTCTTTTGGCGCGACAGACCACTGAGATCGGGGAAGACGGAACTTTTCGTCGCGACGGCACACTGAGACCGGAAAATAGCATACAAAATCAATAGCAACTTCAATTTCAGTAACCAAAACCAATATAACTACCGTGATTGTTGAAGTTCAGTAACAAAATCGCATCAACTTCGACAAAAATCTGAATACTGAGGTATGTGAGTTTAAAATTCATATGCATATAGTTTCATCTGTTTTTTACGAATTCCTATATTGCTAACCTTTCTTAAGTTTTTCACAATTTAAAATGGTTACTACAAATTCCTATAATGATTTGTTGATTCATTGATATGTTTTCTATTATGGTTACTAAATAGATATAAATTGGATACTGTTTATTGTGTATTTGTTTGCTAACTAATGTTTATTTTGATGACTTTATAATTTTTAAATGAGTTCTACTGATTTTTTTTATACTAATGGTTACTTATCAAATAATTTGGTTACCTTCATGCAACTGTTGATTACTCTCTAATGTTATTTTGGTTACTGTCTAATGCTGTCTTGGTTACTTTCGCATGATGTATTGGAATATGTGTTTCAATATATTGGTTACTAATTAATGCTGATTCGGTTACTGTGTAACATTATATGGTTACTGAATATTGCTGAGTTGGTTGTGTGTAAAATTATAATGATTAGTGAATAATATTACTGAACAATGCTGATTGGTTATTGAAAAATGATGACTTGGTTACTGAATAATTTTTATTTGGTTACTAATTAACATTATATTGTTATTCTTGTATAATCTTCATCTTGGTTAATTACAATTCGATTATGATTCTTCGCGAAACATTAAACTGCTCTATCATTGCCTTTAGTTCTTGACTAATGTTGCCTTGGTTACTGCATAAAATTACTAAATAATGTTGAATTGGTTACTGACTACTGCTGATTTGGTTACTATGTAACATGTTAGGTTTGTAATATTCATGTGCGCAATCAAATTGCAAAAAAATGCGGAAGCGTGTAAAAACAGAGTTTAAAAAATTTTACAAACCATATACCCGGATCACCCTTTATGCACAATTATTAATTAAACGAAAAGATAAAGAATAAAATCATACCCTTGAAGATTGAGCTTCCTCAGGTACAAGTTCACCTCCAAATCCTTTCGCGTTCAATCTTGAATCCACCAGTTTGGTTCCTTCCTTTTTGATCAACGTTAGCCACCCATGTGTTTGGGCCTCTGAGGTGATCCACCAAGGAAGAAGAAAATTCAAGAAGAAGGGGTGGTTGGCTAAACCCTAGTTTTTCTATCTCTATAGAAAAGGCATACTCCCAACAACTTGGAATTATTACGTACTTTGTTAAAGTCAATAACCCATCCACCCATAATAAGACTCCTCTTATTTATAGATGTGGGCAACCCATCTTAACAATTAAGGAATTAGGTTTTATTTAATTAATTAAATTCTTTTAATTAATTAAGCTCCCTAATCTTATTAGGGATAATTAATTAAACTCCTTTAACTAATTTTCCTCCTAATCCTATTAGGAATAAATGAGAGTACTTATATTAAATTAATTCCTAAACTCTTTTAGAAATTAAAATAATAATAATTGTAATAATATTAATAAGACTTCTCTTATTAATTTATATTTAATATTTCTAAAATATTAAATAATAAATATTAAGCTATTTAATTTATTCTATCACCATAGATTAAATTAAATATACTTAACATATTATTACGATTATGCCATTAACTTCTTAAATAATTATTCTTCCTTTTATGGTGTGACCCTTTAGGTTCTCCATATTAAACCTATTGTGAATAAATCAATTAGAACAATTCTAATCTTATTTAAATAAATAAATTAAACAATTAATTTATTTAAATAATATTTATTCTACAATAGGGATAAGCCTCCCAAGCGATCAACGACTTTCCGGATAATATAGATTTCAACATTAATCATTAAAGAACCTTTGAGTAAATAGTTACCGATAATTCAATCCTTCCACCATACAATGTCCCAATTAAATATAAGACATGGAATTACCACAAGTCTTATTTTATTTAATTATATGTATTTCGATCCTTAAATGCACAACTCCAAATAATGCAAATTAGAAACTCCTTTCTAATTTCATTCGCCTTAACCAAGGACTCTTTGGGTTGTCATTTATCGAATCACATAGGACATTTCTCTTTTTTTATTAGAAGTGGTAGATTCTTTATTGATCATACATTATCTCCATGTACAACTTATTATACCCAAGCATACCCTTTGATATACCCTAAGGGTCTTAAGGAATAAGTCAAAGTATAACTCATCATACACAAGATACTATGATGATCTCAAGTCCAAGGATCACTTGTACTACTATCACTACAGAATTCCTATTGACAGCAAATAAAACTCCATTAGGTATTCCTTAGCGAGCCACGCTCAAAGAACTTATTCTCTAATAAGCACCTACATACTTGCTTTAGTGTATCCACACAAAATGATCATGAGATCAATCATCCTCATCCAATGAGCAAGAACGTATGTATGTAATCTCTATCGGATTCACTAATCCCCAATTTAGTAATCCAACGATTGGGAACTATTTTAGTTTTAAGCTTTCAAAGAATTTAGATCTCATTAGAATGATCATAATCATTATTCTAAAAGCATTGCTTAAAACTATGGGTTTATCAAATATTATAAAACAGCATCATGTAGATAATTAAAAGCCTTTAATAATTAATACTTTTTATTAATAAATGAATAAGATTGTTACAAAGTATATGCTTTATCATCAAACATGATTGGCTTGTGTGCATACTACTTTCAATCTCCCACATGCACTAAAGCCAATCGTCATGGTATCTCATACTCTTCTTCTCTAAGTGACGATTATCCTGCTGTTGGATAAGCTTTAGTTAATGGATATGTAATGTTGTTCATGAGAGTCCACTATCTCTATAGTGATTTCCCATCTTTCAATGATTCTAATAATCAAATGAAAGTGCCACAACATATGTTTAGATCCAAGATGAGACTTAGGAACTATTCCTAGTTCTGTAATGAACTTTTAATCCAAACAATCAACTTGTAGCTTCATTTATAGCTATATACTTTGTCTTTATTACTAAACCAAAGAACTCTTTCTTTGTTTGGAACCTTTCCAATTCAACGCACCAATCGCTCAAGGTAACACTTTACCTTAAAGTGGATTTTCGGTCGTCTTGTCTCGTGCTTCGAAAACTTGAGTCTGTAAAAGCCCTCTAGTTTTAATTCGGACCCACCATGTATGCTCACATCCTTAGTGCTTGCTTAAGAACTTTAAGATGTTTTTCACCATCTTTACACAAGATCTTCTCCCGAATATGACCGATCAACATCATCGTCTCGTACATTTCATTGCATACATGATTGTCACTCATGCAATCTCTCTTCTTTGGAGTCTATGGGGACTATTAAGAGATACACTCCATGGCTCATCAACATGAGACATCTCTTGAGTTTGCCATGCTAAACGACTTTAGCATCAAATGAATATATCGTTCCTTGGGTTAAGTCGAGCATCCTCTCAGATATCTATCTATATAGATTTTATCCCCAATTAAGATACTCTTCCCAAACCATTCATGGAGGAATTTTGAGACAACTTTATCTTTACCGATTGTAGCATTGGTATGTTATTCCTCATCCGTAGTATATCAACATATAGTACTAGGAATGTCACGATGCTCCCAATCGACCCTTTTGTACACACTAGGTTCATTCTTATTTTGATAAAATCAAACTCTTTTGATTGCCTCATCAAAACGAATGTTCCATATTTGAGAAACTTGCTTCAATCCATTTCTCTCGAAAGTGTCTACAACACTTACCTCATCGTATGTAATCGGATCATCATCTTCTATGATGTGTACCTCATCATCATCATCATCTATGATGAATCCATACCTCCTAGGTATCTTGATACTTATTCGATTTATGATTCTGGTTTTGGTACAACAATGACTCTATCTATAGGTTCCTCTTATTTGACTTATAGTGTTTTGTGGTTCTTGAACTTTTCAAGATCTATTATCCTCCCACTAGCCCCTTCAATAATAAACACATTTATCTTAGAAGGCGCCGTGTTTCGCAACAACACCTTTTTGCTAAGTAGGATTATAGAACATATACCCTAAACTTACTTTAGGATGTCCCACAAATTGTACTTGTCAAATCTTGTCCCAAGCTTATCCTTTGAAACCTTTTCACATAAGTTGGACAACCCTTATCTTAACATACTTAAGATTAGGAATCCTCCCCGCCCATAACTTTTATGGAGTCTTGGGGCCGGATTTTGAGGTTACCATTTTTAAATAGATATGCAGACCATTTCTGGGACATAACCCTGTAAGGATACTTTGGAATGTCGGTAAAATCATTATGGACCGCACTATGTCTAACAAGGTACGAATTTTCCATTCGAGATACATCAATCAATTATTATTGCAGATCGGGATGTGTCCATTATGAGAAAACCATTTGAGATGATCTAGAAACTTATTGCACAAGTATTTATTCCTTGATCCAATCAAAGAATCTTAATACATTGCCAATTTGTTTCACTTCAATTCTTTGAACCTTTCAAATAATTCACACTTGTATTTCAAAGAAATACACACATTCAACTCTTTGAATAATCATCTCCTTTTCTTATACTAATTTGTTCAATATGCAAAATTATTTTCATGTAAGTCAAGTATACAAAATTTATTAAGTAATATTCCATTCTATACAAAACATTATTATTATAAATAGAACAACAATTGTTCTTAATTATAATACCAAAGTTTTCATTGTCCAACAATAAAATGGAAATAATATTTTTAACAAGAACCGAAATACAATAACAACTTATCGACTTAATAGATTTGCCCGTAGCGATCTAAACTATAAGTTTCTATAGCTAATGCAAACAACCTTTGCTTCATTTTCCACACATAGGATTACTTATCTTTGTTTAACTTTCTACTTCGCTTGATCCTTCATAAATCTATATTTATGATAACCAAAGTTCAGATCCAATACCCAAGTAGAACCTTGATTTAAAGAAAATTTACTTCAATCATGAACAAAATCAGATTGTATTTCAAAACTTCACTAAGCTTCTTTTGTTAGCCTCTGCAAGATGCTTCTTTGCTTGCTTTCTTTCCAGTGTTCAGGGCTTATTGTAGTGGAAGCAAACGCCTTTGCCATCCATATCGCTTTTGTTCTTATTATCCTTTGTTTACGCCTTCTTTTACCTTCTTTGAATCGTTCTTCTTTTCGTAAGATCCTTTGGCCCCTACCAAGAAGACATTGTCTTTCTTGGTTGAAAGTGACTCTCATCATTTTTCAACATGTTAAGCAAATCGTGAAAGTCGATATCTAGCTTGTTCATATGAAAAATTCACAACAATTGTGAAAGGAGTCCGGGAGTGAGTGCAAGATCAAATCTTGGCTCAACCCTCCATCCATGACAAAACCAATTGTCCTAATTGATCAATCAAATTGATTATGTTAAGAACCTTTTATGCATACTATAGTGCCATTGGCCATTCTAGATCGGAAGAGCTCCTTAGATATCCGATATCTATCGGTCCCTACTTTCCTCACCATCAACTACTTGATGTGCGGGAATATAGTAAGAGCATCCATAGTTTCATCGACGTCAAGCTCAAGTTACTTTCATGGATGCGAGCATGATGCGATCGAGCCAATCAGTGCATCATTTTGCCACTTTCTAAAAGTAGCAATCTCTTCCTCGGAGGCATTATGCGCAACCATTGCGAGGATAGGCGATTAAGGACATAAGATAGCTTTTCACTATGAGAACTATTCTCAAATTCCTTAACCAATCCATTTAATTTGATTCAGTTAATTTAGCATCTAATATGCTTCGCAGATGGTAGTAATTTTAACATTGTAAAATTACGTAAATGAATTTGTAATTAACAACATTTTAACATACATTCTTTTATTAATTACCAAAATAAATTAGGTCTTGTTTTAAATTGGTATCTCCCACTATTTTCTTCAAACTATATTACCTCACTTATATAGTTCTAAGAAAATCTAATTAAAGATTTGCTAGTGAGAATAAGGATCCCATTTCAAATGTATATAGCCTTGTGGTGACACAACAAACTATATATAAATAAATAGGTAGACAACTTTTGTCAATTACATCAACTATGCAACTCCTTTTCCTTTTGCCTCTTAGATTATTTTGATTAAGTGGTGGCACATCCGAATCAAAATTATCCAAGTTAAGTCCGACCTAGCACTCCATATATTCAAAAAAGACAAATATCATCCTTGTGGTGACACAACAAAACAATATTGTTCAATTTTCTTTATAAGCATCAAATGTGATAAATTAACATCTTAAATACTTAATACTTGCCTTGTGGTGACACAACAAACTCATATTAAATATTTAATACTCTATTAATTTTATCATGCTAGAAAAGGCGACGCTCGATATTCCAAATATCTTTGAACGCTTAGGACTTAATATAAAAATTGAGGGGTTTGTTATTAATTTATCTCATCTTGTTTAGCAGCATCATATATATATATATAAAATACGTGTCATATTAATGAACATGCGAAGCATGTTTGCATAATATATAATATATATAATATAAGCATGCACATATAGAATACTATATTCTACCCGGATTGATTATGGACTTTTATTCTAGTTTGGTTCACTAGAGCCACCAAGTGAACCAAAAGGTCAAACCTAGGGGTGCAAGAATTAATATTTAAATATAACTATTACATTTAATTCTGGGCTCCATTACAAATGGGTCTTCAAGCGCTCGTTGCTCCTTGCTCTTTGATCTCTAATTCTTCAAAATTAATTCTAACTATTCCTATTACAAAACTATTTAAAATAAATAGAAACCTTGATCAGCAGTCAAGGGGAAGTACATAGGAGGGAGATAGAATTTACATTAAGAAAAATTAGAGAAGGCGAGGTACGCAGACCCCATTTAATAAAACCCATACATTCATGCATCCAACTAAAATAAAATCCAATCATATTGGTCAATAGTCCATAATCAATCCCATTTATTATCATACACATCATCATATAAATCAATAAATAATATTCATCTTATGAATAATAAACATTTAATATATATATTGATATCATTTAATGGGCAAATTTAGTTAGTATAAAATCTAATTTTGAATCAAAATAAACTCCTTTATTTTAATCCAAATTTAAATCAAAATAAAACTATTTTATTTTAATTTATCCAATTTTGAATAAAATAAACTATTTTATTTTAATCAAAATCTTTAATTAAAATAAACTCCTTTATTTTAATTAATTATGGAATCCAATTCCATGTATAAAAAAAACTCTTTTATTTTAATTAATTATGGAATCCAATTCCATGTAAAAAAAAACTTTTATTAAAGGAAACACGGATATTCTTTCCTATTCACAAATAAACTTCTTTATTTTGAATAATATGAAATCTTATCTCATATCTAAATAAACTCCTTTATTTAAGGAAATTTGGATTCTTTTCCTATTCACAAATAAACTCTTTTATTTTGAATAATGTGAAATCTTATTTCATATCTAAATAAACTCCTTTATTTAAGAAAAAAAAGAATCCAATTTCAACTCCAATTAGTTATCATGGAATCCAATTCCAACTCTAATTAGTTAGCATGAAATTTAATTTTAAAATTAAAATAAACTTTATATTTTAATATAAAAATAAACTTTTTATTTTAATATTAAAATAAAATTTTTATTTTAATAATAAAATTATTAAGAATATTATATATATAATAATAAAACCAAAACCGTTATTATATATATATATATATATATATATATATATATATAATAGTCAAATGCGTTAAATTGGGGCTAGCATCACCCAAAGTTCAAGGTTGGAGATCTTCCCGCACTTCCCTTTTTTTTTCTTTTTAGCAGCCATGTGCCAATTCTTAAGGGCTTTGGATGTTTGTTCGTTAAATATGGATTTCTTCATATGTGAACCCATCCTTAAACTTCCGTCCAATCAAATGTTATCTTTAGAACGCATTCAGCTCCGAGAACACAATCAATCCATAATTCATATACGTACAGGACATATATTTCATGAAAAAGTAAAACAGGTTTCGCGAATTTTTTTTTTTTTTTTTTTTTTTAAATTTTATACAATAAAATTATGCCCAATTAAATTGTTCTAAACACATATCAATATATATATCAAATTAAAACAATTAATAATTCACATAAAGGTTTGGCTCTGATGCGACTGTTAGGTTTGTAATATTCATGTGCGCAATCAAATTGCAAAAAAATGCGGAAGCGTGTAAAAACAGAGTTTAAAAAATTTTACAAACCATATACCCGGATCACCCTTTATGCACAATTATTAATTAAAAGAAAAGATAAAGAATAAAATCATACCCTTGAAGATCGAGCTTCCTCATGTACAAGTTCACCTCCAAATCCTTTCGCGTTCAATCTTGAATCCACCGGGTTTGGTTCCTTCCTTTGATCAACGTTAGCCACCCATGTGTTTTGGCCTCAGAGGCGATCCACCAAGGAAGAAGAAAATTCAAGAAGAAGGGTGGTTGGCTAAACCCTAGTTTTTCTATCTCTATAGAAAAGGCATACTCCCAACAACTTGGAATTATTACGTACTTTGTTAAAGTCAATAACCCATCCACCCATAATAAGACTCCTCTTATTTATAGATGTGGGCAACCCATCTTAACAATTAAGGAATTAGGTTTTATTTAATTAATTAAATTCTTTTAATTAATTAGGCTCCTAATCTTATTAGGGATAATTAATTAAACTCCTTTAACTAATTTTTCCTCCTAATCCTATTAGGAATAAATGAGAGTACTTATATTAAATTAATTCCTAAACTCTTTTAGAAATTAAAATAATAATAATTGTAATAATATTAATAAGACTCTCTTATTAATTTATATTTAATTAAATAATAAATATTAAGCTATTTAATTTATTCTATCACCATAGATTAAATTAAATATACTTAACATATTATTACGATTATGCCATTAACTTCTTAAATAATTATTCTTCCTTTTATGGTGTGACCCTTTAGGTTCTCCATATTAAACCTAGGTTGTGAATAAATCAATTAGAAACAATTCTAATCTTATTTAAATAAATAAATTAAATAATTAATTTATTTAAATAATATTTATTCTACAATAGGATAAGCCTCCCTAGCGATCAACGACTTTCCGGATAATATAGATTTCAACATTAATCATTAAAGAACCTTTGAGTAAATAGTTACTGACTAATTCAATCCTTCAACCATACAATGTCCCAATTAAATATAAGACATGGAATTACATCAAAGTCTTATTTTATTTAATTATATGTATTTCGATCCTTAAATGCACAACTCCAAATAATGCAAATTAGAAACTCCTTTCTAATTTCATTCGCACCTTAACCAAGGACTCTTGGGTTGTCATTTATCGAATCACATAGACATTTCTCTTCTTTTGTTAAAGTGGTAGATTCTTTATTGATCATACATTATCTCTCCATGTATAACTTATTATACCCAAGCATACCTTTTGATATACCCTAAGGGTCTTAAGGAATAAGTCAAAGTATA
The DNA here is from genome assembly GCA_020205615.1 of Panax quinquefolius. NCBI lineage: Eukaryota > Viridiplantae > Streptophyta > Magnoliopsida > Apiales > Araliaceae > Panax > Panax quinquefolius. Next base: position 85,256,866 of record CM035168.1, read on the forward strand.
ACTCATCATACACAAGATACTATGATGATCTCAAGTCCAAGGATTACTTGTACTTACTATCACTACAGAAATTCTATTGACGAGCAAATAAAACTCCATTAGGTATTCCTTAGCGAGCCACGCTCAAAGAACTTATTCTCTAATAAGCACCTACATACTTGCTTTAGTGTCTCCACACAAATGATCATGAGATCAATCATCCTCATCCAATGAGCAAGCAACGTATGTACCAATCTATCCGGATTCACTAATCCCCAATTTAGTAATCCAACGATTGGGAACTATTTTAGTTTTAAGCTTTCAAAGAATTTAGATCTCATTAGAATGATCATAATCATTATTCTAAAAGCATTGCTTAAAACTATGGGTTTATCACATATTATAAAACAGCATCATGTAGATAATTAAAAGCCTTTAATAATTAATACTTTTTATTAATAAATGAATAAGATTGTTACAAAGTATATGCTTTATCATCAAACATGATTGGCTTGTGTGCATACTACTTTCATAACATTGTTTTGATTACTGACTAATGCTGACTTACTTACTATGTAAGACTATAATGGTTAATGTCTAATGCTGACTTGGTTACTGTGTAAAATTATAGTGCTGACTTGGTTACTGAGTAAATGTTGACTTTGTTACTTTGGTTACAATCTAAAATGGATTTGGTTACTAATTATATTGCTGACCTGGTTACTTTGGTTATTACACTGGTTACATTGGTTAAACTAGTTACTAATTATAGTGCTGACTTGGTTACTTTGGTTACAATCTAAAATGGATTTGGTTACTGAATAATGTTGTCATGATTAATGTATAATGTTGTTAAGAGTTTGGTTTATTTTAATATGTTGGTTACTTATTGGCTACATTGGCTACCTGCATACAACTGATATAATTTAATTGGTAACAAAAATAAATATACTGATTATTATTATTGTAAGATGAATTTACAAATGTATTTTATGTTCTGGTTACCAACATCATGTAGTTTGGTTACTAGCTATCATTGATTTGGTTACTTAAAAATACTTATTTTGTTAACAGACAATGGAGATGATTCCAGTTCTACTTTATTTCGACGGTACATGGACTGAAAGTAACCAATACACCAAATTTGAAGTTACCGGCATACTAGTTCCATCAACTTGTTCGTTCACAGATATGCAAAACATGATATGAAGTGCATTACAGCTAGACACAAACGCAACAACATTATCAATCAAATTCCAGATTAGAAACGATAGTCCACCGATCAGTATATCAAATGAAGCAACCTTAAGATTCTTTATTGAAGTCAGTAGAAAATCTGAAGAGCAAGGTAAATTCCCAGTGATTATAGAAACTGAACACAGAAGGGGAGGCACAACAATATTACAAAACTTGACAAATTTAGAAGAAACTATAATTCACAATGTAACGCCAATCAGATCAACACAAGGGAATTCAGCACTAGTTCCACTACCAACGCACAATTGTTGAATTAGAACGCAATATGCTGATCACATTGCAATGGAAATTATTGAACAACAAAAAGACAAATAACATGACAGATCATACACAGAAGAACGATATGATGATGTGATAACAGATTCGAATGAACGTGAAGTACGATTACATCAAACCTACAAAGACAAAAAAATTCTATCACAAGCTATGAGGCTGCATTCAATCAGGAAAAACAGACAACACAAAGTACAAAGAACAAGTCATAGAGACTTTGTGCTAGTGTGCATATATGATGAAAATTGCAATTGGAAAATGAGAGCATCAAGTATTTGAAAAACCAGTGTGTTCAAGGTGAGAGAATTCAACGACATCCACACGTGTTCAGCTAATGTAATGCTTGGAGACCACAGACAGGCAAATAGTGGGTTGGTCAGTGAATGCATAATGCAAAAATTAACAAATTTGAAAAAAAATATACACACCAACTGATATTGTGGAGGACATGATGACAGAATACAATGTGTCTATCTCTTACCAAAAAGCATGGAGATCGAAGGAGAAAGCGTTGGAAAAGGTTAGAGGAAATCCACACGACTACTCAATGATTCCATCTTGGTTACACATGCTGAAGAAAACAAATCCAGGTAACAATTTTAAACATTTTATTGGTTTATTCATAATTAGTTGGTTACCCAACTAAACTGATTTGGTTACCCAAATTAACTAATTTGATTACCCTATTCAACAAATTTGGATACCATTAGCCAACTGGGTGGTTACCAACTACTAGTGTTTTGGATACTATATAGTACTTGTAATTCTAATGACATTTTATTGGTTTTTGTATAGTTAGATGATTACCCAACTAAACTGATTTGGTTAACCTACTCAAACAATTTGGATACCATTAATCAACTGAATTGTTACAAAATACTATTGATTTGGACAGTGTATACTATTTGTAATTCTAATGACATTTTATTGGTTTTTGTATACTTAGGTGGTTACCCAACTAAACTGATTTAGTTACCCAACTAAATTGATTTGGTTACCCTACTCAAACAATTTGGATACCATTAACCAACTGAATGATTACAAAATAATAGTGATTTGGATACTGTATACTACTTGTAATTCTAATTACATTTTATTGGTTTTTGTATACTAAGTGGTTACCCAACTAAAATGTTTTGGTTACCCAACTAAACTGATTTGGTTACCCTACTCAAACAATTTGGATACCATTCACCAACTGAATAGTTACAAAATACTAGTGATTTGGATACTGAATACTACTTGAATTCTAATGATAATGCTCATGTTTCATATCAGGTTCTGTCACATCCCTTGAGTTGGAAACAAATGTCCGTTTCAAGTTTTTATTCTTTGCCATTGGAGCATCCATTCAAGCATGGAACCATTGCTTTCCAATAATTGTAATTGATGGAACGATCATACAATCAACTTACGGGGGGACACTACTTATAGCTAGCACACAAGATGCAAACCGAAACATTGTTCCGATTGCTTTTGCAGTGGTTGACAGCGAAAATGAATTATCTTGGAGATGGTTTTTCATTAATTTGTGAATTTCTTGTGGAGTTAGGGAAGGCCAATGCATTGTCTCAGATAGACATGAAGCCATTATACAAGGACTGAATTTTGTGTTTCCGGACGTCATGCATGGTTCCTGCACATACCATGTACTGAAAAATATAAAAAATAGATTCAAAAAGAGAGGAGAGGAACTTAAACAAGCTTACAATGGGGCTTGTAGAGCTTACACTATTGAACAATTCAACAAACACATGGATGAACTTGATGCCATTGATCCTCGAATAAGGACATATTTGGAGGAAGAGGTCAAGTTGGAGAAGTGCACCAGGCTACATGGGGCTATAAGCAGATACTCAACAATGACTTCAAACACTGTCGAATCTATTAACAACGCAATCAAGATGATTAGGGATCTTCTAGTTGCATCAATGATTGAATGCCTACGTTGTCTGGTTCAAAGATGGTATTTCACAAACAAACAAGCAACCCTATCAACATTCACAACACTTTCCACAACAGCTGAAGAAATGTTGCAATCTAATATCATTAAATCAAAGAAACTTAAGGTAACTAATACAAATTATAAATTATTGCATCATATTTTAAATTGTATTAGTTACTTACTAATGCTTCCTTGATTACTGAATAATATTACTAATTAATGTTGAATTGTTTACTAACTAATGTTAACTTAGTTACTATGTAATATTATATTGGTTACTAACTACTACTTAATTGTTATTTCATAACATTATAATGGTTACTGAATACTGCTGAGTTGGATACTATGTAACATTGAACTGGTTACTGACTAATACTGTCTTGGTTACTGCATAATATTACTAATTTATGATGAATTGCTTACTGACTAATGCTTACTTGTTTACTGTGCAAAATTATAATGATTACTGAATAATACTGACTTGTTCACTAATTAATGGTAATTTGGTTACTATGAAATATTATATTGATTACTAACTAATACTTAATTGCTTACTGCATATAATTATAATGGTTACTGACTACTGCCGAGTTTGTTACTGTGTATCATTATACTGGTCACTAATTGATGCTTGTTTGGTTACTCTATATCATTATACTGGTTACTAACTGATGCTTGTTTGGTTACTAACGGATGCTTATTTGGTTACTGACTGCTACTGAGTTGGTTACTGTTAATCATTATATTGGTTACTAACAACATTTAATTTGTGTTATAGGTTAAGACATCAAACTTAGTGATTTTCACTGTTTACGATGTTGCCAAACAATATATTGTGGACATCGAACAAAAGACATGCACATGTCGTAAATTTTAGTACCATGAGATGCCTTGTCCACACGCTGTTGTTGTTATGAACAAATGAAATTTGAGCTGTTATGATTTTTGTGACACTCCCAAATCCAGGTACTTAATTCCCACAGGATCTGCTGTTCACTTAATCAAACATTCATATCTAACTACCCAATCACAATAAAATTGGATAAATAAAACCTTTCCCATTAAAGGGTTACATAATAAAATCTCCCAGGTTATCTAACCTTTAATTACAATCATTCAAATGCGAAAATTAAATAAACTTCATTAAAACCAAGTCTAAGATCATAAAAATCTAACATCTCAATCAAAGTAAAATTACAAGTCTTCATCACTTGCACATTTTTCCCTTTCCTTTGCTAGACGAAGGTTTATCTACCTTCTCTTCTTTAGTCAGAATGAGTTTTAAAATATGCAAGAGTGAGCAAAACAATTGCTCACTTTGGATACAATATGAAATCAACAGAGTATAGTAATAATAACTTACCAATAATAGGCTCATCAACAATGAATAGTACTCTATCATCAATAATCGAAACCAAATCCAAAATGTGGAATAAATATAATCGAGGGTCATAAGACCATGAACTATGTCCACATTTGCGAGTAATCTTCAACTCCAACTTTAATAAATATAAGACTATAAGGACTCCTCGTCTTAGGGGATCACCCTTCGTACCATGTATTGTGCACAAACATTTAACACTACGCGTAAGTTAACCCCTAATAATAATAATAGGGTTGTTCATCTCAGTATTTGGAGTACAAGTTCGCACCAAAGAGAGTTTGGTTTGAATAAGCTTTCAAGGGAAATTTGAAGTTCAACGATCATCAACTAGAGGACTAGTTGAATTAATAACATCATATTACAGAATAATCGTAATTGAATCAACATGGTAAATCAAAATCATGCTTTAGGAATAATCTAATAGCATATACTTTGGAATAACTATAACATGCCTTGCTTGAACAATATTAAGTCAAGGTTAATTAGAATTGAATACTAAGCATGCATAACAGTTTGAACGATAAAATTGCTCAACATTAGTATAAATAATTGCGCATGCTAAACAACAAGTTAAATACAAGAATAACTTACTCAAGAATAACTTACATCATTATATCATAATCGAATTGAAAACCGTAATTAGTTCAACAAGATAAAGGATTAGAAAAACTTGCTCGAAGAAAATTTAAGCGATTGCACAATTCTAAAAGTAGAGTTAAAGAACTTGCATTATTATATTGGAAACAATAATTGATTCAATCAAGATAATGGATTAGAAAACTTGCATTACTATATTGAGAACAATACTTGATTCTAATTACAAAAGTAGAGTTAGAGAACTTGCATTGCTCGTAGGCTAAACCAAATCAATACGAATCACAATATCCTATAAACATATGTCACCATAACATAATTAGTCATTACCATCTTACAAACATAACGAAGTACGTTCATCATTTAAAATTGGATTTTTAATCACATAATCGAGTTATAACACAAGTTAATTGTTAATAACATACTTATTCATAATATAGAAATACTAAAATCAACATTTAGCAGTCCTACTATTATCACATAACTTTTCTTAAAATTTCGTGTACAAAAAGTACACCGTCGACCATTCACGCAAACTCACACATGGCTTATTTCGATTTACAACGTGGTCGCTACATGGCGGCAATATACATGTCATGACTACGGCGATTAAGGCTACAAGGTCATCTTTGTCATGACAGTGAGTATGAATTCTAAGCTACATTATAAAGGTATCAGAAGTCCGTATGGCATGACTGCGATTCTACACCTCGACAAAACGACCTCGAATGCGACCTGAAAAAAAGCCAATTTTGGCCTACAAGCTCGTTTCTAACAGACTAATTAGCACATAAATCATATAGAGACTTCATATAAACATATTTCAAAAACTCTAAACATGATTCTACCTATACAACAACATAAACAACAAAATTAACACACCCAAATTCACTATTTTTGGCTAAAACTCATTTTTTTATATTTCAATGAAAATCAACACTGTAACTTTTGTTTTTTAACCAAAACCACTAATTCAAAGTGTCATTATCAATGATTATACATACTATAACAAATTAAACGATCAATTTATCAACAAAACAACTAAACAACCCAAAATTTCTATTTTACCTAAACAATATATAATAAAGAAAAACTCTCTGTAAAATACTTTTTTCCACAAATTACATACATATCAATAATTCTTTGATTATAGCTCATGAAAATAGTTTTAACATTACAAGTAAGCCATATTAAGCCTCATAACAACAATAATTCATGCTTACACAAGGATTTTATGGAGAATCATGGAAGAGAGAAACCAAATTTTTAAAACTAAAAGTATAGGTTAATACCTTGAAGAAGGTGATGAGGATGACTATATCTTTTCTCTTCTCGAGCTTTCCTCTTCTCCAACCTCTAGCCTTTCTTCCTCTCTTCTTTTCTTCTTCTTCTTCTTCTTTCTTCTTCTTCTTCTTCTTCTTCCTCTGAGTGTTTCCTTCTTCTCTCTAACCTCTCTCTTCTAACTCTAGAGCGTACTAATAATCTAACGTATCTAGATATAATATATATTAATTATATAATATAAATATAAAATACATAACTGACATCAGTTAAAAGGTTTTTTGAAATCAAAAGCCATAAGGCTTGTTTGGTTAGTAACTAAAAAAAATAACCCATTAACCTTACACCTTGTTTGGTAAAACTCAAATAAATTAAAGACTTAATAGGCATTAGGCCTTGTTTGGCAAAACAAAATTAAAATCCTTTAAGTTATTTTAATAACTACTTTATAAAAGGTTATTTGTCACACATTAATTTAATTAAATTAATCATAATAACAATTTATTAAATTACTTCATCACATAAATCAATACCACCAAAATTATAATTTTCTATATAATTATAACTTTATTTAATCCACCAACATATCCTTTTTTTATTACAAATTCCAATAAAAAGAATAGTAATTCAATTAATCAAAATTCTCTAACTTAATGATTAAATTAAATTAGCAAAATAATTAATTTTCCTTAATTATTTATTTAACAAATAATTAACCACATCAATTCAAATTTGAACAATTATTTATTCAACAATAAACACATCCATTAAATATTTAAATAATTCAATAAATATTTAATATCACAATTAAAATTCTAGAATGTTACAATTTTTGCTCGAAAAATTACTATAAAACAACTTTGGTTGACACATATTCAGCTTCCATCATGCCGTTAGACGACAAAGAAAACTGGGATATACCAGATGAAGTAAGAAACATATGTGTAAAACCACCGAACATAAGAAGACCAGCAGGAAGACCAAAAATAGGGAGGTACAAATACGGGTCTGAAATAAAAATTCAAAACAAATGCAGCAGGTGCCAAGAAAAAAGGGCACAACAGGAAAACATGCAATAATCCACCTGTTTTAAGACCAAAAAAGGTCTGATATATTGCAATTACATTAAGAGTGTAAATACAAGAACACATATATATACATTTTTTATTATGTACAGAGAACTTGATGTTATTGATTAATATTTTGATTTATGATTTCATTATGAGTTTCCAATATAAAGCACACATATATATACATTGTACAATTGTTAAATAGTCTAAAATATTTTTATGTAAATTTGATTACCACAACTTACATATTATAAGTAACCAAATAGTTACATAACAAGAACTATAATATGTTTTAATGGTAACAAAAAACATAAAACAACTCAATGAACACACCATCCTATTATTTAATAATATATCATATTATTATTTAATATATTATTATATTATTATTTAATAATATATCATATTATTATTTAACAATATATCATATTATTATTTAATATAAACAACCTGTGAACACAACTTAATGATATATTATTATTTAATAATATATCATATTATTGAAAGTGATATTGTTTGTTTATATTTCACAATTGATATATGTCCTAAAACAAGCTTGTAACTCTGTGGTTACTATCAAAACAATAGTTGGTTACCTTTTAATACATATTTGGTTACCAATTGAACATCTCAAACAATGCAGCAAACACAACTTACTATCAGCAAACCCTGATATAGTGCATTTACATTAAGAGAACACTGTGCAATTGATAATTGTTCTAAATATAAAAAATATGGTGACCATAACATTAAACTATTTGGTTACTTATTTGTTATAACAGTAAACAAAATATAACAAACAAGTAACCAAATAATTAGATAAAAGTAATCAAAACAAAATTTAATGGTAACCAAAATATAAACAATCTGTATATCCAGCAACCTATAATTAAAGTTATATTGTTCCTTTAGACAACCAATGTATACTCTCACATATACATTTAACAATTGTTATATATCCTGATACAATATTATAAATCTGTGTTTACTATCAAAACATTAGCTGGTTACCCTTTTATACAAATTTGGTTACCAAACTGTACATACAACAATTCATAAAAGACAAAACAACAAGTTCCGAACTAATCAAAATCTGGAAAAAATCTTCCTGGGAATTCTTTGTCAGTCCTCATATCCATCCAACTGTTTGTTCCTCGCATGAACGTATAGGTTTGTGCATAACTTCTTCCGATATTTCGCAATAGGGAATGGAATAGGAATTTCATCAAACTTCTGGTGAATGACATGCTTAGCAAAACAAATCGTGAACATCCCGTAATCACTGTACAAATGGACAAAAGATAAGGAAAATCAAAAAATAGAATCAACCTATAAATAATACATATCATTTTATGCAGTAACCAAACAGTTATATATAAAATTAACCAAAACATAAATTAAAGACAACCAAAATAAAAAAATAGTAACAAAAATATAACACAATAAGTAACCAAATATTTAGATAACAGTAACCAAATCCAATTTTAATAGTAACCAAAGCATAAACAACATGTATATCCAGCATCCTATAATGAAAATGATATTGCAACAAAATTGATGGAACAAGAGTATTTTCCAAATCATAAGCAAACACTAACAAAATACATACAACATGAGTAACCAAACAATTTACATGATAGTAACCAAAATGAGTTATATGATAGTAACCAAAATAGTTATATGTAATAATTCAAAATTGTAAAGCAATTGTAACCCTTACCCTCGATTTGTTCAGGAACCGACTCTGCAAATTCCAACTCAATTATGTCATCTTCCTCCTTATTGTGATACGGTTCACTGTTAAAGTCAATTTCACACCTATCCCTCCAAAACCCACACTTGCACAGTAAAGTGAGAAGAATAAATATATAAGGTTCACAAACATCTATGATTTTTGTTTGCATGGATTTCCTTTTTGGCTGCAGAGAATTGTAAATAGTTAGATGCACATCAAACGTTAACAAAAACCAATGGCCTGGTGATGACATATGGATGGGGAACAAAACATAGTCTACATTTCTCCATGGTGTATTGACATCCATAAACAGCCCATGAATGTATTCAGCAACATCACCCTCCCCAGACAATACACTCTTATCTGCATTTTTACTTGAATACTCTTCAAAAAGAGAGGTCATCTTGGCATGGAACCAACAATCCGTAGTCGTTGCCCTTATATGCACACTATCAGAATGTCTGGCCAATTTACGGAAGTAATATAATGCAACATTGATGTGTTGAACAAAAAAAAACATAAAATATTAATAGTTGCTAAAAAATAACATTATGTAATGAATGTAACCAACACTGTTAACGCTAGTTACTTAAACAACTAAATAATGTAACTATAACTATAAAAACATAATTTGAAAAAAAAACATAAAACATGTATGATAGTAACCAAAACATATATAAAACATATATGATAGTAACAAAATAGTGATATGATAGTAACCAAACAGTTGTAAGATAGTAACCAAACAGTTGTAAGATAGTAACAAAACAGTTATATGACAGTAACAAAACAATTATATGACAGTAACCAATCACTTATATAATAGTAACCAAAACATGTTTATATAATAACATATCAGTTTATATGATGGTAACCAAAACATATATAAAACATATATGATAGTAACCAAATAATTATATGATAGTAACCAAATAGTTGTATGATAGTAACCAAACAGTAATATGATAGTAACAAAACAGTTATATAGCAAGAATAAAATAGTTATATAATGACAAAGAATCAACACCGCTAGCAACGCTTAGTTACTTAAAAAACTAAATAATGTAATCATAACTATAAAAACATAATTTGAAAAAAAGAACTCACATCGTCGTCTAACCATTGCCCAGGAGTCTTTAATTTATAAAACCACATTTTTGATGAAATTGGGATAGACCCAAATACAAAAGCAGGTTCGATAATGTCATTCTTCCCATGGAATTTGTCCGTCCTTCAATATAAAAGCATATTAGTATAAACGATGACATTAACAATCACCATATTAGTATACACACTACCCAAAAACAAATTTATTTGTTTCATAAAAAACTATAACATTGTTAACAGTAAAAAACATACCTTTACCTGTTGTTAAGTCCTATTTTAAACCATTGTTCAAACAATGCCTCTTCATATTTTGACGGCATATCCATGCAAAATTTGGGGAATGCAGAAATAACAGCAACTCTTTGACTAACACCCGATGCATTAGACGATAACCCAGCTGAACCAAACGTTGTAGTATATGGAGACCGCAGAACAACACTTTTTACATGTTCACGAACAGGTCTACCACTGGCTTTATCAATGCTCTTCTCTAATTCATCACACAGAACTATGTCCTGTGTAGTTAGAACCATCTCATCTAGTACACATTTGCTTTCTGCCTCGAATTTATTCCCCTTTTACAATTGTCATAAAATGTAACAAATACAATTAGATTTTCACATAAAAATCTGATGCTGTATTGGTTACTGTCTAATGCTGTATTGGTTACTATGAAACATTATACTTGTTACTAATTAATGTTGTATTGGTAATATTATACTGTCTAATGCTATATTGGTTACTGTCTAATGCATTATTGGTTACTATAAAATATTATACTTGTTACTAACTAATGCTGAGTTGGTTACTATGAAACATTATAATGGTTACTATATATTTATGAGTTGGTTACTGAGTAAAATTGAAACAGTAACCAAAACCTTAAGCATGTACTGGTATAACAGTAACCAAAACCTAAAGTATGTAAAAAAAAAAAATTACCGTGTCGTTATAAAACTAACCTCAGCAGCAACATAAACAACAATTTCTTTCCCCGTGCATTGGCTTAAAATGTCAAAAGTTGGCATGTCATCATCATTCTTCACAGTCTGTTCAAAATACAAAACTGAAAGTAGTATGCACACAAGCCAATCATGTTTGATGATAAAGCATATACTTTGTAACAATCTTATTCATTTATTAATAAAAAGTATTAATTTATTAAAGGCTTTTAATTATCTACATGATGCTGTTTTATAATATGTGATAAACCCATAGTTTTAAGCAATGCTTTTAGAATAATGATGATGATCATTCTAATGAGATCTAAATTCTTAGAAGGCTTAAAACTAAAATAGTTCCCAATCATTGGATTACTAAATTGGGGATTAGTGAATCCGGATAGATTGGTACATACGTTGCTTGCTCATTGGATGAGGATGATTGATCTCATGATCATTTGTGTGGAGACACTAAAGCAAGTATGTAGGTGCTTATTAGAGAATAAGTTCACTGAACGTGGCTCGCTAAGGAATACCTAATGGAGTTTTATTTGCCTGTCAATAGGAATTCCTTGAAAGTAGTATGCATACAAGCCAATCATGTTTGATGATAAAGCATATACTTTGTAAACAATCTTATTCATTTATTAATAAAAAGTATTAATTTATTAAAGGCTTTTAATTATCTACATGATGCTGTTTTACAATATGTGATAAACCCATAGTTTTAAGCAATGCTTTTAGAATAATGATGATGATCATTCTAATGAGATCTAAATTCTTAGAAAGCTTAAAACTAAAATAGTTCCCAATCATTGGATTACTAAATTGGGGATTAGTGAATCCGGATAGATTGGTACATACGTTGCTTGCTCATTGGATGAGGATGATTGATCTTATGGTCATTTGTGTGGAGACACTAAAGCAAGTATGTAGGTGCTTAATAGAGAATAAGTTCATTTGAGCGCGGCTCGCTAAGGAATACCTAATGGAGTTTTATTTGCTCATCAATAGGAATTCTGTAGTGATAGTAGTCAAGTAATCCTTGGACTTGAGATCATCATAGTATCTCTGTGTATGATGAGTTATACTTTGACTTATTCCTTAAGACCCTTAGGGTATATCAAAGGGTATGCTTGGGTATAATAAGTTGTATATGGAGATAATGTATGATCAATAAAGAATCTACCACTTCTAATAAAAGAAGAGAAATGTCCTATGTGATTCGATAAATGACAACCCAAAGAGTCCTTGGCAGGCGTAATGAAATTAGAAAGGAGTTTCTAATTTGCATTATTTGGAGTTGTGCATTTAAGGATCAAATACATATAATTAAATAAAATAAGACTTGACAAGAATTCCATGTCTTATATTTAATTGGGACATTGTATGGTGGAAGGATTGAATTGTACGGTAACTATTTACTCAAAGGTTCTTTAATGATTAATGTTGAAATCTATATTATCCGGAAAGTCGCCGATTGATCGCTAGGGAGGCTTATCCTATTGTAGAATAAATATTATTTAAATAAATTAATTGTTTAATTTATTTATTTAAATAAGATTAGAATTGTTCTAATTGATTTATTCACAACCTATTTAATATGGAGAACCTAAAGGGTCACACCATAAAAGGAAGAATAATTATTTAAGAAGAAAATGGCATAATCGTAATAATATATTATGTATTTTAATTTAATCTATGGTGATAGAATAAATTAAATAGCTTAATATTTTATTATTTAATATTTTAGAAATATTAAATATAAATTAATAAGAGGAGTCTTATTAATATTATTACAATTATTATTATTTTAATTTCTAAAAGAGTTTAGGAATTAATTTAATATAAGTACTCTCATTTATTCCTAATTGGATTAGGAAGGAAAATTAGTTAAAGGAGTTTAATTAATTATCCCTAATAAGATTAGGGAGCTTAATTAATTAAAAGAATTAATTAATTAAAACCCAATTCCTTAATTGTTAAGGTGGGTTGCCCACATCTATAAATAAGAGGAGTCTTATTATGGGTGGTAGGGGTTGTTGACTTTAACAACTACGTAATAATTCCAAGTTGTTGGGAGTACACCTTTTCTATAGAGATAGAAAAACTAGGGTTTAGCCAACCAACCCTTCTTCTTGAATTTTCTTCTTCCTTGGTGGATCACCTCTAGAGGCCAAACATTTGGGTGGCTAACGTTGATCAAAGGAAGGAACCAAACCCGGTGGATTCAAGATTGAACGCGAAAGGATTTGGAGGTGAACTTGTACCTGAGGAAGCTCGATCTTCAAGGGTATGTTTGTTCTTCATATCTTTTCGCTTAATTAATAATTATGCATAAAAAGGGTGATCCGGGCATATGGTTTGTAAAATTTTAAACTCGATTTTACACGCTTGCGCATTTTTTTGCAATTTGATTACAAGGCATGAATATTACAAACCTAATAAAGGGTATCGAGAGCCAAACCTTTATGCTAATTATTAATTATTCAGATTTGATATGATATTGATATGTGTTTAGAACAATTTAATTGGGGCATAATTTTATTGTATAAAATTTAAAATAAAAAAAAAAAAAAAAGAATCGTCATTGTTTTTTTTAAACCGCTATTCATACCGGATTGTTTTTATTAAAATGACGTCATTTAAAAAAAAAAAAAAAGGAATGAAGCATTGCACGGTTTAAAAGGATTACCAGTTTTTTTTTTAGCTGGTAATATGGGTAACATGCAAGGCACGGTTTTTAGTTTAAAAAACAAAAACACACGGAAAACATTCATGTGAAAAGTGAAGGGCAACAACGTAATTAAAGCAACAATGAAATTTTTATTTTTCAAGGCGTAACTTGGCAGGTTGGTGAAATCACTTTAAATTATTTGCCGTATTATATATATATATATATAATTACCGGTATATATATAATATAATTACGGTAATATATATATATATATATAATATGTTTTAATTATTTTATTATTAAAATAAAAATTTATTTTAATCTTAAAATAAAAGGTTTATTTTAATATTAAAATATAAGATTTATTTTAATTTTAAAATTAAATTTCATGCTAACTAATTAGAGTTGGAATTTGATTCCATGTTAACTAATTGGAGTTGAAATTGATCTTTCCTTAAATAAAGGAGTTTATTTAGATATGAAATAGGATTTCATATTATTCAAAATAAAAGAGTTTATTTGTGAATAGGAAAGAAAATCCATCTTTCCTTAAATAAAGGAGTTTATTTAAATATGAAATAGATTTCATATTATTCAAAATAAAAGAGTTTATTTGTGAATAGGAAAGAATCAATGTTTCCTTAAATAAAGGAGTTTATTTTAATATGAAATAAGATTTCATATTATTCAAAATAAAAGAGTTTATTTATGAATAGGAAAGATAATTCGTGTTTCCTTTAATAAGATTTTTTTACATGGAATTGATTCATAAATTAATTAAAATAAAAGAGTTTATTTTAATTAAAGATTTTTTTTATTACATGGAATTGGATTCCATAATTAATTAAAATAAAGGAGTTTATTTTGATTAAAATTTTGATTAAAATAAAATAGTTTATTTTATTCAAAATTGGATAAATTAAAATAAAATAGTTTTATTTTGATTTAAATTTGGATTGAAATAAAGGAGTTTATTTTAATTCAAAAATAGATTTTATACTAACTAAATTTGCCCATTAAATGATATCAATATATATATATATTAAATGTTTATTATTCATGAGATGAATGTTATTTATTGATGCATATGGTGATGTGTATGATAATAAATGGGATTGATTATGGACTATCGACCAATGTGATTGGATTTTATTTTAGTTGGATGCATGAATGTATGGGTTTTATTAAATGGGGTTCTCACGTACCTCGTCTTCTAATTTTTCTTAATGTAAATTCTATCTCCTCCTATGTACTTCCCTTCGATCACGATCAAGGTTTCTATTTATTTTAAAATAGTTTTGTAATAGGAATAATTAGAATTATTTTGAAAATTGGAGATCAAGAGCAAGGAGCGCTTGAAGACCCATTTGTAATGGAGCCCAGTTTAAATGTAATAGTTATATTTAAATATTATTTCTTGCACCCCTAGGGTTTGACCTTTTGGTTCACTTGGTGGCTCTAGTGAACCAAACTAGAATAAAAGTCCATAATCAATCCGTGTAGAATATAGTATTCTATATGTGCATGCTTATACTATATATATTATATATTATGCAAACATGCTTTGTTCATTAATATATGACGTGTATTTATATATATATGTACGCTACTAAACAAGATGAGACAAATTAATAACAAACCCCTCAATTTTTATATTAAGTCCTAAGCGTTCAAAGATATTTGGAATATCGAACGTCAGCCTTCTAGCATGATAAAATTAATAGAGTATTAAATATTTAATATGAGTTTGTTGTGTCACCACAAGGCAAGTATTAAGTATTTAAGATGTTAATTTATCACATTTGATGCTTATAAAGAAAATTGAACAATGTTGTTTTGTTGTGTCACCACAAGGATAATATTTTCTTTTTTTGAATATATGGAGTGCTAGGTTGGACTTAACTTGGATAATTTTGATTCGGATGTGCCACCACTTGATCAAAATAATCTAAGAGGCAAAATACAAGGAGTTGCATAGTTGATGTAATTGACAAGAGTTGTCTACCTATTTATTTATATATAGTTTGTTGTGTCACCACAAGGCTATATACATTTGAAATGGGATCCTTATTCTCACTAGCTAAATCTTTAATTAGATTTTGCCGAACTATATAAGTGAGGGTAATATAGTTTGAAGAAAATAGTGGGAGATACCAATTTAAAACAAGACCTAAATTATTTTGGTAATTAATAAAAGAATGTATGCTAAAATGTTGTTAATTACAAATTCATTTACGAAATTTTACAATGTCTAAAATTACTATCATCAAGCATATTAGATGCTAAATTAATCGGGCCAAATTAATCGGATTGGTTAAGGAATTTGAGAATAGTTCTCATAAATTTGAAAAGCTATCTTATGTCCTTAATCGCCTTATCCTCGCAATGGTTGCGAATAATGCCTCTGAGGAAGAGATTGCTACTTTTAGAAAGTGGCAAGATGATGCACAGATTAACTCGATGCATCATGCTCGCATCCACGAAAGTAACGAGCTTCAGCGTCGGCGATGAAACTATGGATGCTCTACTATATTCCCCGCACATCAAGTAGTTGATGGTGAGGAAAGTAGGGCCCGATAGATATCGAGATATCTAAGGAGCTCTTCCGATCTAGAATGGCCAATGGCACTATAAATGCATAAAAAAGTTCTTAACATAATCAATTTGATTGATCAATTAGGACAACCGGGTTTTGTCATAGATGGAGAGTTGAGCCAAGATTTGATCTTGCACTCACTCCCGGACTCCTTTCACAATTGTTGTGAATTTTTCATATGAACAAGCTAGATATCGACTTTCTTTGATTTGCTTAACATATTGAAAATGTTGAGAGTCACTTTCAACCAAGAAAACCAAGTCTTCTTGGTAGGGGCCAAAGGATCTTCCTAAAAGAAGAAACGATTCAAAGAAGGTAAATGAAAAGGCATAAACAAAGGATAATAAGAACAAAACCGATCACGGATAGCAAAGGAGTTTGCTTCCACCGCAATAAGCCCGACACCGGAAAGAAATCTGCGAGAAGTATCTTGCAGAGGCTAACCAAAGAAGCTTAGTGAAGTTTCTATTATAATACAATTTTGTTCATGATTGAAATAAATTTTCTTTAAGTCAAGGTTCTACTTGGGTATTGGATACCGACTTTGGTTATCATAAATATAGATTTATGAAGGGACCAAGCAAAAGTAGAAAGCTAAACAAATATAAGTAATCCGACAAATGGAAATGTAGCAAAGGTTGCCACATTAGCCATAAAAACTTATAGTTTAGCAATGCTACACGGAAAATCTATTAAGTCAATAAGTTGTTATTGTATTCTAGTTCTTGTTAGAAATATTATTTCTATTTTATTGTTGGACAATAAAATTTTTGGTATTATAATTAAGAACAATTGTTGTTCTATTTATAATAATAATGTTTTGGATAGAACTGGAATATTACTTAATGGATTTTGTATACTTGACTTACATGAAAATAATTTTGCATATTGAACAAATTAGTATAAGAAAAGGAGATGATAATTCAAAGAGTTGAATGTGTGTATTTGCTGAAATACAAGTGTGAATTATTTGAAAGGTTCAAAGAATTCAGAAGTGAAACAAATTGACAAAGTCTTAAGATTCTTTGATTAGATCAAGGAATAAATACTTGTGCAATAAGTTTCTAGATCATCTCAAATGGTTTTTTCTCATAATGGACACATCCTGATACGCAATAATTGATTGATGCATCTGAAAGGAAAAATCGTACCTTGTTGGACATGGTGCGGTCCAAAATGATTTTACCGACATTCCAAATCCTTCGGGATAATGTTCTAGAAATGGTCATATCTACAAAAGGTAACCTCGAAATCCATTTTCAAGACTCCATAAAAGTTATGGACGGGAGGATTCCTAATCTTAAGTATGTTAAGATAAGGGGTTGTCCAACTTATGTGAAAAGGTTTCGAAGGATAAGCTTGGGACAATATTTGACATGTATAGATTTGTGGGACATCTTAAAGTAAGTTTAGGGCATGTGTTCTATAATCCTACTTAGCAAAAGGTGTTTGTTGCGAAACACGTTGCCTTCTAAGATAAAGGTGTTTATCATTGAAAGGGCTAGTGGGAGGATTATAGATCTTGAAAAGTTCATGATCCACAAAAACACTATAAGTCAAATAAGAGGAACTCAGTAGATAGACTATTGTACCACAACAATAAATCGTAAATCCGGAATAGTACCAAAGATACCTAGGAGGTATGGATTCATCATGGATGATGATGATGAGGTACACATCATAGAAGATGATGATCCGAGTTACATTCGATGAGGTAAGACTTCTAGTGTGTACAAAGGGTCGATTGGGAGCATCGTGACATTCCTAGTACTATATGTTGATATACTACGGATAAGGAATGACATACCAATGCTACAATCAATAAAGATAAAGTTGTCTAAACATTCCTCCATGAATGATTGGGAAGAGTATCTTAATTGGGGATAAAATCTATATAGATAGATTTAAAAGGATGCTCAACTTAACCCAAGAATGTATATTCATTCTATGCTAAAGTCGTTTAGCATGGCAAACTCCAAGAGATGTCTCATGTTGATGAGCCATGGAGTGTATCTCTCTTAATAGTCCCCATAGACTCCAAAGAAGAGAGATCGCATGAGTGACAATCATGTATGCAATGAAATATACTGAGACCCGATGTTGATCGGTCATATATTCTCGAAAGATCAACGTAAGACAAAAAAAACATCTTAAAGTTCTTAACCCACACTAAGGATGTGAGCAAACATGGTGGGTCCGAATTAAAACTAGAGGGCTTTTACGGACTCAAGTTTTTCGAGATGCACTAAGACGATCAAAAATCCACTTTAAGGTAAAGCGTTATCTTGAGCAGTGGTGCGATTGATTGGAAAGGTTCCAAATAGCAAAGAGTTCTTTGGTTTAGTGATAAAGACAAAGTATATAGCTACAAATGAAGTCGCAAGTTGATTGTTTGGATTAAAAGTTCATTACGTAACTAGAATAGTTCCTAAGTCTCATCTTGGATATAAACATGTGTTGTGGCACTTTTATTTGATTATTAGAATCATTGAAAGATGAGAAATCACTATAGAGATAGTGGACTCTCAAGAACAACATTACATATCCATTAACTAAAGCTTATCCAATGTAAGGATAATCGCCACTTAGAGAAGAAGAGTATAAGATACCATGATTGATTGACTTTAGTGCAAGTGGGAGATTGAAAGTAGTATGCATACAAGCCAATCATGTTTGATGATAAAGCATATACTTTGTAAACAATCTTATTCATTTATTAATAAAAGTATTAATTTATTAAAGGCTTTTAATTATCTACATGATCTTTGTTTTACAATATGTGATAAACCCATAGTTTTAAGCAAAGCTTTTAGAATAATGATGATGATCATTCTAATGAGATCTAAATTCTTAGAAAGCTTAAAACTAAAATAGTTCCCAATCATTGGATTACTAAATTGGGGATTAGTGAATCCTGATAGATTGGTACATACGTTGCTTGCTCATTGGATGAGGATGATTGATCTCATGATCATTTGTGTGAGACACTAAAGCAAGAATGTAGGTGCTTATTAGAGAATAAGTTCACCGAACGCATTGGCTCGCTAAGGAATACCTAATGGAGTTTTATTTGCTGTCATTAGGAATTCTCAGTAGTGATAGTAGTATAAGTAATCCTTGGACTTGAGATCATCATAGTATCTTGTGTATGATGAGTTATACTTTGACTTATTCCTTAAGACCCTTAGGGTATATCAAAGGGTATGCTTGGGTATAATAAGTTGTACATGGAGATAATGTATGATCAATAAAGAATCTACCACTTCTAATAAAAAAGAGAATGTCCTATGTGATTCGATAAATGACAACCCAAAGAGTCCTTGGCGTTAAGCGTAATGAAATTAGAAAGGAGTTTCTAATTTGCATTATTTGGAGTTGTGCATTTAAGGATCGAAATACATATAATTAAATAAAATAAGACTTGACAGTAATTCCATGTCTTATATTTAATTGGGACATTGCATGGTGGAAGGATTGAATTGTCAGAACTATTTACTCAAAGGTTCTTTAATGATTAATGTTGAAATCTATATTATCTGGAAAGTCGTTGATCGCTAGGGAGGCTTATCCCTATTGTAGAATAAATATTATTTAAATAAATTAATTGTTTAATTTATTTATTTAAATAAGATTAGAATTGTTCTAATTGATTTATTCACAACCGGTTTAATATGGAGAACCTAAAGGGTCACACCATAAAAGGAAGAATAATTATTTAAGAAGAAAATGGCATAATCGTAATAATATATTATGTATATTTAATTTAATCTATGGTGATAGAATAAATTAAATAGCTTAATATTATTATTTAATATTTTAGAAATATTAAATATAAATTAATAAGAGGAGTCTTATTAATATTATTACAATTATTATTATTTTAATTTCTAAAGAGTTTAGGAATTAATTTAATATAAGTACTCTCATTTATTCCTAATTGGATTAGGAAGGAAAATTAGTTAAAGGAGTTTAATTAATTATCCCTAATAAGATTAGGGAGCTTAATTAATTAAAAGAATTAATTAATTAAAATCCAATTCCTTAATTGTTAAGGTGGGTTGCCCACATCTATAAATAAGAGGAGTCTTATTATGGGTGGTAGGGGTTGTTGACTTTAACAACTACGTAATAATTCCAAGTTGTTGGGAGTACACCTTTTCTATAGAGATAGAAAAACTAGGGTTTAGCCAATCAACCCTTCTTCTTGAATTTTCTTCTTCCTTGGTGGATCACCTCTAGAGGCCAAACATTTGGGTGGCTAACGTTGATCAAAGGAAGGAACCAAACCCGGTGGATTCAAGATTGAACGCGAAAGGATTTGGAGGTGAACTTGTACCTGAGGAAGCTCGATCTTCAAGGGTATGTTTGTTCTTCATATCTTTTCGTATAATTAATAATTATGCATAAAGGGTGATCCGGGCATATGGTTTGTAAAATTTTAAACTCTGATTTTACACGCTTCCGCATTTTTTTTGCAATTTGATTGCGCACATGAATATTACAAACCTAACATTCCTGTAGTGATAGTAGTACAAGTGATCCTTGGACTTGAGATCATCATAGTATCTTGTGTATGATGAGTTATACTTTGACTTATTCCTTAAGACCCTTAGGGTATATCAAAGGGTATGCTTGGGTATAATAAGTTGTACATGGAGATAATGTATGATCAATAAAGAATCTACCACTTCTAATAAAAGAAGAGAATGTCCTATGTGATTCGATAAATGACAACCCAAGTAGTCCTTGGCAAGCGAATGAAATTAGAAAGGAGTTTCTAATTTGCATTATTTGAGTTGTGCATTTAAGGATCGAAATACATATAATTAAATAAAATAAGACTTGACAAGAATTCCATGTCTTATATTTAATTGGGACATTGTATGGTGGAAGGATTGAATTGTCTTTGTAACTATTTACTCAAAGGTTCTTTAATGATTAATGTTGAAATCTATATTATCTGGAAAGTCGTTGATCGCTAGGGAGGCTTATCCTATTGTAGAATAAATATTATTTATTTAAATAAATTAATTGTTTAATTTATTTATTTAAATAAGATTAAATTGTTCTAATTGATTTATTCATAATCGGTTTAATATGGAGAACCTAAAGGGTCACACCATAAAAGGAAGAATAATTATTTAAGAAGTTAATGGCATAATCGTAATAATATGTTAAGTATATTTAATTTAATCTATGGTGATAGAATAAATTAAATAGCTTAATATTTATTATTTAATATTTTAGAAATATTAAATATAAATTAATAAGAGGAGTCTTATTAATATTGTTACAATTATTATTATTTTAATTTCTAAAAGAGTTTAGGAATTAATTTAATATAAGTACTCTCATTTATTCCTAATTGGATTAGGAAGGAAAATTAGTTAAAAGAGTTTAATTAATTATCCCTAATAAGATTAGGGAGCTTAATTAATTAAAAGAATTTAATTAATTAAATAAAACCCAATTCCTTAATTGTTAAGGTGGGTTGCCCACATCTATTAATAAGAGGAGTCTTATTATGGGTGGAAAGGGTTGTTGATTTTTCAACATACGTAATAATTCCAATTTGTTGGAGAGTACCCTTTTCTATAGAGATAGAAAACTAGGGTTTGAGCCAAATACACCATCTTCTTGAATTCTTTATTTTTCCTTGGTGGATCACCTCTAGAGGCCAAACGCTTGGGTGGCTAATGTTGATCTAAGGAAGGAACCAAACCCGGTGGATTCAAGTTGAACGCGAAAAGGATTGGAGGTGAACTTGTACCTGAGGAAGCTCGATCTTCAAGGGTATGATTTTATTCTTTATCTTTTCGTTTAATTAATAATTATGCATAAAGGGTGATCCGGGTATATGGTTTGTAAATTTTTTTTAAACTCTGATTTTATCTCGCTTCCGCATTATTTTGCAATTTGATTGCGTTCTTGAATAATACAAACCTAACAAAAACAACCAATTAATCATTAAAAAAAAGACATCTAACACAAAACAAAACAAACAAAAAAAGTCTAACCTTGACATTTTCTTGAACATCATTACTTATTATTTCATGATGTTCTTCAACCATACCATCAAGTTCAACTTCATTACCATACTCAGATTCATTACCATCCTTCTTCTTAACAAAATCTGACACATCACCAACATCCTCAACAACATCTTCAACAAAATGACGGTCTTCAACCGTAACATCCTCAACAACATGACGATCTTCAACCATAACATCATCACCTTCATTTCCAACTTCATTTTCAAATTCATCATTCTTCTCATCACCTTTCAAACCATCATCACCAACCTCATCAGCTTTCAAACCATCATCACCAACCTCATCAGTATGCTCATCAATAACATCATCAGCTTCATCGGAATCATCGGCTTCATCATCATCATCAGCATCACCACCCTCATCAGAATCAGAATCAGAATCACTATCAACTTCTTTGACCCCGCCATCTTTTATCCCCCGTAACTCATCTCTAATAATTAATCTAAAGTCTCTTCATAGCTAAACATGTAAAATCTGCAGCTCATCCTTCATATCAGCCCGCAAATTTACAACGTCTTTCTTAATTTCAGAAACTTTTTTCTCCAACGGCCGTAACCGTGTATCAATTTCATCTTTAATGACCGATATATCACTTCCAATGTTGTCATCCTTCAACTTCTTTTCAACATTCTTGTCAGCATCCTTCCCACTGAAAAACTGAAACCTGCCCAAATCAAGATGTTCATTCTCCTCAGCCGTGGGAATCAAACTTTTTACCCTCAGCTGAAAAACAATAAGTACACTATAGTATAACATCTGACAAACATTATACAATTACAATAACAAAAAGATAAAATAAAGAATCATAAAACAAAATCAGTAAACAAAAACATATAAACTGTTAACCAAATATATATAAATCAGTAACCAACTAAATGTATAAAGGTAACCAAACTTTGTATATTCTAGTAACCAACAAAATTGTTAATAGTAACATGAGTGTAATATAATCAGTAGCCAATTGCGTATATTCTAATAACCAATTAAAAACATTTTTATTGTTAACATACACATAATATAATAAGTAACTAAATTAGTATATAAAGGTAACTAACTACTATGTTAATAGTAAACTTCACACAAATAATCAGTAACCAAATAATTAACTAAAGGTAATCAAATGCATTCTTAATAGTAAACTGCATACCTGTTTAGAACAAAATACTAGATCATTCAACTTGTCATTTGAAGGGGGCTTTACTAGCTCCTTCCATCTACACAAACGGACATCCGACAGATGCTCGTCGTTGCATATACCGCAAGTTTTGAAAGTTGAAATGGTTTCAAACATATACACTTGAAATACATATGGAAGACCATTCAACTTATACAATTTAATATAATGGTCCTTATAGAAATTATATGTTGAACCACCACTCCTTCCTTTCTTCATATGCCCCTTCAAAGCATTTGACAAAGAGTACTTTGTCATTTCAAACGCAACTTTTTCCCAAGGAAAACTACTAACATCACCATAACATAAAAAATTTACCATTGCCCCATCAAAAAAAATTTCAGAAACTGTTGAAAGAATAAAATTAAACACCAAAAAAATCAATGACATCCTAATAGCCTCGTCATCGTCATCAAAAACTGCCTTCTGGAATACCCTACCTATCTACTACTAAGTAATGACTTTCACCCCAAATATTTTTCAATAATCGATTTTGCATACCTTTATATACACTTATATCATCATCATTTGCCATCTCAACCCGTAAATAAGACAAAACTCGGTATTGAAACCTAACCCTTTTCTCCCCAACAAAAATCACATCTCACCATCATCCCTTTGGTGAACCTCCTTTACTGAGCATGGTGAATAATCAGAATACATTTGATGCTCACCAAACTCCAAAAAATTTTCAAAACACGTTGCCCTAAACTTCTCCAGTTGACTTTCATTCAATTTCTTGGCAATAATTATGGGGACTTCCATGTCACACCAATATATTACTTTTCCAGTGAATTTTCTGTTGCATTCCTCATTGTAAAGATCCCATAACTGTAAATACACAAAACCAGAATTGAACAGTTATTAGTAACCAATATAAAAAAATTTATACCAAAAATAGTTATATATACTAAACCCAATAACCAAATACATACTAAACAAGTAACCGAATAATTCTATAATGGTGACCAAACCATCTTTTAATGGTAACCAATACATAAACAACCTATACACTAAACCCAGTTTATTAAACCATGTATACTAGGCAAAAACATATTAAACATAACAACATAAAAAGGTAACCAAAGTCCCAACTTAAGAAAACATAAATGGTATCAAAATAATAAGCTTACAGTATCAAAATACATACTAACAAGTAACCAAGTAATTACATGATGGTAACCATAAGCAAACTGAATGTAATCAAGTCAGCATAACGTCACTAACCATATAATATAATCAATAATAATTTAAGCAAACTGAATAAACTAAACAAATACATAGTAAACAAATATAATAAAAAGTAACAAACAGTTTTCTTCAATGAAACATTAACATAAATCAAATAATACAACATAGTAACCAAACTGTAATATGGTAGTAACCAAAACATGATATAATAGTAACCAAAATATAATATCACAGTAACCAAATACATACTAATAAATAACCAAATCATTAAAAGTTTACAGTAACCAAATACATACTAACAAGTAACCAAATAATTATGATTTTACATTAACCAAATACATACTAATAAAAAATCACAAAGAACCAAATATATACTAATAAGTAACCAACCTATAAAAGTAACACACTAATATAATATAACAAAGAATCAAAAACATACTAATAAGTAACCAAATCATTATAAGTTTACAGTAACCAAATACATACTAATAAGTAACCAAATAATTATGATTTTACAGTAACCAAATACATACTAATAAGTAACCAAATAATTATATAATGGTAACCATAAGAAAATTTAAATTAACACACCTTTAAAATTCTCTATGTTGGAATTATATTCTGGATAAGCACTTGACCTTTGGCCTTAACTACAGGAACATCAAACTGAGAATCTGACTGCACTTCAGAATGCTTCAAACCACTATGTATCACCAGCCTATTCTCATTCTTACTCGATTTTCGACCTACATCCTTTTCCTTCCCCTTCCTATCAACAACATACTTCTTCACTTCCTTGACAGAATCACGCTCCGATATTCTCTTCCTCTTCCTCTTCCCATCCTTCTTCCTTGTATCAACCATTCTATACAAAAAATAAAAAATAACACAAACCCACACAACAATCAATAATACATTCGATTGATAAACTACATTAATATATAATACGTTAAACTATTTCAAAATAACCGACCTGAAAATATACACAACCAGAATCGAAAACGAAGAAGAATAAACCAACTGGAACACTGTGTAATCACGATAACAAGAAACAGCGATGGTGAAGAAAATAAAACACAAACGAAATGATTATGAACTTCGAGAAAAAGACGAACGACGAGAGACGTACGGCGAGAGACCGGCAAGAGACAAACGGCGAGAGACCGGCAAGAGACGAACGGAAAGAAAAAAGAGGAAAGAGAAAAGAGGGTTTTAGCGTGTAAAGAAGACGAAGAGTCCTACAGACAATATATGGCGGTTATCACGTATTTTAAAAAACATGCCCCCATTAATAATCCCTTAAATTAAGGACTCATAATTATAATAATATTGTAAATAAAATTACAAAAGTGTAATGTTTTTGTAATTATTTTATGGATGTAAGATTTTTGTAATTATTTTCTAAAATGTACTAACAAATGTAATTAATCCTTTTTTTAACCTATCAAAATTTGAGCTGTTTCGGCCAGGCCCGTTTGGGCTCGATCCATAAATGTATCAAAATTTGATTATAAATCTGTCCAAGCCCGCAGGCCAACCCGACCCGCTCACAAAAATATGGATAGGCTTTCATTTTTTGTTAGTACACAAAAATTTGGACTATTTTGACCCAACCCACTAATAGTCCGACCCAACTCGTTTGCCAAGTCTAGTTGCTACTCTCCAAGAAATTTAACTTCAAATTAATTCTTCTTAATTTTAATATTGTTTAAATATATATTCAATAGTTTTAAAATCAAACCCAGGTTTTATACTTCATAGTTTTATTTAACGAAAAAACAAAACCAAGTGTAGGCTCTAGGGGCCCGAATTAGGGTCAATATAGACCACTTAACAAGTTTAGACAGCGAAACTCCTTTGTACAATCAACATTTTTATATCAAAGACAAGAAAAACATCCACTTTAAACATGTGGCCGGCTGGTTGTAATGTGATGTA
Organism: Panax quinquefolius; assembly: GCA_020205615.1. NCBI lineage: Eukaryota > Viridiplantae > Streptophyta > Magnoliopsida > Apiales > Araliaceae > Panax > Panax quinquefolius. Next base: position 85,284,061 of record CM035168.1, read on the forward strand.
ATTCCCAAAAGAATTAGCAAAATATAATTTGTACAAATATTAAAAAAAATAAAAAATAAAATTAGAAATTTATTTTTAGTGATCTTATAAGATTGTATAAAATGATGAATATTTTTTTATATTAATAGACCTACTAAATAACATATTTATCTGTATTTTATCTCATTCTTTTCGAGACAAAAAAAAAATTACACGTGTAGTCATATTTTTTTGAAGATGGAGAGAGGTAGTACAATTATTTAGCCTTGAGCATAATTTTATTTTGACTAATTTTAACTAACCAGATAATTCATGTTCATAATTTAAATTTGACAAAATGAAGACTATTACTAAAAAGATTATATACCAAAATCCAAATGGCTTGAAGTCTTGATATTATTATTACATATTCATAAAGAAAAAGAAGCTTCTAATCATTATAGAAAGAAAAACAATAAGAAGAAATTAGGATAGTACATAGAAAAGAAGAATGCAAAAGTGAAATATAATGCATCAAATAAAAGCTAAAGCCTAAAGCCTAAAGCCTAAAGCTATACATGAAAGAGAAGCCATTTGCTGTATCTCACTAAAATTGGAACCAAACCAACAAAGCCTAAAGGGGGCTCAGTTGCTGCTGGATGCCATCATATGAGAGCTCTGTGCACTGTTCCGTTGTTCCAATATGAGAGCTCTGTGCACTGTTCTAGCTCACCTTACATAATTTATCTCAAACTCACACCCATACAAATCATGTAAAAATATCAAAATACGCAAATTTTCATATCCATTCGTCGACGACGACTTTATTAATAATCTAATTCTTTCACGTAAGTTAAACTTACACATTAAGTTCAATCGAATCAATGAAACGATACTACGGTCACTGAGAGATATAAACTCACGATAAAAGCAAATCAAATAACAGTATATGACAATATCAGTTCAAACAAATGCCAACAATTAAAAACGTACCACAAATATATCCTCCAACTTGAGACGAACAATTGAACAAATATATCCCCCAACTTGAGACGAACAAGCCATGTGCTGATAGCCAAGTCTCAAAGAATTTGAAGGACCACAACTAAACTTTGTGAAGAATTGGTGGGGATCAAATCAATCACTAGGCACTGAAAAATCTTCATCAGGACCACTTTCATTAACACAAGATGGCAACCATATATCATTATATATCTTGCAACATTAACACTCAAAAGAGAGGGGAAGGGGGTAAAATGAGTACAGAGCTGAATAGCTAGGCTTCTTAGTAAAAACCAGCAACAAAAGATGATACTAAATTCCTGCTGCAGTACTAGTAAGAGAATAGGACTCGAAGGTCTTCAAAAATTTAGAAGTCTTCTCTTCATAAACACCCCAACTCATTAGGTGAAAAATTAGGTCCCCCATTTGACAAATTAGGTCAAAACTCAAAACCTATAATCCATTTAGTTATTTCAAAGAGCACTGAAACTAAGGATAAACTAGGGCAATATATCTCTAGCAGAAACACATACCTCACACCAAGCATCATGTTAATGCCTCACAAGAGGACCTGCAGAACCCCTAGAAATGCCTATTCACTTCTCAAACTACGGATGGTACTCAATTTGCGAGGAATGACTAAAACATTCTGTATGTTTGACTTCACTAACACCATACAAGAACTTGGCCTTCAGGATTATACGTTCTACTCGATTACCTGTTTGAAACTGAACCTTATGTCAGGTCCTGAATCTAGATTTTCAGTTACAGACTAGTGTCATTCTATTTCTCATGAAAGAAAGAGGAAAAATTACTTTCACCGAGTACGTAAAAGATATACAAGGACTTCATAGTACACTTGTCTTACCAAAAAAACACATTTTTTTGTTACAAACACATAATTCTGGCTCCATGCCCGTTCATGGTAGAAAGGAAATTTTCTCCAAGCAATTTGGAGTATTTGTTATATTTAACTCGAGAAGTAGGTTAAAGGAGTGAAACTTCGTCCTAAAATTCATAAAAGTACGCCTAACATAACCATTTGTTCAGGGGCCTGCTCTATCAGAACTCTTCTAAGCATCCACAACCTACAAAGGTCTTTCAACTCATCCACCTCTCCTCTGAAGTCATCTCATCAAAATAAATATCATCTAGTCTCGTGAAATCATCCTTAAAAGGTTTGAAAAAAAATCTATAATCCCCGTGCCCTTCACATCCACAACCACAACATAAACAAATAAGGAGGGGGAGGGGAGGGGAGGGGAGGGGAGGGAGGGGGGGGAGAGAGAGAGACAGAGAGATGAAAGTAGACTAAAATTAAGAAGTAACAAATATTGTAAAGAATGGTGAAGTACACATAAAATAACACAAGGAATCCTATAAAGAATGGGACTGTACACATAAAATAACACGAGAAATCTTAAAAAGAATTTAAAAGAAAATGAAGAATACAATTCCTAACCAAGAATCGGCCCAAAGAATCTTACATGTCAAAAAGAGCAATTGTTGCAGCAATATAGCTTCTACAAAGAAAGATTGTTTGTTTCCCCATAATAATTTTACAAACAACTATGAAACTTCATCTTCAAGCCATATTTATGATACAATGCCACCTACGATTTTTCTTGCAGATGGTGACATTAAAATGAGATTGATTTCATGGTAGGTAAAAAAACTCGATCCCTAGATAACATGCAAGCATCAGTCTTAATAATTAATTACCAGGAGACCTGGGTTCCTTTGAGAGGGCCACAAGCTCGTCTCTGATTCATTTATGTATTGATGCAGGCTATGCACGTGTCTATTGTCTAAGTTCTATCATGAAACTACCAGTAGAAGCAATTCAGGAAACTTAGATAATTATAACCACAAAGTGATAAATTCATTTTCGTCGTAAGAGACGAGATATCCTGTATTTGCTCAACCTCCTCTTCAGACATTAAGCCCGATACTAGGAAAATGCTAGCAAATAGTTGCAAAAGTTCTTTACAAGTAACTTTTAAACGTACTTGTAGGGGGTGGAGGGGGAAAGAGAGTGAAAAATTTTCAAAAGAGAGCAGCTTCCGTATAACTACAAAGATTAGAAACAAAAATTCCCCTAAAGGCACCCATAGAAAAGGCCCATAAAGAAGCAAAGAAAAAGATCCTATCTCGCAACTAAGCAAACAATAAATATCAATCTCTAAAGAGTTAACATTATACTCAGTTCAAGCTACTCGAGGAACTTAAGCTTTACATATGTGTAACACAATAAGGGTTTCAGAAAAAAGAAGTTTGTCCCATAGTTTTTGTATTAGATAAAACAAATTTATCAGCTTTGGTCTTCGTGATTAGTGAATTTAGAATTTCCAACAATCACCTACAAAGGGGAAAACACTGTAAAAATTGAAGAAATGATCCATGCTCAATATCAGGCTATTAGCAAATTCTGAATCAGATATAAGTCAGAACATATGAAATTGACATATATAGGAAGATTCTAGTATTTATCAATCTATATATATATGAAGCTTCTGCCAGTATCCATTATGCTTCATTGAAAAACATTGTAAAAATTGAAGAAATCCATACTCCATATCAGGCTATTAGCAAATTCTGAATCAGATATTAGTCAGCACTAGGAAGATTATCAATCTATATAGGAATATTCTGCCAGTATCCATTATGCTTCGTTACATTAATGTATGCCGAGTACTTTGTGTGTGTATGTGGAGAGAGATAAACAGAGAGATATATGCATTATAATATAACTAAAGAAAAGGTTAGACTTCACATTCTGCAGATACAAAAAAAAAAACTACAAATGTTCTCCAAGGTAACATATGGACAATTTTCTCAACCACAGCGAAAAAGAAAATTTTGAAAAATATAGGTACACTGAAATGCCGTAAAACATAACTGGAGATAAGATTGATAATCCTATATTACATCAGCAATTTGAGCTATGGTCCAAATTTACCTCAAGACCATAATAAAGCAATCAACACACAAAAAAGAACTACAACTTTAGAGAGAAATCAGCCTGCTCTTCTTGACTTGCCCGTCGATGAGTGAATCCAGGTGAATGCCCCCCATGAAATGTGACAGAATACCCATACGGAAAGATAGCAGCTCCCCCGTACATGGTAGAGCCATGAAATCCATGCACTTGAACGTTGAACAAAATTGTAGGAAACATTTCCAAATAAATTAATAATTTTTATTTTTAAAAATTATTATCCAAGATCTTTTTCATAATTTAGCATAATCAAAAAAATAAATAAATTATATTTCATACCTTGTGCTTGGTTGATAGCACAATAGAGAATTTTGTTATATCTTAATAAGGGCTAGCTAGAGTGGGGATCAATGATTCTACGATTGTAGCTCCAATATAATACTAATTTATGATTAACTCTTTAATCAATTAGAATTATATTAATTATAACTAATTCCACTAAATAGTTATAATTGCACTCTAGAATTAATAGAATTAAAATTAATTAATTAAATAATTTCATTATTAGTATCTTGCAAAAATACTCCTCTACAGTAATATTCATAAACGAGTGTAGCAATAAAACTGTTAACCCACTACGTTTGCTGCTTATATCCTCGACTACATAATTTATAAACTTTTGATCACACATTAATTTAATAAATTAAATTAATACTTTAGTAATTTGAATTACTAAAATACTTGGCCAAGATTCTGCTGATCAACCAATAAATTATATCAAGGGGCTATTATAATTTAATTGTAGAATTTCATCTTGAAAAATACATGTTCCTAATTTTATAACATATATCACCCAACATATTAAGGTATTGATTGTATTTAAAATCTCACTCTTTAATATATTAAAGTGACATACATTATAAAATCAAGTTCATTATTCTCTCAAGATTAAGAGTAATTGTACATTAATAGTAATTGAAAAATTATTTTTAATAACAATATTTAACAAATAATTTTTCAAATAACGATCCATTCTATGTATTTCAAAAATACACCAATACACTATATTAAAGTCTTCATTTTACAAGATTAAGACAAATCGTCCAATCAAGTGTATTACAATCTAATAGAATGGTTTGTTCATTTCCATCTAAGATTAAGAACAATATATTTCTTTAATTATACATAACATATAATTTATATCTTACGTATATATGCGCTCCTTCATATACATAAATTATAAAATGTATAATTATGGACAAAATTTATGACACATTTAATTAAGCAAAATGAAATTAAATTTTATTATTAAAATAATAAATTAAATATCAACATTGGGTTTTTATAGGCTTAAAACTTTACAATCTCTCACTAGCCCTAAACCCAATCTACCATATGTTTAATACCCATCCCCTTAAGATGAAAAATCAAAAATTTTAGAAGACAAAGTCTTCATAAAAGGATCAGCCAAATTTTTCTCTGAAGCTATCTTTGAAACTATCACATCTCCTCGTTGAACTATATCTTGAATGAGGTGATATTTTCTTTCAATGTGTTTGCCTTTCTTGTGGTTCATAGGCTCCTTTGATTGTCCAATCGCCCCATTACTGTCACAAAACAGGACAATATGAGATGATACTGAAGGTACCATTCCTATTTCTAGCAAGAACTTCTTGAGCCATACAACCTCTTTTGCAACTTCAGAGCAACAACGTATTCAACTTCCATGGTGGAGTTAGCTATGCAAGACTGTTTAACACTCCTCCAACTGACAGCTTCACCTCCAAGAGTAAACACATAACCAGATGTTGACTTCCTAGAGTCTCTATCTGACTGAAAATCCGAATAAACAAACATATAATCTCTTGTTCTCCGTAGATATATACTTAAGTATATGTTTTACTACTATCCAATGTTCGAGTCCAGGGTTAGACTGATATCTGCTGACCAAACCTACTGCAAAACAAATATTTGGTCTAGTACACAAGATTGCATACATAAGACTTCCCACCGCCGAAGCATAAGGGATTGTCTTCATGCGCTCTTGCTCTTGAGGTGTCTTAGGACACTATTCTTTAATAAGAGGAATTCCATGTCTGATAGGAAGTATTCCTTTCTTGGAATTCTGTATCTTAAACCTAGCCAAAATTTTATCTATGTACTGCTTGGGATAGGCCTAACATTCTATTCTTGCGATCATGCCAAAGCTTGATCCCTAGAATGTAATTAGCCTCTTCTAGGTCCTTCACCTCAAAATTACTAAAAAACCAAATTTTGACGTTAGACAATACTCCCACATCATTACCAATAAGCAATAAATCATCCACATAAAGAACTAAGAATACCAACAACACCTCATCTTTATTCTTCTTTTACACACAAGATTCTTCTGGATTTTGTTCAAAACCATAAGATTTGATTGCTTGATTAAAACTTATATTCCAAGACCTTGATGCTTACTTAAGTCCATAGATTGGACTTTTGCAACTTGCATACCATATTTTCTTGGCCTTTAACTATGAAACCATCAGGTTGCTTCATATATATTTCTTCAACAAGCTAGATATCCATTAAGAAAAATAGTCTTTACATCCATTTGCCATATCTCGTAATCGAGATGAGCTGCAATGGATAAGAGTATTCTGATAGATTTAAGCATAGCCACTGGTGAAAAAATTTCCTCATAATCGATACCTTCTTTTTGAGTAAAACCTTTTGCTATCAACCGTGCTTTAAAGGTTTCCACCTTTCCATCTACCCCTATTTTTCTTTTATAGACCCACTTGCACTATAGGTTTGACCCCATTAGGTGCTTCTACAAGTTCTCATACTTTATTTGAGTACATGGAATTCATTTCTTGTTTCATAGCTTTGTGCCAGTCGGATGAATCTACATCATTAATAGCTTCATGGTAGTTAGAGGGATACGACTTTACTTCTTCCGAAATAATATTGTAAGTTTCTCCAAGAAGTGAAAGTCTCTCAAGAGGCCTATTACTCCTCCCACTACGACAAAGCTCCGATGTATTAGAAGAATTTGGTTGGTTATTTTGTGGCAATTCATCCAAGTCTTGTGGTGGATTAATTGATTGAGTAATTGATGTACTTGACATTTCTTCCAAGACAATTTTACTACTCGACTTGTGATCCATTATGTAATCATTTTCCAAAAAAATTGCATTTGTGCTAACAAATACTTTCTGGTCTAAAGGACTATAAAATAGACCACCTCTAGTTCCTTTTGGATATATATCCTACAAATAAACATACTTCAGTTCTTGAACCTAATTTATCTAAGTTTATCTTTCCTTTTCGTACATGTGCAGGTGTGCCCCATATATGAATATGGTGCAATACTGGCTTTCACCCGCTCCACAATTCTCTCGGTGTTAAAGGAACAGACTTTGATGGTACAAGATTCAATAAGTACATTATCATTTCTAGTGTATAACCCCAAAAGGAAATAGGAAGAGTAGAAAAACTCATCATAAACCTTACCATATCCAAAAGAGTCTTGTTTCTTCTTTTTGTCACACCATTTTGCTAGGGTGTACCCGGTGCAATCAATTTAGATATAATTCTTATATTAGATAAGTAATATTTTAATTCCCCAAGAAGGTATTCACCTTCTCAATTCTATCGAATGGACTTTATGTGTTTACCAGATTGCCTTTCTACTTCTACCTGAAATACTTTAAAATTTTCAAATGCTTCAGACTTTCGATGCATAAGGTACCCGTAACCAAATCTTGAGTAATCATCAATAAAGGTGGTGAAATACTCAAAACCTCCTCGTGCTCGAATATTCATAAGACCACATACATCTGTATGAATTAATTCTAACTTATCACTAGTTCTATATTTCTTTTCCTTGAAAGGTCCTTTGGTCATTTTTCCTTCTATACAAGATTCGCAAACTGGAAGATTTTCAACTTCTAAGGAACTTAGAGGACCATCTTTGACCAGTCTTTGAATCCTAGTTAGATTAATATGACCTAATCGTAGATGCTAGAGATAAGTTTGATTAACTAAAAAAAATTCTTTTTAATGGTATATATTGACTACATTTAGTTTGCATTAATGAATAATAATTTGGAGTAAGAATATATAAATTATCTACTAATGAACCAAAACAAATAAAATTTTCATTCTTGCCAATAATAATCTTAGAATCAAAATTAACTGAATATCCATGTTTAAACAAATAAGAAACTGAAATTAAATTTCAACGAATGTCTGGAACATAAAGACAATCTACTAATTCTAAAGTCCTATCATTATTAAAATTGAGATACACAATTTCCACTGCAATATCTGCCACTTTTGCGCTAGAACCAAGATGTAGATAAACCTCGCCTTCATTCAATTTTCTGGTTTCCTGAAACCCCTGCAAAAAATTGCAGACATGATTAGTGGTTCCCGAATCTACACACCAGGATTCAGTAGAACGACCCACAAAACATGTTTCATGAACGAAAGATGGATATTTACCTATATTGCCAAACTGATCAATGAGACAATCAATCATACCTTGATTTTTGATCTTGGCTAGGTAAGTATAACAATTACTTTTCCAGTAACTTTTTTCCCCACAGTGAAAACATTTTCCTTTATGTTTTGCTTTTGCCCTTTTCTTCCCAACCCCTCCAAATGGAGGAATGTTTTCATTTGTAGCTTTCTTACCGTTATTCTTTTTTTTGGTTTTTGCCCTTAGGCTTTCCCCTAAAAGTACCAATTTCTGCAACATGAATGCTTCCTTTTGCACGAAGAATACCCTCTTCTGCTTGGAGTTCCTTCATCAGTTCAGGAAAAGTTAAAGACATTTTATTCATAGTGTAATTAAGTTTGAACTGATTGAAGGAACCAGGCAAGGTCTCTAGCAACATGTTGTAATTCTGCAATTAAGCACACCTAGAGGGGGGGGGGGGGTGAATAGGTGTAAATACCCAAAAGTGATCTACAGTGGTCAATTTTAAAGTTTACTATAGCAAGATATAATCGGACGGTATAACCCTGTCCGTATTAGTTCGTCTGTTATAAATAGAAAGTTAATACCTGTCCATATTAGTATAAAATTTTTCCGACTTAAACCAAAATCTGCAGATTTTTAAAGCATATAATAAAAGCAAAAGAACAGTAAAGCACGCCAAGATTTTTACGTGGTTCAGCCCCTATCCTCTACTCTAGTGGCCTAATCCACGTCCAATACCAATTAGTATTGGAGACTCTTTTTATTAAACTTTAATAAAGTACAAATAAAAAGAACTCCCTATTCAAAGTAGCTCGAATCTGACTTGGACACCTCTGCCCCCTTTCACCTCTACAACTTTTCTCACCTCTAAGACCTTGAGATTATCTTTGAACATAATACCTATTACAATGACACCCAAGCCAAAACAGGCTTGCACTTGGATTACAAAGATTATGAAGTATTATAGTATTTCTTCCAGCTCAAAAAGAATATATATGATAAATACAATAACTGGAATCAGATTTATAAAGCTCTATGGATGTATAATGATGATTTTCAGCTTCATGTGAGGTGTATTTCTATAGCCTGACTGAATGAATATTTATATAGAAGCAAGCAACGGCTAGTTGAATATTGTTAGCATGAAACCCTCATATTGATTTTGAAACTTCAAGGACCTGATATACTTAACAGATATTTTCCAAAAACAAAGATCAGGTCAAAATAGAAAAGGAGTCAAAGAAGATAAAATATTTAGAGTCCTTTTTCAAACCACCTTACTAGTCTCCTATTAAAATTAGACTAGATACCTTTTTCCTGAATTGTAACGTTAAAGGCAAACAAACTTATAAGGAATTTCCTTAATATACTCCAAAACAAATTTAAATGCTAAACAATTTAAGATATATCAATATATTCTCCAACTATACATGTTTCCATAAAAGACTTAATTCCATACGAATTTGAATTAGTTAAACACTTTCCATGATGGACTCTAACTCAAACAGATGTCATAGTAGAACCAAATTCCTTAAGAGTCCCAAATAAAAACAAATTATATTAACAATAATAATTAAATTTCCAGCAATAAAGATATACATTTTAAGCTTCTTGGGCAAGGAATACTTCATGCAATCCTACAGATTTCCTTAATCGAATTTATTATCCAATTGGGCCAAATTAACTATATATTATATTCAATAGACCAATATTATATCAACCCAAAATACTTCAAATAGAGGAATAATGAATATGCCTAATAAAGATTGATCAACGACTATAAAATGATAACAATAGATCAGTTGTTTAAAATCCCATAATTATAGCTACTGAATTTGACCAACAAATATAAAAAGAAGTTAGTATAGGAAACTTATATCTCAGTTATTATACCCATGAGTTTAGCAATTAAAGAGACCAACAAATATGGTAAACAAAGAATATAATATCCTAGTCAAACCAAAATATCTAGAATAAAGGAAAGAACACTATACTTGATAGAGTTTGAGAATTTCAAAGCAATTCCTTATAAGACTCCTTAGCAAAATCAATTCCTTAAAAAGCTCCGATTCGAATTTGAATTGAAATCTCAGCAAAATAGATTCCCAAATATATTGTCATTTATTAAAATCACAAAAGATATAAACCAACATTCTCAAATAGATTCCCAAATATATTGTCATTATTAAAATCAAAAAAGATATTAACCAACATTCTCCCCCTTTTTGATGATGACAATATATTATCTTTTGAATTTATATGATCCCCCTATCTATAAGGCTCCCCTTAAATTTATGCATATTAAGGAGAAAAAAAATGATTTGATCCAAATAACCATAATTGCATATAGTATCCCACTACCAACATGAATACCAATTCAAACCAATTCAAACAATTCAAATAACAAATATCTCTCCCCCTTTGTCATCAACAAAAATTAATTCATATCAATTTAGCAAGCTTATAACAAAATCATATATAACAAGTAAAAAATAAGATCATACCTTTGTGATTTGTTACCTATATATCAACTTTGGGAGATGATTTTTACAGTTTGAGATGATCTAGGAAGCTTAGCAGTGGCATATGTTCGTTAGATTCAAACTTTGATATATCAAATGTGACGCCCCCAAAATAGGTATACATCTCCCATCTTGAGTCACCAAATACATGGTATAAAATTCAAATACAACTTAATTATACAACAGTCGTGTAAAATACGACAAAACATATGCTGTGAGTTTTAATAAAAATATTGTCATCTAGACAATATCCACACTCAATTAAGTCCTCATTACATTTATTATCATACTATTTAACAGAATAGTGAGGACTACTAATGCTATTATCTGGACCGTCACTCCGTTCCCTGACTAGTCCCTGCTACGTTCTCATTTCCTAAAGAGAACAATGAAAGTAAAAGGGTGAGCTCAACTAGCCCAGTAAAAAATATTATGACTAAGATAATACAGAATAAATTATCGTTAGTCTTCAACAGTGTTAAACTGATACAATATAACAAACATCAAGTTTAACTGCAGCAGAACAAGCAATTCATTAAAAGAGTCAAGTAGAGAATAAAATCTACTATCTTTTATGATTTAGAAGGGTTTTCATCACTTTTATCACTAGGACTCAACTTAATAAATAATCCACATTATCGAATCACCCCTGCATTACGGCCAATGATATTCTTTAGTAAATTATCCATGCACTACGGGCCAAGAATATTTGTGTATTCATTAATTGTCATGATCATGATTTATGATTTAAAAGGTTTTTCATCACTTTTATCACTGGGACTCAGCTTAATAAATAATTCACATCATCCCTACACTACGGCCAAGGATATTCATTAGTATCACAACCACAAATTATCCATGCACTACGGGCCAAGGATATTCGTGTATTCATCAATGGTCATGATCATACCAACAACTCGTCCATCAATGCACTACTGGCCAATGAGGACTTTTACCACATCATTTGTAACATTACGGTTAATGATTATCTTGATTAATCCACGATCATAATCATACCAAGTCCATCTATGCACTTCTACGAATACCACGTATTGACTTTCAACATAATATAAATATGAGGATAATGACAATGATATAAGAATTCAATAAAACAAGTTCAAGAATTAATTTATCCCGGAACTAATAATGTCCAAATTGTCGACATGATACTTCTTTGTAGAGTAAAATTCAAGAATGCTCGGAAAGAATATTTCCATGAAAAGATCTTGGATGAAGCGCAAATATCGAGGATATTCCACTAATTTCATGGAGTATAGAAATCAAAACTTTAACCAACTAAGTATAATAATGAATGGAATAACAAAAGAAATCACCGGGCATGTGATAGATCACTTACGAATAGGTTATTCCAATGAATAATAAATAACGGAACCGTCGTCGCAAAATTACTTGCAAGCGGGATATTCCAATGAATAATAAAGAATGGAATAACAACAGAAATCACCATGCACGTGATAGACCGCACAGATAGGATATTCCAATAGAATAATAAATAGCGGAACCAGGTCAGGCGAAATTCTCACAGACAGGATGTTCTAACAGAATAATAAATAACATAACCAGGTCATGCACAAACGCACATACAGGATGTTCTAACAGAATAATAAATAATGGAATAACAGAAGAATTTCACCATGTATACGGTACTTCGCATAGACAGGTTATTCCAACATAATGATAAAGAATGGAATAACAGAAGAATTTTACCAAGTATAGGGTGAGATCACAGATAATACTGAGTTATTCAACAGGATAAAAATGGAATAACAGAAGTTCTTTTCATGAATACGAAAGAAATAATACCCCTTACCTTAGAAGAAATTAGATATAGGACTAGTGAAGTAGCAGAATATTTTTCTTCTTTCTCTCTATAGTTTCTCTCTCTAGAGTTTCAAATTGAATTAAGTAAGAAATAATGAAGGAATGAGCTTATTTATAGAAGAATGGTGAATAGTAACTAATTCTGAAACGGTCCAAATTGATTTACTTTTAAGCGGACGATTCTAGATTGGTTTACTATAAAATATTCTAATAAAACAAAATCTTTTAAATAAAATATAATATATTCTATTTATAATCTAATAAAATGAATAACTTTATAAAAGTATTACATTTTATATAAAAAGATTTTACTATGTAAACACTATCTGAGATTACTTATGCAAAACACTATTAAGTAATAAAATATAATATATTATATTTATAGTATAATAAAACGAATAACTTTATAAAAGTATTCTATTTTATATAAAAAGATTTTACTATGCAAAACACTATACATAATAGAATATAATATATTCTATTTATAGTCTAATAAAACGAATAACTTTATAAAAGTATTTTGTTTTATATAAAAAGCTTTTCTGTCTTATTACATTAATAATACTAATAAAACAAAACTTCATCATCATTATTATAATTCACATTATTAATCGACCAGGTTGTTCCCAGCAAAAAGGGGGCTTTCCAATAAGAATTTCTCTCTATTGGCGCGCAATTAGATGACCAAATCTCCCATTGACAGAACTTCTAGACATTGTTAATATTGCATATAATAATATTAATAACTTCGTCGTCTCAATTATTGATTTAATAATATATGAAATATCGACAATTGTGACGCCCCCAAAATAGGTATACATCACCTATCTTGAGTCGCCAAATATATGGTACAAAATTCAAATACAACTTAATTATACAACAGTCATATAAAATACAACAAAACATATGCTGTAAGTTTTAATACAAATATTGTCATCTAGACAATATCCACACTCAATTGAGTTCCCGTTACATTTATTATCACACTATTTAACAGAATAGTGAGGACTACTAATGCTATTATCTGGACCATCACTCCGTTCCCCGACTAGTGTTAGGTTTGTAATATTCAAGAACGCAATCAAATTGCATAAATAAGCGGAAGCGAGATAAATCAGAGTTTAAAATTTTTTACAAACCATATACCCGGATCACCCGTTATGCACAATTATTAATTAAACGAAGAATAAGAAATTATGAAATCATACCCTTGTAGAAACGAGCTTCCTCAGGTACGAGTTCACCTCTTACTTCTCCGCGATCTCCTTGAATCTCCGGGTAGATTCCTTCCTTTGATCAACGTTAGCCACCCAAGTGTTTGGCCTCTAGAGGTGATCCACCAAGGAAGAAGAATTTTCAAGAAGAAGGGGTATTGGCTCAAACCCTAGTTTTTCCTATCTGTATAGAAAAAGCGTACTCTCCCAACTATTGGAATTATTACGTATGTTGTAAAAGTTGAAAGTAGTATGCACACAAGCCAATCATGTTTGATGATAAAGCATATACTTTGTAACAATCGTATTCATTTATTAATAAAAGGTATTAATTTATTAAAGGCTTTTAATTATCTACATGATGTTGTTTTATAATATGTGATAAACCCACAGTTTTAAGCAATGCTTTTAGAATAATGATGATGATCATTCTAATGAGATCTAAATTCTTAGAAAGCTTAAAACTAAAATAGTTCCCAATCGCTGGATTACTAAATTGGGGATTAGTGAATCCGGATAGATTGGTACATACGTTTCTTGCTCATTGGATGAGGATGATTGATCTCGTGATCATTTGTGTGGAGACACTAAAGCAAGTATGTAGGTGCTTATTAGAGAATAAGTTCAACGAGCGTGGCTCGCTAAGGAATACCTAATGGAGTTTTATTTGTGCATCAATAGGAATTCTGTAGTGATAGTAAGTCTGAAGTGATCCTTGGACTTGAGATCATCATAGTATCTTGTGTATGATGAGTTATACTTTGACTTATTCCTTAAGACCCTTAGGGTATATCAAAGGGTATGCTTGGGTATAATAAGTTGTACATGGAGATAATGTATGATCAATAAAGAATCTACCACTTCAATAAAAGAAGAAAATGTCTATGTGATTCGATAAATGACAACCCAATAGTCCTTGGCGAAAGGTAGAATGAAATTAGAAAGGAGTTTCTAATTTGCATTATTTGGAGTTGTGCATTTAAGGATCGAAATACATATAATTAAATAAAATAAGACTTGTGATAATTCCATGTCTTATATTTAATTGGGACATTGTATGGTGGAAGGATTGAATTGTCGGTAACTATTTACTCAAAGGTTCTTTTATGATTAATGTTGAAATCTATATTATCTGGAAAGTCGTTGATCGCTAGGGAGGCTTATCCTATTGTAGAATAAATATTATTTAAATAAATTAATTGTTTAATTTATTTATTTAAATAAGATTAGAATTGTTTCTAATTGATTTATTCACAACCGTTTTAATATGGAGAACCTAAAGGGTCACACCATAAAAGGAAGAATAATTATTTAAGAAGTTAATGGCATAATCGTAATAATATGTTAAGTATATTTAATTTAATCTATGGTAGAATAAATTAAATAGCTTAATATTATTATTTAATATTTTGGAAATATTAAATATAAATTAATAAGAGGAGTCTTATTAATATTATTACAATTATTATTATTTTAATTTCTAAAAGAGTTTAGGAATTAATTTAATATAAGTACTCTCATTTATTCCTAATAAGATTAGGAGGTTAAATTAATTAAAGAGTTTAATTAATTATCCCTAATAAGATTAGGGAGCTTAATTAATTAAAAGAATTTAATTAATTAAATAAACCCAATTCCTTAATTGTTAAGGTGGGTTGCCCACATCTATAAATAAGAGGAGTCTTATTATGGGTGTGATGGGTTGTTGATTTTTCAACATAATAATAATTCCAATTGTTGGGAGAGTACACCTTTTACTATAGAGATGAAAACTAGGGTTTAGCAACCACCCTTCTTCTTGAATTTTCTTCTTCCTTGGTGGATCACCTCTGAGGCCAAACATTTGGGTGGCTAACGTTGATCGAAGGAAGGAACCAAACCGATGGATTCAAGATTGAGCGAAAGGATTTGGAGGTGAACTTGTACTTGAGGAAGCTCGATCTTGAGGTATGATTTATTCTTTATCTTTTCGTTTAATTAATAATTATGCATAAAGGGTGATCCGGGTATATGGTTTGTAAATTTTTTTAAACTCGATTTTTACACGCTTAGCATTATTTTGCAATTTGATTACATTACATGAATTTTACAAACCTAACGATGGCATCGAGCCAAACCTTTATTGCGAATTATTAATTGTTTTAATTTAATATGTATATTGATATGTGTTTAGAACAATTTAATTGGGCATAATTTTATTGTATAAAATTTAATAAAAAAATAAAAAAAAAAAAAAATCGGCAGTGCATGCATTTTTTTTTTTTTCGGCTGTGCATGCATTATTATTTTTTATTTGGCATGAATTGTTATGGTTCACGTGACCCATCTTCAAGGCTTACAGGTTATCAACGCAAAGTTATTATATTATATATATATGATATATATTAAAGTCTTCAAGGAAGTAATTATATGGTAGGTTTTCATGATTACCAGAATTAAAAGCAATAGAAAAAAGCAGGAAAGAAAACAAGAAACTAGTGGCATATACGGAAATCGAAGATCAACGGAATGGTATAATATATATATATATATATATATATATATATATATATATATAAATTACCGATTATATATATATATATATATATATTTTTATATATATATATATATATATATATATAATAATTTTATACTTAAAATAAAATATTTATTTTAATTTTAAAATAAAAGGTTTATTTTAATCTTAAAATAAAAAGAATTTATTTTAATTTTAAAATTAAATTTCATGCTAACTAATTAGAGTTGGAATTGGATTCCATGCTAACTAATTGGAGTTGAAATTGGATTCTATTTTTCCTTAAATAAAGGAGTTTGTTTAGATATGAAATAAGATTTCATATTATTCAAAATAAAAGAGTTTATTTGTGAATAGGAAAGAAATCCATGTTTCCTTAAATAAAGGAGTTTATTTAAATATGAAATAAGATTTCATATTATTCAAAATAAAGGAGTTTATTTGTGAATAGGAAAAGAATATCATGTTTCCTTTAATAAAAGATTTTTTTTACATGGAATTGGATTCCATAATTAATTAAAATAAAAGAGTTTATTTTAATTAAAGATTTTTTTATATGGAATTGGATTCCATAATTAATTAAAATAAAGGAGTTTATTTTGATTAAAATTTTGATTAAAATAAAATAGTTTATTTTATTCAAAAATTAGATAAATTAAAATAAAATAGTTTTATTTTGATTTAAATTTGGATTAAAATAAAAGAGTTTATTTTGATTCAAAATAGATTTTATACTAACTAAATTTGCCCATTAAATGATATCAATATATATATTAAATGTTTATTATTCATAAGATGAATGTTATTTATTGATGCATATGGTGATGTGTATGATAATAAATGGGATTGATTATGGACTATTGACGATGTGATTGGATTTTATTTTAGTTGAATGCATGAATGTATGGGTTTTATTAAATGGGTGTTACTGCGTGCCTCGTCTTCTCTAATTTTTCTTAATGTAAATTCTATTCTCCCTCCTATGTACTTCCCTTATTTGTGATCGAGGTTTCTATTTATTTTAAAATAGTTTTGTAATAGGAATATTTAGAATTAATTTTGAAGAATTAGAGATCAAAGAAAGAAAGCGCTTGAAGACCGTTTGTAATGGAGCAGGGTTTAAATGTAATAGTTATATTTAAATATTATTTCTTGCACCCCTAGGGTTTGACCTTTTGGTTCACTTGGTGGCTCTAGTGAACCAAACTAGAATAAAGTCCATAATCAATCAAGGGTAGAATATAGTATTCTATATGTGCATGCTTATACTATATATATTATATATTATGCAAACATGCTTATATGTTCATTAATATAATGGCGTATTTTATATATATATGTAAATGCTGCATTAAACAAGATGAGAGACAAATTAATAACAAACCCCTCAATTTTATATATTAAGTCTAAGCGTTCAAAGATATTTGGAATATCGAGCGTTAAGCCTTCTAGCATGATAAAATTAATAGAGTATTAAATATTTAATATGAGTTTGTTGTGTCACCACAAGCAAAAGTATTAAGTATTTAAGATGTTAATTTATCACAATTGATGCTTATAAAGAAAATTGAACAATATTGTTTTGTTGTGTCACCACAAGGATGATATTTTCTTTTTTGAATATATATGAGTGCTAGGTCGGACTTAACTTGGATAATTTTGATTCGGATGTGCCACCACTTGATCAAAATAATCTAAGAGGCAAAATACTGAGGAGTTACATAGTTGATGTAATTGACAAAAGTTGTCTACCTATTTATTTATATATAGTTTGTTGTGTCACCACAAGGCTATATACATTTGAAATGGGATCCTTATTCTCACTAGCAAATCTTTAATTAGATTTTCTTAGAACTATATAAGTGAGGGTAATATAGTTTGAAGAAAATAGTGGGAGATACCAATTTAAAACAAGACCTAAATTATTTTGGTAATTAATAAAAGAATGTATGTTAAAATGTTGTTAATTACAAATTCATTTACTGAAATTTTACAATGTCTAAAATTACTATCACTGCGAAGCATATTAGATGCTAAATTAATCGGCCAAGATTAAGCGGATTGGTTAAGGAATTTGAGAATAGTTCTCATGGTGAAAAGCTATCTTATGTCATTATCGCTTTATCCTGCGCAATGGTTGCGAGAATAATGCCTCCGAGGAAGAAATTGCTACTTTTAGAAAGAGGCGAGATGATGCACGATTGGCTCGATGCATCATGCTCGCATCCATGAGTAACGAGCTTTAGCGTCGGCGTGAAACTATGGATGCTCTACTATATTCCTGCACATCAAGTAGTTGATGGTGAGGAAAGTGGGGCGATAGATATCGAGATATCTAAGGAGCTCTTCCGATCTAGAATGGCGATGGCACTATAAATGCAGACAAAAAGTTTTTAACATAATCAATTTGATTGATCAATTAGGACAATGGTTTTGTCATGGATGGAGAGTTGAGCCAAGATTTGATCTTGCACTCACTCCAGGACTCTTTTCACAATTGTTGTGAATTTTTCATATGAACAAGCTAGATATCGACCTCATTGATTTGTTAACATATTGAAAAATGTTGAGAGTCACTTTCAACCAAGAAAAACCAAGTCTTCTTGGTAGGGGCCAAAGGATCTTACGAAAGAAGAACGATTCAAAGAAAGGTAAATGAAAGGCATAAACAAAGGATAATAAGAACAAAAGCGTCACGGATAGCAAATGAGTTTGCTTCCACTACAATAAGCACAGACACTTTGGAAAGAAAGCTGCGAGAAGTATCTTGTAGAGGTTAACGAAAGAAGCTTAGTGAAGTTTGATTTACATTCTGATTTTGTTCATGATTGAAATAAATTTTCTTTAAGTCGAGGTTCTACTTGGGTATTGGATCTGAGCTTTGGTTATCATAAATATAGATTTATGAAAGGACCAAACAAAAGTAGAAAGCTAAACAAATATAAGTAATCCTATGTGTGGAAAATGAAGCAAAGGTTGCCATATTAGCCATAAAACTTATAGTTTAGCGATGCCTACGAGAGCAAATCTATTAAGTCGATAAGTTGTTATTGTATTCCGGTTCTTGTTAAAAATATTATTTCCATTTTATTGTTGAACAATGAAATCTTTGGTATTATAATTAAGAACAATTGTTGTTCTATTTATAATAATAATGTTTTGTATAGAATGGAATATTACTAATAAATTTTGTATACTTGACTTATATGAAAATAATTTTGCATATTGAACAAATTAGTATAAGAAAAGGAGATGATCATTCAAAGAGTTGAATGTGTGTATTTGCTAAAATACAAGTGTGAATTATTTGAAAGGTTCAAAGAATTGAGGAAGTAAACAAATTTGCAAAGTATTAAGATTTTTTGATTAGATCGAGGAATAAATACTTGTGCAATAAGTTTCTAGATCATCTCAAATGGTTTTCTCATAATGGACACCTCATGATACGTAATAATTGATTGATGTATACGAAAGGAAAAATCGTACCTTGTTGGACATGATGTGCGGTCCATAATGATTTTACTGACATTCCGGTATCCTTCAGGGTCATGTCCTAGAAATGGTTGCATATCTCTGAAAATGGTAACCTCAAAATCCATTTAAGACTCCATAAAAGTTATGGACGGGGAGGATTCTAATCTTAAGTATGTTAAGATAAGGGGTTGTCCACTTATGTGAAAAGGTTTCAAAGGATAAGCTTGGGACAAGATTTGACATGTACTGATTGTGGGACATCCTAAAGTAAGTTTAGGGTATATGTTCTATAATCCTACTTAGCAAAAGGTGTTTATTACGAAACACGCAGCGCCTTCTAAGATAAAGGTGTTTATCATTGAAGGGGCTAGTGGGAGAATAATAGATCTTGAAGAGTTCAAGAACCACAAAACACTTTATAAGTCGAAATAAGAGGAACCTATAGATAGACCTATTGTACCACAACCAAGATAAATAAATCTGGAATAGTACAAAGATACCTAGGAGGTATGGATTCATCATAGATGATGATGATGAGGTGCAGCATCATAGAAGATGATGATCCGAGTTACATACGATGAGGTAAGTGTTGTGAACACTTTCGGAGAAATGGATTGAAGCAAGTTTCTCAAATATGGAACATTTATTTTGATGAAGCAATCAAAAGAGTTTGATTTTATCAAAATAAGAATGAACCTAGTGTGTACAAAAGGTCGATTGGGAGCATCGTGACATTCCTAGTACTATATGTTGATATCTTTGCGGATAAGGAATGACATACAAATGCTACTGATCGAGTAAAGATAAAGTTGTCTAAACAATCCTCCATGAATGATTTGGAAGAGTATCTTAATTGGGATAAAATCTATATAGATAGATTCAAGAGGATGCTCGACTTAACCCAAAGAACGTATATTCATTTGATGCTAAAGTCGTTTAGCATGGCAAACTCAAGAGATGTCTCATGTATCGATGAGCTATGGAGTGTATCTCTCTAATAGTCCCCACAGACTCCACGAAAAGAGAGGTCGCATGGTGACAATCATGTATGCAATGAAATATCGAGACACGATGTTGATCGATCACATGTTATGGAGAAGTTCACTATGAGTCGGTGAAAAACATCTTAAAGTTCTTAAGCGGCACTAAGGATGTGAGCATACATGGTGGGTCGAATTAAAACTAGAGGGCTTTCTGGACTCAAGTTTTTCGAGACGGACCAAGACGACCAGAAAATCCACTTTAAGGTAAAGCGTTATCTTGAGCGGTGGTGCGATGAATTGGAAAGGTTCCAAACAACAAAAGGTTCTTTGGTTTAGTGATAAAGACAAAGTATATAGCTATAAATGAAGGCTGCAAGTTGATTGTTTGGATTAAAAGTTCATTCTGAGAACTAGGAATAGTTCCTAAGTCTCATCTTGGATCTAAACATGTGTTGTGGCACTTTCATTTGATTATTAGAATCATTGAAGATGGGAAATCACTATAGAGATAGTGGACTCTCATGAACAACATTACATATCCATTAACTAAAGCTTATCCAACGGCGGGATAGTAAATCACTTAGAGAAGAAGAGTATGAGTTACCATGACGATTGGCTTTAGTGCAAGTGGGAGATTGAAAGTAGTATGCACACAAGCCAATCATGTTTGATGATAAAGCATATACTTTGTAACAATCTTATTCATTTATTAATAAAAGGTATTAATTTATTAAAGGCTTTTAATTATCTACATGATCTTTGTTTTATAATATGTGATAAACCCATAGTTTTAAGCAATGCTTTTAGAATAATGATGATGATCATTCTAATGAGATCTAAATTCTTAGAAAGCTTAAAACTAAAATAGTTCCCAATCGTTGGATTACTAAATTGGGGATTAGTGAATCCGGATAGATTGGTACATCGTTAACTTGCTCATTGGATGAGGATGATTGATCTCGTGATCATTTGTGTGGAACACTAAAGCAAGTATGTAGGTGCTTATTAGAGAATAAGTTCATTTGAGCATTGGCTCATAAGGAATACCTAATGGAGTTTTATTTGTGCATCGATAGGAATTCACAGTAGTGATAGTAGTACAAGTGATCCTTGGACTTGAGATCATCATAGTATCTTGTGTATGATGAGTTATACTTTGACTTATTCCTTAAGACCCTTAGGGTATATCAAAGGGTATGCTTGGGTATAATAAGTTGTACATGGAGATAATGTATGATCAATAAAGAATCTACCACTTCTAATAAAAGAAGAGAAATGTCCTATGTGATTCGATAAATGACAACCCAGTGAGTCCTTGGCAAAGGCGAATGAAATTAGAAAGGAGTTTCTAATTTGCATTATTTGAGTTATGCATTTAAGGATCGAAATACATATAATTAAATAAAATAAGACTTGCGATAATTCCATGTCTTATATTTAATTGGGACATTGTATGGTGGAAGGATTAAATTGTCTGCGGTAACTATTTACTCAAAGGTTCTTTTATGATTAATGTTGAAATCTATATTATCTGGAAAGTCGTTGATCGCTAGGAGAGCTTATCCTATTGTAGAATAAATATTATTTAAATAAATTAATTGTTTAATTTATTTATTTAAATAAGATTAGAATTGTTCTAATTGATTTATTCACAACCAGGTTTAATATGGAGAACCTAAAGGGTCACACCATAAAAGGAAGAATAATTATTTAAGAAGTTAATGGCATAATCGTAATAATATATTAAGTATATTTAATTTAATCTATGGTAGAATAAATTAAATAGCTTAATATTTATTATTTAATATTTTAGAAATATTAAATATAAATTAATAAGAGAGTCTTATTAATATTATTACAATTATTATTATTTTAATTTCTAAAAGAGTTTAGGAATTAATTTAATATAAGTACTCTCATTTATTCCTAATAAGATTAGGAGGTTAAATTAATTAAAAGAGTTTAATTAATTATCCCTAATAAGATTAGGGAGCTTAATTAATTAAAAGAATTTAATTAATTAAATAAACCCAATTCCTTAATTGTTAAGGTGGGTTGCCCACATCTATAAATAAGAGGAGTCTTATTATGGGTGTGATGGGTTGTTGATTTTTCAACATACGTAATAATTCCAATTGTTGGGAGAGTACACCCTTTCTATAGAGATAGAAAACTAGGGTTTAGCCAACCACCCTTCTTCTTGAATTTTCTTCTTCCTTGGTGGATCACCTCTAGAGGCCAAACATTTGGGTGGCTAACGTTGATCAAAGGAAGGAATCAAACCCGGTGGATTCAAGATTGAACGCGAAAGGATTTGGAGGTGAATTTGTACCTGAGGAAGTTCGATCTTCAAGGGTATGATTTATTCTTTATCTTTTCGTTTAATTAATAATTATGCATAAAGGGTGATCCGGGTATATGGTTTGTAAATTTTTTTTAAACTCTGATTTTTACACGCTTCCGCATTATTTTGCAATTTGATTGCGCACATGAATTTTACAAACCTAACAAAAGTCAACAACCACCCCACCCATAATAAGACTCCTCTTATTTATAGATGTGGGCAACCCACCTTAACAATTAAGGAATTGGAATTTATTTAATTAATTAAATTCTTTTAATTAATTAAGCTCCCTAATCTTATTAGGGATAATTAATTAAACTCTTTTAACTAATTTTCCTTCCTAATCCAATTAGGAATAAATGAGAGTACTTATATTAAATTAATTCCTAAGCTCTTTTAGAAATTAAAATAATAATAATTGTAATAATATTAATAAGACTCTCTTATTAATTTATATTTAATATTTCTAAAATATAAAATAATAAATATTAAGCTCTTTAATTTATTCTATCACCATAGATTAAATTAAATATACATAACATATTATTACGATTATGCCATTAACTTCTTAAATAATTATTCTTCCTTTTATGGTGTGACCCTTTAGGTTCTCCATATTAAATCTATTGTGAATAAATCAATTAGAATAATTCTAATCTTATTTAAATAAATAAATTAAATAATTAATTTATTTAAATAAATAATATTTATTCTACAATAGGGATAAGCCTCCCAAATGATCAACGACTTTCCGTATAATATAGATTTCAACATTAATCATTAAAGAACCTTTGAGTAAATAAATAGTTACCGTATAATTCAATCCTTCCACCATACAATGTCCCAATTAAATATAAGACATGGAATTATCACAAGTCTTATTTTATTTAATTATATGTATTTCGACTCTTAAATGCACAACTCCAAATAATGCAAATTAGAAACTCCTTTCTAATTTCATTCTCGCCGCCAAGGACTCTTGGGTTGTCATTTATCGAATCACATATGACATTTCTCTTCTTTTAATAAAAGTGGTAGATTCTTTATCGATCATATATTATCTCCATGTATAACTTATTATACCCAAGCATACCTTTTTGATATACCCTAAGGGTCTTAAGGAATAAGTCAAAGTATAACTCATCATACACAAGATACTATGATGATCTCAAGTCCAAGGATCACTTGTACTTACTATTACTACAGAATTCCTATCGACAGCAAAGTAAAACTCCATTAGGTATTCCTTAGCGAGCCAATGCTCAAAGAACTTATTCTCTAATAAGCACCTACATACTTGCTTTAGTGTTCCACACAAATGATCATGAGATCAATCATCCTCATCCAATGAAAGCAAGCAACGATGTACCAATCTATCCGGATTCACTAATCCCCAATTTAGTAATCCAACGATTGGGAACTATTTTAGTTTTAAGCTTTCTAAGAATTTAGATCTCATTAGAATGATCATCATCATTATTCTAAAAGCATTACTTAAAACTACGGGTTTATCACATATAATAAAACAAAGATCATGTAGATAATTAAAAGTCTTTAATAAATTATTACTTTTTATTAATAAATGAATAAGATTGTTACAAAGTATATGCTTTATCATCAAACATGATCGGCTTGTGTGCATACTACTTTCAATCTCCCACTTGCACTAAAGCCAATCGTCATGGTATCTTATACTCTTCTTCTCTAAGTGACGATTATCCCGCCATTGGATAAGCTTTTAGTTAATGGATATGTAATGTTGTTCATGAGAGTCCACTATCTCTATAGTGATTTCCCATCTTCAATGATTCTATAATCAAATGAAAGTGCCACAACACATGTTTAGATCCAAGATGAGACTTAGAACTATTCCTAGTTCTCAGAATGAACTTTTAATCCAAATAATCAACTCAGCAGCTTCATTTATAGCTATATACTTTGTCTTTATCACTAAACCAAAGAACTCTTTCATTGTTTGGAACCTTTCCAATTCATCGCACTAATCGCTCAAGATAACGCTTACCTTAAAGTGGATTTTTCTCGTCATCTTGGTCTCGTCTCTCAAAACTTAAGTCTATTAAGCCCTCTAGTTTTAATTTAGACCTACCATGAATATGATCACATCCTTAGTGCCTTGCTAAGCACTTTAAGATGTTTTTCACCGACTCATAGTGAACTTCTCCATAATACGACCGATCAACATCGTGTCTCGTACATTTCATTGCATACGATGATTGTCACTCATGCGACCTCTCTTTTCGTGAGTCTGTGGGGACTATTAAGAGATACACTCCATAGCTCATCGACATGAGACATCTCTTGAGTTTGCCATGCTAAACGACTTTTAGCATCAAATGAATATACGCTCCTCGGGTTAAGTCGAGCATCCTTTTAAATCTATCTATATAGATTTATATCCCCAATTACGATACTCTTCCCAAATCATTCATGGAGGAATGTTTAGACAACTTTATCTTTACCGATTGTAGCATTGGTATGTCATTCCTTATCCGTAGATATCAACATATAATACTAGGAATGTCACGATGCTCCCACCGACCTTTTGTAGATACACTAGGTTCATTCTTATTTTTGATAAAATCAAACTCTTTTGATTGCCTCATCAAAACGAATGTTCCATATTTGAGAAACTTGCTTCAATCCATTTTCTCCGAAAGTGTTCACAACACTTACCTCATCAGATGTAATCGATCATCATCTTCTATGATGTGTACCTCATCATCATCATCTATGATGAATCCATACCTCCTAGGTATCTTCTTGGTACTATTCCAGATTTACGATTCTGGTTGTGGTACAACAGTTCATCTATAGTTCCTCTTATTCGACTTATAGGTTTTGTGGTTCTTGAACTTTTCAAGATCTATTATCCTCCCACTAGCCCCTTCAATGATAAACACCTTTATCTTAGAAGGAAGCGTGTTTCAGAATAAACACCTTTTGCTAAGTAGAATTATAGAACATTTACCCTAAACTTACTTTTTAGATGTCCCACAAATCAGATTTTGTCAAATCTTGTCCCAAGCTTATCCTTTGAAAGCGCTTTCACATAAGTCGACAACCCTTTATCTTAACATACTTAAGATTAGAATCCTCCCGTCCATAACTTTTATGGAGTCTTCAAATGGATTTAGAGATTACTACCTTTTCAGAGATATGCACCATTTCTAGGACATGACCCTGAAGGATACCGGAATGCTCAGAAATCATTATGGATCGCATCTATGTTCAACAAGGTATGATTTTTCCTTTCAGATACATCAATCAATTATTATGTATCGAGAGGTGTCCATTATGAGAAAACCATTTGAGATGATCTAGAAACTTATTGCACAAGTATTCCTTCCTCGATCCGATCAAAGAATCTTAATACTTTGCCAATTTGTTTCACTTCAAATCTTTGAACCTTTCAAATAATTCACACTCAGATTTCAACAAATACATACATTCAACTCTTTGAATGATCATCTCCTTTTCTTATACTAGTTTGTTCAATTTATAAAATAATTTTCACGTAAGTCAAGTATATAAAATCCATTAAGTAATATTCCATTCTATACAAAACATTATTATTATTATAAATAGAACAACAATTGTTCTTAATCATAATACCAAAAATTTTATCATTCAAACAACAAAATGGAAATAATGTTTCTAACAAGAATTGAATATAATAACAACTTATCGACTTAATAGATTTTCCCAGTAGAAATTGCTAAACTATAAGTTTCTATGGCTAATGCAAAACCTTTTGCTTCATTTTCCACATATAGATTACTTATATTTGTTTAGCTTTCTACTGCTTTGGTCCTTCATAAATCTATATTTATGATAACCAAAGTCGAGATCCAATACCCAAGTAGAACCTCGACTTAAAGAAAAATTATTTTAAATCATGAACAAATTTATATTTGTAATCTAAACTTCACTAAGCTTCTTTTCGTTAGCCTCTACAAGATGCTTCTCGCAGCTTTCTTTCCAAAGGTCCAAAGCTTATTAGCAAAGGAAGCAAACCCTTTGCTATCCGTGACGCTTTTGTTCTTATTATCCTTTGTTTATGCCTTTCTATTTACCTTCTTTGAATCGCTCTTCTTTTTTGAAGATCCTTTGGCCCCTACCAAGAAGACTTGATCTTTCTTGGTTGAAAGTGACTCTCAACATTTTTAATATGTTAAGCAAATCAAATGAGGTCGATATCTAGCTTGTTCATATGAAAAATTCACAACAATTGTGAAAGGAGTCCGGAGTGAGTGCAAGATCAAATCTCGCTCAACTCTCCATCCATGACAAAACTCGTTGTCCTAATCGATCAATCAAATTAATAATGTTAAGGACTTTTTGTCTCTGCATCTATAAAGTCATCAGCCATTCTAGATCGAAAGAGCTCCTTAGATATCTCGATATCTATCACCCCATTTTCCTCACCATCAACTACTGATGTGCGTGAATATAGTAGGAGCATCCATAGTTTCATGCCGACGCTAAAGCTCAAGTTACTCATGGATGCGAGCATGATGCATCGAGCCAATCAGATCATCTTGCCACTTTCTAAAAGTAGCAATTTCTTCCTCAGAGGCATTGTTCGCAACTATCAGCAGGATAGGCGATTATGACATAAGATAGCTTTTTCACCATGAGAACTATTCTCAAATTCCTTAACCAATCCGCTTAATTTTGGCCCGTTAAATAACATCTAATATGTTTCGCAGTTGATAGTAATTTTAGACATTGTAAAATTTCAGTAAATGAATTTGTAATTAACAACATTTTAACATACATTCTTTTATTAATTACCAAAATAATTTAGGTCTTGTTTTAAATTGGTATCTCCCACTATTTTCTTCAAACTATATTACCTCACTTATATAGTTCGGCAAAAAATCTAATTAAAGATTTGCTAGTGAGAATAAGGATCCCATTTCAAATGTATATAGCCTTTGTGGTGACACAACAAACTATATATAAATAAATAGTAGACAACTTTTGTCAATTACATCAACTATGCAACTCCTTTTCTTTTGCCTCTTAGATTATTTCGATCAAGTGGTGGCACATCCGAATCAAAATTATCCAAGTTAAGTCCGACTAGCACTCCATATATTCAAAAAGAAAATATCATCCTTGTGGTGACACAACAAAACAATATTGTTCAATTTTCTTTATAAGCATCAAATGTGATAAATTAACATCTTAAATACTTAATACTTGCTTTGTGGTGACACAACAAACTCATATTAAATATTTAATACTCTATTAATTTTATCATGCTAGAAGGCTTACGCTCGATATTCCAAATATCTTTGAACGCTTAGACTTAATATATAAAAATTGAGGGTTTGTTATTAATTGTCTCATCTTGCTTTACAAGCATGCATATATATATATAAAATACGCGTTATATTAATGAACATGCTAAAGCATGTTTGCATAATATATAATATATATAGTATAAGCACGCATATATATGTAATACTATATTCTACCCTTGATTGATTATGGACTTTTATTCTAGTTCGTTCACTAGAGCCACCAAGTGAACCAAAAGGTCAAACCCTAGGGGTGCAAGAAATAATATTTAAATATAACTATTACATTTAAACCCTGCTCCATTATAAACGGGTCTTCAAGCGCCTCGCTTCTCGATCTCCAATTTTCAAAATTAATTCTAACTATTCCTATTACAAAACTATTTAAAATAAATAGAAACCTCGATCGCTAAATAAGGGGAAGTACATAGAGGAGATAGAATTTACATTCGTAAAAAATTAGAAGACGAGGTACGCAGAATTCCCCATTTAATAAAAACCATATACATTCACGCATCCAACTAAAATAAAATCCAATCACATCGTCAATAGTCCATAATCAATCCCATTTATTATCATACACATCATCATATGCATCAATAAATAACATTCATCTTATGAATAATAAACATTTAATATATATATCGATATCATTTAATGGGCAAATTTAGTTAAGATAAAATCTATTTTTGAATCAAAATAAACTCCTTTATTTTAATCCAAATTTAAATTAAAATAAAACTATTTTATTTTAATTTATCCAATTTTGAATAAAATAAACTATTTTATTTTAATCAAAACTTTTAATCAAAATAATCTCCTTTATTTTAATTAATTATGGAATCCAATTCCATATATAAAAAAATTATTAAAGGAAACACTTTTATTATCTTTCCTATTCACAAATAAACTCCTTTATTTTTAATAATATGAAATCTTATTTCATATCTAAATAAACTCCTTTATTTAAGGAAAGACTGATTCTTTTTCCTATTCACAAATAAACCTTTTATTTTTGAATAATATGAAATCTAATTTCATATCAAAATAAACTCCTTTATTTAAGAAAAATAGAATCCAATTTCAACTCCAATTAGTTATCATGGAATCCAATTTCAACTCTAATTAGTTAGCATGAAATTTAATTTTAAAATTAAAATAAACTTTATATTTTAATATTAAAATAAACCTTTTATTTTAAAATTAAAATAAATTTTTATTTTAATTATATAATAATTAGGAATATATATATATATATATATATATATATACGTAATATATATATATATATATATATATATACGTATCCTCTACTAAATATAGATCATGGAATTTTGATTAAATATATCATATGGATTATATATATATATATATATATATATATATATATATATATATATATATATATATATATATATCGCACCTTCCTTTAATACTTTATATATATCCCACGTGGGCATACATACACCGCCCCGCTTCTTCTCGACTTATTAATTTTAATTAATAATATCCTTTGACATGCACTAATTAAAGGAAATTAATCATATGGCAAAGAAGAAGAAAAAAAAAATCGTGAAATAAGATTGGCCATGAAGTCAAATAAATCACAAAAAAAATGTTTTCGCGATTTATTTTTTTTATATTTAAATTTTATACAATTAAATTATGCCCAATTAAATTGTTCTAAACACATATCAATATACATATCAAATTAAAACAATTAATAATTCGCATAAAGGTTTGGCTCGATGCCACCGTTAGGGTTTGTAATATTCAAGAACGCAATCAAATTGCATAAATAAGCGGAAGCGAGATAAATCAGAGTTTAAAATTTTTTACAAACCATATACCCGGATCACCCTTTATGCACAATTATTAATTAAACGAAGAATAAGAAATTATAAAATCATACCCTTGTAGAAACGAGCTTCCTCGTACAAGTTCACCTCCAAATCCTCTCCGCTGATCTCCTTGAATCTCCGGGTGATTCCTTCCTTCGATCAACGTTTGCCACCCAAGTGTTTGGCCTCTAGAGGTGATCCACCAAGGAAGAAGAATTTTCAAGAAGAAGGGTATTGGCTCAAACCCTAGTTTTTCCTATCTCAGATAAAAAAAAGCGTACTTCTCCAACTATTGGAATTATTACGTTATGTTGTAAAAGTCAACAACCACCACCACCATAATAAGACTCTCTTATTTATAGATGTGGGCAACCCACCTTAACAATTAAGGAATTGAATTTGTTTAATTAATTAAATTCTTTTAATTAATTAAGCTCCTAATCTTATTAGGGATAATTAATTAAACTCTTTTTAACTAATTTTCTTCCTAATCCAATTAGGAATAAATGAGAGTACTTATATTAAATTAATTCCTAAACTCTTTTAGAAATTAAAATAATAATAATTGTAATAATATTAATAAGACTCTCTTATTAATTTATATTTAATATTTCTAAAATATTAAATAATAAATATTAAGCTATTTAATTTATTCTATCACCATAGATTAAATTAAATATACATAACATATTATTACGATTATGCCATTAACTTCTTAAATAATTATTCTTCCTTTTATGGTGTGACCCTTTAGGTTCTCCATATTAAACCTATTGTGAATAAATCAATTAGAATAATTCTAATCTTATTTAAATAAATAAATTAAACAATTAATTTATTTAAATAAATAATATTTATTCTACAATAGGGATAAGCCTCCCTAAATGATCAACGACTTTCCGTATAATATAGATTTCAACATTAATCATTAAAGAACCTTTGAGTAAATAGTTACCGTGACAATTCAATCCTTCCACCATACAATGTCCCAATTAAATATAAGACATGGAATTCTGTCAAGTCTTATTTTATTTAATTATATGTATTTCGACTCTTAAATGCACAACTCCAAATAATGCAAATTAGAAACTCCTTTCTAATTTCATTCTCCTCGCCAAGGACTACTGGGTTGTCATTTATCGAATCACATAGACATTTCTCTTTTTTAATAGTAGTGGTAGATTCTTTATCGATCATATATTATCTCCATGTACAACTTATTATACCCAAGCATACCCTTTGATATACCCTAAGGGTCTTAAGGAATAAGTCAAAGTATAACTCATCATACACACAAGATACTATGATGATCTCAAGTCCAAGGATCACTTGACTACTATCACTACAGAAATTCCTATCGACAAAAGCAAGTAAAACTCCATTAGGTATTCCTTAGCGAGCCACGCTCAAAGGAACTTATTCTCTAATAAGCACCTACATACTTGCTTTAGTGTTCCACACAAATGATCATGAGATCAATCATCCTCATCCAATGAAGCAAGTTAACGACGTATGTACCAATCTATCCGGATTCACTAATCCCCAATTTAGTAATCCAATGATTGGGAACTATTTTAGTTTTAAGCTTTCTAAGAATTTAGATCTTATTAGAATGATCATCATCATTATTCTAAAAGCATTGCTTAAAACTATGGGTTTATCACATATAATAAAACAGCATCATGTAGATAATTAAAAGCCTTTAATAAATTAATACTTTTTATTAATAAATGAATAAGATTGTTACAAAGTATATGCTTTATCATCAAACATGATTGGCTTGTGTGCATACTACTTTCAATTAGTCCCTGCTACGTTCTCATTTCCTGAAGAGAACAATGAAAGTAAAAGGGTGAGCTCAACTAGCCCAGTAAGAAATATTATGACTAAGATAATACAGAATAAATTATCGTTAGCCTTCAATAGTGTTAAACTGATACAATATAACAAACATCAAGTTTAACTGCAGTGGAATAAGCAATCCATTAAAAGAGTCAAGTAGAGAATAAAATCTACTATCTTTTATGATTTAAAAGGTTTTTCATCACTTTTATCGCTGGGACTCAGTTTAATAAATAATCCATCATCATCCCCGCACTACTACGCCAAGGATATTCATTAGTATCACAACCACAAATTATCCATGCTCTACTCGGACGGAAGGATATTCGTGTATTCATCAATGGTCATGATCATGCCAACAACTCGTCCATCAATGCATTACGAGCCAACGAGGACTTTTACCACATCATTTGTAACATTACTACGGCCATGATTATACCGATTAATCCTCGGTCATAATCATACCAAGTCCATCTATGCACTACAGGCTATAAATGACTTTCAACATAATATAAACATGAGGATGATGACAATGATATAAGAATTCAATAAAACAAGTTCAAGAATTAATTTATCCAGAACTAATAACGCCCAAATTGTCAACACGATACTTCTTTGTAGAGTAAAATTCAAGAATGCTCGTAAGAATATTTCCATGAAAAGATATCGGATGAAGCGCAAATATCATGGATATTCCACTAATTTCATGGAGTATAGAAGTCAAAACTTTAACCAACCGAGCATAATAAAGAATGGAATAACAAAAGAAATCACCAAACATGCGATAGTATCCTGCAGATGTAAAAGTTATTCCAATGTAATAATAAATAATAGAACCAAAAGTCATGCGTAAAACGCATTTAATGTGATATTCCAATGAATTATAAATAACGGAACCAGTGTCAAAGTAAATTTTACAATGCGGTGATGTTCCAATGTAATAATTAATAACGGAACCAGTCATGTGTGTAAACGCATTGCATGCGATGATGTTCCAATGTAATAATAAAGAATGGAATAATGAAGAATTTCACCATGTATGCGGTATTATTCAGATAGTATGTGTTATTCCAACATAATGATAAAGAATGGAATAATGTAAGAATTTCACCAAGTATATAGTTGATCACAGTATACATGTTATTCCAATGTAAATAAAAAATGGAATAATGTAAGTTTTCTTCATGAATATGAAAGAAATAATACCCTTTACCTTAGAAACAATATCTGGATATAGGAGTAGTAAAGTAGCGAATATATTTTCTTCTTTCTCTATAGTTTCTCTCTCTAGAGTTTCAAAGAATTGGTAAGAAATAATGAAGGAATGAGCTTCTATTTATAGGAGAATGGACTGAATAAAGAACTAATTCTTGAACGATCCAGTTGATTTACTTTTAAACAGACTATCTTCGTTGGTTTACTATAAAATATTCTAATAAAACAAAATCTTTTAAATAAAATATAATATATTCTATTTATAATCTAATAAAATGAATAACTTTATAAAAGTATTACATTTTATATAAAAAGATTTTACTATGCAAAACTATCAGCAACACTATGCAAACACTATGCATAATAAAATATAATATATTCTATTTATAGTCTAATAAAACGAAAAACTTTATAAAAGTATTCATTTTATATAAAAATTTTTACTATGCAAAATATTATGCATAATAGAATATAATATATTCTATTTATAGTCTAATAAAACGAATAACTTTATAAAAGTATTCTGTTTTATATAAAAAGATTTTCTGTTTTATTACATTAATAATACTAATAAAACAAAACTTCATCATCATTATTATAATTCACACTATTAATCGACCATTCGTGTCGCTTCTCGTGAAAGAGGGGCTTTCAATAAGGATTTCTCCTATCAGCGCGCGTAATTAGGTGACCAAACTCTCCTTAGCGTAACTTCTGTACATCGTTAATATTGCAAATAATAATATTAATAACTTCGTCGTCTCAATTATTGATTTAATAATATATAAAATATCGACAATAATTGAATCAATTAACGTGAGATACTATGCAACAATTCTTCAAGCAATAATTAAACAAAACCGAGTGACTTCTCACGTAAAGATCAATAATCAATACCGCAGTGCTACTACGCAACCACGCCAGACATTACTATTTTTACTACTATGAAAGTAGTTCAACAGTTTTATTCAGTAAAACTTCCGCCGTTATTTTCATAAAATATTTTTGTCATTTTCTCAATCCGACAATAATTTCATAAGTGGGTCCACTAATGATTGTGGCTGCCGCATTTAATATTCCTCGTTAAAACGAATATTCCCAATTAATCGAATATTATATAATAACTTGCGCACTTTGAAAAATTTATAAATATTACCCACAACTATAACATTATATCAAATCTACACCATAATATTCAAAAAAATACTTTGAAAAATTTAAATCTTTATTCATAAACTTTGGGGTCTTACAATCACCCCTCGTTATAAAATTTTGCCCTCAAAATTTACGTACGTACCTGGTATACCGAAGAGGTGTGGATACCTTGACTTCATTTCATATTCCAAATCTTGAGTTATAACCTTGAATACCTTTATCATCGAAAACATTACATGTTGCATACGTACATGCCCGATGTCCTCCGATTGCCTCTAAATGCACATCAATCCCTAAAATATCCATTTTAGGCCTTGATACCGACCTCAAATCTCAAAATATAAAGAATGAAAGTTATAGGTCTACTCGTTATCTTTCCGAATCATTCTGAATCACCTCAATCGGAGTTCGTATGAAAAAGTTATGCCCAATTTACTAAAGGACGTTCGGACAGATTTTTGCTTAACACTTGACCAGCGCCTAGGCGCCCAGATTTGGTCTTGGGCAAGCGCCTAGGCGCCCAAGAGCAAAATCTAAGCGCTGAGCCTAGCGCCTAGGTGCTCGACCCTAGATTTTGCAACTTTTAACGCACATACTTCAAATCTTCATAACTTCTTCATCCATTATCAGAATTAGTCCGTTTTTGAGGCTATGGAAAGCTTGTAACATGATCTATAAAACCCCCATGATTTCATAATTTTTTAGATTCATTAATTATTCCGAAATTTGGCTCCAAAGTCCCCCAAGACTAAGTTTTTACTAACAACGATATGTGAAAAACGTTATGAATACGCGACATACTTGGCGGTAAAATGAGTCTATAGGCCACAGTTCCTACTCGATCGAGGATTTCAAATGGGCCTATTTAATCGATGGTTAAGATAACGCCTTCTTAAACCTTCTTCTTCATATTCATCAGATTCAGGTGTGTAGCTTGAGCGGCTTTAACTTTATCAATTAAAGTCGATTCTACTCATATATTCATTATCTTCACGTGGGTCACTAGAGTCTTTAAATCTATCTTCATCATTTGTAAGTTATACGAAATGGGTTTTTATGTTAACAACATCGCACTCGTAAACGCATACGATCTTCTACTCAACGCGTCAGCTACCACGCTTGCTTTTCCCACGATAATATTGAATGGTATGATCGTAATCTTCAACAGCTCGAGCCAACGTCTTTGGCGCATTATACGCTCGTTTTGGTTGAAGAAATATTTAAGGGTTTTAGAAATGGGTTTTGTACTAGGGTCAATACAAAATTCGATTCCACGCTCTAGGGGTAGGCTAGGAAGTCTTCAAGAATACGTCAGGAAATTTATTAACATAGAAATATCATTCAAACTGTGACTCTCATCCAAGACTTGGATAGCACGCCACATTGATACCTATCAACTTGTCATCGTCATTCACGACGTCGCCTACAAAAAGTCTGGCTTCGGTGCATTCCGCACAAGGAAGTCAACAACGAAAGGATCGGGGCTCTTTACTTATGGCTTGATATGACAATGATTGAATTTAGTGGTTTGGTTGCTTGAATTCGCATGACAGGTTTGTTAGGAATATGAAAGCTAACAACCTTACGAAAAGCATGATGAGTAGTTAACCAATCGATTTCTAAAATCACATCAAAGGCAAGTATTTTCAAAGAGATAAGATCGACAAGTAACGTGAAAGTGTCGATTTGAATCAACAAGATTTATAAACAGTGGAGGTAAAGAAGGTTTCTACTAACAAAGTTTCAACCAATAAGTCAAAGTCTAACTTCGCTGGGGTCAAATTTAAACATTGAGCGCAAGCAAGAGAGATAAAAGAATGGGTAGAACCGGTATCTACTAAGGTATAGACTTCGCAAGAATTTATAATTAACTAACCCGTGCTAACTTCGTTCGGGTCACTCACTTTTTAAGAAGTCACGAAAAATGCTCTCCCTTAAACTACCGGTTTTGTCTTGTCTGGGACGGCATTTGATGCCTCCATCCCAGCTGGACTTGTCTTCGGTGCACGATAAAATTGGGCCAGGTGGCCTTCTCTTCCACAATCGTAACATGCTTTGGATGGCATCGCGCAGTTTGGACTAATGTGTCCCTCCCCTCCACATTTGAAACATATGATAAGTGGTCGTTCTCCTTCCTTAATAACGGGTGTTGGTGCTGACGTCTTTCCATCATTGTTGAATCTCCTCTTCTTGAAATGTCCATTCTTATTGTTTTGGCCATGATTACCACCGAAGTGGTTACCATTTCTGGCATGTTGATTCCCTCCACACTTATTGTCACAGTTTCGATGACTGCTATCACTGGTATTATCATTTTTTCGGCTGCTCTTTTTTGGTTGGGTTGACTCATTATCACGCTCTAATAACTGAGCCCTATTAACAACATCTGAATACAAACACAGTTTATGAGAGATAAGATATTGACGTATCTCCGGTTTCAAACCTCTTAGAAACATTCGCATCATTCTCTCCTTATTATCAACCAAATAGGATGCAAACTGGGACAACTCGGCAAATTTGGCTTCGTACTGTGATACGGTCATGTTGTTTTGCTCCAGCTTGATGAACTCTACCTCTTTCATGTGACGAAGACTTTCGGGAAAGTACTTTTCGTTGAACAATTCTTAGAACTTCTCCCAAGTCATCTTCAGTGCGGCAGGTTGAGTACGTTTTACAGATTCCCACCAGTAATCTGCCTCTGAACGTAACATGAAGGTGGCAAAGGGAACCTTTTGCTCCTCGGAGCATCCCAAGACATCAAATATCTTGCAGATCTGCTTTATCCATGTCTCCGTCTTAAGTGGTTTTGGCTATCCAAAAAACTCCGATGGTCCCAGTTCCTTGAACTGCTTAGCGGTGACCGTCCGAGAGTTGCCAGTGTTTCCACCTGCATTTTGTACAGGAGCCGCTCTTGCCTGATGTTGCATGAATTGGATAAAGCCTCTGAATATTCCATCGTTAATCATCTGGTCAGTGTTATTATTTGCATGAGGATTTTCGCCTTCTTGATGCACATTGTCCTGATTATTGATTTGTGGAGACTCAACGGTCTCTTGTGCTCCATTGCTAATCTCAACATTCTCGGATGCTATTTTCAAATACTGCCACAAAACCAAAGGTTAATGGACATGAAATATATTATCCCAATACTCTGACCGACCAATTAAATGCCAAATAAATTTAGGTAGGACATACTAGCGAAGGAATTCCTCGTCACTCCCCTCCTAGTTCTCGTCTCACATTTGAGCCAGGGATCATATCCCTAAGCTTTGATACCAACTGTGACGCCCCCAAAATAGGTATACATCACCTATCTTGAGTCGCCAAATATATGGTACAAAATTCAAATATAACTTAATTATACAACAGTCGTGTAAAATACGACAAAACATATGCTGTCAATTTTAATACAAATATTGTCATCTAGACAATATCCACACTCAATTGAGTCCTCATTACATTTATTATCACACTATTTAAAAGGATAGTGAGAACTACTAATGCTATTTTACGACCGTCACTCCGCTTCCCGACTAGTCCCAACTACGTTCTCATTTCAAGAAGAACAATGAAAGTAAAGGGTGAGCTCAACTAGCCCAAGAAGAAATATTATGACTAAGATAATACGTAATAAATTATCGTTAGCCTTCAACAATGTTAAACCGATATAATATAACAAACATCAAGTTTAATCTGCAGTGAACAAGCAATCCATTAAAAGAGTCAAGTAGAGAATAAAATATACTATCTTTATGATTTAAAAGGTTTTTCATCACTTTTATTCTTTGAGACTCGACAATAAATAATCCACATCATCCCCAAGACTACGGCCAAGGATATTAATTAGTATCACAACCACAAATTATTCATGCACTATGGGCCAAAGATATTCGTGTATTGATCAATGGTTATGATCATGCCAACAACTGTCCATCAATGCACTACGGGCCAATGAGGACTTTTACCACATCATTTGTAACATTACGGTCATGATTATACCGATTAATCCCTGGTCATAATCATACCAAGTCCATCTATGCACTACAGGCCACAGATGACTTTCAATATAATATAAATATGAGGATGATGACAATGATATAAGAATTTAATAAAACAAGTTCAAGAATTAATTTATCCAGGAACTAATAACGTCCAAATTGTCAACATGAAACTTCTTTGTAGAGTAACATTCAAGAATGCTCAGAAGAATATTTCTATGAAAAGATACTGGATGAAGCGCAAATATCAAGGATATTCCACTAATTTCATGGAGTATAGAAGTCAAAACTTTAACCAACTGAGTATAATAAAGAATGGAATAATAAAAGAAATCACCAGGCATGCAATAGACCGCACAGACAGGTTATTCCAACAGAATAATAAATAATAGAACAGTCAAATGCGTAAACGCACGCATGCAGGATATTCGAACAAAATAATAAATAATGGAACCAATGTCAAAGTAAATTACACCGATAGGATGTTCCAACAGAATAGTAAATAACGGAACCAGTCATCGTGCGTAGAACGCATGAGCATGTGATATTCCAATGAATAATAAAGAATGGAATAACAAAATAATTTCACCATGTATGCGGTACTTAGCATAGACAGGTTATTCCAACATAATGATAAAGAATGGAATAACAGAAGAATTTCACCAAGTATAGGGTAGACCGCGTATACAGGTTATTCTAACAGAAATAAAAAAAAATGGAATAATAGAAGTTCTCTTCATGAATATGAAAGAAATAATACCCCTTACCTTAGAACAAACTGGATATAGGAGTAGTGAAGTAGCAGAATACTTTTCTTCTTTCTCTTTATAGTTTCTCTCTCTAGAGTTTCAGTGAATTTGTAAGAAATAATGAATGAATGATCTTCTATTTATAGAAGAATAGACTGAATAGTAACTAATTCCTGAACAGTCCAGATTGATTTACTTTTAAACGGACGGTCCAGATTGGTTTACTATAAAATATTTTAATAAAACAAAATCTTTTAAATAAAATATAATATATTCTATTTATAATCTAATAAAACGAATAACTTTATAAAAGTATTACATTTTATATAAAAGATTTTACTATGCAAATACTATGCATAATAAAATATAATATATTCTAATTATTGTCTAATAAAATAAATAACTTTATAAAAGTATTACATTTTATATAAAAAGATTTTACTATGCAAAATACTATCGTATATAGAATATAATATATTCTATTTATAGTCTAATAAAATGAATAACTTTATAAAAGTATTACATTTTATATAAAAAGCTTTTCTGTTTTATTACATTAATAATACTAATTAAAAAAACTTCATCATCATTATTATAATTCACACTATTAATCGACCGAATTCGTTCTCCTGGAAAGAGGGGCTTTCGATAAAGATTTCTCCTATTGGTAGCCAAGCAATTAGGTGACCAAACCTCTCCTTGGCGTAACTTTTAGACATCGTTAATATTGTAAATAATAATATTAATAACATTGTTATCTCAATTATTGATTTAATAATATATAAAATATCAACAATAATTGAATCAAATAACGTGAGATACTTATGCAACAATTCTTTGAAGCAATAATTGAACAAAACCGAGTGGCGTCTCACGTAAGCATCAATAATCAATACGATTGTGCTACTATGCAACCACGCCAGACATTCGTACTTTTTT
Organism: Panax quinquefolius; assembly: GCA_020205615.1. NCBI lineage: Eukaryota > Viridiplantae > Streptophyta > Magnoliopsida > Apiales > Araliaceae > Panax > Panax quinquefolius. The sequence continues at coordinate 85,324,390 of CM035168.1, forward strand.
ACTACTTGAGTAGTTCAATGCTTTTAACGGTAAAACTTCCGCTGTTATTTTCATAAAATATTTTTGTCGTTTACTCAATTCGAGAATAATTCTGTTGTGGGGTCCACCAATGATTATGCCGTCGTACGAATATTCCCTGTTAAAACGAATATTTCCCGACCAATCGAATATTATATAACAACTTGGGTACTTTGAAAAATTTATAACTATTACCCACAACTATAACATTATATCAAATTCATTCCATAATATTCAAAAATAATAATTATAGAAAATTCATCTTTATTCATAAAAGTTGGGGTCTTACAATCTCCCATTCTTATGAAATTTTGCCCTCGAAATTAGGGTACGTACCTAGTATGTCGAAGAGGTAAGGAAACCTTGATTTTATTTCAGATTCTAACTCCCAGGTCATTTCCTCAACATCGTGGTTCCTCCATAAAACTTTGACTTGAGGTATAACCTTGGAGCGTAGAATATGTTCCTTCTTATCCAAGATTTGAACATGAACCTCTTCATACGTTAAATCTTCCGCTATTTCATTTGGTTCTAACTCAATAATGTGGTTTGGGTCTTTCACATATTTACGTAACATGGATATATGAAAAATGTTATGAACACAAGACTTACTTAGCGGTAAAACGAGTCTATAGGCTACAGTCCCTACTCGATCGAGGATTAAAAATGGGCCAATGAATCGAGGATTGAGCTTTCCTCTCTTTCTAAATCTCATAAATCCTTTCCATGGAGCAACACGTAACAACACATGATCTCCAATATCGAATTCCACGTCCTTTCGATGAAGATCAGCATAACTCTTTTGTCGGTCTTGTGAGGTTTTTATACGTTGTCGGATCGTTTGAATCTTTTCCGTAGTCATACGTACCAACTCCGGTCCCAACAACGTTGCTTCACCCACCTCATCCTAGCATACTAGAGAACGACACTTTCTTCCACACAACGCCTCGAATGGAACCGTGCCAATACTTGTTTGATAACTGTTGTTGTAAGAAAACTCCACTAATGTTAAGAACTTGTCCCAACTTCCCTTGAAGTCAAGGACACAGAGTCTTAATAAATCTTCAAGAGTTTGAATAGTCCTCTCTGATTGTTCGTCCATCTGAGGATGATATGCCGAACTAAATCGTAAATCCGTGCCCATAGCTTTTTGTAAACTAACCCAAAATCGTGAAGTGAATCTTGGGTCTCGATCAGAAACTATGGATACTGGCATACCATGTAGTCTTACAATCTCGTTTATGTATATACGAGCAAGACGTTCAAGTGTATAAGTTTCTCGTATTAGTAAGAAATGAGCAGACTTGGTCAATCTATCAACAATGACCCAAATTGCATCTATGCCTTGAGAAACCTTGGGAAGACCAGTAACAAAATCCATGGTAATGTGCTCCCACTTCCATTCTGAAATTTCAAGTGGATGCAATGGAACTTTTGGTACTTGATGCTCTGCCTTGACTCGTTGACAAGTTAAACACCTTGAGATAAATAGCGCTATCTCTCTCTTCATATTTCCCCACCAAAATGTATGTCAAAGATAATGATACATTTTGTTACTCCCAAGATGGATTGCAAACGGTGTGTTGTACGCCTCTATCATGATTTTATACTTTAACTCAGGATCGTTAGGAACACAAAGCCTGGAGTTGACTCGAAGTATTCCTTCTTCATCAATTCTTGCTTCCGGCATAGCACCTTCTTGTACTTTCTTCCTCATATGCATCATCTCCAGGTTTATAGCTTGAGCAGCTTTAACTTTATCGATTAAAGTTGATTCTAGTAGTATATTCGTCATCATCACATGGGTCCCTAGAGTCTTTATCTCTATCTACATCCTTTGCAAGTCATACAAAATGGGCCTCTGCGTTGAAAATATCGCACTCGTACCCGTATATGATCTTCTACTCAATGCGTCAGCTACCACGTTTGCTTTTCGAGGATGGTATTGGATGGTATGATCATAATCTTTCAATAGTTCAAGCCAACGTCGCTGTCGCATGTTGAGTTCCTTTTGAGTGAAGAAATATTTGATGCTTTTATGATCCGTAAAGATCTTCACTTTCTCCCCATACAAGTAATGCCTCCAAATTTTAAGTGCGAAGACAATAGCTGCCAACTCTAGATCATGAGTAGGATAATTCCTCTCATATTCTTTGAGTTGTCGAGAGGCATAGGCTATGACTTTCCCATGTTGCATGAGAACACATCCTAACCCTTTGCCTGAAGCATCACTGTAGATGACAAATCCCTCCGAGCCAGATGGAATTGTCAGAACAAGTGCTGAAATGAGTCTTCTCTTGAGTTCTTGAAAACTCTTCTCACATTCCTTGTTCCAACCGAATTTTGTATCTTTCCGAGTCAGCTGAGTTAAGGGAGTAGCGATTCGAGAAAACCCTTCTACGAATCTCCGATAATAACCAGCTAAGCCGAGAAAGCTACGTACTTTGGTCACTGATTTAGGTTGCTCCCAACTTTGAATAGCTTCAATCTTTGCTGGGTCAACAGATACTCCATGACTTGATACCACGTGCCCAAGGAATGCTACTTCCTTAAGCCAGAACTCGCATTTCTTCAACTTGGCGTAAAGCTTATATTCACGAAGCTTTTGAAGTATTAGCCTCAAGTGTTGCTCATGATCTTCACGGCTTTTGGAATAAATAAGGATGTCATCAATAAATACGACCACAAAGTGATCTAAATATTCCTTGAATACTCGGTTCATCATATCCATGAAGGCAGCAGGAGCATTAGTCAATCCAAAAGACATGATTAGCAATTCATAATGCCCGTACCGAGTTCTGAAAGCCGTCTTTGGAATGTCATCGGTTCTAATCTTCAATTGGTGATATCCGGAACGAAGATCAATCTTAGAAAAAAATGTAGCGCCTTGCAACTGGTCAAACAGGTCATCAATGCGAGGCAATGGATATCTATTTTTGATAGTGACATTGTAAGACCCCAACTTATTATAAATTAAATTGAATTTCCTCTATTTATTATTTTGAAATAGTAAGGGTTGATTTGATTAATGTGGTTAGTTATGGGTAAAATGCGCAAATATTTTAAATAAGCAAGTGGTTATAAAATATTCATTGTTGTCGTGGAATATTCGTTTGGTCGTGGAATATTCTTGTTGTCGGAGAATATTCGTAAGACAGCGCAGCCTTGTGTGGGCCCCATAACAGATAGCGATTAGATGAAGAAAACGACAAGTATACATTGTTTATAAATAATGGCGTAGTTGTTACCGTTAATACTATTGGAACACCCAGTGGTTAAAACACAGTAGAACACGGTATTGCATCAATTATTGATTCTTACATAAGAAGACACTACTCAATAATTTTTACAGTAATTACTGTTCAATATTTTATTTTATTGATTCAATAATTGCTGCGTTGATATTTTATATTATTGTTGTTGCAATAATTGTCATTACACAGTATTTTCCTTTATCGAATTAATAGTTCATATTATTTGAATAATATTATTAGATAGCATTATTGACAATGTCTAAAAAGTTCTGTCTAAGGAGAGGTTTTGTCACCTAATTGTGCGCCAATAAGGAGAAATCCTTATTGGAAAATCCCCTCTTTCCTGGGAACGGTCTGGTTGTCGATATTGTGATTCTCTAATATTATTTGTGAATAATTAATTATTGATATATATGATAAGGAAAATATTCATTTTATGTGGATATAGATGGAGAAAATTTTAATGTGACAATTGTTGAAAAATTGATATTTTATCTTTTCTGATAAAATAATTCATTTAAATATATTATTATATTTTTATAATATAAATATAATAATGGTGATATTTTTACAATGAATGTGGGATATATGAATAAATGAGGAGGAAGAGTATTTTTGTTACAATAAAGGTTAAAAACATGTCAAACATGTCGGCGGGCCCATTTCTTGACTGAAATTTGATTATAGCCTGTAAAATCGTCTGTATGTGGATTTCGGTCAATTTCTGTTTGGAATTTGAAAAAACTTTCTTTTGAAAAGTTGTAGAGAATTAAATTTTCTATGGAATGGACTTAAGATTTGAATTTTTTTTTGATAAAAGGGCTATTTATTATGAATTATTGAAGTTCTGAAGTTCCGGAATAATTATTTTTTTTAAGTTTTAAATTTTTTTAAAAGAAAAACATTTTTGATATATTTGGTGGGCCCCACTGGTTGTTGAAATGGCTGAATTTAGTTATTTAAGATGGGCATAGGAATTTAAATAAATAATATTAATATTTTATTAAAATTTCTACTTTGGTGTTCTAAGCAATTTCCTATAAATAGGGTGCTTAGGTTAGAATTGAAAATCACACCAGAAACAAGTTTTCTCTCTCTTTCTCTCTCTATATTATTGAGCGTATTCCTGTGAGTATTTTGAGACTTTGAGTGTTGCTATATATGCATAAGTTCCTTCAAAGACTATATCCAATATTTCAAATCGTAAGTCATTGTCTTTTCGAGGTAAGGGATGTTATTTTTTTTAAAATGATATTATTTCTTCTAATATCATTATGCCGGAATATTGGTAATATTTTTCTTGTGAAATTCTTGTTTTTTTAGTGTCGAGGTTACTATTCACGTATACGGCACTATTCACGTATACGACACTATTCACGAATACGGCACTATTCACGTATACTGCACTATTCACGAATACGACACTATTCACAGAAAAATTAAATTTTCTTTTTTTGTCGAAAATATCTATTATGGATACTTGCTTTGATTGTATCCATGTTTTGGTCTTCATTCTTGAATTTTACTTCACAATGGTTATTTATGAAGTATTTTTGAACTTGGACTGTTTAAAGTACGAATCCTTAATATTTGTTCTTTTGTTTCACTGGATTCGTTTTCTTTAAAATATTTTTCATCATCCTCAATCCTAAATGATGATATTACTGAATATCTTTGGCCTGTAGTGCAAAGATGGTTGATTTTCTTATGAATATCTTTGGCCCGTAGTGCAAAGATGTACAAGTGTTGAGATGAACATGACCAACTGATGAATATCTTTGGCTTGTAGTACAAAGATGAATATTTGATTTAAGATGTATATTGATTGATAATACAGGGATAAAATATTGATGATGGACTTCTAAATTCATAGATAATAGTAGATTTCATTCACTACGTAACTCTTCTATGAATTATTATTTCCGCTGCGAATATTGATCTGAACTTGTTGTCTATTGTATTTTATCAGATTTTTCCCTGTTGAGGACTAACGATAATTTGTTCTATATTATCTTAGTCATAATATTCTTTACTGGGCTAGTTGAGCTCACCCTTTTCCTTTTGTTCCATTTTTCTTCTTAAGAGGCGAGAATGTAGCGAGTACTAGTCGAGGTGTGGAATGATGGTTCTAGAAGTTGTTTTAGTAGTCCTCACTATTTTGTAAAATAGTGTATCAATAATTGTAATGAGGACTTATTTGAGTGTGGATATTGTCTAGATGACAATATTTGTATTTAAACTCACAGTTTATGTGTTGTCATATTTTGCACAATAATTATATTAATAAAGTTGTAGTTATTTTTGTACCATGTATTTTGGCGACTCAGAATGGGTGTTGTATACCTATTTTGGGGGCGTCATAGACATGGTTCAACTCCCGATAATCAATAAAAAGTCGCATACTCTCATCTTTCTTCTTCACGAATAGAACAGAAGCACCCCAAGGAGATATACTAGGACGAATGAAACGGATGTCTAACAATTCCTGCAGTTGGGTCTTTAACTCCTGAAGTTCAATAGGAGCCATTTGATATGGGGCTTTGGAAATGGGTTTTGTACCAGGTTCAAGGTTGAATTTCTCCGGAGTCAAATTTAAATGTTGAGCGCAAGTAGGAGAAATAAAAGAATGGGTAGAACCGGTATCAAATAAGGTATAAACTTCGCTAGAGTGTATGATAAGCTTACCCGTGATAACCTCGTTCGGGTTCCTTGCTTTCTGGGAGGTAACGACAAACGCTCTCCCTTGCACTACTGGCTTTGACTTTTCTGGGACGTCCTTTGGTGCCTCCATCCTAGCTGAACTTGTCTTCGGTGAACGACAAAATCGGGCTAGGTGACCTTCTCTTCCACAATTATAACATATTTTGGACGGCATCGCGCAGTTTGGACTGATGTATCCCTCCACTCCGCATTTGAAGCATATGATAGGTGGTCGTTCTCCTTCCTTAACAACGGGTGTTGGTGCTGACGTCTTTCCATCATTGTTGAATCTCCTCTTCTTGAAATATCTATTCTTATTATTTTGGCCATGATTACCACCGAAGTGGTTACCATTTCTGGCATGTTGATTCCCTCCACGCTTATTGTCACCGCTTCGATGACTGATATCACTAGTATTAAGTGAGACTTCGAATTTTATGAAATGAAAGTATTCAATTTTTATAATTATTATTCTATTTAGTAAATGGTTAAATTGATAAAAGTACAGTAATACACGTGGTTGCATTGGCTGCACACCTGTGATTGCATAATATCTTTGATTATTGATGCTTACGTGAGAAGTCACTCAGTTTTATTCAATTATTGTCAATATTTTATATATTATTAAATTAATAATTGAGACGAAAAAGTTATTCATATTATTAAATTGCAATATTTACAATGTCTAGAAGTTCTGCCAAGGAGAGGTTTGGTCACCAAATTGAGCGCCAATAGGGAGAAATCCTTATTGGAAAGCCCCCTCTTTCCTGGGAACGACCTGGTTGTTAAATATTATGAATTATGATATTAATGATGGATAAGTTCATGTTGATTAAAGATGAATTTGATAGTTCCATTGTGTTAAAATTATTTGTGTTAGTGGAAATCGACATTTATTTCGATAATAATTGATATCTGAAGGTTATATTGTTCAATCGGGTATTTGGGGCACTTTTCGTGTCAGAGTACTATTCACGAGTTACTATTCATGAGTTACTATTCATGAGTTATTATTCACGAGTTACTATTCATGAGTTACTATTCATGGGTTACTATTCATGAGTTATTATTCACGAGTTACTATTCACGAGTACTATTCACGAGTACTATTCACCCGAACAATATATTTATTTTCAGTCCAAATCATTTTTGGGTACAATATTATTCCATGAGGAGATGTGCTAATTTTTTAGACCGTTGGTTGAAATTATAATAGTAAATATATATGGATCATTGATTTAAAGTTTTAATAGCAACTTGCCCTTTCGGTGTTCCAAGGGTTAATTGCCCCTTCGCAAATAGTAGTTGTCTCTTCAATATTACCAAGAGTTACTTGCCTCTTTGGTGTTCCAAGGGTTAATTGCCCCTTCGCAAATAGTAGTTGTCTCTTCAATATTACCAAGAGTCATTTTGACCATCCGTTAAGACCAAGAGCCACTCTCAGTTTTTTTATAAATAGAAGCTCATTCCTTCATTATTTCTTATGAATTCACTTAAACTCTTGAGAGAGAAATTATAGAGAGAAAGAAGAAGAGTATTCTGCTACTTCATTACTTCTATATCCAGTTCTTCTAAGGTAAGGGGTGTTATTCTTTCGTATTCATGAAGAGAACTTCTGTTATTCCATTCTTTATTCTTATGTTGGAATAACCTATTTATGCGAAGTACCGCATACATGGTGAAATTCTTCTATTATTCCGTTCTTTATTATTCCGTTTAATATCTTGTGCGTAAGGCTTTTATTCCGGACTCGGTTCCATTATTTATTATTCATTTGAATATCCATCGGTCTTGTAAATTTCGTCGACTTCGGTTCCATTATTTATTATTATGTTGAATATCCTCGCCTACATGCGTTTTTGCCGGACCGTTCAATTATTTATTATTCTGTTGGAATAACTTGTCTATGCGACGTACCGCATGCATGGTGATTTCTGTTGTTATTCCATTCTTTATTATTCTGTTCGAATAACCTGTCTATGTGGGTTACCACATGCATGGTGAATGATCCTTTATATTCATTCCTTATTAAATTGTGGAAATGATCTGTATACGTGGATTACCGCATGGCGAACGAAAATCCATTTGCAGTTTCATATATTCTCTTATACTTAGTTGATTAAAGCTTTAACTTCTATACTCCATGAAATTAGTAGAATATCCTTGATATTTGCTTTTTATCCAGTATCTTTTCATGGAAATATTCTTCTGAGCATTCTTGAATTTTACTCTACAAAGAAGTATCATGTTGACAATTTGGACGTTATTGGTTCCTAGTTAAATTAATTCGTGAACTTGTTTTATTGAATTATTATGTCATTGTCATGATAAGTTATATTGGTTATTATGTGAAAACATGAAAGTTTCTTAGAAATCACAAAGGGTTGAAAATAAGATTTTGGTAAAAACGGAACACGAAATTCAATTGACCATATCTCCTATTATATTTTGAATTTTTGAGTGAGGTCAAGTTCTAGAGTTAGGTCTATGAGTTTTGTAACTTATCCAAGTGGAATCACTGGAAAAGGTGTTGTAGATTTTCGTGTGGACTGATTTTAGCGAAGGAGGCAAAAGCTGCTAATTTCAAAAAAGCTACTGCCCATGTTTTGAAAAGGTCTGTTTCGGCCACTTAATTTGTGAGAAAAATTCTGGCCTTTTGGGACATGAAAGTATATGTTATAAAGTACCTCGTGTCAAAAAATGAGCTCATTCTAACTTAAAATGAGCAAGTTATGACCATTTCAATATTTAGGTTTTTTTGACGAAAAATGCTATAACCGGAGTTCTATAACTCCGATAACCATGAAATTTAAACTGGAAGCTCACGTTGACATGTGTAAGATTCTGCCAAGATTTGGGATTTATGGAGTTAAACTTGAGGTAGCTAATTTCTTAAGGAATTAATTAGAAATTGATTTTTGAAAAATAGTAAATAAATTTTAAAAATTCTGAGAAAAATATATTTTCATTATGGGACTATGTTATGCTAAATCCCAGAAAATAAATATTTTTGGAACTGATTTGGTATTTTTCATGAAAATGATCTAGTTATGAGTAAATGAGTTAAATATGTTATGTGAAGTAACAAAGTTGAAAAATAGGATTTTATGGCTTGGGAATCCTATATAGGGTATATGCAGATTTTTGATGAGGGATTTGATCATTGGTGATGAAATCTTATGAGTATGGCATTTTTGAATGATTAAATGCATTATTTGGTAAAGTGTAAACAATTGAAATAAATTGTTTATAAGTTTAAGAAGTGATTAAAATATTGTTATGATATTAATAATATTAGATTATGAGTGGTTGATAATATTTGGATAAATTTAAAGTCTTTAATAATTATCCTTGTTTTTGTTTGATTAATGCTTATATCATTGCCATGATCCTCATGCTTATATTGTGTTGAAAGTCATCTGTGGCTTACGTTCATAGATGGACTTGGTATGATTATGACCAGGGATTATTCGGTATAATCATGACCGTAATGTTATAAATGATGTGGTAAAAGTCATCTTTGGCCGTAGTGCATAGATGGACTTGGTATGATTATGACCAGAGATTATTCGGTATAATCATGACCGTAATGGAAAACACGAATATCCTTGGCCCGTAGTGCATGGATAATTCGTGGTCGTGATACTATTAAGCCGAGTCTCAGCATTATTGGTTTTACAGTTGTATATCTTTGGCCTGTAGTGCAAAGATGAATAGTTGATTATTGGTTATAAAGTTGTATATCTTTAGCCGTAGTGCAAAGATGAATTTATTAGTATGATTATGAGAAGGAGTTGTGATTTGGTATAACCATAATTTTTGATGTTTCAGGTGAAGATAGGTGATGTAAATTATCTTCGTCCTGGTTGCGAAAAGGAATTCAGAATCACAATTATGATTATGAGTTATTCATATAATTGTGGACAGGAATTGTTGATTGATGTTACAGGGATAAAATATTATTGGTGGACTTTTAACATGGAGGATATAATAGACCTGATGGTCTATTTGACTCTTTTAATGAATTGCTCGTTCCGCTGAAACTATGGTTGAAAAATTTTATCATCTACCATATGTTCTAAATCTTTGATTTATTACTGATGAATGTTATTGATAATTTAATTATCTTTAGTCATGATATTCTTTATTGGGCTAGTTGTGTTCACCCTTTTGCTTCACAATTCCTTTCAGGTAATAAGAGTGTAGATGGGTCAAGCGGGGATAACAGGGAAATAGTGAGATGGTCCAAGATCACAAGTTTCTCAATACATTATAAAAGCGGCATTTACATGCAATATATATTTGCATTGAGGACCTAAGATGTGCGTGTCGTATTTTATACGTCACTTGATAATTGATTTTGGTGAACAACAATAGTTTGATGAGTACCCAACTTTGGAAGGGTGTTTGGCCACTATCATACAAGATGTCTAATGACATACAATCTCATGTTATCATAAGACAGGGTTGTGCACATCCACTTGCTGAGTATATCTACAAGCACTACTTATATGATCTTGGAGTATATTTGAGATATAATTCTCACTTGGAGATAACTGAGATAATTATATGTCAAGAGAAGAATCATCATTGGAAGGAATATGATAGTAATCTTTTTGTTTTTCTTTGGGGTCTATTGGACCAACCAAGGATAATTCTCTGGGCATATGATATCTATCATAACTTAGATTCATGGCCTCCTATGTATGAAGGTTTCCTTGAGCTTTTCCCAAAGATTTTAATTTCTAAAATGAGCTTATTATCGTACTTTTTATGTAAAGTACCTTTGTAAGGTGTTGTGGTCGAGGCACCATGAGAGTTACATAGATTTTGTATTGAAACTCACAAACTTATCCGTTGTCAGATTTCTTCACTGCATACCAATTCAACATTGTATAAATGAAATTTGTATTTGATTTTTATGGAGTGATATCTGGCGACTCATAATGGGTCGTGAGGACCTATTTTGGGGGCGTCACATATTATCATTTTGTCGGCTACTCTCTTTTGGTTGGGTTGACTCATTATCGCGCTCCAATAACTGAGCCCTATTAACAACATCTGAATACAAACACAATTTATGAGAGATAAGATATTGACGTATCTCCGGTTTCAAACCTCTTCGAAACATTCGCGTCATTCTCTCTTCATTATCAACCAAATGGGACACAAACTGAGATAACTCGGCAAACTTGGCTTCGTACTGCGACACAGTCATGTTGGTTTGCTCCAGCTTGATGAACTTTACCTCTTTCATGTGACGAATACTTTTGGGAAAGTACTTGTCGTTGAAAAATTCTTGGAACTTCTCCGAAGTCATCTTCAGAGCGGCAGGTTGAGTACATTTTACAGATTCCCACCAGCAATCTGCCTCTGCACGCAACATGAAGGTGGCAAAGGGAACCTTTTTCTCCTCGGAGCATCCCAAGACATCAAATATCTTGCAGATCTGCTTTATCCATGTCTCCGCCTTAAGTGGTTTTGGCAATCCAAAAAACTCCGGTGGTCCCAGTTCCTTGAACTGCTTAGCGGTGACCGTCCGAGAGTTGCCAGTGTTTCCACCTGCATTTTGTACAGGAGCCGCTCTTGCCTGATGTTGCATGAATTGGATAAAGCCTCTGAATATTCCATCGTTAATCATCTGGTCAGTGTTATTATTTGCATGAGGATTGTCGCCTTCTTGATGCACATTGTCCTGATTATTGATCTGTGGAGACTCAACGGTCTCTTGTGCTCCATTGCTAATCTCAACATTCTCGGATGCCATTTTCAAATACTGCCACAAAACAAAGGTTAATTGACATGCAATATATTATCCCTATACTCTGACCGACTAATTAAATGCCAAATAAACTTAGATAGGTCATACTAGCGAAGGAATTCCCAGTCTCTCCCCTCCTAGTTCTTGTCTCACATCTCAGCCAGGGATCATATCCCTAAGCTCTGACACCAACTATGACGCCCCCAAAATAGGTATACATCACCCATCTTGAGTCGCCAAATACATGGTATAAAATTCAAATACAACTTAATTATACAACAGTCGTGTAAAATACGACAAAACATATGTTGTGAGTTTTAATACCAATATTGTCATCTAGACAATATCCACACTCAATTGAGTCCTCATTACATTTATTATCACACTACTTAACAGAATAGTGAGGACTACTAATGCTTTTATCTGGACCGTCACTCCGTTCCCCGACTAGTCCCTGCCACGTTCTCATTTCCTGAAGAGAACAATGAAAGTAAAGGGGTGAGCTCAACTGGACAAGTAAGAAATATTATGACTAAGATAATACAGAATAAATTATCGTTAGCCTTCAACAGTGTTAAACTGATACAATATAACAAACATCAAGTTTAACTGCAGCGGAACAAGCAATCCATTAAAAGAGTCAAGTAGAGAATAAAATCTACTATCTTTTATGATTTAAAAGGTTTTTCATCACTTTTATCGCTGAGACTCAGCTTAATAAATAATCCACATCATCTCTACACTACGACCAATGATATTCATTATTATCACAACCTCAAATTATCCATGCACTACGGGCCAAGGATATTCGTGTATTCATCAATGGTCATAATCATGCCAACAACTGTCCATCAATGCACTAAGGGCCAATGAGGACTTTTACCACATCATTTGTAACATTACGGTCATGATTATACCGATTAATCCCTGGTCATAATCATACCAAGTCCATCTATGCACTACAGGCCACAGATGACTTTCAACATAATATAAACATGATGATGATGACAATGGTATAAGAATTCAATAAAACAAGTTCAAGAATTAATTTATCCTGGAACTAATAACGTCCAAATTGTCAACATGATACTTCTTTGTAGAGTAAAATTCAAGAATGCTCAGAAAAATATTTCCATGAAAAGATATTGGATGAAGCGCAAATATCAAGGATATTCCACTAATTTCATGGAGTATAAAAGTCAAAACTTTAACCAACTGAGCATAATAAAGAATGGAATAACAAAAGAAATCACCAGGCATGCGATAGACCGCACAGACAGGTTATTCCATTAGAATAATAAATAACGGAATCAAATACGCGTAACGCACAAAAAGCGGATATTCCAATGAATTATAAATAACGGAACCGGTCAAAGAAATTTGCACCGGCGGATGTTCCAATGAATAATTAATAACGGAACCAGGTCATGTGTAAAACGCACGCATGTGATGTTCCAACGTAATAATAAAGAATGGAATAATGTAAGAATTTCACCATGTATGCGGTGCTTGGATGTAGGCGGAGTTATTCCAACATAATGATAAAGAATGGAATAACAGAAGAATTTCACCAAGTATATAGTTGACCGCGTATACATGTTATTCCAACAGAAATAAAAAAAATGGAATAACAGAAGTTTTCTTCATGAATATGAAAGAAATAATACCCCTTACCTTAGAACAAACTGGATATAGGAGTAGTGAAGTAGCAGAATATTTTTCTTCTTTCTCTCTATAGTTTCTCTCTCTAGAGTTTCCGTGAATTGGTAAGAAATAATGAAGGAATGAGCTTCTATTTATAGGAGAATGGACTGAATAGTAACTAATTCTTGAACGGTCCAGATTGATTTACTTTTAAACGGACGGTCCAGATTGGTTTACTATAAAATATTCTAATAAAACAAAATCTTTTAAATAAAATATAATATATTCTATTTATAATCTAATAAAATGAATAACTTTATAAAAGTATTCTGTTTTATATAAAAAGATTTTGCTATCTGAAACACTATGCGAACCTTATCTGAAACACTATGCATAATAAAATATAATATATTCTATTTATAGTCTAATAAAACGAAAAACTTTATAAAAGTATTCTGTTTTATATAAAAAGATTTTACTATGCAAAACATTATGCATAATAGAATATAATATATTCTATTTATAGTCTAATAAAACGAATAACTTTATAAAAGTATTCTGTTTTATATAAAAAGATTTTCTGTCTTATTACATTAATAATACTAATAAAACAAAACTTCATCATCATTATTATAATTCACACTATTAATCGACCAGGTCGTTCCCAGGAAAGAGGGGGCTTTCCAATAAGGATTTCTCCCTATCAAGCGTAATTAGGTGACCAAACCTCTCCTTAGCGTAACTTCTAGACATCGTTAATATTGCAAATAATAATATTAATAACTTCGTCCTCAATTATTGATTTAATAATATATAAAATATCGATAATAATTGAATCAATTAACGTGAGATACTATGCAACAATTCATCAAGCAATAATTAAACAAACCGAGTGACTTCTCACGTAAGCATCAATAATCAATACCGTGTGCTACTATATCAACCACGCGTATTCTCGTATTTTTAACACCGGTGTTTCAAATAGCTTAACGATAAAACTTCCGCCGTTATTTTCATAAAATATTTTTGTCGTTTACTCAATCTGACAATAATTATGTTGTGGGGTCCACTAATGATTGTGTCGTCGTACGAATATTCCCTGTTAAAACGAATATTCCCCAACCAATCGAATATTATATAACAACTTGCGTACTTTGCAAAATTTATATCTATTGCCCACAACTATAACATTATATCAAATTCATTCCATAATATTCAAAAATGATAATTATAGAAAATTCATCTTTATTCATAAAAGTTGGGGTCTTACATCAAATTCTGCATCTGAGTCTTCATCTTATTTTTCTTCTAAATCGGACGGTCCGGGTCATGCATTTTTCAATATCTCGCATGTCTCGAGTTTTCTACTAAAACAGACGGTGTCAGTCATTCGATTTCAAATTGCCTTTCCTAATGATTCGGACGTGTTAAGCTGTCTGATTTCAGCTGTCTTTCCTTCTGATTCGGACGGGTTAAACTGTCTAGATTCTGCTATTTTATTTCCACGTTCCAGATTACTTTTTCCTGCAGAATACTCATTCTCTTCCTTTGACAAATCATGGTTATGTTCATAAAAAAAATTATAAGTACAGATTCCTCATCATGATTGTCATGTATTAAATATGGAACATTTAGCACAATAAAAACTTTAGAATAAATAATATTATGAACCCTTGTGTTATATATAATTAAAACATTACTTAAAAAAACAATATGAGGTACTTACAGATTCCATCAAATAATTTATAGGTAACTACTATTCGTCTTCTTTTTGACCTTGAGACATCTACAAAATAAACAAATAATCTCTACCTTTTTGGTACCCAAATCTTCTTGGGTCCTTTTGGATTAGTAGCATATAAATCACATTTCTTTACCCAAATTTGTTTTATTCTAATTTTATTACAATTTGTATCAAAATGTCCTTTTAAACTACAATTTTTACAAGTAACAAAAGGTGAACAATAAAGAGTCTTATTCCTTGGTTTATTATTTATTACTCTAATTTTATTAGTAATGCTTGTAATGTTCTTAACAGGATTGTACCCAATTCCTTGTTTATCTAGACTTGACTTTTGAGCACCTAACATTATATTTAAATTCTCTTCCCCTTGAATAAATTTTGCAAGATCCTTTTTCAATGAAATTATTTCTTCTTCATTACTATTATTTTTATATCTTGACATCTCATGAAATAAAAATAATTCCCGTTTTAATTCAACCCAAAACAATAATAATAAGTATCACTCCGATGAGGAGAATTATTATTTATGTTTTGTCAAAAGTATATCATCCATGTAAAAAAAAATTAAATTTTAATACAAATACTTGATGGGAAATAATTCATAATATAATTTTAAATAAATTTATCACAAGGAAATTCATATCTAATATAACTAGATTCATGCATCTTACGAAGGGAACTCACAAAATTTGAGATTAGATACATGTATCAATATAATGGACCAATGATGGAGGCCGTAAAAAATACAATTTTTTCTCCCACTTGATTTTTTATTTATATAAAAATGAGGATTTTTAATTTATTTTAAAATATAAATTATATTAATATCCCATATTAATACATATAAACATGTAAACTAAGATACATGTATATTCACATTTAACAATTACAACATCATGAAAATTCAACAATTAAACATTATAATTGTTAACTACCAATAAATATATATGAATATGCATATTTAAGTAAAAGAGTTTTTTTACGTACAATTGGTTTGAGTGTGACTGTTATAACATTGAGGACTGGAGTTCAATTCCTTGTACCATTATTTTGACATTATAATTTTAAAATGTTTGACGGTTTGGGCCAGGGTAAACAACCTGGGCTTAATAGTTTTTGTTGCTTGAAGGTATTGATCTTCTGACCTCCCATAAACAGATACCTTATATTCCAACAAAAGACACTAAACCAAGCAATCAATCATACTATAATTTATCTAACATAAATACTTAATATATCACCTGTCAATGTTATTTCCATGTCATACTCTCAAGTCATATTTTTTTATTTAAGATTTAAAAAAATCAAGCATTGTGGTGGACCTTTCCAACCGCATTAAGAGCATCTCACCTTTTTCCATTGTTTTTGTATTAAGAAGTCATGCATATACATATTTCCTCTAGATAAAAAACAAAAGTGAGGCAGTTTTTGTGACGCTCCCAAAATAGGTATACACAACCCATTCTGAGTAGCCAGATTCACGGTATAGAATTCAAATACAAACTTCATTTATACAACTGTTGAACTGTCGTGCAAAATACGACAACGCATAAAGTTGTGAGTTTTAATACAAATATTGTTATGTATATAATACGACAATATTCATACTTAAATTATTACAATGCCATATAAAGTACAACACAAGAGAAGATTTATGTCCTCCTCATGCTAATGGAGTGCATTTTTGACGCTTCCAAAGTTGGGGTCTCATCACCCTATTGTTGTTCACTAAAATCAATTATTAAGTGACGTATAATATACAACACACTCATCTTAGGTCCTCAATACAATTATATATTGCATGTTATGCAATTTTATAATGTATTGAGAAACTTCCACAGTCTCGGACCTTCACACTATTCTCCTGTTATCCCCACTCGACCCAGTTACACTCTTAATAAAAGGAATTGTGAAGCAAAAGGGTGAGCACAAATAGCCTAGTAAAGAATATTATGACTAAGATAATTAATTTATCAATAGCCTTCATCAGTACTAAATCAGATATTTAGAACATATGGTAGATGATAAAAGTTTTCAACCATAATTACAGCGGAATCAACAATCCATTAGAAGAGTCAAGTAGAACATAATGGCTACTATCTCCTCCAAATTAAAAGTCACTCGTTAATATTTCATTCATGTAATACTCATCAATAGTTCTTTGTTGTACCCAAGACAAAGAGAACTCTCATCACTTATCTTCACCTTAAAAGGATAGTACTTCTGACAGGTATAGCGGAGATATTCTTGAAGAAAAACTTGCACTATTTACTACACTCAAATTTTCCTTAACTCAAAATAAATACGCTTAATATTGTAGAAGAAGAATTCTCTGATTCTGGTGTGATTTTCATTTCTAAACTAATCATCTTATTTATAGGAGAATGACAGAATACTATTTAGGAAATAATCACGACCGCATAAATAAAAAATTTTCACTAAGCAAATACTCGAAACTCGAAATTTTTATAAATTTACTATGCAGCACTATACAAATACTATGTAACACTATGCAAACACTATGCAATACAATGCAATCAAATAAAATATATTATATTCTATTTATAAAAAGTATTCTGTTTTATATAAAAAAAATTCTGTTTTATTACTATAAAGCAAAAAAACTGAGATAACTTTCTCTCGACGATTTTGAAAAATGAGAAAGTTGGGGTCCATGTAATAAGTCAAACTTACAACAAATACTTCATAAAAAACTCCTCTATTTATCACAACTCACTTGGCTTCTCAAAACACATTTTTAATAACATTTATTCATCATTAATATTATAATTCGCAATATTAACAACCAGATCATTCCTAGGAAAGTGGGGGCTTTTCTATAAAGACTTCTCCTTATTGGCGTGCAATTAGGTGACCAAATCCCTTTCCTCGACAGAACTTTCTAGACATTGTCAATAATACAAATAATAATATGAATAACTATGTCGTCTCAATTATTGATTGAATAATACAAAATATTATGCAGATGATACTATGACAATAATTGAATCAATAATATGAGATACTATGCATCAACTACTGTTGTAATAATTGAACAAAATTGAGTAACTTCTCACGTAAGCATCAATAATCAAAGATATTGTACAATACCGTGTGCTACTGTGCAACAACGTGTATTACTGTATTTCTATCACCGGGTATTTCAACAGGTAATGGTAAAAGTTTTGCCGTTATTTTTATGAAAAGTTATTTCTGTCGTTTCTAACTCCGACAGTAATTCCATTGTGAGGTCCACCAATGATTGTGCCGTCGTACGGATATTTTTCGACAAAAAGAATATTCTCCGACCAAACGAATATTCTATGACAACTTGCTTACTTTGTAAAATTTTCACATATCATCATTAACTTTAACCTTTTATCAATTTAACCATTTACTAAATAGAATAATAATTATAAGAAAATTGAATACTTTCATTTCATAAAATTTGGAGTCTAACAGTTTTAATTTAGCAAAACTGAATGTTTCATCATAACGAAACAGTACTAAAGAGAGAAGTATATATACACATATAATTTTACACAGGTGTAATAATTATTTATGTGTTCACACATTATGCTTGACATAAAAAAAATACCCATACAATCATGAATATTTTTTAAATTAAATAATATAAACATGATTTATGAAAATTATGAGTTAGCTTTGATATCAATTGTAGGAAACGATTTCCAAATAAATTAATAATTTTTACTTTTAAAAATTATTATCCCAAGATTTTATCATAATTTAGCAAAATCAAAAAAATAAATAAATTATATTTCATACCTCGTGCTTGGTTGTTAGCACAATGGAGAATTTTTTCTTCTTATTTTGATGATGGCTTTTCCACTCTCTTAATCTTTCTCTCTCTTAATCTTTCTCTCTATGACCCTTATTTTGATACGTATTTTTGTGAGTGTGAGCTCAAAATACTGTAGAGTGATAAAATATATAGAGTCCTTAACTCCCTGATATTTTTCAAGATGATTTGAAAACTCCAGAGATATATCTTATCATGTTATTTTGTTATATCTTAATAAGGGTTAAAGTCGGGATCAAGTAAGATTCTACAATTCTAGCTCCAATATAATACTAATTTCTGATTAACTCTTTAATCAATTAGAATTATATTAATTATAACTAATTCCACTAAATAGTTATAATTGAACTCTAGAATTAATAGAATTAAAATTAAATAATTAAATCCTTCCACTATTAGTATCTTACAAAAATACTCCTCTGCAATAATATCCATAAACGCGTGTAGAAATAAAACTGTTAACCCTCTACGTTTACGGCTTATATCATCGACTACATAATTTATAAACTTTTGATCACACATTAATTTAATAAATTAAATTAATACTTTAGTAATTTGAATTACTAAAATACTTGGCCAAGATTCTGATGATCAACCAATAAATTATATCAAGTGGATATTATAATTTAATTGTAGAATTCCATCTTGAAAAATACATGTTCCTAATTTCATAACATATATCACCCAACATATTGAGGTATTGATTGTATTTAAAATTTCACTCTTTAATATATTAAAGTGACATATATTATAAAATCAAGTTCATTATTCTCTCTGGGATTAAGAGTAATTGCACATTAATAGTAATTAAAAAATTATTTATAATAACAAAGATTTAACAAATAATTTTTCGTAATGATCTAGTTCTATGTATTTCAAAAATACACCAATACATTAGATTAAAGTATTCACTTTACATGTCTAAGACAAATCATCCAATCAAGTGTATTACAATCTACTAGAATGGTTTTTCTATTTCCATCTAAGATTAAGAACAATATATTTCTTTAATTATACATAACATAGAATTTATGCTTTCTGTATATGACACTCCTTCATATACATAAATTATAAAATGTATAATTATGGATAAAATTTATAATACATTTAATTATGCGAAATAAAATTAATTTTATTATTAAAATAATAAAATAAATATTAATATTGGGTTTTTCTGGACTTAAAATAAGAGAGAGCGTGGTGCGGTTTGGTGCGGTTTGAAGCTCAAACCGTACACGAAACCGCTTAGGTGCGGTTTAAAAAATTCAAAACCGCACATGAAACCGTTTGTGATTGGTGTGGTGCGTTTTGAACCGTATGGTTTGGTTTCATTTGGTGCGGTTTCGGTTCCAAAACCAATTGAAATAACAAACCCGTAAAATAGTTAACAAAATCATCCACGCAAACGTATTACACAGTGAACACAATCTTAGAGTTAATTTAGCAAAATAGTTCCAGGCATCAACAATTACATAGTTGATTAATACTATGTTATCACATTTGATTTAGGAAATACCAAGCCACTCTTGATTTGCAAACATAATCGATACTATTTATTCTTCATTCAACTCTGCAATATCTGTCTTCTAAAATAAAATGAGGAGACTATTTTATAGTAGAGAAATTATATATACTTGTTGCAAATTTAAGAAAACATGATGATTATTTGGTGCGGTTTCGGTTTTATGCGTACGGTTTTAACTAATAACCAAACAGAAATTGTAAATTTGATTTTTCAACCCATTTAAAACCGTCGCATACGTCGGAACTGTTGATGCATTTTTAATTGGTGCGATTTGCACGATTTTTAGTGCGGTTTCGATTCTAATTTGATTTCTTACTCGATCCTTAACATAAAACCTTACGGACCACCAAATCCCGCAGAAAATGCAAAGATCCCAAACCTCACTTTTGAATTTGTGTTCTTAAAGGAATTAAAGTCTCCTAATTTTGATATTAAACTAATCAAATTTAAGTAAAAACAAATCAGATCTAACAACCAACAAGCAGAAGATATGCAATAACAATTCACAAACATATTTTGAAATTAAAAACGTACAAGAACAGGAAAAAAAATGATTTGGTCAAGGAAAACATAAATTACACCTGAGAAAAACAGAACTAGTGACCGACCGACCGACCACTTACGGATCGATCGACCGATGAGAAAGTCAAAATCAGACGGTGAGAACAGACTAATCTTAATCTCTTCCTAAGAATCCGCAATCGGGAATGTAAAGGATCTGGTAAAAAGTCTAATACGAAATTGTCTTGGCAAGCAAAAATACGACATAGTACTACCAGGAGATTGTTCAGAAATTAAGTTAAAATAAAATATAAAAATATTTGACTAAAATAAATTATAAGTTAAAATAATATATAAATATTATTAAAATAAGGAAAAAATAATTTTTATATTTGATCAGACTTATTTATTTTAAAATGATTTATAAGTTATTTTTTAATAAATCAAAATTCATTACTTATCAAAAATAACTTAAAAGTTAAAAAATAAGTTTCCTTCAATAATTAAAAACAACTTATAAGTTATTGTCAAACAGACTCTTAGTGGGTTTTAATACCTCCGATGAGTCGATGACATCTTAAAAATTATGATCCCAAAATCAACACCATTTATACATGTATAAGTAGATTGATGTGATATAATTATTTTTTCTTTTGAATGTCTTAATCAAGCTATCTCTATATTAATAAAAGTAAAATAAGTTATACCAATAAATCAAGTAATCAATCGTGTGATATATAATTATTGAGAAGTAATTTATAGTCACAATTGTAAGAATTATTGTAGTCTTCCAACACATCTCTCACTGTTCAAAGTTTGATCTAATGGCCAGGAATTCTTCAGTCCGCAGTAGAGCCACCAAAATTAATGATTAGCCCATCAATTCGTCCAATAACCTAAGATTTAATAGGTAAAGTTATCCATTTATTTTAACTAGTCTTAATTGGATTGATTTTTTTTTTTTTGAAACAATAATTGGATTGGATTGAGTTAAATACATAATAAAATAAATAAATGGGTTAATGGGTAAAATCGTGGGTTAGATGGGTAAAAAACAAATATTATCCATCAATTGTGTGAAGAGCTTGCCATGGAACTGACGAGATGTTCAAGAATAAAGCAACTAAGCAAGAGTAAAAATCGGAAACAAACTCAGATGACGATCCGGTAGATCTAAAGCAAAACATAAACCATAATCCATAACTAAATAACCAAATAATTGAAATATTTCAATTTAAAAAATTCAATCTAATTCAATTAATCGATTTTATTCGTTTTTTACCAAGTACTAACTACATCTACATGTGCACACGAAGAGGATTTAAGAGACATGTTATGGGTGGAGTGGTGAGTTATTCGTTGCGGGGGAAGCAAAGTTTGGTGTATGGTGGGAACTACACGTGCTTCACTCAAATGACGGGTTGGTGAAGTGTTTGGCTCACTGTTTTGAAACTCGGCTCGTCGCTCTTTTAATATTTTTTATATTAAAAAATATTTAATATTAAAATTAACTATTTTTAGTAATATTGTAACTTAAATTTATTATGTTTTAGTTCATAAAAAATAAGATTTTTAAAATTTTATTAATTACTAATAATTTATATTTATGATGTTATCGGTTCAATAACGCTTCAACTACTAGTTCAACGAGTGACCCATTCACTAGATAATTTTTTCGGTTCAATAACTGATCCGTATTTGAAAACATTGATTTGGCTATTGAGGAGGATCATGATGATCATCATGAGGAGGGAAAGAATCGACGGTGGAGATTGTATAGTGAGAGCTTGGATAGGTTTGTGAAGGTTTGGAGAGCTGCTAATGTGTTCTGTGCACTTGGAAATTGATAGAGATAAATCAAATCAATCTCTTGACCAATTCTCTCCTAATCTTATGCTTACTGTTTGTAGATAATATTTGTTGTAAATGTTCCTTGATTTACTCCTTCTCCTCCAATTATTCTCTTTAATTCAAATTGTAATTATATCTAGGATAACTGTTATCATTTGTATTCACACTACATGTTGTATATATATACCTGACTAATATCAATAATAAAATAAGTTTCATTTTATTATTTCCTCTTATATGGTATCAAAGCCTTGATCCAAATTTTTTTCCTCTGTTTCCCACGGCTTTACACCCTTCTTCTCCTTCAATGGCATCCAATGATTGTTGCCTCTTTTATAGTTCCAATAAAAGAGCTCTAACTCATGCAAGTATACACGGGTCAACAAGTAATACAGAGTAAGTAAAGTATCGATCCCACAGAGAAAGTTGTTAACCTTAGACTACTTTGCATTAATTAACTCACTATATTTATATGCTAAGACTATTGACTTAATTGTTGATTTGAACTAATTATGATTACCAACTAAAAATAAGAATATAAATGGACTAAATATAATGTGGAAACAATTGTATCCTAACTTCATTCAATATTTCGTTTAATCGCCATATGTCATGCAAGAAGTGTTCACATATCACAGGGAGATAGCCAAGAGCACGAAGAGAGTTATAACCATTTTCCAATGCACTATAACCAACTCACATAGCATCTACAGATGTTAGACTCTATGTAATCATCAATACCATCACAACTACCATATTCCTATGCGCAATTACAATCCTATTGATTTTAAGCACAACTCTTATCCTAGCTCATACGGTGAAACAGTATATTCCTATCTGAATCACAAAATATGCAAGACTTACTCTAGCCCCATATTCGCATGCTATCATGATTACAATCCATATTTATATGTTCATTTTCAATCCCATACAAATACTGAAACGAATGATTATCAGTCATTCATACATGTAAAACAACCATGATAGATACCCCATATGATATGCACAACAAATCTAACATTTAGATGTACAACCAAACTACATATTAAAATCCGTTAGAATCCCATAATGGAGTTTAGTTCATGGCTGAACCAAAAGCCATTATGGGATCAAGGCTAAACATGATCAATAAACAAACGAATGAAAGTAAGAAAGAGAGAACGATCAAACCCAATCGCTGAATAGTAATCAATGATTAACTATTAAATCACCAAAGGAATCCAATAAACAAGAATCAAAATCCATGATGGTAAAGAATTCCGAGAAGAAGAGAAATAGACGTTATGGCTTCCTTCTCCATTGGAATCTCTCCCAAGGTGTAAACCCTAGTTATTACTCTAGAAAATACGTAATAAAAGTCACCTCCTCCTCTGACACCAGTCAGAATCGTTTTAAACCCAATTACACATCATTTAATTGAGAATTAAAATAAAACAAATTACAAGATCGAAGATCGCGCATGCATTGCCATGCAAGCCTCTAGTATCTCTATCTCTGGCTACTTGAGACTTACGATATGTTAGGCGGTCCCAGACGTCCTCTCGCATGCGGTCACAATCATGCCTCGCGGCGTAGCGTTGAGTAGCTTCATGTGCTCATGACCATTGCCTCGCGGGCGCTTAACTTGCAGAAAGTTCCCCATGTATAGCCTCCACGCATCCTTGCGGTATGAAGTCTTCACCGCTTTGTCACGCGGTCATGGCGGCAGGTCTTCTGCGATTCTTTGAGTCTGGTTTTGCTCTGCTGCTGTTGCTACTTGCTCACACTTGCTTTAATCCTCTTGCTTGCTTGATTTTCATGCCTTATTGTACCCCCATGCCATGCACCTCCTCGCCTTGTGACTAGTCTTCGCGCATCCGCTCACCGATACCTCTAATTCCACCAAAATGAAGTCGATTTCTGCACTTATTCACAAAAAAGAGTTTTAAGCACGTGTAATGAAAAATAACGTAAAATGCAACTAAAACACAATGAAATGTACTTGATTTGGGCACAATTCGCATGGATTGATATACAATAAGTGAGTAAAAATACCACTTATCAAATACCCCCAAACTTGAACTGTTGCTTGCCCTCAAGCAATGCATATGAATGAACATTGGCAATGCAACTACTCTATGATGCAAACTAGTCTCACACAATCCCAACCATAACAGAATTTCAGCCATATTACCTCAGCGAATTATCCATATCCAAGATCATGATTGCCAACCAAACTATAGATATAACAACATACACTCAGATGATTCAAGAATGTTATAGAAATGTTGTGCGTGTGTGTGTGTATAGTGTTCACCAAAACTTGTACTAAGCAAAGAATACATGTGCTACAATGCTCAAAACAGAAAATTATAGTCTAAATCAAGACTCATGTGTACTCATACAACATAGACTGTTTCGACATATCAATGCAAACCAAGGTACACCGAGCTAAAAGCTTTTTTTTTACTCACGAGGGCGATTCTCGCACTTTCCCGCGGTGTTTATTGCCATTTTTCTTTTCTTCTTTATTTTTTTTATAAAGCGAGTGCGTTTTACGTTCCTTCTCACTTCCTTTACAAACGAGTGCGTTTTACGCTCCATCTCATTCCCTATTTAAACGAGTGCATTTTACGCTCCATCTCGTCCCAATTCAAACTTGCCCAGGTGTTCCCACAGTTTGAATGTCAATGTACCTAGTCTATATGCATATTCCACATATTCCTCTTTTTGAAACTACATGTTCTATTAAGCAACGCAACACATGTCTCTTACACTTACAAGTGATTGTGAACCTATTCGTGCATACCGAAAGCATTTAAACTGCACATGAATCCCATCGTGTAAAACATTATATCTAAGCTGTGCTATGCAACCTATTCGAAAATCTTTCACAATTCACTATCATCATTGGTCAGGCAAAAATTTCTATTATTGAGCAAGAATTTGTGTGAGACATGAAACTAAAATATACTAACACCATCTATAATGACTAAAATTGACAAATTTAATGCAAATTTTAACTAACACATAATCATGCAAAATTAAACTAAACATGCTAAAACAGAATGCAATCTAAACTACTATATAAGTACTCCAATACCCCCAAAATTAAAATGTTCAATGTTTGCATTGAATGAAGGTAAAGGGTATGAGAAAACTCTCCTATTGATCGGCATGACCACCCTCCTCGGGTGGTGAATTTGGTGGTGGATATGGCACGGCTGTCCCGAACTGGGGCCATTCAAGCATGGTTCCTTGATGCGTGAATGCTTCTGGTGAGTCTCCCAAGATTGTCAGACAAGGAATCGACTTTGCGTTCCAACTATCGGAGATGTCGATCGTTAGAGACAGGATGTGATCGGGTGGATGGACCTGCTTCATCGGTTTGTGGGGACTGTTTGGTTGGCTATGGTGAGGTGTGTCGGAGAATGAATCCACGGCCGCGCGGGTGTGGCTCACCACCGTCCAATCCTGGAGCTTAGCGATAGTGGCCGACGTAATGTCATGACTCGACTTCGTCAGCGTCCTCTGTCATCCATGGGACTCCTAACGCATCTGAAAAGTCTTGCTGCCATTGCGTCTTGGAATGCTCCCAGTCATGTTTCCCCGCCAATATCGCTACATGTTTTGATGAATGATGTGGCCGACATCTATGTACTTCCCTGTGATAATACCCCATAAAATGAGGTCTTGCTCCTTCGTGACGACATGCTTGTGAGTGGACAGAATTAGTTTGGCGCATATAAATAGATGCCATGCTTGGGCATAGCGATTCAAGGTGGAAGCTGGAAATGATAGAGGCTCAGCTGTTCCGACCTTGCAAGTCCACTTGGTGCTTGGGATGCACAATTTTGAAACCAATACATTCAAGTCCGTCGTTAAATGGTCACCAGTGACCCAATTTGCCGACCCAGTTGGTGGTGTATCAGTTATGCCATACACTGCTCTGATAGCTGAGGGGCGGAAATCCACTTGCACACGTCGAATGAATGTTATTCCTTGTTGCTCCATCTCCTTTGCGTTTGCATAAAATTCCCGAACTACTTCCATTGGGATAGGCATAGGTGTTGCGGCCAGGCTAACCTAGTTTCTTTCTTGGAGCATGTTCCATAGCTGTCCATCTTTCTTGGTGGGTTTAAAGCCTCGTTCCTTCATAAACGATTTACTCAGAAGATGATAATAGGTATGATGAGCTTCCTGGCTTAAGAAGTTTCTTCGTTCCGTGACATCATCATTGTGATCACTGGATGAGGATTCAGAGGTCAAAGAGATGGAGATTGCACGTCCTCTTTTTGGACCCATGATCAACTGCTATGCGGAGATTGTGAAGGGTTTGCAACACTGATAATACCCCCAAACTTGCTTGTGTCCAATCCAGCAAAATAAACCCTAGAATGACTCCAATGAGGATGGCTGGGTTATACGCATGTATTGGTAGTGAAGAGGCTTTTTATTATGGGAGAATAGAGAGGGATGCTTATAATAAAGCACGTAAAAAAAAAACCCGAGTCGACCACGGATTGAATTCTTAAAACAAAAAAAATTTCTTTTCTTGCTGTCGTGCGCGGACGCGCGGAGTTATATTGTCTGTCTCGCGCGGGCGCGTGAGGATGTTAAAATTTTCTGTAATTTGCGCGGGCGCGAGATAATACATGTTGGGACAGACGCGGCCGCGCGATGCACTCCCTAAGCTGCAGTCCCTGAATTTCTAAGCAGAGATTGTGGTGAGGGTAACCCAAAGCACCTACAATAAGATGAGTGCAACACAGATTATGTATCAAACAAAAGCAAAATGAGTCTAACTACTAGTTTACTAAAGAATGGAAAAGAGTTTACAGATGAAATTGATGGGTTGCCTCCCATCCAGCGCTAAGTTATAGTCAATTAGCTTGACTACCGCTGATGCTCATGTTGACGAGAGAATCGTGGTGACGTTGTGTCTGTCCACTTCGTCACCAAAGTAATGCTTCAACTGCTGGTCGTTTACCTTGAAGGGTTTGTTTGGGAATTGGTTATATATTTTAATTGCACCATACGGAAAGATAGTTTTCATTGTGAATGGACCCGACCAACGCGATTTCAGTTTTCCAGGGAAGAGTTTAAGTCTTGAATTATAGAGTAACACCCTTTGTCCTGGTTCAAACGTTCTATCCATTTTCCTACGGTCATGCCACCTCTTCACTTTTTCCTTGTATAACTTCGCATTCTCATATGCCTGTAATCTAAACTCATCTAACTCATTGAGCTGAAGTAGCCTTTTCTCCCCTGCAGTTGTCAAATCAAGGTTGAGCTTCTGTATTGCCCAATAAGCCTTATGCTCTAGCTCCATAGGGAGGTGACAGGCTTTGCCATACATAATTTGAAAAGGTGACATCCCCAACGGGGTTTTGTATGCGGTGCGATAAGCCCATACAACATCGTCTAATTTTAACGACAGTCCTTCCGTGTTGGATTCACAACTTTTTCCAGGATTCTTTTGACTTCTCGGTTTGATACTTCGACTTGGCCATTTGTTTATGGGTGATAAGTCGTATGATGCGATGATTCACCCCAGATTAGCTAGCAAGTTTGTGAATTTCACATTGCGAAGTATCGCCTTTGTCACTAATGATAGCCCTTGGAGTTCCAAACCTCGTAAAAATGCTTTTGTGTAGAAACTTGAGGACTACCTTGGCATCATTAGTCGGTAAAGCTGCAACCTCCACCCACTTTGAAACGTAATCCACTGCGAGCAAGATGTAGAGATTGCCGCAGGAAGAAACAAAAGGTCCCATGAAATTAATGCCCCATACATCGAAAATTTCTACTTCTAGGATGGTATTCAATGGCATCTCATTTCTTTTAGAGATATTACCCACTCGCTGACATCTGTCGCATCGCTGGACAAAACTGTAAGCGTCCTTGAAGATAGTTGGCCAGTAGAACCCTGCTTGTAGGACTCTTGCTGCTGTCCGTTCACCGCCATAGTGACCTCCATACACTGAGGAATGACACTGTTGTAGAATTCCCTCGGTCTCGCTATACGGAATACACCTTCTTATCACTTGATCTGAGCACTGTTTAAACAAGTAAGGCTCATCCCATATATACCATTTGACGTCATGTAGAAATTTCTTCTTCTGATAACCCACCAAGTCAGAAGGTACCGTCTTACTTACTAGATAATTTGCGAAATCTGCAAACCATGGCACTTCCCCTTTTACCACAAACAACTGCTCATCTGGAAAGGATTCATTGATCATAACATTATCTTGTACTTCCCTTTCCGGATTCTTGAGTCGAGATAAGTGGTCTGCCACTTGGTTTTCCGTTCCCTTTCTGTCCTTGATTTCCAAGTCAAATTCATACAGTAATAGAATCCATCTAATCAACCGTGGTTTTGCGTCCTTCTTGGCCATTAAATGTCGAATCGCTGCGTGATCCGTATACACTATCACTTTTGTTCCAATCAGATATGCTCGAAACTTATCAAAAGCGTATACCACTGCCAATAACTCTTTTTCTGTGGTGGTATAGTTCAATTGTGCATCCGTTAGGGTCTTGCTGGCATAATAGATCACATGAAATATCTTTTCTTTTCGCTACCCCAACACATCCCCTATGGCGTAATCACTAGCGTTGCACATCAATTCAAACGGTAAAGTCCAATTGGGTGCAGTAATTACTGGTGCTGAAATCAGTTTTCTCTTCAAGTGTTCAAACGCTGACATGCAGGTGTCATCAAAACTGAATTTCGCATCTTTCTCCAATAGGCTGCATAATGGTTTAGTGATTTTGGAGAAATCCTTAATGAACCTGCGGTAGAACCCTGCATGTCCCAGAAAACTACGCACTCCTTTTATTGATGTGGGTGGTGGCAGGTACTCAATGGTCTCTAGTTTCGCTTTATCCACCTCAAGTCCCGTCTTTGAAACTTTGTGTCCCAATATGATTCCTTCTTGTACCATGAAGTGACATTTTTCCCAATTTAGCACTAAATTTGTTTCAACACATCTCTTTAACACCATAACTAGATTCTCAAGGCATAAGTCAAATGAATCCCCGAAGACTGAGAAGTCATCCATAAATACCTCCACATTCTGT
This sequence comes from Panax quinquefolius, assembly GCA_020205615.1. Classification (NCBI taxonomy): domain Eukaryota; kingdom Viridiplantae; phylum Streptophyta; class Magnoliopsida; order Apiales; family Araliaceae; genus Panax; species Panax quinquefolius. The sequence goes on from CM035168.1 coordinate 85,354,276, forward strand.
TCCACCATGTCTGAGAATATGGCCATCATACATCTCTGAAACGTAGCTGGGGCGTTACACAACCCGAAAGACATTCTTCTGAAAACAAAAGTGCCATATGGACATGTGAACGTAGTCTTTTCCTGATCTTCTAGAGCTATCATAATTTGATTGTAACCCGAATAACCGTCCAGAAGGCAATAGTACTCATGCCCTGCTAGTCTGTCCAACATCTGATCGATGAATGGGAGCGGGAAATGATCTTTCCGTGTAACTTTATTGAGCTCGCGGTAATCCATGCAAACTCTCCACCCCGTTACTGTTTGTGTTGGGATTAACTCATTATTCTCGTTAGTCACGACTGTCATTCCACCCTTTTTTGGAACACACTGTACTGGGCTCACCCATGCGCTATCTAAGATTGGATAAATTATTCCTGCATCTAACCATTTTAGTACCTCTTTCTTGACCACTTCCTTCATTATTGGATTAGCCTCCTTTGCTGCTCAACTGTCGGCTTGCTACCATCTTCCATTAGGATCTTGTGCATGCAATACGAAGGGCTGATTCCTTTGATATATGCTATGGTCCATCCAATAGCTGATTTGAACTCTCTAAGCACTCGAAACAGTTTTTCTTCCTGGCAAGATATTAGTGCAGAAGCAATAATCACGGGTAATTTGGAATCTGAATTTAAAAATGCATACCTGAGATGTTCCAGAAGTGGCTTTAACTCCAATTCTGGAGGTGTCTCAAGAGATGGTTTTAGCTTTATTGAAGCATCTCCAGCTATTGTTAATGGCTCTGCAGGTGGTCTAAATCTCCTGAATTGGGGGTTGATATCCAGATATTGAACAAATTCATCAAATTTTTCATCCTCTGCATCTGAGTTCTCATCAGTGATATTCCTCAAAGGTTCATAGTCTGCTAGACTCTGTATGTCATCATCTAGAATCCGATTCACCCAATCAACAAAGACACAATCCTCCCCATCCGTTGGGACTTCCATGGCCTTGAAGGCATTAAAAATGACCTCTTGATCCTGAACGCGCATCGTGAGTTTCCTTTTTTGTACATCTATCAAAGTCCTGCCCGTGGCCAAGAATGGTCTTCCTAGTATGATCGGTATATCCTTGTCCTCTTCGAAATCTAGAATGATAAAATCAGCCAAAAAAATAAACTTATCCACTTTAACCAATACATCTTAGACAATTCCCCACGGATATGTGACGGACCGGTCAGCTAACTGTAACGATATGTTCGTCGGTCTTGGAGCCGGTAGTCCCAACTGGTTGAATACTGACAATTGCATCAAATTTATACTTGCTCCCAGATCACATAAACACTTGTTAAAATCCATCTTTCCAATGGTGCACGAAATTGTGAAACTACCCGGATCTTTTAACTTGGGAGGTAACTTGCATTGGAGCACTGCACTGCATTCCTCTGTCAAGGCTACCGTTTCAAACTCATCTAATCTCCTCTTCCTTGACAGGATACCTTTCATGAACTTTGCGTAGCTTGGCATTTGTTCCAATGCTTCGGCAAAAGGTATATTGATTTGCAGCTTTTTGAAGACCTCTAAAAACTTGCTAAATTATTTGTCATCTTTCTGCTTAACTAACCTCTGCGGATATGGTACTTGAGGGTGCAGTGGTTGTAATGGACTCTTGACCTTCTTTTCTGAACCTGCTGTATTCTTTTCTTCCAGCTGAACCTCAGAATTTTCCAGATTTTTCTCCTCGTCCTTCTTACGTTACGCTTACTTCATATGTGCAAGCTCTCCTCCTTGGTGTTGTCATGCGTGGGCGCGCGACTTGCAGACCCTGTCAAATCTTTCCCATATCGCAATGTTATTGCTTGACACTGCTCCTTCCCATCTCTTCTAGAATTCATCTCTGTGTTACTTGGCAAAGCACCCTGGGGCCTATTAGTAAGCATGTTCGCCATTTGCCCCATTTGCGTCTCTAAATTCTTGGTAGCCACTACTTGACTTTTGATCATAACCTTGGTGTTTGCTATGTATTTCAACATCATCTCCTCCGCTTCTGATTTCTTCTCTGGATGTGATGCAGCTGGAGTGTGGTGTTGTTGCTGTTAAGGAAATCCCGATGGAAACGGTGATTTTGGTGTAAACTGTGGCTGTGCTGACTGTAGTTGAAACTGTTGATTCGACTGGAACTGATTTTGTTGTTTTCCATGGTTGTTAGACCAACTAAAATTCGGGTGATTGCGGTTGTTGGGATGATATATGTTCTGAAATTGGCCTTGGTCTTTTCTGTAGTTGCTTACATACTATACTGATTCTGAGCTGATAGCACATTAATCCGTGGAGTGTGACCCCGCACAAATCTCACAAACGAAAGCAACTGTCTTCACTTTGCTCTCTGCCAAGGTGTCTATTTTCTTAGCCATAGCTGCCATTTGTGCTGACAACTGTGTAATCGTATCTACCTCCAACACACCTGCAACTTTGGGCTAAGACATCCGAGCTGTAGGATTTTGGTAGTCATTCGCGGCCATAGTCTCGATAAGCGTATAGGCGTCATCATAGCTTTTTGCCCATAATGCCCCCCCTGCGGCTGCATCTACAATCGGTCTGGATTGCCATCCCAAGCCATTGTAAAACGAATTAATCACCATCCAGTCTGGCAAACCATGATGTGGACACTTCCTAAGCATCTCTTTATACCTTTCCCATGCCTCATATAAGGTTTCGCCCTGTTGTTGCTCAAACTGAGATATGGCTGTCCTCATCTTTGCAGTCTTAGCCATTGGGAAGAATTTGACCAAGAACTTCTGTGCTAAGTCCTCCCATGTAGTGATCGATCCAGCCGGCAAAGAATGTAGCCAACTCCTTGCTTTATCCCTCAATGAAAATGGGAATAACCGTAGTCTGATGGCATCCTCCGCCACACCATTATATCTGAATGTGTCGCAAATCTCGATGAAGCTTAATAGGTGTTCGTTCGGATCATCCGTAGCAGCACCCCCAAATTGTACTGAGTTCTGCACCATCTGAATAGTGCCCGATTTTATTTCGAAGGTGTTTGTTTGCTATCGCCGGTCCGACTATCTTTGGATCAGAATTCATTTATGTTCTAAGCATGGAATATTCCCTTAGAGCCCGATGCTCTTCTCTTTGCTCAATTATTTGTTCTTCCGCCATATTGGATGTGCTGCTTTAACCGCTCTTGTAGATTTCTCGGCACACTCGCTTTCCAACCTTTTCCGTTAATATTAGCGTGCGCTGGTGTTAACTCTGAGTTGGATGATCGCGTGTGCATAAAATTCTACTAGTACCTGTAACCAAAAACAAAATAAAAATAGAAATGAGAAATGATTAGAATTGTCTAAGTCATACAATATAGCTTTAAACTAATGATAATTATCAAAATTAACGCCTTTCCCCGGCAACGGCGCCAAAAACTTGTTGCCTCTTTTATAGTTCCAATAAAAGAGCTCTAACTCATGCAAGTATACACGGGTTAACAAGTAATACAGAGTAAGTAAAGTATCGATCCCGCAGAGAAAGTTGTTAACCTTAGACTACTATGCATTAATTAACTCACTATATTTATATGCTAAGACTATTGACTTAATTGTTGATTTGAACTGATTATGATTACCAACTAAAAATAAGAATATAAATGGACTAAATATAATGTGGAAACAATGGGATCCTAACTTCATTCAATATTTCGTTTAATCGCCATATGTCATGCAAGAAGTGTTCACATATCACAGGGAGATAGCCAAGAGCACGAAGAGAGTTATAACCATTTTCCAATGCACTATAACCAACTCACATAGCATCTACAGATGTTAGACTCTATGTAATCATCAATACCATCACAACTACCATATTCCTATGCGCAATTGCAATCCTATTGATTTTAAGCACAACTCTTATCCTAGCTCATACGGTGAAACAGTATATTCCTATCTGAATCACAAAATATGCAAGACTTACTCTAGCCCCATATTCACATGCTATCATGATTACAATCCATATTTATATGTTCATTTCCAATCCCATACAAATACTGAAACGAATGATTATCAGTCATTCATACATGTAAAACAACCATGATAGATACCCCATATGATATGCACAATAAATCTAACATTTAGATGTACAACCAAACTACATATTAAAATCCGTTAGAATCCCATAATGGAGTTTAGTTCATGGCTGAACCAAAAGCCATTAAGGGATCAAGGCTAAACATGATCAATAAACAAACGAATGAAAGTAAGAAAGAGAGAACGATCAAACCCAATCGCTGAATAGTAATCAATGATTAACTATTAAATCACCAAAGGAATCCAATAAACAAGAATCAAAATCCACGATGGTAAAGAATTCCGAGAAGAAGAAGAGAAATAGACGTTATTCGTTCTCCGTTGGAATCTCTCCCAAGGTGTAAACCCTAGTTACTACTCTAGAAAATATGTAATAAAAGTCACATCCTCCTCTGACACCAGTCAGAATCATTTTAAAACCCAATTACACATCATTTAATTGAGAATTAAAAATAAAACAAATTACAGCATCAGTATCGCGCGCGGCCGCGCGAGTCTCTAGTATCTCTATCTCGCGGCCGCGAGACTTACAAATAAGTTAGGCCGATCCCAGACGTCTCTCATGCGGTCACAAGGCGATCATGCCTCATGGCACAAGGCTTGAGTAGCTCACGGGGGCGCGTCCATTGCCTCGCGGGCGCTTAACTTGCAGAAAGTTCCCCATGTATAGCCCTCGCACTGCATGGCAAGCACGAGTCCTCACTGCTTTGCCTTGCTGGCCATGACGCATCGACTTCGTGCTTCGCAATTCTTGAAGTCTGGTTTTTCTTTCTTCTTCTTCTTCTTCTTTGCTCACATTTGCTTTAATCCTCTTGCTTGCTTGATTTCCATGCCTCATTGTACCCCCATGCCATGTACCTCCTCGCCTTGCGACTAGTCTTCGCGCATCCGCTCACCGATACCTCTAATTCTACCAAAATGAAGCCGATTTCTGCACTTATTCACAAAAAGGAGTTTTAAGCACATGTAATGCAAAATAACGTGAAATGCAACTAAAACACAATGAAATGTACTTGAGTTGGGCACAATTCGCATGGATTGATATACAATAAGTGAGTAAAAATACCACTTATCAATGATCAATCTGTTATACCTAACACTGCTAAACCTACCAAGCCTTTCATCATCATCTCCCTTTCCCATATTCTCAAACTCACTCCCACAAACTATATCTCACGAAAAACTCAACTTGAAGCTACTCTCCTTGGCTATGATCTACATAAATTCATAGATGGTTCTCATCCCGCTCCCTCTAAAACCATTATCCAAAATGACTACCATTACTAATCCTGCCTACACCACATGGTTCCGTCAAGACAAGCTCATTCTTGGATCTCTTGCCGGCACGCTCTCCCACCCACTCGTTCCTCTCATTTCGCAATGTTCCACTACCCGTGACGCTTGGAAAACTCTTGCCAAGACCTATGCCAATCCCTCCAAAGGTCATCTCAAACAAATAAAAGATCATCTTCGCAATATTACCAAGGGCACACTGCTCGATTTCTCGACTATATGCAAGAAATCAAGTGTTGTCAGACCACTAACCTCTCTTCTCATCAGTCTCTTGATCCCGATGACATCATTGACAAAGTCCTTGATCAACTCAATGATCCCGACTATGATAGTGTCATCAATGTCATCCAAAGCCGTGAGACTCCTATTACGTTTGATGAGTTACATGAAAAACTCATCAACCGTGAACTCTCCCTCAAACACAAAGCCAAATCATCCAATATTTTTCCTGCCACTGTTAACTATGTTGCCAAACACCAAAACCGAAACTATCAAAACCGTCCTCCCTCTTCCAATGCCGGCCTTCTCCCCACTCCAAACCAATCCTATTCCCTTCCTACTACTCGCTCTTCTCAACCCTTCAAAGGACGGTGTCAATGGTGCCAAAATCAAGGTCATTATGTCTCCCAATATCCCATTTTTCGCTACCAATATCCAAATGCCATACTACTGTCACAACAACCCAACCCACCCGTGGTCCCTCCCCATACTCAACCTCTCCATGTCGTCAAAAGCTACGAATCTCCATTTCCTCGTGCCTATGCTACCACCGCTACTGACTCATCCTCCAATGGTTGGCTCCTCGATAGTGGTGCTACTCATCATGTCACCCATGATCTTGACAACCTTGCCCTTCACTCCCCCTATGATGGTACCGAGGAACTCATTATTGGAGATGGCTCGGGTCTAGCCATCTCAAACACTAGTTCAACTTCTTTTCTTACCCCTACTACTAAATTACATCTTAATCATATTCTTCATGTGCCTTCCGTTTCTCGCAATATTATTTCTATTTCTAAATTCTGTCATGATAATAATACTTCTATCACTTTCTTACCTAATTCTTATCTTGTGAAGGATCTTCGCACGGGGACAATTCTTCTTCAAGGCCCAACTAAATCTAGAATCTATGAATGGCATCCCACTAGTCCTGTTGTTCACTCCGTCCAAATCACATCTATTACTGATTGGCATAATAGATTAGGCCATCCATCTTATTCTATTCGACGTTATCTTAGCAATGTTTTTAATTTACATATTCCAAAGTCAATTTCTTTTCATTGTAATTCATGTGATTGTAATAAGAGCCACAAATTGCCATTCTACCAAAATACCATTCAATCTCATGGTCCTCTTGATGTTCTTTATAGTGATGTTTGGACTTCCCCCACCCTTTCTTATGATGGCTACAAATATTATTTTATCTTCGTTGATCATTATTCCAAATATGTGTGGTTTTATCCTCTTAAACACAAAAATGATGTTACTGCCATTTTTACTAAATTCAAACTCTTGGTTGAAAAATTCTTTAAACGCCCCATATTTACAATCTTTAGTGATAATGGTGGTGAATATATTGGTTTAGATACAACACTTAAGTCTCATGGCATAACTCATCTCACTTCCCCTCCTCATACGCCCGAACATAATGGCTATTCGGAGCATCGTCATCGTCATATTGTTAAAATAGGTCTTTCCCTTCTTACTCATTCCTCTATGCCACGAAAATATTGGCCTCTTGCCTTTGCTACTTCTTGCTATTTAATTAATCGTATGCCTACTCCTACGCTTCACCTTCAATCCCCTTACTCTAAACTCCATGGCCACACGCCTAATTATCTAAAACTTCATAGCTTTGGATGTCTTTGTTATCCATGGCTACGCCCCTATACCTCACATAAACTCGATCCTCGTTCCTCTCCTTGTGTTTTTGTGGGCTATTCCGCTACCCAAAGCGCCTATTATTTCCTTGCTCCTAACTCGAACAAAATCTATGTTTCTCGTCATGTCAAATTCATTGAGCATGAATTCCCTTTTTCCTCCTCTTCTATGTTGGCACCATCGCAACGTCCACCGAAACGGACGAATGGTGTGCATTTCATCTCCCCATTATTTCCACTGCCTCACCCACACCAGTTACCCTTTCCTAAAACCTGCAAGCTCCTCTCTCTCCTCTCTCACATCCCTCGACTACTTCAGCCGAATCCCCAACCCCCTCCTAGCTCTCGGTTTCCTCAACTCCCTCTCCTCCTCCTCCCCCTCCACCTCCACCTCCACCGCGTCCTCTCACTCGACTACAAAATAATATTTGTAAACCAATTGATAAATTGAACCTTCATGTCTCTCTTCCACCCTCTTCTACCGAGCCTACCACCATCACTCAAGCTCTCAAAAGCCCAGTTTGGCGTGCTGCCATGCAAACTGAATACAATGTCTTCCTCAAAAATAAAACATGGGACCTTGTTCCCTCCTCTCCATCACAAAATCTCATTGGTTGTAAGTGGGTATTTAGGACTAAGTATAACCCGAATGGCTCCATAGCCCGTCACAAGGCTCGCCTAGTAGCTAAAGGGTTCTACCAACGTCCCGGCCTAGACTATATTGAAACCTTTAGTCCCGTAGTTAAACCTGCTACTGTCTGTACCGTTCTCTCTCTAGCCATAACCTATGGGTTGTCTCTCCATCAACTTGACATTAATAATGCTTTTCTCCAAGGTTCTCTCATGGAGGACGTGTTTATGGTTCAACCCCCTGGTTTTGTTAGTCAATCTCATCCTACTCAAGTTTGCAAACTTCGCCAAGCTCTTTATGGTCTTAAACAAGCTCCCCGAGCTTGGTATAATGAAGTCAAATCCTATCTTCTTACTCTTGGTTTCACAAATTCTGTCTCAGACATCTTTATTTACTCTACGTAATAATAATGATCTAATCTACCTACTTGTCTATGTTGATGATATCATTATCACTGGCTCAAATTCCACTCTCTTAAACACATTCATCTCTCGATTCTCCTCTCGTTTCTCTCTTAAAGATCTTGGTAACCTATCCTATTTTCTTGACGTTGAAGTGTTCCCTCATCCTCAATGCATCTTTCTTCGCCAGCACAAATATATTCAAGACCTTTTAACCCGTGCTCATATGTCTACTGCCAAACCAGTACCCACCCCTATGGCCACGCATCCTCCTCTATCCAAACAAACTGGAATTTCTCTAGCCAACCCAACTGAATACTGAACACTTGTGGGAAGCTTGCAATATCTCTCTTTAATTAGACTTGACATCTCCTTTGCTGTAAACAAGTTATCTAAATACATGCACAAACCTACTGCAGATCATTGGGTCGCTCTCAAACGCCTATTACGCTATCTTTCAGGAACTACTACCCAAGGTTTACTACTTCGCCGAGACTCACCCACTCACTACTACAAAACAATAAATAGATAACGCGAAAAAAACGTTGTGGTTTCAGTCAGAAAAACGTTGTGGTTAAGGGTGTTATCTATTTGACACCCTAACACAACTTTTTTAAAACGTTATAGTTAAGTACATTACACAACGTTTTTAAGAAAAAAAAAAACGTTGTAGATTTGTTTTCCATAAATTAGCAGATGCTTAAAAACGTTGTAGAAGGTATGATTCCACAACGTTTTCTGGATAAAAACGTTGTAGTTTAATATATCAGACAACGTTTTTAACCAATTTATACAACATTTTTAAAATGTTGTAGATAAAGAAAAAAAAGTTGTGGTTCACCTATATTACCAATGCACCTTGCAATATGCTAACGCCGTGATATATATAAGTGCCGGTCTAAATTCTCATTTAAATTTAAAGCCAAAATGTATCAACCATTCAAAATACATCCCAATAATATCATTCGTTTACAATTTCAAATTACTACATCCACAAAATATACTAAACTATCCATAAAATTAAGTTGTGGAGCACAACATTTTAATTATTGCTAATCCTGATAGGAGTCACTGTTACAAGTCAAGTTTACATACCGAGAATTTGGGACATTCATGGATGTGTATATATGTTATTGGAGGAAATCCTTCTGTCCTCTGTAACTGTGCAGCCCACACTCCATATGTCAACAGCAAAGGCAAGCTCTGGATTAGCACCTTTTCCCAACATAGACTGCAAAACCTGCATAAAAAGAAATAAGTAAAATATTTTTGAAGAACTGGAAACATCAGTCAATGATATCATATAGCTACAAAAAGAAAATGACACCGCACATAAAAAAGCAAATAAGAAATCCACTAGTGATCTTAATAGGACAAAATTTAACAACTCACACCTGGAACTCACATCTAGTGTAAACAATAATAATTAACTAAACAACATGTCAGAGAAAATAATTTTAGCCCTAAAGTAACTTCAAAATTGAAAATTTAGTCCTATGTCTATTTTCAAATCTACTATGATGTGTTCACGTTGAAAGTTCTGAGAAGTTAGCAGAGACATGTTTGAAGCAAATAAATAATATTTGTAGAGAATGATCACCATATCAATGCCATCTTGATGGGAGTGGTGAGGCATGATGTAAATACATCAGCAGGAAACTCAACACTTTGAGGAAGAGACTCATGTACTTCACAAGTTTCCAGCAAGATGCAATCCCTAACAGAAGGTCCAGAAGAGTTGGAAGGAGTCCAATCCTGGAGCTATTCAAATATAATAAAATGTATAATAATTATAAAATAACTAAATTTACAGGAATTAAAAAAAATTATGATACAACCTGAAAATTTTTGTCATTATTCCCCTCTCCCATTATATAATATACACCTCCCCAGGTCTGCAATGACCTTCTTGAGCAAGAGCAACATGGCATACACCTTTATAATTTGGGTTAGCCTATGAAAAACACAAGTTAAATGTTGGGTATTACCCTCCTTCTTGACTCCTTTGTGCTAAATGTTAGGTATTACATAACTAGTATATACCTTTATTTCAGAGAAGCACTACCTGGGCAGATTTAGAAGTCTAACTGTGCTAAACCCGAGCATTAAGGGAAGCCTTAAGGCTATACACAGCTGTTGCTGCTTCTGTGGGCAGCAGCTGGGATCTTTATTCCATGACATCTTTGGCTTCTCCTTGGGTAGTCTAGTCGTAACTCATTGTTGGTATTTCCATCCCCTAAGATAGTCTACCACTGCAGCCCAAAAACACAGTTTATAGGATATATTGACTGCCTAGCTCTGCAGCACAGCGCAGCACCACGCTAGGCGCTGGCTGCAGCTGCCTGCAGCAGCTTCGGCAGTCCCCAGCTCCTTTATGACTTGATCATGATGCAAGTCTAGTGACCTTTGAATCATGGTTTGTTCATACCCACTTTTAGTTTACACAATACATTGCATATAGGGGTAATTTTGAATAAATAAAACCTTCATTTTAGTTCCAAGACACAGCCCAAAATAGTGGGTAAAATAGCTTGTGAGACCCCAAATTTTATGAAATAAAAGTATTCAATTTTTCTATTTTGGTAAATAGTTAAATTGATAAAAGTTTAAAGTTAAGGGTGACATTTGAAAATTTTTCAAAGTAAGCAAGTTGTCATAAAATAATCGGTGGTAAAATACGCGCATTGGTTGCGTAAGTAGCACACAAGATTGATTATTAATCTTTACGTGAGAAGTCACTTCATTTGATTCAATTATTGTTGATATTGTATATATTATTAAATCAATAATTGAGACGATCTGATTATTCATATTATTATTTGCATAATTAACAATGCCTGTAAGTTACATCGAGGAGAGTTTGGTCACCAAATCATACGCGCCAATAAGAAAAATCTTTATTAGAAGCACTCTTTCGCCTTTAAATCTAACCTGGTTGTTAATATCATGCGAGTTATAATAATAGTGAATAAATGTTATTAAAAATTGAATTTGAGTTCGGAGTTGAATTTGGAGACGCGGACGTGATATTTGAGTCCGGAACGATGAAATTAGTAAGAATAGACTATAAACACAAAATTTTCTGGGGTTGACTTTTTGGTCAAAAGTCAACAGTTGGCTTTCTCGGAAAAAGTCAAATTTCAAAATTTCAAAAATGAAATTGTTGAGAAAAATATTTTCATTGTGTTGGGATTATTGGTGTTAGTGAAAATCGACATTTATTTCGATAGTAATTGATGTCTGGAAGTTATATTGACCAACCGGGTAATTAATCGGGTAAATGAGCAATTAATTGCTATTAATTCACATACTATTAACTATTTGCTCACATGTGTTTACTATTGATTCACATTCTAGTACTATTAGGGGAGGTGGTGCAAGATTAATAATACTTGCATGACTAATTTAAAAATAGAGGTATAGTTGAAGATACTATACTATAATTAATTTTTTCACATGTTTAGATCTATTGAGTCACATGATTTACTATTGAGTCACATGATTTTACTATTGATTCACATGATTTACTATTAGGGGAGTTGGTGCAAGATTGATAATACTTGCAGGACCAAATTAAAAATGAAGAAAAAGAGGAAGGTATTATACTGTAATATTTTGAGCTCCAAAACGTGCAATTATTTAAACTATATTTTTCTATAAATAGAAGCTCATTCTTCCTTCATTTCTCACCAATTCACTAAAGTTATAGAGCAATTATTATAGAGAGAAAGAAGAAGAGAAGTCTGCTACCTCACTATTCCAGTATCCAGTTTTTTCTAAGGTAAGGGGTATTATTTCTTTCGTATTCATGAAGAAAACTTCTGTTATTCCATTCTTTATTATTCTGTTGGAATAACCTGTATATGCGAAGTACTGCATACATGGTGAAATTCTTTTGTTATTTCATTCCTTATTAACATCCTATCTATGCATATTACGCATGACCTGGTTTCATTCTTTATTATTCTGTTGGAATATCCTGTCTGTGCGGTTTACGCATGACTTGGTTCCATTCTTTATTATTCTGTTGGAATATTCTGTCTGTGCGGATTACGCATGACCTGGTTCCATTCTTTATTATTCTGTTGGAATATCCTATCTATGCATATTACGCATGACCTGGTTTCATTCTTTATTATTCTGTTGGAATATCCTGCATGCATGCGGTTTCACGCATTTACTTGGTTCCATTCTTTATTATTCTGTTGGAATAACCTATCTCGTATGCGATCTATCGCATGCATGGTGATTTCGTTGTTATTTCATTCTTTATTATTCTATTGGAATATCCTCATGCATGCATTATTTACCGACTTTGGTTCCATTATTTATTATTCTGCTGGAATAACTCGTGCTGCAAGGCTATCGCATGCGTGGTGATTTCTGCACGTTATTCTATTCTTTATTATTCTCATTGGAATATCCTCATTCAGTGCGTATTACGCTGACCTAGTTCCATTATTTATTATTCTCATTGGAATAACTCGCTATGTGGATTACCACATGCATGGTGAATGATCCTTCGTATTCATTCCTTATTAAATTATGAAAATGATCTGCATTTATGTGGATTACTGCATGGCGTTAAAATTCATTTGCGCTTTAAGTAATTTTTTGGACATTCAAAAATTCTAAAAAAATTTGGGAGGATATTATGATAAGTTTTCTAACATCTCCAAGTGGAATCACTGAAAGAGGAGTTATAGATTTTTGTATGGACTATTTTTAACAAAGCATGAAAAAGTGAAAAAAAGAGAAAAAAACTACTACCCACAATTTTGTAAGGGCTGTTTCGGCCACTTAATTTGTGAGAAAAATTTCGGCCTTTTGGGACATGGAAATATATGGTATAAAGTACCTCCTGTCCAAAAATGAGCTCATTCCGACTTAAAATGAGCAAGTTATGACTATTTCAATATTTGGATTTTTTTGACGAAAAACGCTATGACTGGAGTTCTATAACTCCAATGACCATGAAATTTAAACTGGAAGCTCACGTTAACATGTGTAAGATCCTACCAGGATTTGGGAATTTCTGGAGTTAAACTTGAGGTAGCAAATTTCTTAAGGAATTAATTAAAAATTGATTTTTGAAAAATACTTAAGGGAGTTGAAAAATTATAAAAAAATACTTGTTGTGTATGAAATATATGTATATATGTTTGGACAAAGGATATAAAAATAATAAGTTGATTTTTTAATTTTTCATGAAAATGGTTTAGTTACAAACATATGAGTTAAATATGTTATGTGAAGTTGAAGAATTGGAAAATAGGATTTTAGGGCTTGAAAATCTTATATAAGGTATATGTAGATTTTTGATGAGTGATTTGATCATTGGTGATGAAATCTTACGAGTATGGTGGCATTTTTGAATGATTAAATGCATTATTTGGTAAAGTGTAAACAATTAAAATAAATTGTTTATAAGTTTAAGAAGCGATTAAAATATTATTATAATATTAATAATATTAGATTATGAGTTTATTAAGTAATTGATAATATTTGGATAAATTTAAAGTCTTTAATATTTATCCATGATTTCGTTTGATTATTGCTTGTATTATTGTCATCATCCTCATGCTTATATTGTGATGAAAGTCATCTTTGACTTACGTGCATAGATGGACTTGGTATGATTATGACCAGAGATTATTCGGTGTAATCATGACCGTAATGTAACGAATGATGTGGTAAAAGTCCTCATTGGCCGGTAGTGTATTGATGGACAGTTTTTGGTATGATTATGACCAGGGATTATTCGGTATAGTCATGACCATTGATGATTTAATGAATATCATTGGCCCGTAGTGCAGGGATGATTCGATGATGTGGTTTATTTATTAAGCTGAGTCTCAGCAATAAAAATTGATGAAAACATTTTAAATCATAAAAGATAGTAGATATTATGCTCTACTTGACTCTTCTAATGGATTGCTTATTCCGCTGCAGTTAAACTTGATGTCTATTGTATTTTATCAATTTAACATTATTGAAGACTAATGATAATTTATTCTGCATTATCTTAGTCATAATATTTCTTACTGGGCTAGTTGAGCTCACCCTTTCTTTCACTTGTTCTTCTTGAAATGAGAACGTGGCCGACTAGTCGGGAACGAAGTGACGGTCGGATGATAGCATTAGTAGTCCTCACTATTCATTAAATAGTGTGACAATAAATATAATGAGGACTCCATTGAGTGTGGATATTGTCTAGATGACAATATTATTATTAAAACTCTTAGATTATGTTTTGTCGTATTTTACACGACTGTTGTATAATTAAGTTGTATTTGAATTTTATACCATGTAAGTGGCGACCCAAGATGGGTGATGTATACCTGTTTTGGGGGCGTCACATAGCTTGACACAATGAATTCAACCCATGGTTTTTGCTTGAAATTGCATCTCCTTGTAGTCTAGTAAGTTTAAACTTTCTAATTGTCATTATATGTGGTGTAAGTATCTAGCCCAAGCTTTAATTTCTATCAATTAACCAACAGTTAAGCAAAACAGTCCTTTAAGGACTTTTATCAAACTACTAATGTGCACACTTTAGAATTACTCGGCCACTTAATTTGTGAGAAAAATTCTAGCCTTTTGGGACATGAAAATATATGGTATAAAGTACCTCCTGTCCAAAAATGAGCTCATTCCGACTTAAAATGAGCAAGTTATGACCATTTCAATATTTAGGTTTCTTTGACGAAAAACGCTATAACCGGAGTTCTATAACTCCGATGTCCATGAAATTTAAACCGAAAGATCACGTTAACATGTGTAAGATCCTGCCAAGATTTGGGAATTTCTGGAGTTAAACTTGAGGTAGCTAATTTCTTAAGGAATTAATTAGAAATTGATTTTTGAAAAATAATAAATGAATTTTAAAATTCCGAGAAAAATATATGTTCAATATGGGACTATATTCTGCTAAATCCTAGAAAAGAAATATTTTTGGGACTGATTTGGTATTTTTCATGAAAATGATCTAGTTATGAGTAAATGAGTTAAATATGTTATGTGAAGTAACAAAGTTGGAAAATAGGATTTTATGGCTTGGAAATCCTATATAGGGTATATGAAAATTTTTGATGAGGGATTTGATCATTGGTGATGAAATCTTATGAGTATGACATTTTTGAATGATTAAATGTATTATTTGGTAAAGTGTAAATAATTAAAATAAATTGTTTATAAGGTGGCTGTGTGCTTATGCAGAATGGTAGAGTCATTGCGTACGCGTCACGATAACTGAAGGATTATGAGAAGGGGTATTCGACCCATGACTTGGAGTTAGCTGCAGTAGTTTTTGCTTTGAAAATCTGGAGGCACTATCTCTATGGGGAGAAGTGTGAAATATATACAGACCACAAGAGTTTGAAATATATTTTTACACAAAAAGACTTGAATATGCGCCAAAAAAGGTGGTTGGAGTTAATTAAGGACTACGATTGTGAGATTCTATACCATCCGGGTAAGGCAAATGTGGTGGCTGACGCCCTAAGTAGAAAAGGTCGGGAGAAATTGATGATGTTGACCGCTCAGGAGGAGCTAATTTTAGCAATGGGAAAGCTAGAATTGAAGTGAAGTATCCTATGGAGATTGACGAGAAGCTGTTCCAGATGCAAGCTGGTACAACCTTACTGGATAAAGTTTAGGAGGCTCAACTTCAGAACGAAGAATGTGAGAAAGTGAAGAAGAAGATATCTGGAGGGTTTGAACCTAGATTCAAAATAGACAGTGAGGGACTACTAAGATTTGAGAGCAGAATTTAGGTACCGCCAGTAACAGAGATTAAGGAAGAAATTTTGAGCGAAGCTCACAACTCAAGATATTCGATTCACCCTAGTAGCACCAAGATGTACCAAGATCTTCGACAACACTTTTGGTGGCCAAATTTGAAACGAGAGGTTGCAGAATGTGTTGCCAAGTTCCTAATATGTCAGAAAGTGAAAGAAGAACATCAGAGGCCGAGTGGGTTGCTACAACCTTTAGAAATTCCAGAATGGAAATGGGAACATATTACGATGGATTTCGTGGTTGGCCTATCGACAACTCAGAAAGGCTATGACGCAATATGAGTTATTGATGACCGATTGACGAAATCCGCACACTTCCTTCCGAGCAAAATTAGATTCAACCTAGATCTGTTGGCAATGTTATATGTGAAAGAGATTGTTTTAAGGCACGGAGTTCCGGTGTCAATTGTTTCTGATAGGGATCCGCGCTTTACGTCGAACTTCTGGAAACGTCTACAGGAATGCCTGGGTACATAGTTACGAATGAGTACGACATATCACCCTCAGACAGATGGAGAGAGTGAAAGAACAATTCAAACATTGGAAGATATGTTAAGAGCTTGTATAATGGACTTTAAAGGAAATTGGGATGACCATCTACCGCTCGTAGAGTTCGGCTACAACAACAGTTACCACGCTAGTATTGGCATGCCACCCTATGAAGCGTTATACGGCAGAAAGTGCAGAACTTTGCTATATTGGGATGAAGTGGGGGAAAGATAATTACTAGGCCCGAAATTAGTACAACAAACAACAGAAATAGTCAAAGTGATCCGAGCAAGATTGACAGCAGCTCAAGATAGACAGAAGAAATACGCCGATCCACACCGTAAGAATGTTGAATTCGAGCCGAGTAGTTATGTGTTTTTAAAGGTCTCTCCTTGGAAGGGAAAGATCAGGTTCGAAAAGAAAGGAAAATTAAGCCCAAGATTCATTGGACCCTTTGAAGTTCTGAGAAAGGTCGGAGAAGTTGCTTATGAGGTAGCCTTACCTCCAGCTCTAGAGAATGTCCACAACGTTTTCCATGTCTCAGTCTTACGACCCTACAAACCCGATTACAAGCACGTGATTGAATATGAACCCCTACATTTCGACAAAGACTCATCTTACGAAGAAATTCCTGTTCAAATTACCGACCGCAAAGAACAAGTTCTGAGAAATAAAGTAACACCTTCTACATTAAGGTAATTTGGAGGAACCACAACGTTTGAAGAAGCTACGTGGAACTCGAAGAGAATATGATCTTGAGAAATTATCCTCATTTATTTACTTAGATTGTTATATGCGATTACGGGGATAGAATCTTTGTAAGGGGGGGGAGAATGTAGCAGACGACTTGTTTGAGTTATGATTACGGGATAGAATCCTTTTAAGAGGGAAAGATGTGACAACCGTAATTTTGTAATTTAATTTTAATATTTATTTGATTGAATAAATATTTTTCGATGAATTAATTATTAGATTAAATAATTAATTGATGAAGTTGTGATAGATTAATTTAAATATATGTGTTACAATTATTAAATTAATGTGGAGAATTTTTATTATTCGAAGTATGTGATTATGTGAGCTTATTGTATTAAAAGAAATATTTAATAAGCCTATGTTATTTTAATTAATGTAATTATTAATTAGATATTTAATAATTTGACATTATTAAATGAGAATTTGAATTAAGTGACTATGTGAGAAATTATTATATTTTATTTAAAGTAAATTAAATAAGATATTGATTTATTTTATAAAGGAGTGTGACATTATTTAAACTATATGATAATGTTTTATTAAATTAAATGGTTTTTGAATTATTTTCTTTCTAGCCAAACATGACACTAAGGGAGGTTATGGGCAGTTAACCCATGACTGGTTAACTGACCACCAATGCATCAGTTCCTTTTCTATTTATCATACGTCTTCTTCTTTTCTATTATTCTTCTAAGTCTGATAAAAACATCACAGAGAGAGAGTTTGAGAAAATTGTTGAGAGAGATTGCTTGGTGTTTGAGAATTATTGAGGAAGGCTTTAATTCATCTCCTATTATTTTATCTACGCTTGGGTAATTCTCTCCAACCCAAATTCCTATTTTACGTCTTTTTAAGTTTTCATGAATATGGCCTAAGTCTTCTGTAAAGTTTCTGTAGTTGGAAAGGGTAACAATTGTGTGATTATGTGTTAATATATAACATCATAGCATGTTATATATATATATATATTATATGGGTTTCCATATCTTCAGTTTCATGAAATTATACAGTAAAAGATTTCAGAGTATGTTATATGGCCATATGGCCTTATACGTGTTTTTGGTATGTCAAACATAAATGGTTTTGCAAAATTTCCACATTGATATGATTATGCATGTTAAAATGAACAAAATGAAACTTGAATGGTTGGATTTGGCTTTATAACGAATCTGTAGCATTAAAATCCATGTTTTTGTTCAAGAACTTCAAGAACATCAAGAACAGTCCAATTTGCATGTTTTAATCCTGTGATTAAATGGATTAAAATCACTCCATAGATGTTAAGTAATGATTATGTACGAATTTTAACATGTGGGTATGTGTAATTTGGTGAAATTAGTGTTTAGGATGTGTTGTTTTAAGCTAAATTACGTGTTCGTCATGAATCGAAATTCAGTCACCGGGGTTTAAGCGTCATGGCGCTTGACTCCCACTCATTTCTCATGCCAAAGCGCCAATCCTGCATGTAAGAATTTACATGAAATGCCCTACCAAGAGCCAAAGATCTGACTTAGCGAAATGGCGGAAAATATTTTTTTTTAAAGTGTTCAAGTATAGGAATGTGTTGGTAACTTAGTCTAATGATTATAAAGACTTGTTAGACCTATAATGAGATGTTAAAATAAATTCTTAACATGTCCATAACACAATTACGTGTGGATTGAATGATCGAATGCATAATTAGTTTATTTTTCGTGAAGTCTTAATTTTACACTAAGTGTAATAATTGACTAAGTATGGTCATGAAGTCGAGATTAGACAAAGAGTAAAGTTATGATGTTAGTACGTTATTATTGACTGGTATTGTGAACGTAATTGATATGTCAGATTTAATTCAAAGAACGAGTTTGTTTAAGTGTAATCTACGCACGAGGCAAGTTTCTAAACCTTATCTTGTTACATTGAGCAAGTTTTTTACCTTAAACTTTCGTTAAGCAAGTTTCCTAACCCTACTTGTTATCGTTATATAAGTTGATTAATTCATCCTTCGATATTGAGCAAGTTCTCATTTTTATTGATCAAGCCTGTCTTGTATATTAAAGTTTATTAATCTTCAAGCATGATGTTGTTATACAATAATTATTCTATTGTATACCTTTTGAGATGTTATTCAAGTTAAATATTCATTTACTGTTAAACCTTGTTAGATTAGTTAACCCTTATTGATTCGACTAGTCCATAGTTGATGAGCGTTCTAAATTTTAGAACCCCTTGATGAATTATCCAAACCAAACTTCCTTTGGTGTGGACTCAAATGTCAAACTGAGATGAACAACCCTGTATAGGGGATTATTTACGCATTAGCGTTAAGATATTGTGCACAGTATGGTACTAAGGGCTGATCCCCCTAAGTACGAGAAGAAGAATCCATAGTCTTATAACTGTTAAAGGTTTCAAGTAAAAACACTTGACAACCTAGGACATAGTTCAAGGTCTTATGACCCTCAGAATTTCTTTTGATTCTTGTTATCCATTCTTGATTCAAAAGTTGAGCTTTATATCAGAAGTTATTATTTCTCTCGCATGTTATTATTCATTGTTATATTGTTATACTTGTGGGCAATTGTGCTCACTCTTGCGTAATAATAACATTGTAGTTAAGAACGAAAAGCGAATTTAACCTTCCACTAGTAAGGGCAAGGGCAAGCTTAGCAAGTAATGAAAATGCTTTTATTTATGTGATTATGTAATGATAGTTAGACTTGATGTTACTTAAGACTTATTTGTTTATGTTTTCCGCGCAGATGATTTAAGGTTAGAGTAACTTGGGATTTATTTATTATTCAATTGATGTAACCCCATAAGGGGGAGAGATTTTATTATTATTTATTTCTATTGCATGGTTTGCATTTATTTATGGGTAGATAGATAGATGATGCTTGTACAGTGAACACCAAATCCTATGGAAATGGAAGTACCGAATTTGGGGGTGTCACAGGTTGGTATCAAAGCTGTAAGGTTATGAACCTTAGGTGGGGGAAACAACCTTAGGTAGTAGCCTTGTAGAAGATTGAGACCATAGTAGTGGTTGACTCTTATCGAGTTATAAGAAATGAATTTCTAAATTCATTGAAGATAATAAAAGACTTTATGTGCTTATGTGTTAATCTATGTGTTCGCTAGCACGGATTAGTAACTAAAAGTTAAAATTTTGTTGTCAGGATGTCGGATGTTGGAGGAGCTAGTCGAGCTGGGGAGGAGCAACCCCGATTACCTATAGAGGAGGAGCCCCGAGACATTCATGTCGTCAGGGAACAGCTTGTACAGAGAGAGCCATCAATGTTGATCACTGTTGCTGGTCAGGAGCATGAGCCGGAGACAGATCCAGAGGAGGATCCTGAGGAAGAGGAAGAAGAAGAGGAATAAGAAGAGGAAGAAGAGGAGTTCCCACCGAACTCCATTGATGCAGAGATGTATGATGCACTCTATGATCGTAACGTGAGTTGCGGGATCTTGTTCGGATCCGACCGAGCAAAAGCCGTTAGTCGCCAGATTACTATTGAATTTGAAGGATAGAGAGATTGTGCCTCTTCACATACGTTTGGGAAACGTGGAATGGGATCTGGTTCACGAGAAGGGTCAGACCGAGGATAAGTCCGTAGAAATAGAGAAGTTAAAGAAGGATCTAAAGGATAGCTCAGAGAGGCTTGCCATAGCAGAGGAGGGCTGGGTACGAGAGTCACACCGTGCTGATCGTGCAGAAGATGATCGCCTTGCGAAGAAGGCTAAACTTGAGGAGACGTACTCTACACTACAAAATGCAATGGATGCAGTCCGAGATCGAGTTAGGAAGTATCCAATTCAGTTTGAGGATCTACCATCATATATGCTAGATCGCAGAACGATGTGCCGCATCATGGAGGAGGAACGTAGCAATGCTATCCAGCACCTTAACAGACAGTGATAGTATTAGTTTAAATATGTGAAAACTATTTGATAGTTAATGATGTAAATTCTGATATGTTCATAAATAAAGGAATATTGTGATGTTTTAAATCCTGTAGATTCTTTATCTCGGGATAATTGATGTAAATAGCAGTGATGCTATCTTATGATGTAAAGACTTTTGAATTAAATGAAAAGTCAAAGTTAATTGAAGTAATGTGTTAAGTGAGTTATGATTAAATGTTTAATTAAGTCTTAAATGTTTTAGAGATTGAGTAAAGATCTAATAAGCATATATTCTTAACAGAAATATGCCGCCTAGAAGACAAAATTGTCAGCAAGCCCAGGAAGGGTCAACAAACAATAACAACGACGCCAATGCTAACTCCGTTCAGCAATTGGTGAACCTTTTAGCTGGAGCACTTAATAATCAACCTCAAGCTCCACCAAATACTTCGTTTAAGGACTTCAAGGCGGTGGGACCGCCAGAATTTAAGGGTTCCATAAACCTAATTGAAGCTCAGACGTGGGTAATGGAGATGGAAAAGGTGTTCGATGTTGCTAGGGTAAGGGAAGATCAGAAGACTGCTTATGCAACGTTTATGCTGAAGTCCGAAGCCAGCTATTGGTGGCAGGCAAACAAAGTGAGAGGAGGTAAAGGTGTAATATCCTAGGAAAGATTCAAAGAGATGTTCTTCGAGATGTATTTTCTGACTAGTTCACAAAATCAGATGGAGGTTCAATTTCTAGAGTTAAAACAAGGGAATATGTCAGTAGCTGATTATGCGGCAAGGTTTAACGAGTTGGCTAGGTTCGCCACATACCAAGTGCACACTGATGAGAGGAAGGCAAGAGCGATTTGAAAGGGGATTTGAAGCCTAGTTGTATAGCAAAGTGTCAATGTTCCAATTGAACACTTTTGCGGGAGTGTTAGAGAAGGCCATACTTGCTGAGGGTGGAAGTGATGCAGTAACGAAGTATAATCAGGAGCAGAAGAAGAAGAGTGAGAAGGAAGGTAATAACAAGACTGGTGGGAGTAGCACTGGAGGTAATCATAGTCAGAAGAGGAAGTGGTCTGATAATTCGTCGGATGAAAGTCAACAGGGAGGGCAGAAGAAGAGGATAGAAGCGTGTCCAACCTACGAAAAAAATCACTTGGGAGTTTGCATGAAAGGGAAGCGAGTGTGCTACAATTGTGGTCAGGAAGGCCACATAGCACCAAACTGTCCGAACCCAAAGAAGGGTGCCTGTTTCACATGTGGATCAAAGGACCATCTTGCAAGAGATTGTCCTAAGAAGGGATCGGGAGGGACGAGTTCAGGAGGAAACAGAGGAAATACTGGTGGAAGCACCCTGACAATCGTAGCACCAACCGCAACCAACCGACCAACAGCTAGAACGTTCAACATGACAGTGCAGGATGTGGTACAGTCTCGCGATGTGGTGTCAGGTATCATTCCGATCAATAAAGTTAATGCTTATGTGTTATTTGATTCGGGTGCTACTTGTTCATTTATATCCGATGACTTTGCTAAGAACTTAGAATTGCTTAAGGACGAGTTAGAATACCCCATGAACATAGAAATTACGAATAGAGAAATTATCCCTGTTAAGTATGTGCACAAGAACTGTAGATTAGATATTAAGGGTAAAATCATGAACGTAGACCTTATCCCTATTCGAATTGGAGAATTTGATGTTATTTTGGGTATGGATTGGTTATCCAATTATGGGCGCGATAATCGATTTGTAAGAAGCACATTAACCTTATGACTCAAAACCGCCAAAGGTTGTGTTTTATGGTAGCAAATCGCCTGAACAAGCGAAGTTATCTAACGATGATGCGAGCGGGAAGATTGTTAAGGCAAGGCTGTGTAGGATATCTAGCTTACATAGTCAATAGTTGTAAAGAGAATCCGAAAATTGATGAGATTCCGGTAGTGAGAGATTTCGCAGACGTATTTCCGGATGATTTACCGGGACTTCCTCCAGATAGAGCAGTTGAATTCGTTATCGATTTGGCTCTAGGAACGGCCCCAATATCGAAGGCACCGTATCGAATGACACCGGTAGAGATGAAAGAACTGATGGTCCAACTACAATAATTACTGGATAAAAAGTATATTCAACCAAGCATATCACCGTAGGGAGCGCCGGTTTTATTTGTGAAGAAGAAGGATGGAATGATGCGGCTCTGCATCAACTATAGAGAACTGAATAAGGTCATGATTAAGAATAGGTATCCATTACCGCGAATCGACGACTTGTTCGATCAGTTAAAGGGAGCAAAATATTTTTCAAAGATAGATTTGAGAAGTGGTTATTATCAACTGAAGGTGAGACCAGAGGGATGTCTTCCAAGACGGCTGCTTTAGAACACGATACGGTCACTACGAATTTCTGGTAATGTCATTTGGTCTAACGAATGCTCCTGCAGCATTTATGGGCTTAATGAATGGAGTGTTCAAGCCGTTTTTGGATAAATTCATATGAAGAGCATTTGAGGTTGACATTAGAGACATTGAGAAGGGAGAAGTTGTATGCTAAGTTTTCAAAATGTGAATTCTGGATTGAAAGAGTACAATTTCTTGGACATGTGATTGATAAAGATGGAATTTCGGTGGATCCCTCCAAAGTCGAAGTTGTGATTAACTGGGATCAGCTGAAGATGCCATCGGAAGTAAGAAGTTTCCTTGGATTGGCAGGTTATTACAGAAGATTCATTCAGGATTTTTCCAAGATCGCAACTCCGCTGACAAATTTGACTAGGAAATCGGTGAAATTCGTTTGGACGGAGAAGTGTGAGGAAAGCTTTCAAGAATTAAAGAAGAGGTTGAGTACAGCACCTGTGTTATCTCTTCCGGATTACACAGGAATTTTTGTGGTATATAATGATGCGTCGCATAAAGGACTCGGCTGTGTGCTTATGCGAGCGGTGAAGTCATTACAGACTGCAGCGTCCACGACAACCGGAAGGATTATGAGAAGGGGTATCCGACCCATGACTTGGAGTTAGCTGCAGTGGTTTTTGCTTTGAAAATCTGGAGGCACTATCTCTATGGGGAGAAGTGTGAAATATATATAGACCACAAGAGTCTAAAATATATTTTTACACAAAAAGACTTGAATATGCGCCAAAGAAGGTGGTTGAAGTTAATTAAGGACTACGATTGTGAGATTCTATACCATCTGGGTAAGGCAAATGTGGTGGCTGACGCCCTAAGTAGAAAAGGTCGGGAGAAATTGATGATGTTGACCGCTCAGGAGGAGCTAATTTTAGCAATGGAAAAGCTAGAATTGGAAGTGAAGTATCCTATGGAGATTAACGAGAAGCTGTTCCAGATGCAAGCTGGTACAACCTTACTGGATAAAGTTAAGGAGGCTCAACTTCGTGATGAAGAATGTGAGAAGCGAAGAAGAAGATATCTCAAGGACCGAACCTAGATCCAAAATAGACAGTGAGGGACTACTAAGATTTGAGAGCAGAATTTGGGTACCGCCAGTAACAGAGATTAAGGAAGAAATTTTGAGCGAAGCTCACAACCCAAGATATTCGATTCACCTTGGTAGCACCAAGATGTACCAAGATCTTCGACAACACTTTTGGTGGCCAAATTTGAAATGAGAGGTTGCAGAGTGTGTTTCCAAGTGCCTAACATGTCAGAAAGTGAAAGCAGAACATCAGAGGCCGAGTGGGTTGCTACAACCTTTAGAAATTCCAGAATGGAAATGGGAACATATTGCGATGGATTTCGTGGTTGGCCTACCGACAACTCAGAAAGGCTACAACGCAGTATGGGTTATTGTTGACCGATTGACGAAATCCGCACACTTTCTTCAGATCAAAATCAGATTCAACCTAGATCAGTTGGCAAGGTTATATGTGAAAGAGATTATTTCTAGGCACGGAGTTCCGGTGTCAATTGTTTCTGATAGGGATCCGCGCTTTACGTCGAACTTCTGGAAACGTCTATAGGAATGCCTGGGTACACAATTATGAATGAGTACGGCATATCACCCTCAGACAGATGGATAGAGTGAAAGAACAATTCAAACATAAGAAGATATGTTAAGAGCTTGTATAATGGACTTTAAAGGAAATTGGGATGACCATCTACCACTCGTAGAGTTCGGCTACAACAACAGTTACCATGCTAGTATTGGCATGCCACCCTATGAAGCGTTATACGGCAGAAAGTGCAGAACTCCGCTATATTGGGATGAAGTGGGGGAAAGACTATTACTAGGTCCGAAATTGGTACAACAAATAGCAGAAATAGTCAAAGTGATCCGAGCGAGATTAACAGTAGCTTAAGATAGACAGAAGAAATACGCCGATCCACACCATAAGAATGTTGAATTCGAGCCGGGTAGTTATGTGTTTTTAAAGGTCTCTCATTGGAAGGGAAAGATTAGGTTCGGAAAGAAAGGAAAATTAAGCCCAAGATTCATTGGACCCTTTGAAATTCTGAGAAGGGTCGGAGAAGTTGCTTATGATGTAGCCTTACCTCCAGCTCTAGAGAATGTCCACAACGTTTTCCATGTCTCAGTCCTACGACCCTACAAACCCGATTACAAGAACGTGATTGAATATGAACCCCTACATTTCGACAAAGACTTATATTACGAAGAAATTCCTGTTCAAACTGTCGACCGCAAAGAACAAGTTCTGAGAAATAAAATAATACCTTCTGTTAAGGTAATTTGGAGGAACCACAACGCTGAAGAAGCTACGTGGGAACTCGAAGAGAATATGATGTAGAATTATCCTCATTTATTTACTTAGATTGTTATATCTCGATTACGGGGATGTAATCTTTGTAGGGGGGAGAATGTAACGGGACGACTTGTTTGAGTTATGATTCTGGGGATAAAATCCTTTTAAGAGGGGAAAGATGTGACAACCGTAATTTTGTAATTTAATTTTAATATTTATTTGATTGAATAAATATTTTTCGATGAATTAATTATTAGATTAAATAATTAATTGATGAAGTTGTGATATATTAATTTAATTATATGTGTTACATTTATTAAATTAATGTGGAGAATTTTTATTATTCGAAGTATGTGATTATGTAAGCTTATTGTATTAAAAGAAATATTTAATAAGCCTATGTTATTTTAATTAATGTAATTATTAATTAGATATTTAATAATTTGACATTATTAAATGAGAATTTGAATTAAGTGACTATGTGAGAAATTATTATATTTTATTTAAAGTAAATTAAATAAGATATTGATTTATTTTATAAAGGAGTGTGACATTATTTAAACTATATGATAATGTTTTATTAAATTAAATGGTTTTTGAATTATTTTCTTGCTAGCCAAACATGGCACTAAGGGAGGTTATGGGCAGTTAACCCATGACTGGGTAACTGACCACCAATGCATCAGTTCCTTTTCTATTTATCATACGTCTTCTTCTTTTCTATTATTCTTCTAAGTCTGATAAAAACATCACAGAGAGAGAGAGTTTGAGAAAATTGTTGAGAGAGATTGCTTGGTGTTTGAGAATTATTAAGGAAGGCTTTAATTCATCTCCTATTATTTTATCTACGCTTGGGTAATTCTCTCCAACCCAAAT
This sequence comes from Panax quinquefolius, assembly GCA_020205615.1. Classification (NCBI taxonomy): domain Eukaryota; kingdom Viridiplantae; phylum Streptophyta; class Magnoliopsida; order Apiales; family Araliaceae; genus Panax; species Panax quinquefolius. The sequence continues at coordinate 85,381,068 of CM035168.1, forward strand.
TCCTATTTTACGTCTTTTTAAGTTTTCATGAATATGGCCCAAGTCTTCTGTAAAGTTTCTGTAGTTGGAAAGGGTAACAATTGTGTGATTATGTGTTAATATATAACATCATAGCATGTTATATATATATTATATGGGTTTCCATATCTTCAGTTTCATGAAATTATATAGTAAAAGATTTTAGAGTATGTTATATGGCCATATGGCCTTATATGTGTTTTTGGTATGTCAAACATAAATGGGTTTGCAAAATTTCCATATTGATATGATTATGCATGTTAAAATGAACAAAATGAAACTTGAATGGTTGGATTTGGCTTTATAACGAATCTGTAGCATTAAAATCCATGTTTTTGTTCAAGAACTTCAAGAACAGTCCAATTTGCATGTTTTAATCCTGTGATTAAATGGATTAAAATCACTCCATAGATGTTAAGTAATGATTATGTACGAATTTTAACATGTGGGTATGTGTAATTTGGTGAAATTAGTGTTTAGGATGTGTTGTTTTCATTTGAATTACGTGTTCGTCATGAATCGGAAATTGAGTCTGGGGTTTCATGTGCATGGCTTTCAACTCCCAGCTCATTTCTCGTGCCAAAGCGCCCACCACCACTGTAAGTAATAGCCAAGAGCCAATCTGACTTAGCGAATGGCGGAAAATATTTTTTTAAAGTGTTCAAGTATAGGAATGTGTTGGTAACTTTGTCTAATGATTATAAAGACTTGTTAGACCTATAATGAGATGTTAAAATAAATTCTTAACATGTCCATAACACAATTACGTGTGGATTGAATGATCGAATGCATAATTAGTTTATTTTTCGTGAAGTCTTAATTTTACACTAAGTGTAATAATTGACTAAGTATGGTCATGAAGTCGAGAATAGACAAAGAGTAAAGTTATGATGTTAGTACGTTATTATTGACTGGTATTGTGAACGTAATTGATATGTAGGATTTAATTCAAAGAACGAGTTTGTTTAAGTATAATCTACGCACGAGGCAAGTTTCTAAACCTTATCTTGTTACATTGAGCAAGTTTCTTACCCTAAACTTTCGTTGAGCAAGTTTCCTAACCCTACTTGTTATCGTTATATAAGTTGATTAATTCATCCTTCGATATTGAGTAAGTTCTCATTTTTATTAATCAAGCATGTCTTGTATATTAAAGTTTATTAATCTTCAAGCATGATGTTTTTATACAATAATTATTCTATTGTATACCTTTTGAGATGTTATTCAAGTTAAATATTCATTTACTGTTAAACCTTGTTAGATTAGTGAACCCTTATTGATTCGACTAGTCCATAGTTGATGAGCGTTCTAAATTTTAGAACCCCTTGATGAATTATCCAAACCAAACTTCCTTTGGTGCGGACTCGAATGTCAAACTGAGATGAACAACCCTGTATAGGGGATTATTTACGCTTTAGCGTTAAGATATTAATGCATGTGATGGGTACTAAGGGCTGATCCCCTAAAGTACGAGAAAGAAGAATCCATAGTCTTATAGATCGTTAAAGGTTTCAAGTAAAAACACTTGACAACCTAGGACATAGTTCAAGGTCTTATGACCCTCAGAATTTCTTTTGATTCTTGTTATCCATTCTTGATTCAAAAGTTGAGCTTTATATCAGAAGTTATTATTTCTCTCGCATGTTTTTATTCATTGTTATATTGTTATACTTGTGGGCAATTGTGCTCACTCTTGCGTAATAATAACATTGCAGTTAAGAACGAAAGAGCAGACGAACCTTCCACTAGTAAGGGCAAGGGCAAGCTTAGCAAGTAATGAAGACTGTTTTATTTATGTGATTATGTAATGATAGTTAGACTTGATGTTACTTAAGACTTATTTGTTTATGTTTTCCGCACAGATGATTTAAGGTTAGAGTAACCTGGGATTTATTTATTATTCAGTTGATGTAACCCCATAAGGGGGAGAGATTTTATTATTATTTATTTCTATTGCATGGTTTGCATTTATTTATGGGTAGATATATAGATAATGCTTGTACAGTGAACACCAAATCCTGTGGAAATGGAAGTACCAGATTTGGGGGTGTTAAAATCGTTGTCATGATCCTCATGCTTATATTGTGTTAAAAGTCTTCTGTGACTTACGTGCATAGATGGACTTGGTATGATTATGACCAGGGATTATTCGGTATAATTATGACCGTAATGTTACAAATGATGTGGTAAAAGTCATCTTTGGCCCGTAGTGCATAGATGGACTTGGTATGAATATGACTAGGGATTATTCGGTATAATCATAACCGTAATTGAAAACACGAATATCCTTGGCCCGTAGTGCATGGATAATTCGTGGTCGTGATACTATTAAGCTGAGTCTCGGCATTATTGATTTTACAATTGTATATCTTTGGCCTTTAGTGCAAAGATGGACTGTTGGTTATTGGTTTTACAGTTGTATATCTTTGGCATGTAATGCAAAGATGAACTGTTGGTTATTGGTTATGCAGTTGTATATCTTTGGCCGTAGTGCAAAGATGAATTTAGTAGTATGATTATGAGCAGGAATTGTGATTTGGTATAACCATAATTTTTGATGTTTCAGGTGAAGATAGTTGAGGAAATTATCTTCGTCTTGGGTGCGAAAAGGAATTCAGAATCACAATTATGATTATGAGTTATTCATATGATTGTGGACAGGAATTGTTGATTGATGTTACAGGGATAAAGCATTATTGGTGGACTTTTAACATGGAGAAGATAATAGACCTAATGGTCTATTTGACTCTTTTAATGGATTGCTCGTTCTGCTGCAACTATGGTTGAAAAGTTTTATCATCTACCATATATTCTAAATCTCTGATTTATTATTGACGAAAGCTATTGATAATTTAATTATCTTTAGTTATGATATTCTTTACTGGGCTAGTTGTGCTCACCCTTTTGCTTCACAATTCCTTTCAGGTAATAAGAGTGTTGACGAGTCGAGCGGGGATAACAGGGGAATAGAACGGTGGTCTATAGCTGTTGAGGTTCTCCCTAAATAGTATGGAAATAATTTTATTGAGAACTTTAGATAAGTGTGTTGTATTGTATACGTCATTTGATATTTAATTTTGGTGAACCGAATAGGGTGAGGTGAACCTAACTTTGGAAGGGTGTTTTTGCCACTATCATACAAGATGTCTAATGACATACAACCACTTGTTACCATAAGACAGGGTTGTACACATACCCTTGTTGAGTATATCTACGAGCACCACCTATATGATCTTGGAGTTTATTTGAAATATAATTTTTACTTGGAGACAGTGGAGATAGTTATAAGTCAAGAGAAGACTCACCATTGGAAGAAACATGATAGTAATCTTCTCATTTTTCTTTGGGGTCTATTGGGTCAACCAAGGATAATTCTCTGGACATATGATATCTATCATAACTTAAATTCATGGCCTCCTATGTACGAAGGTTTCATTGAGCACTTCCCAAAGATTTTAATTTCTAAAACAGTTTTTGATTGTACTTTTATGTAACGTACCATTATAAGGTTGTGGTCGAGGCACCATGAGAGTTACATACATTTGTATTAAAACTCACAGTATACTTGTCGTCGTATTTTGCACGACAGTTGTATAAATGAAGTTGTCAGTAGTGTATTTTCTGGCGACCCAAGATGGGTGATGTATACCTATTTTGGGGGCATCACACCCTCACCCCTCACCCCTACACCCCCGCAACCCCGCTCACCCCATCTCTCTCTGTCACATCTCTTAACTTATTTCATTCATCTCATCTCTTTATTTTATTATTTCTCATGATTTACAAAAAAAAGAATTTTATTACAAATTTTATAAATATTAATATTGTTTTCTTTATTTCATATTTAACCTTAAAAGTGATGTTATAATGATAAATTTAAAATTATTATATTATTTTATAATACTATCAATTAAAAAATAAATTTCATGAAATAAATCTTCTATAAATAAGATTCCTTTTATAATCAAATGTAATTTTATATATTATCCCAATTCCATCACACTTTTCTCTTCCTCTTCCAGAAGAGAGAGAAAATATGTCCCAACAGATACACATTATTTTTTGTTTTTAAAAAATGAGTATTAATTTGAGATATATTTAATCTTAAAATTATATATATATATATATATATATATATATTATAAAGACCCCAACTTATTATGAATAAAATTAAATTTTCTCTATTTATTATCTTGAAATAATAAGGAGTTAATTTGATATAATACTTTGGTTATGGGCTAAATGTGCAAATTTTACAAAATAAGCAAGTGGTTATAAAATATTAATTTTTTGTTTGGGAATATTCGTTTGGTCGTGGAATATTCTTGTTGTTTGGGAATATTCAAATGCGAAATACAGATGACATTCGTGGGCCTCATAATGTAATAAGCTGTCGGATGAAGAAAATGACAAGTTTGAGTTTTTATAAATAACTGGCGTAGTTATTACCGAATAACACTTTGTTGAATACTCTTGGGTTAAAATACGATGTACGGCGTGGTCGCACAAGATAGCACACGGTATTTACGATATTTTGAATTATTAATTCTTACGTAAGAAGGCAATACTCAATAATAATTATTCTTAATTACTTTTTAATATTTTATTTTATTGATTCAATAATTGATGCGTTGATATTTTATATTATTGTTGTTTCAATAATTGTCACTGCACAGTATTTTTCATTATCAGATCAATAATTCATATTATTTGAATAATATTATTATATAGCATTATTGGAAATGTCTAGAAAGTTCTGTCTAAGGAGAGATTTGGTCACCTAATTGCAAGGCCAAGAAGGAGAAAATCCTTATGGAAAGCCCCTCTTTCCGGGAACTACCGTCATCATAATTGTGATTTTGTAATATTATTTGTGAATAATTAATTATTGATTATATGATAAGAAAATATTTATTTTATGTGGATATAATTGATGGATATATTTATGCGGTTATAATTGAAGGAATTAATGTTGAGGTGTTTTTGTCGGAATAGAGGTATTAAAAATTAAATCACTGTTCTTGGGATATATTGTGTGAGTTATAATTTTTAATCTGACCGTTGGATCGTTGTGATTTTTGGATATGTTATACATATATAAGTTGAGTATATGTCCATAAATTTTGAACTGTTAAAAATGAACGAATGATTTGTTATGAATTTTAAGAAGTGTCTGATTCGAAAATTAGGATTATAATTGATTTTGGTGAAAAATTCTAGAATTGAGTGGGCCCCACTTGTGATTGGTGAAAAAAATGTCTTTGAATTTTATTTCAAATGTGGTGGGTGGCAATAGTAGCGAGTAAAGCCATCGTGTAGCATGTCAAGTCCTTTTTGGGCTAACATTTTCCTATAAATAGAGGGCTAAGTTAGAATTGAAAATCACACCAGAAACATAAGCTTTCTCTCTTTCCCTCTCTATATTATCGAGCGTATTTTGTGAGTATTTAGATACTTTGAGAGTTGCCGTTCAGTACAAGTTTCATTCAGCATCACTTCCGACCTTTCATTCCGAAGTACTGATTCTTTGAGGTAAGGGATGTTATTTTCTTCTTAAATGATATTATTTTCTTCAATATCATTATGCTGAGATATTGTTATGAATTTTATTGTGGAATTTCTACCTTTTTGTGTTGGGGTTACTATTCACGTATACGGCACTATTCACGATATCTGCACTATTCAATTAAAAATGAAATTTTCTTTTTTTATCTCAGATGTCTTTTTTATGGTTACTATCTTTGATCAGATCCATGTTTTGATCTTTATTCTACTTCACACTTGGTTATTATGGAGTATTATTGAATTTGGATAAACCGAAATACGAATCCCTAATATTTGCCCTTCTGTTTCACTGGATTCATTCTCTAAAATGTTTTTCATCGTCCTCAGTCCTTAATGGTGATACTTAATAAATATCTTTGGCCTGTATTGCAAAGATGTATGATTACCTAATGAATATCTTTGGCCCGTAGTGCAAAGATGAACAGGTGTTGAGATGAACATGACTAACTGGTGATACAAATGAATATCTTTGGCCCGTAGTGCAAAGAAGAATGTTTGATGCAAGATGTATATTGATTGATGTTACAGGGATAAAATATTATTGACGGACTTTTAAATTCATAGATGATAGTAGATTTGATTATCTACTTAACTCTTCTAATGAATTGTTGTTTCCGCTGCAGTTGTTGATCTAAAACTTGTTGTCCATTGTATTCTATCAGATTTTTCCCTGTTGAAGACTAAGGATATTTTGTTGTATATTATCTTAGTCATAATATTCTTTACTGGGCTAGTTGAGCTCACCCTTTTCTTTTTTGTTCCATTTTTCTTCTCAGGTAGCGAGAACATATGCAGAACCAAATGGGGTATAGAGTGATGGTCCTAGTCAGTTGTTTTAGCAGTCCTCACTATTTTTGTAAAATAGTACATCAATAATTGTAAGGAGGACTTTATTTGGGTGTGGATATTGTCTAGAAGACAATATTTATATTTAAACTCATAGTATGTGTTGTCGTATTTTGCACGACAATTGTAATAATAAAGTTGTAGTTGTTTTTCTGTACCATGTATTTGGCGACTCAGAATGGGTGTTGTATACCTATTTTGGGGGCGTCACACACACACACACACACACACACACACATATATATATATATATATTATGTAGTTTTATTGATCTCATAATTACGTTGACTATTACTTAAAGTAAGGCTTAAATATGATTTATTACCCTAAACTATAGGCCATATTCCACTTCGGTGATCCACCTTTTAATTTTGTCAATTAGATGATTGAACTATTAATTTTTTTCCAATTACAACAAATTGAATCTGCCACGTCAGAAATTGCTGACGTGGCAATTTGGGTGGGCCATAAATCAGCTGAGTTGTAACTAAAAAAAGTATTTTAATTTTTAATTACATATGTATTATATAATAAAGGGCAAATTCGTCAAACTGATTTATGTCTCTCCTCCAACTCAACTCTGTTCCTGTTTATCGTCAAAAGCCTCCGATCACAAAGAATATTGAAGCTCTTCTCCTTTCTCAAAATCAACCCATAAATTAACATAGATCCTATAAAAAAAATCAAACACAACAAATTAAAGATGAAATCTACATCTTCATGATCTTCTTTTCTTTTTCTTTTTCGTCTTTTTTTTTTTCCATTGGAGATGAAAATCAACCATTACTAAGAAAAACAGATCCAAGTTTTTAGAGTGAAGATGGCGGAGGAGGGGTATTCTTGGATCGATTTGGGTTTGAAAATGACCCAGATCCGCATAAAATCAAGAAGCCATCACTTTTTCGTCAAAACCTCATGTTCGGACTCAACTCATTAGTAGAAGAAAGCACAAAATCGTTCAGTTCTTGAACCTTCAAATTTTGCACATCCGGATGTGTTTGATAATTTGCTCTTTGTTATTGTTGATTTCAATTTCACTTGATCCATCGAGGTTGGGTTTCGACGGTGGGTGGTGGTGACCGTCAGCTCGCTTCTTCTCCGATTGGAAGTAAGTGTCGACCCATCGAGCTCCATTTTGGCGAAATTTCATGGCGAAATCATTAAAATTTTGACAAGGATATCTATTTTGAGGAGATCTTGTGGATGAAGAAGTGCGATTTCACCCATGGAGTTTGCAGGAGATCAAATTAGGGCCAAGTTCGGATCTATACAGATCTAAAAAGTAAACAATTAATTTTAAGCACAATCCATTCAAAGATGAAATAAAACCCTAACATGCATTAATTTTTATGGGTTGTGACCATTTTACCCTCTATTATATCAAAATTATTTAATCAATAAATAAAAAATTATTTTTTTTATTACAACTCAGCTAATTAATGGCCCACCCAGATAGCCACGTCAGCAATTTCTGACGTGGCAGCTCAATTTATTGCAATTAGAAAAAATTAATAGTTCAATCATCTGATTGACAAAATTGAAAAGTGGATCACCGAAGTGGAATATGACCTATAGTTTAGGATAGTAAATCATATTTAAGCCTTAAAGTAATATGTAAATTTAAATTTTAAATTTTGAAAAATATTTTATATTTTCCTTTTAATTACTACAAGTTTTGATGACAAAATGAAAAAAACCTTCTCTCTCCCAAAAAGTCAAATTGAGCATCACTTTTTCGCACTTGTAGAAAGAGAAAAACAAGACATGACATTTTATTAGAGAGAAAAACAAGGCATAACGTGAATCTAAAAATAGTATGGTATAGAATATGGGTTGAAAAATGGTTAACCGGTTAACTAACTATATTTGTTTTAAAAAATATGGGTCCAAACTTTAACTATCTTGAATAAATAAAAATAGTTAACCAACCAATTTTGCTCAGCTTAATATATAACATTGACCCAACAGCTTAACTAACTATATCATGGCGCTCTAAGACAGTCACATAACATGTCCTCATCTTTAGAGGACAAGGAAGGGTTTTCTGCATCTTGTTCCCTTTTATTGACTTCCATTTCCTTCACAACAATGACTTTTTATGGTGTTTCAGATTGTTCCACCAAACCCTTAAGATAATACTGATGAATTTTAGCATAATTATAAGCAGTAGAGAGGGATTTTGGACATAGCTTTTGCACCTAACTTCTGACTTCTAAATTCTTCATTTAATCCCTTTATAAAACACTCAACAAAAATCATCTCAATTAACCCTTGATTCTGATTTGAAACCACCAATTGTAACTTGTGAAACCTTTCAATTAAGTTGTGGGTTTCTCAAATTGAGTCTTGCTAACCTTCCTTTTCTTGCAGCATATCGCTCGTCCATGACTCGATCGCTAGCTCCATGATCAGACCATTCTAGTTAGTCTCATATATCTCACTCCTTCTCTTGTAAAGTAAATTCTACCAAACCCAATTCTCTCTTTAACAGAGGAAGAAAGCTAGTACGTACGTAGTACGTACTATAAATTTTTATTATTTTCAAATAATTAATCATGCAATTTTCTTGGGGCTAGCTAACTGTGTTCACGCAACATCCTCACATAAATCAAAAGAGCGTTTGCAATATTTGCAGCTCATGTGTATTACAACTGAAGATTATTCTCAAAAATTTTAAATTTACGTAACTAATCAAAACGTTAAACACTACATAATAAATTACTACAACCCAATACATATAAAGGCACCCACTCCCAAATAATAAGACGGTTAATAATCTTTGCGTGGAGATGAAAAAAATTACTACCACGTAATTCTTTTATTTATTTTTTATAACATAATGTTCCTGGGCTGGACGTTAGAGGACAAGTAAATAAATAACTTAGAAATAAAAAGAGTACCGCGGGAATTTGGGGATATATATAGATTCATTTGTATTACAATAACTTCCACGAACCCAATTACTACCACTCTCTCCTCCTTCATCTCTCCTAAACCTACACTAATGGCGACTCATCAACAAGTATCTGTTCTTCTTCTGGCCTTCTTCTTGTTAGGTATTATTACAAGAAATTATATTGAATTACTTTCCGCCATCAATTTATTTAAATGATACATACACTACACAATTATTGTTATGTTATATATGCATGAAATTTTTTTTAATTTTAAAGCTATCTAATTGTATTTTTTGTTTAAATTGCAGGAACCCAAGTTTCATGTACTGAATTCACACTTCAAAACAGTTGTACCTACACAATCTGGCCCGGAACACTCTCCGGCAACGGAGCCGCCGTTCTGGGAGACGGTGGTTTCGCATTATCGCCTGGAGCATCTGTTCACTTCCAGGCACCACCCGGCTGGTCCGGCCGATTCTGGGGCCGAACCGGCTGCACCTTTGATGATGCCGGCGCCGGAAAGTGTATTACTGGTGACTGCGACGGCCGACTCAAGTGCAACGGAGGCGGGGCACCGCCAGTCACCCTAGTTGAATTCACACTTGCCGACGGAAACTCCGACATGGACTTCTACGACGTGAGCCTGGTGGACGGGTACAATGTGGGTATGGGGGTAAAGCCGGCCGCCGGCACCGGAGACTGCCAGTACGCCGGCTGCGTGAACGACCTGAATACAAACTGTCCGCCGGAGTTGCGGGTGATGAATGGTGAGGCAGTGGTGGCTTGTAAGAGCGCGTGTTTGGCATTTAATGCGCCGGAGTTTTGTTGCACAGGCGATCATGGGACGCCGGCGACGTGTTGGCCGACGCAGTATTCGGTTATGTTTAAGAATTCGTGTCCGACGGCCTATAGTTATGCTTACGATGATTTGTCTAGTACATGTACTTGTGCAGGGACGGATTATTTGATTACATTTTGCCCTCGATCGAGGTAGTTCATGAACAAGTAGTATATATATCCTATCATCATCTGGATTGGTTGGTCGGTTGTATTGATTTATGAGGAATTAATTTTTAATACGAAATGATAATTGGTATTTGTGCTGCAAATTACTAGTAGTACTAGTTTTCTTTTTTCTTTTGGGTTAATTAATTTTTATAAAATTTACGGTTTGATTTGAGGCCTGAAACTCCAGAATCCAGTCTTTGAGTTTATATTTTTCCCTTGTTGTAAAACTTAATATTTTTTTTTATAATTATTATGCGGATTTTATTCTTGCCCATAGAATAGTTGTTCAAAATTAGTATTGACATTAATAATATTAATTCAATATTATTTAAATTAGCAAATTTTAGGGTTTCAAATTAACTAATTAAAACTAAATTATTAACAAGTATAAAATTAAATTTAACCATTAAGATTACAATTTTCTCTAATGCCTCATCCAAATATCATTAAATTGTTTATGTAGAATTAATTGTCAATAGAAAATCACTAATAGTTTATATAATTATTTTTCAAATAATTATATAGCATATCTATTATTATTAATTTCACTATACTCTTATAAGAAATAATAATAATAATAATAATAATAATAATAATAATAATAATAATAATAATAATAATAATAATAATAATAATAATAATAATAATAATAAATTCATTAAGTATCATTCTCAACATATTGCTTGCGGTCTACGGGTATATTTCTATCCCGTCTACAAATTATCATTTTACTCCGAGGAAGAATTACTAATCACAAGTTATCATATTCAGATCTAAACTTATCGTTTAATTTCATATAGGTTATCAAATACAATTGATAGCTAGACAATCATTTATGAGGCACAAAACATTATAAACGATTCAAACATAATCAACAATAACCAAGAATGAGAATAAATTAATTTAAACTAAACATCGGGTTCAATATTTACAATCTCAATAAAAAGCTATGTCATAGCATAAGAATAAAACATCATTAATAAACCAAGTAACATCTTAGATTACAAAAATAAAAGGAAGAGAAAAGAAAACAAAAATTGTGTCACGCAGCCTTGCTCTCCAACAGGAGCGAATACAGAAATTTACCCCAGCAGGGGCGAAAATTTAGCTAGCAGAACAACTTTATAGGTATGAAAGTTGAATGAATTATTCAGGATAGTCTTAAATGTAAGATCCCGAATTTTATGAAATGAAAGTATCCAATTTTCTTATAATTATTATTCTATTTAATAAATGGTTAAATTGATAAAGGTTAAAGTTAAGGGTGGTATTTGAAAATTTTACAAAGTAAGCAAGTTGATATAAAATATTCGTTGTGTCGGGGAATATTCGATTGGTCGGGAATATTCGCTTTTAACAGGAATATTCGCATTGACTACAACACCATCATTGGTGGACCCCACAACGGAATAATTGTTTGAGTTAAAAAACTATGAAATATCTTTTATAAAAATAACTACGAAAGTTTTACCGTTAAACCGTTGAACTACCCGGTGGTAAAAGTACAAGAATATGCGTGGTTGCGTAGTAGCAGACACACCAGATTGATTATTGATGCTTACGTAAGAAGCCACTCAGTTACTCAATTATTGCTACGTAATTGTTGCATAGTATCTCACGTTATTTGATTCAATTATTATCACAGTATCATCTGCATAATATTTTATATTATTAAATCAATAATCGAGACAACAAAGTTATTCATATTATTATTTGCAATATTGACGATGTCTAGAAAGTTCTGTCGAGGAGAGGTTTAGTCACCTATTTGCGCGCCAATAGGGAGAAATCCTTATCGAAAAGCCCCCTCTTTCCTGGGAATGATGGTTGTTAAATATTGTGAGTTATAATATTAATGATGAATAATTGTTAAAGTATAAAGAATGTATTTATTGAAGATAAGTGAATTACAAAAGCTAGAGGAGTATAATGCAAACTTGGAAAACTTTAGGGGTACTAAAGTGTAATAAGTTAAATTAATCTGGACCGTCGGTGGTGATTTTAAAAGTAAATCAATCTGGACCGTCGGTTGTGGTTTTAATAGTAATTGTTGATCTATTTGTCAATCAAATATATGTGCAAGTGTACACAGTCAACAAGTAAGAAAGTGATAAGATAAAGTGTCGATCCCACATAGAATTCCAATCAATAAATCCCAACTACTAGCACTATACGAATTCAATTTTATTTAAACAACCGTAAAGTGTGATTTTTTTTACGAGAACTAAATTAGTTAATTAAAAATAGATTTCTCTAAAATTAAATCAACTAAAGAAAACTAAGATTTAACGAATGAATTCAGATAAATAAGGTTAAGACTCCAATATCCCCAATTATGAACTATAAACCAATTATCCAATTATCCCAATTATTATGCCTACTGAATTGTTAACAGGAATTCTAAGTGTCAAAAGCCCTTTTCCAAGTGATCAATTAAATTTTATTTAATCCAATTAATATTGCGATATTCCTATGCAAAACAATTAAATTAAACTCCTTTAATCCCAATTCCCAAAGTGTTACACGCAGTGAACAAATATTTCTATTCAATTCACGACCCTAATTATTCATCATCCAAATAATTAAGCATATATGTTATCATGTCCAGTTTTAACCCTAGATTTCCTCTCCTAAATCCTTTTAGAGTAACAAGGTAATTACTGGCCAAATAATAAATCAATAAACACAAGACATGATAAATAATTCACTTTGACATAAATAATTAGAATAAATCAAATAATTAATTTATAGACATAAAAGGTTCAATTGTAGTCTTAATAAAAGAATTAGTTCATAATAGAAATTAAAACCAACAATCTCTTGAAAAACATCCTTAAGGAATTACACAAATTGAAAATAAGGAGAAGAGAAAACTCTAAAGTAAATCCTTCAATCTTCAAGTAATCGCTTACTTAGCCTTCAATATGGTTGATCTTTTTTTTATTTCAGCAAAGCAGCCTTTATATACTCTTCTCATCTAACCATAATACTTTTCCCAATCAACATCTCAATTAGCTCCCAACTATGCAAGTCAAACTGTTAGTCAACACGCTACCGGTCAACAAACTCCTGGATTCAAATACCCGGTCTTGGATCAGTAGATCGAACCAATACCGAAATATTGGACTTTGAATTATTTACCAAATTTCCATTCAATAGTTCAAATCCCCAAATTGCCCCTACAGCTCTTGAATATGCAAAATAACAACTAAACATAGTAAAAATGCTTCTAAACGACTCGAGAATACAACAATTTAAGCCCTCGTGTATCCAATTTATGGGTATATTACCCAATTATTAGTAATCAATATGGACCGTCTATTCTAATAGTAAATCAATCTGGACCGTTCGTGAATTAGTTATTATTTAGTCATTTCTCCTATAAATAGAAGCTTAATTCTTCTTTCATTCTCACCAATTCACTGAGATTCACAAGAGAAACTATAGAGAGAGAAACTATAGAGAAGCAAGAAGAAGAGTATTCTCACATTTCACTATTGCGTAGATCCAAATTCTACTACTAAGGTAAGGGATATTATTTATTGTGTTCGTAAGGGTATTATTTCTTTCAGATTCATAAGGAATACTATCTTTCGATTCATCCTTTAATATGCTTCTAATAACTCTGTCTCACGCGATTACGTCATAGTATGACAAGTGAAAATCCATTCTTAGCTTTGTATGTTAATTCTTTTCATATTCTTAAATCTAAACTTACTGTGGTAAGTATTGCTTCTATAATCCTTGAAATTATTGGAATATTCTTGAGTTTTGCGCTTCATCTAGTATCATTTTATTGAAATATTGATCTGAACTCTCTTATTAAATATTAATATTTTTACCAGGGTACTATTCACTAAAATATTATTCACTCGGGTATTCAGGGCATTTTTCATGCTGGGGTACTATTCACTAGTTACTATTCACTAAAATACTATTCACTCGGGTATTCGGGACACTTTTCATGCTGAGGTACTATTCACGAGTTACTATTCATGGGTTATTATTCACCCAATTACTATTCACTATAATATTATTCACTCAGGTATTCAGGGCACTTTTCATGTCGGGATACTATTCACGAGTTACTATTCATGAGTTACTATTCACCCGATTACTATTCACTCAAATATTGTTCACTCGGGTATTCGGGGTGTCGACATTGGGATTTTTTGATGTCCCTTTTCGTTACTTGTTCTTTGGTGTTCTCATGTTAATGTGAGATTTATTTGAAAAAATAAGTGAAAAAAGTCTGACATGTGTAATGTCGACGATTGGAGTTTAAGAGTCGCCAGTTGGTGTATTTAACTAGTTGCACCAACGCAACCGAAAAGGTTTGCACATTGACCCAGTGATGTGACACTACTAAACGGGTCTGTGAAACAGAGATTCATTAAGGGTTCGGGGGCTTGGTTATGCGAAGGGAAGGAGTTAGGCACCCCCCGACATCCGTGTTGCCACGGTGACCGCCACTTCTCAAATAAATTGTTATATGAATTTGTGTGTGTGTGTGTGTGGATCAATGTGCAATTATTTGGAAGTAGTGTTGTACCTCGTTCGCACCTATATACAAGGGTTTGAATTTATAGAAAAATTCAGTTTTAACCAGATATAGCAATGAGGTTTTTATGAAAAAGGTTTTTCAAACCCTGTGCTCAATAGTAATTGAGGCCTTTGATACTTCCATTTTATTATCTAAATGTTCGGCTTGTTTACTTTTATTTTCGAGATGCGAGGCATCTACGAGAAAATAATATATGACGATCTTAGAACTCCTTATGGGCATGACATGACCATCCAAGGAAATTCGAGACACTATAAATAATGTACAAGTCTACATATTTGAAAATGTCCATCATGGGAACCCTAATCTAGATTCATGGTGAATCACTGTGATCACATGATTCCTAGGCTCACATAATCTTGCAATTTGTATGGAAAGCAAGATGGCGATTATATATATATAAAAGCAGTAAATATATATATATATATATATATATATGCATGATCAACCACCACGAAACAACTCATGGGGGATCAAATAAATATCCGTAACAATAAATGCTTAAATGCTATCCACAGTGAACTCAAAGGGACTTGAATGTAAATCATTTAAAAAAATATATATCAAGCGCAACGCCAGTGAACTCCAAGCGGGATTTAAATGTAAAGAAAGTCAGAAAAGCCAATGGAGGAAACTCCGGTGTGGCGCCCCAAAATTAGGTATACATCACCCATCTTGAGTTGCCACTTACATGGTACGTAATTTAAATACAACTTATTAACATAAGCGGTAGGTATACAATACGACATAAAGCGTGAGTTTAAATACAAATATCGCCTACTAGATATTATACAAACTCAAACAAAAAGTCCTCATTACAGATTATTATCACACTATTTTACGTAATAGTGAGGACTACTAATGCTATCTTCGGACCATCACTCGCTTTCCCCAGGCTACTCGTCCCAAATTTATATTATCATTTCACAAGAGAACAAAGAAAGAAAGGGTGAGCTCAACTAGCCCAAGAAGAAATATTATGACTAAGATAATGCGTAATAAATTATCAATAGTCTTGAATAATGTTAAACGATAAAATACAATAGACAACCAGCTTTAATCTGCGGCGAATATGCAATCCATTAAAAGAGTCAAGTAGAAAATAAAGTCTACTATCTTTTAGGTTTTAAAAGGTTTTTCATCATCATTATAGGCGAGACTCGACTTTAATAAATATTCCACATCATCGAATCACCCCCGCACTACTACCCAAGGATATTCTTTAGTATCACGACCACAATTATTCATGCACTACGGGCCAAGAATATTTGTGTATTCATTAATGGTCATGATCATGCCAACAATCATCCATCAATGCACTACTACCAATCGAGGATTTTTATCACATCATTTGTAACATTACGGTCATGATTACACCGAGTAGTCTCTCGGTCATAATCATACCAAGTCCATCTATGCACTTCTGAATACGTATGACTTTCAAAAAAATATAAACATGAGGATGATGACAATGATATAAGAATTCAATAAAACAAGTTCAAGAATTATTTTATCCAGAATTATTAACGTCCAAATTGTCAACATGATATCGTTTTGTAGAGTAAAATTCAAGAATGATCGTAAGAATATTTTCATGAAAAGATATCTTGGATGAAACGCAAATATCAAGGATATTCTACTAATTTCATGGAGTATAGAAGTCAAAGTTTTAACCAACCGGGTATAATAAAGAATGGAATAATAAAAGAAATCACCATGCATGCGATGAAGATCGCATGCATGTGTTATTCCAATGTAATAATAAATAACGGAACCAGTCGTGTGAAATTCACAATCGGCAGGATGTTCCAATGTAATAATAAAGATGGAACCGGATCCGGTGTAAAACACACGATAGGATATTCCAACAGTAATAATAAAGATTTTAACCAGTCCTGTAAAACACACGCATGAGATGTTCCAATGTAATAATAAAGATTTTAACCAGTCCTGGTGTAAAACACATGAGCATGGATGTTCCAACAGAATGATAAAGACGGAAACCGTGTCCTGTGTAAAACACATGCATGTGATGTTCCAAATGTAATAATAGAAGAATGTCACCAAGTATAGGGTAAACCACTTATCTGAGTTATTCCAATGTAATAATAAGCAATGGAATAACAATGCTTCTCTTCATGAATAAGAAAGAATAACACCCTTTACATTTGGTAGGAGATTGAATCTGCAGCGAAGTGTAGTAACAAAATACTCTTCTTCTTTCTCTTTATTCTCTCTATACTTTCTCTCTATATAGCTTGAATGAATTTATGAAAATAATGAAGCCCTAGGCCTCTATTTATAGAAGATTTCTAGCTTAGCACCGCTGTGTGAAAAAGCAAGTGGCTTGACGATTGGTGGTTTGACGCTTTTGAATGTGAAAACGACAAGTGGTTCGACGCTTTGTAATGTGAAACGACAAGTGGTTCGACGTCTGGTAAAGATAATTACTTATTAACGAAAGGTAAATACTATCGATTGTGAAGGTAAATACTATTCACAAGGGTAATTACTATCGACGAAGGTAAATACTATTCACAAGGGTAATTACTATTGACGAAAGGTAAATACTATTGATGAAGAGACTCTTAGATGATGACATATGAGGCCCCCATAAAATAATCAAACTTACCACAAATCATAACACATATTTAATCTTTCAATAATTATTAATCATTTATAACTTGTCGCCTCAATTATTGATTTAATACTATAACATATTATACGATGATGATCTTTGTGACAATAATTGAATCAATAATATAAGAGATATGATGCAAAGAATTATCAGAGTGATAATTGAGCATAATGAGTGACTTCTCACGTAAGCATCAATAATCAATACCGTAGTGCTTTCTTATGCAACCACGCCAGACATAGTATTCGCATTTTTTACCACCGGGTAGTTCAACAGCTTTAACGGTAACACCTCATAGTTATTTTTATAAAAATATTTTGTATCTTTTCAATCCGACAATAATGTTGTGGGGTCCACCAATGATTGAGCCATTGTACGAATATTCCCTAACAAAAAGAATATTCCCCGACCAAACGAATATTTTATAACAACTTGCATACTTTGCAAAATTTATAAATATTACCCACAACTATAACATTATATCAAATTTATTCCATAATATTCAAAAATAATATTTATAGAAAAATTCATCTTTATTTATAAAAGCTGGGGTCTTACAACCTCCCCTTCTTATGAAATTTCGCCCTCGAAATTAGGGTACGTACCTGGTATGTCGAAGAGGTAAGGATACCTTGATTTCATTTCAGATTCTAACTCCCAAGTCATTTCCTCAACATCGTGGTTCCTCCATAAAACTTTGACTTGAGGTATAACCTTGGAGCGTAGAATATGTTCTTTCTTATCCAAAATTTGAACAGAACCTCTTCATACGTCAAATCTTCCGCTATTTCGTCCTATTTTCTAACTCAATAATATGGTTCGGTCTTTTACATATTTACGTAACATAGATATGTGAAAACGCGTTGAACACGAGACATATTTGGCAGTAAAAGCGAGTCTATAGGCCACCGCCCTACTCGATCGAGGATTAAAATGGACCGATGAATCGAGGATTAAGTTTTCCTTTCCTTCCAAATCTTGTAACTCCTTTCCATGGAGCAACTCTTAACAACACATGATCTCCTATATCGAATTCCACGTCCTTTCGATGAAGATCAAAGATAACTCTTTTAATCGATTTTGTGAGGTTTTTATACGTTGTCGGATCATTTGAATCTTTTCCGTAGTCATACGTACCAACTCCGGTCCTAACAACGTTGCTTCACCCACCTCATCCCAAAGATATCGAGAACGACACTTTCTTCCATACAATGCTTCAATGGAGCCATGCCAATACTTGCTTGATAACTCGTTGTTGTAGGAAAACTCCACCAATGGTAAGAACTTGTCCCAACTCCCCTTGAAATCAAGGACACAGAGTCTTAATAGATCTTCAATAGTTTGAATAGTCCTCTCCATCGTCCATCAGATGCGAGGATGATATGCCGAGAGCTAAATCGTAAGTCCGTGCCCATAGCTTTTTGCAAACTAACCCAAAATCGTGAAGTGAATCTTGGGTCTCGATCGAAACTATGGATACCGCAAGCATACCATGCGATCTTACAATCTCGTTTATGTACATACGAGCAAGACGTTCAAGTGTATAAGTTTCTCGTGTCGGTAAGAAATGAGCGACTTGGTCAATCTATCAACAATGACCCAAATCGCATCAATGCCTTGAGAAACCTTAGGGAAGACCGAGAACGAAATCCATGGTAATGTGCTCCCACTTCCATTCTGGAATTTCAAGTGGTTGCAATGGACCTTTTGGTACTTGATGCTCCGCTTTAACTCGTTGACAAGTTAGACACCTTGAGATAAACAAATGTATCTCTCTCTTCATATTGCTCCACCAAAATGTATGATTTAATATCATGATACATTTTGGTACTCCCGAGATGGATTGCAAATGGTGGTGTGTTGTGCGCCTCCATCATGATATTATACTTTAAATCGTGGTCGTTAGGAACACAAAGTCCGGAGTTGACTTCAAGTATTCCTTTTCATCGATTCTTGCTTCCGTGATAGCACCTTCTTGCACTTTCTTCCTCATACGCATCGCCTCCAGTGTCAGTAGCTTGAGCAGCGACTTTAACTTTATCAATTAAAGTCGGTTCTTCTTTCGTATACTCATTTGTCATCATGCGTCCTCGAGTCTTTAATTCTATCTCCATCCTTTGCAAGTCACACAAAATGGGCCTTTGCGTTGACAATATCGCACTTCAGTACTTGCATATGATTTCCTACTCAATGCGTCATTTACCACGCTTTGCTTTTCGGGATGGTATTGGATGGTATGATCATAATCTTTCAACAGCCAAGCCAACGCTATTGTCGCGTGTTGAGTTCCTTTTGAGTGAAGAAATATTTGAGGCTTTTATGATCCGTAAAGATCTCCACTTTCTCCCCATACAAGTAATGCCTCCACATTTTAAGTGCAAGAAGATAATTTGCTAACTCTAGATCATGAGTAGGATAATTCCTCTCATATTCTTTGAGTTGTCGCGAGGCATAAACTATAACTTTTCCATGTTGCATAAGAACACATCCCAATCCTTTGCTCAAGCATCATCAGTAGATGACAAATCCTCCGAGCCGATGGTATTGTCGAGCAGTCTTTGAAATAAGTCTCCTCTTGAGTTCTTGAAAACTCTTCTCACATTCTTCACTCCAACCGAACTTTGTATCTTTCCGAGTCAATTTGAGTCAATGGAATAGCGATTCGAGAAAATCCTTCCATGAATCTCCGATAATAACCAATTAAACCGAGAAAGTTACGATTTTTGGTCATTGATTTAGGTTGTTCCCGACTTTGAATAGCTTCAATCTTTCTTTGGGTCAATGATATTCCATGACTTGATACCACGTGCCCAAGGAATGCTACTTCTTCAAGCCGAACTCGTGCATTTCTTCAACTTGGCATAAAGCTTATATTCACGAAGCTTTTGGAGTGTCGACCTCAAGTGTTGCTCATGATCTTCACGGCTTTTGGAATAAATAAGGATGTCATCAATAAAGATGACCACAAAGTGATCTAAATATTCCTTGAATACTTTGGGTTCATCATATCCATGAAGGCGTGAGGAGCATTAGTCAATCCAAAGGACATGACTAGAATTCATAATGCCCGTCTCGAAGTTCTCGAAAGCCGCCTTTGGAATGTCACGGTTCTAATCTTCAATTGGTGATATCCTAACGAAGATCAATCTTTGAAAAGAATTTGGCTCCTTATGGCGGGTCAAACAGTCATCAATACGTGGCAATGGATACCTATTTTTGATGGTGACGTGATTCAACTCCCGATAATCAATACAAAGTCGCATACTCCCATCTTTCTTCTTCACGAATAGAACAGAGCACCCCAAGGAGAAGTACTTGGGGCGAATAAAGCCAATGTCTAACAATTCCTGCGGTTGGGTCTTTAACTCTGAAGTTCAATAGAGCCATTCGATATGGGGCTTTGGAAATAGGTTTTGTCTGCGGGTTCAAGGTCGATACAAAATTCAATTTCACGCCTGGGGGTAGGCCAGAAGTTCTTCTGAGAATACGTCAGAAATTTATTAACAATAGGAATATCGTTTAAAAGCGGCGTATATTTTTATTTAAATCATGACATGAGCTAAGAAAGCTTGACATCCGTTTTCAATAAACGAATAGCTTTATGGCTTGAGATGACCGTGATTGATTTTAATGGTTTGGTCGTTTGATTTAGCATAATAGGTTGATTAGGAATATGAAAGCTAACAACCTTACGAAAAACAATCAATTTTTGCATGATAAGTAGTTAACCAATCAATCCTTAGAATCACGTCAAATGCAAGTATTTTTAATGAAATAAGATCGATGTAATGTGAGGGTACCGATTTGAACCAAACAAGACTTATAAACAATGGATGTAATGAAGGTTTCTCCCAACGGAGTTTCCACAGATAAGTCAAAGTCTAATTTCTCCGAGTCAAATTTAATCGATGAGCGCAAGTAGGAGAAATAAAAGAATGGGTAGAACCCAGATCAAATAAAGTATAGACTTCATTAGAGTTTATGATAAGCTTACCCATGATGACCTCATTCGGATTCCTTGCTCTTTGGGAGGTCACAACAAATGCTCTCCCTTGCACTACTGTTTTGAATTTTCCGGGATGGCCTTTGGTGCCTCCATCCTAGTCTGAATTTGTCTCTTGAAACGACAAAAAATCGAGCTAAGTGACCTTCTCTTCCATAATTATAACATGCTTTGACTGGCATGACGCAGCTTTGATGATGTGTCCCTCTCTCCGCATTTGAAGCATATGATAGTGGTCTTTCTCCTTCCTTAACAATGGGTCTTTGGTCTTTGACGTCTTTCCATCATTGTTGAATCTCCTTTTCTTGAAATGTCCATTCTTATTGTTTTGGCCCCGATTACCACCGAAGTGGTTACCATATCCGCCTGTTGATTCCCTCCACGCTTGTTGTCACCGCCTCGATGACTATTCTCATTGGTATTATAATTTTGCCACCGCTCTCTTTTAGTTCGTTGACTCATTATCGCGCCCACTAATCGAGCCCTATTTACAACATCTCAATACAAACACGTTTATGAGAAATAAGATGTTGACGTATCTCCCGCTTCAAACCTCTTAAAAACATTCGCGCCATTCTCTCTTCATTATCCACCAGTGGGGCCAAAACGTGATAACTCCGCAAATTTTGCCTCAGTCGTGTTACGACTGCGGTCCATATTGTTTTGTTCCAACTTGATAAACTCCACCTCCTTCATGTGGCGAATACTTTCGGAAAGTATTTGTCGTTGAATGACTCTGGAACTTCTCCCAAGATATCTTCATGACAATTTGGTTGAGTACGCTTTCCGATTCCCACCAAGAATCCGCCTCTCGCGCAAGAACATAAAAAGCTGTGAAGGGAACCTTTTGCTCCTCGAGCATCCCAAGACATCAAATATCTTGGTAATCTGCTTTATCCATGCTTCCGCCGTAAGTGGTTTTGGCTCTCCCTTAAACTCCGGTGGTCCCAAAATCCTTAAATTGTTTAATGCGGTGACCGCCCGAGAGTTTTCCGTGTTTCCACCTACGTTTTGGGCCAGTCGCTCTCTTTCTTTGTTGCATAAATTGCATAAAAGCCTCTGAACATTTGATCATTTGTCATTTGGTCGGTGTTGTTGTTTCACATGAGGATTGTCGCCTTCACGATGCACATTATCTTGATTATTGATATGTGGTGAATCAACGATCGCTCATGGCTCCATTGCTATTCTCAACATTCTCGGATGTCATTTTCGACATCGCCACAAAACAAAAGGTTAATTGATATAACAAATTATCCTTATCTTCCGACCAACCAATAAAATAGCATATAAACTTAGGTAGGTCATACTAGCGAAGGTATTCCCGTCTCTCCCTCCTAGTACTATTCTCACATCTTAGCCGTGGATCACATCCCTAAGCTCGATACCAACCGCGGCGCCCCAAAATTAGGTATACATCACCCATCTTGAGTCGCCACTTACATGGTACGAAATTTAAATACAACTTATTAACATAATCTGTAAGTGTACAATACGACATAAATCGTGAGTTTAAATACAAATATCGCTCTACTAGATATTATACAAACTCAAACAAAAGTCCTCATTACTGATTATTATCACACTATTTTACTGAATAGTGAGGACTACTAATGCTATCTTCAGGACCATCACTCGCTTCCCAGACTAATCCCAAATATATTATCATTTCAAGAGAACGGTGAAAAGAAAGGGTGAGCTCAACTAGCCCAAGAAGAAATATTATGACTAAGATAATGCGTAATAAATTATCAATAGTCTTGAATAATGTTAAACCGATAAAATACAATAGACAACCAGGTTTAAGCTGCAATGAATATGCAATCCATTAAAAGAGTCAAGTAGAAAATAAAGTCTACTATCTTTTAGGTTTTAAAAGGTTTTTCATCATTATTATAGGCGAGACTCGACTTTAATAAATATTCCACATCATCGAATCACCCTCGCACTACTACCAAGGATATTCTTTAGTATCGCGACCACAATTATTCATGCACTCACGGGCCAAGAATATTTGTGTATTCATTAATGGTCATGATCATGCCAACAATCGTCCATCAATGCACTACTACCACTTCGAGGATTTTTTATCACATCATTTGTAACATTACTACCATGATTACAATCAATAGTCTCTCGGTCATAATCATACCAAGTCCATCTATGCACTACAGCCACGTATGACTTTCAAAAAATATAAACATGAGGATGATGACAATGATATAAGAATTCAATAAAACAAGTTCAAGAATTATTTTATCCGAATTATTAACGTCCAAATTGTCAACATGATCTTTGTTTTGTAGAGTAAAATTCAAGAATGATCGGAAGAATATTTTCATGAAAAGATATTTGGATGAAACGCAAATATCAAGGATATTCTACTAATTTCATGGAGTATAGAAGTCAAAGTTTTAACCAACTTGGGTATAATAAAGAATGGAATAACAAAAGAAATCACCATGCATGCGATAGAATCGCACAGCATGTGTTATTCCAATGTAATAATAAATAACGGAACCAGGTCGGTGAAATTCACACCGGCAGATGTTCCAATGTAATAATAAAGATGGAACCGCATCCTGTAAAACACACGATAGGATATTCCAACAGAATAATAAAGATTTTAACCAGTCCTGTGTAAAACACATGATGTGATGTTCCAATGTAATAATAAAGATTTTAACCAGTCCTGGTGTAAAACACATGACATGGATGTTCCAATGAATGATAAAGATTTTAACCAGTCCTGTAAAATACACGCATGTGATGTTCCAATGAATAATAGAAGAATGTCACCAAGTATAGGGTAAACCACTTATACAAAGTTATTCCAATGTAATAATAAGCAATGGAATAACAACAGTTCTCTTCATGAATAAGAAAGAATAACACCCCTTACATTTGGTAGGAGATTGAATATCTGCGGCGGTGTAGTAACAAAAAACTACTCTTCTTCTTTCTCTCTTATTCTCTATACTTTCTCTCTCTATAGCTTGAATGAATTTATGAAAATAATGAAGCCCTAGGCCTCTATTTATAGAAGATTTCTAGCTTAGCACCGCTGTGTGTGAAAAGGCAAGTGGCTTGACGAATCGTTTGGCGCCTTTGTAATGTGAAACGACAAGTGGTTCGACGCTCAGTAATGTGAAACGACAAGTGGTTCGACGTCTCGGTAAAGATAATTACTATTAACGAAGGTAAATACTATTGACGAAAGGTAAATACTATTCACAAGGGTAATTACTATTGACGAAGGTAAATACTATTCACAAGGGTAATTACTATTGATGAAAGGTAAATACTATTGATGAAGAGACTCTTAGATGATGACATATAGAGCCCCCATAAAATAATCAAACTTACCACAAATCATAACACATATTTAATCTTTCAATAATTATTAATCATTTATAACTTGTCGCCTCAATTATTGATTTAATACTATAACATATTATCTGATGATAATCTTTGTGACAATAATTGAATCAATAATATAAGAGATATGATGCAAAGAATTCTCGTGTAGCAATAATTGAGCATAATTGAGTGACTTCTCACGTAAGCATCAATAATCAATACCGTGTACTCTTATACTATGCAACCAGCGTTATTACTATACTTTTACCTTTGGGTAGTTCAACAGCTTTTAACAGTAACACCTCCGCCGTTATTTTTATAAAAATATTTTTGTCGCTTTCTCAATCCGATAATAATGTTGTGGGGTCCACCAATGATTGAGCCATTATTTAATATTCCTAACAAAAGAATATTCCCAGACCAAACGAATATTTTATAACAACTTGCATACTTTGCAAAATTTATAAATATTACCCATAACTATAACATTATATCAAATTTATTCCATAATATTCAAAAATAATATTTATAGAAAAATTCATCTTTATTTATAAAAGTCAGGGTCTTACACTGTGCTGGCATGAATGTAAATATATATACATATATATATATATATATATAAAAAGCAAAAAATGCTTGGATATGAAATTCGAGCTCATCTGGATATGTCCAAATGATAGTTATATACATAAGTATATATATATATATATATAAAAGCAATTAAAAGCACCGATGTAAAATCTAGGCTCATCGCATGAGTCGACAACAGCTTTATATATATATATATATATATATATATATATATATATATATATAAAAGCTAATAAATGCTCCATCACGAAATTCAGGCTCAATCGAGGCATAACTCGATAATGTTAGTCCGTATAAAATATATATATATATATATATAAGTATATATATACAAACAGAATGAAAACCACGGACCGAAAGTCCGGCAAACACACTCACATGACTCTCAACGTACAACAAAGGTGTGATAATATGAGAAGAAAGCTTTATAGAATGTGAGAAGGCTTACGGTTGGGGCGCCAAGGTAGACTTCATGACTTCTATTTGGATAACTACTCGGCCGCCGCATAAAAAGATAGCTATATGTGAGATAATAGAAAAGGAAACACTCAATATGGGTGTGTACAATGCAAAATGGATAGGGCTTCCTCGCCTTTTCTCTCTCTTCTCTCTCAAATGGCTGACCCCAAGGCTTGTATATATAGACAGATGGCCGCAGGTACACTGCACTGCGACCATTACATTGTACCCAGGAGGTGGGGTGGTGCATCCGAGCCTCATGGTCCCGTCATCTCGTAGAAGACATGCACTCATGCACTTTGTAATGTCCGCTCGAACTTACAGAATTTTGAATCCAGCATCCGAACGAGGTATATGTGCCTTTCTTCGGATAAAGCATGTCGAGAGTTACACAATAACATGGATTAGAAGTTGTACGAAGTCAGGAAGAGGGGACCATGCCCATGGTCTTCAAGCTTCAAATTCTATCCAAAGTACTGCCACGCGTAATAGTCACTCGGGATTGTTACTCCTCGGTTCTTGTGGGACATTGTTGTATATATGTATGTATGAAGTGTTGAGACGACGCGCAGGTGTTGAAAGGGGCAAGATGATGTTTGACTCTTCGTTGGGGTTATCGCCGGTTTGAGCTGAAAGTAAACATTGCTCAGGGTTACATCTGAGATTGGACTACTTGTTGGTATGCCGCGATATCATCTTGTGAGAGGAAGTGTTGAGGTGGCAAGATGACGTTTGACTCCTCACCGAGGTTATCGTCGGTTTGAGCGGAAAGCAGACGTTGCTCAGGGTTATATCTGAGATTGGACTGCTTATTTGTGTGCCTCATTGTCATCTGTGGGTGTGCCTGTCCGCCCGTTGTTAGCTCCAGGTCTGAGGGATGAGTGCCTCGCCAGGAAGGCTGAGATTGAAGCTAATCGCAAGTGTTTGAAACAAACATTTCTGGAGTTATTACCGGAACTGCAACAGCATTCCTTGGGGTTATCGCCAAGGACGAAACTCGGGGTTATCTCCGAGGTTGGAAATGATCCTTCTGGTGTGTGTTTCGGGGTTGAGAATGAGATTCCCGGTGTGTGTTCCGGGTTGAGACTGATGTTCCCGGTGTGTGGTCCGGGTTGTGAACCGATCCTCCGGTAGTATCCGGAATGGATGTGAACTATTTTCCAGGGTTATCTCTGAAAGACGATTCTGCCCTTTTGTAATGTTAGTAACAGTTGTGCAGAAAAATTTCGAGTGTCTACAGATGCCCCTTTTTATCATATTCATGCAATGCAAGGCATGGATAGGATAAAGAATCCTAGACACTTGAAATGCAAGTGAAATAAACATGATGCTTATGTACAGCAACATGATGCAAATGTATGATGCATGATTGTCATGTAATCCTGCTGGGATGACAATCAGTGATGGCTTGGACATGCGGTCCAAGTCTTCAAGGATGTTGATGTTGGGGCTATCACCAAAGTCATGAATCCTAGACACTAGCTTATATTCCATAGAGGTACCTCTTGTATGTAAGAGATTTGTGGGGATAAAGCTTTGTCTGCTTGAGGATGTGTATAACATATTCCCTCATCTTGTCGGAGTTACTACCAATAGTCGGTTGTTGTCAGGGTTGTCTGACCTTCGTTGATGCATGTATCACCGGATAGATTGTCAAGGTTGCTTGACCTTCATTGATGTGTGTATCAATGGTTGCATTGCGTTGTAACCCCCGTCGGGGATACGTGGATGTCTGACAGATGTGCGTTGTGACCCCCGCCGGGGATACGTATATGTTTGAAACTTCGGCGTTGTAACCCCCGTTGGGGATACATATTTAATTTGTAACTTCGGTGTTGTAACCCCCGTCGGGGATACGTTGATGCTCGAATTTCGTAGATTCTGCATTGTAACCCCCACCGGGGATACATCAGGGTTGCCTGACACTCGTTAACGACATCAGACCTTTGTGGGGTATTGCCGAGCATGATTTGTGAAAGCTGAGGCCACTGGTATCGTATACCTTGTATGTAGGTAGGTGAATACCAATTTGGAACATGTGGAGCCAGAGTTTGACACATAAACACCAGGATTCCGGGCTATTCCGCTCAATCGTGTAGCACTTTTATTCCTGATTTGGCCTTTTCAGCTTGGGAGACCTCCTTTACAACTCTAACTAGAGCGAGCTGGAGGTGTGGGACCATATATAAAGAGTCTGCAGCAGTACACTGCAATAGCAGCATGAGTGGACTCATGGCCAACCGTCAACTATGTAAAGCCCAAAGGTTGATTTCATAAGTCATTTTCAAGCTGCGCGACAAAGGAAATCTGAGAGCTTCTCATTAGACTTGTTGAGTTCGGGTAACTTTCTGCATAATCTGCTACCATACAAGCATTCTTCACTGTCTTGGTAATGTATGCATGTATTCTTTTCCAGTTTCTATGTGTTGGAAAATAACTTATCACATGAAATGCATTTAGACACATAGTAGTGAATATGCATGCTGATATGACTTGATAAAAAATATTCAACATAGCAAATGTTAGTATTAAACCATGCTGAACATAATGATGTAAAAAATTTTAACTTTTGAAACAGTCAAATTTGCACCTTTTACTGTCATTTCTTATCCTATCTGAGGACAAATGAGTAAAGGTAGACAAGCAAAATAATCCTGGTAATTAGACTACACTTACAGATTTTTTACTGCAATGTATTAAATGCATATAGGATGTATATGACTGTGTATAGGTGTGCTACTGAATGGCCACCTAGTCATGCCTAGGGGCAATGGAAAAATTTTCCCAAAATGTAGGAATGATTAGTCATGCATTTTTAACTCTACTGTAGATGTATGTTAAAATAATGCATGCATGCATGTTAAAAAGCTCCAGGTAAGAATTTACCATACCCTTTATGAGGTTATTTGGAGACTTGTTGTCCAGATATTATGGATCCGGATCAGCCGAGTAGTTCCCATAGGACTACTTCAGGTGTACGGAGGAGGGCTTCAAAGAGCCTCGGTCTTGGCCTGTCGACGACCTCGCTGCGTTTGGTGGAGGCGGTGATACGTCCTATCTGGGTTGAAGTGCTGGATGTCGAGGACGAGGAGGAGGATGTACCAGTTGAGGTTCCTGCTCCTGCTGTACGTGTTCCCCATAGGGAGTTACTAGAAATTCAAGTGGTGAACCCAGATCTTCTGGGTGACTTGAGTCGGCATCCTTCAGTATACCTGCACGCAAACGAGGTATGAAGTTAGATCTTAATCGTCCTTGTTTCCTATTGATGAGGAGTAAAGAATTTTGATGTTGATCTGTATTTGATGTAGGTTCCCGGCTTCACACAGCCTCGAGGGAACTGGTTTAACATCCACTCTATGTATCAGGCCTTGCATGATGACTACAGAGCGATTGTACATGGCTGGGGATTTGGAGCATTCTTTTCCATCCTTCCCCGTCGCTATCCCTGGGGTTACCTCAGGGCATTGTCTGAGCTGTGGTTTTACCAGACTCAGTCACTCCATTTGCTGGATTGTGAGGTGATGATGATGCCGATGGATTAGCGGTTTATCACAGGTATGGAGTTTAGAGGGGATCCAGTGCCTTGTATGGCGGATATCACCCCTACTGTCGTCAGATTCTTGTTGGGAGTTCCGGCGGAGGCGTTCAAGGGCAGGACTGTTTGTACGTGTCCTTTGAGCATAGATGCTATGAGCGGGCTGTTGAGTGAGCCCATACCCGATGATGTGGAATTAGGGACCGCATTCTTCGGTGATTGTTCCTGATGATCATTAGGGGCTGCTTCATAGCAGATAATTCCTCTACGGTGTCTTTCGCTTTGATCAGCGCCACTCGACACGTGGACCGTATAGGAGAGTATGATTGGGGTTCCTACACCATTGCCTACTTCCTCAGGAGAATGCGCATGCGATCGCATGGCTTAACTGAGGCGTGGTTAGGATTCTACCCATTTCTGCTGGTGAGTGTTTCTCTTGTCTTTTCCCGTGTACAAGTTAAGAGTGTTGACTGACAGCAGATGTTTGCCTTTGTGTTGGCAGTTTTGGGCCAATGATAGGCTTCTATGTTTGCGTCCTGTGAGCATGTTAGGTTTAGACACCTATCCACGAGGACGGCGATGGCATCATTCCATACTGGCGGAGGTCCCTGTTGCTGAGGGTTTCCTCATTGTCGCCTATAGCTGGAGTTGTTGACAACAGGTGTCATCACATGGGTTCCCTACTCTGGGGAGCATTTGGGAGTTGGTTTTGAGGATGGGTACCCGACTGGAGTTGAGTACGTCATTTCTACCCGTATGATTCTTCTCTTCACAGATGGGGGATGGGAGCTCTATTTAGGAGAGTGTGCTATTAGGAGCACTACAGGAGAGATCCATATACCGATCTTTCCTCTTACCAGGCGTTATTGGCCTATTTCGCAGTCACCCGTCATTGATATCCCATTGTTGGGGATTGACGATTATACTTTGTCAGAGGGCCCCTGCATTCAGGAGATGTTCCAGCATTGGTAGATCCCTCGTACCATTGGAGCTCAGACCCGCGCTACACAGTTTATGGGGGATATGGTTCCAAGATCCGTGATGATGATGGATTGGCTAGCCTGTGTCAGAGATCTGACTCATGTGACACAGATTGATAGATTGACCCAGTAGTTGGATCGGGTACATTTCTTCATCCGGCACTTGGGCAGAGATCCTTCAAAGGCAGATACTTTTGATCCTTCTAGCTCTGGTGCTGGCCCTTCAGGTGACCCATATGGTTTTACCGGTGTAGATCCTTCATTGTATAGGCCTGACATCCCTATAGATAGAGATCCAGTGACTCAGGAGGAGTTATATTAGGTGGATAGCATCGATGATGTAGACATTGACACTATTGACTTTTTCTGATGTATTTCTCGTCATCTCTTTTGGTAGGACTATTAACTGCTGGGTAGCTTCGCCCCATTCTTGCTATATCTTTTGATAGGCCTCTGTTGAGTTGTTGGGTAGCTTCGCCCCATTTCCCTGTATTTTAGCTGTACAGAGATGCATTAGATGATGATATACTTAGGAATGTATGTACATTTTCATTCCCTATATCATATTGCCATCTATTGTATTATGCATGTTAATGTTATGCATATGTATGTATGTCTAGAGATATTCAAGATTGACCTCGGATTTCTTATGACACGGCGAAGATGATGTCTTCTTCGATAGTTAGCCAGATTGATCATACCCCACCATTTTTGGTGGTAGTATGAGTATCTTACATGGTATGATAGTATATCACCATCGATACGTGGTGATCGTAGATGATTCTTTGCAAGATACTATGAATACATTGATGTTTCAGGTTCCCACATGATTTGTAGAGGGTATGCTCGAGCACTGGGTATGGCTATTTGTAGAGGTAGGTTTTCCGATTTGGGACCCAGGAGTTGACTCCTACTTTGGGGGAGCATGCACGTTTGACAATGCTGTCGCTGGATAGACCTTGCGTGCATATGGCTATTGGAGACATGAGTAGACAGTTCATGACCCTCACCAGATTGAGACATGGAGTGTGTAAGACCCCAACTTATTATTAATGAAATTTAATTTTCTCTATTTATTATTTTGAAATACTAAGGGTTGATTTGATTAATGTGGATAGTTAGGGGTAAAATACGTAAATATTTCAAAATAAGCAAGTGGTTATAAAATATTCATTGTTGTTTGGGAATATTCGTTTGGTCGTGGAATATTCGTGATGTCAGGGAATATTCGCATTGACAGCCAGTAGCAAGACCGTGTGTGGGCCCCATAACTGAAAAGCAATTGGATGAAGAAAATGACAAATATAAGTTGTTTAAAATAACAACAAGTAGTTATTCACAGATTAATATTGTTAAAATACTTCTGTGGTTAAAACACATTAAAGCACTACGGTATTGCACCAATTATTGATTCTTACGTAAGAAGGCACTACTTAATAATGGTTACAAAGTAATTATGCTCAAGATTTTATTGATTCAATAATTGCTATATTGATATTTTATATTATTGTTGTTTCAATAAATTGTCATTACACAAGATTTTCCATTATCTGAGACAATAATTCATATTATCCTAATAATATTATTGGATAACATTATTGGAAATGTCTAGAAAGTTCTCATCTAAGGAGAGGTTTGGTCACCTAATTGCGGCCAAGAAGAAGAAATCTTTATTGAAAGCCCTCTTCCTCGAACCGCTTTAGTTATCAATATTGTGATTACGTAATATTATTTGTGAATAATTAATTATTGATTCATATGATAAGAAAAATATTGGTTTTATGTGGATATAGATGGAGAAAATTTTTAATGTGACAATTGTTGAAAATTGAATTTTTATCTTTTTCTGATAAAATAATTCATTTAAATATATTATTATATTTTAATAATATAATAATGGTGATATTTTTACAACGAATGTGGGATATATGAGTATACGAGGAGGAAGAGTATTTTTGTTGCAATAAATGTTTAAAACATGTTAAACATGTCGGTGGACCCCATTTATTGACTGAAATTTGATTATAGCTTGTAAAATTGCCCGTTTGTGGATTTCAGTCAATTTTTGTTTGGAATTTGGAAAAACTTTCTCCTGCAAAGTTGTAGAGAATTGAATTTCCTATAAAAAGTCGCGAGATTCGAATTTTCGGGCAAAAGGGCTATTTATTATGAATTATTGAAGCTCTGAAGCTCCGAAATAATTGATTTTTGGAAGTTTAAAATTTTTAAAATTAGAAAAACGTTTTTTTGTTGTTAGTCTTGTGTAGTGAGTCGTTGGTGGTGATGTTGGGCAAATTAAGTATGCGTTGGAAAAATATATATATATATATATATATATTAATTTATTAAATTTTCTACCTTTGGTGTTCTAAACAATTTCCTATAAATAGGGTGCTTAGGTTAGAATTGAAAATCACACCGTAAACCAAGTTTTCTCTCTATATTATCGAGCGTATTCTTGTGAGTATTTTGAGTATACTTTGAGTATTGCTATACTATGGCAAGTTCAAGTCATAGCTTTATATCCTGTGTTTCAACTAAGTATCTGTCTTTGTGAGGTAAGGGATATTTTTTTTCCGTAATGATATTATTTCTTCAATATCATTATGTTGAAATATTGATCTGAAGTTTTATCAAATTTGGAACTTTTGGTGTCTGAATTCTTATTCACGATATCTGGACTATTCACGATATCTGACACTATTCACGAATACTAAGACTATTCATCGAAAAATGAAAATTTTTCTTTTCGTCTCAAAATATCTATTCGGATACTAGCTTTGATTGTATCCATGTTTTGATCATTCTTGAATTTTACACCACTATAATTATTTTTGAGGATTTTTGACGTGGATAAAACAAAGTACGAATCCTTAATCCTTAATCATCATCATTTTGTTTCACCGGATTCGCTTTCTTTAAAAATATTTTTCATCATCTTCATCTTAAATGATGATATTATGGAATATCTTTGGTCCAGTAGTGCAAAGATGAATGATTTCTGAGAATATCTTTGGCGTAGTAGTGCAAAGATGAACAAGTGTTTAGATGAACATGACCAATCGATGAATATCTTTGGCCCAGAAAAAAAGATGAATATTTGACTCGGATGTATATTGATTGATGTTACAGGATAAAAGATAGACGATGAACTTTTAAATTCATACATAGAAGATAGTAGTTTGCATTCTCTACTTAACTCTTCTAATGAATTATTATTTCATTGCGAATATTGATTTAAAATTTGTTTATCTATTGTATTCTATTAGATTTTTCCCTGTTGAAGACTAATGATAATTTGTTGTATATTATCTTAGTCATAATATTCTTTATCGGGCTAGTTGAGCTCACCCTTTTCCTTTTTGTTCCATTTTTCTTCTCGTGAGCGCGAGAATATAAGCGAGTACGAGCTCTGGGTATGGAATGAAAGTTCTAGAGAGAGTTATTTAGTAGTCCTCACCATTTTGTAAAATAATGTGTCAATAAATGTGATGAGGATTTATCTCGAGTATAGATATTGTCTAGAAGATATTATTTGTATTCAAACTCACGCTTTTATTGTTGTAATAATAAAGTTGTAGTTGTTTCACATCATGTATTGACAACTCGTAATGGGTGATGTATACCTATTTTGGGGCGTCACGATTAGTATCGAGCTTAGGGATATGATCTCTCATGAGATCGGGAATAGAACTAGGGGAGAGACGAGTAAATCCTTCGCTAGTGTGTCCTACCTAAGCTTATTTGTTAGTTGGTCGGTATATAAAGATATTATGTGATATATTGATTTCTTTAATTAACCCTTGTTTTATGACAAAGATTTTGAGAATGTCGATGAGAATATTCACAATGGAAATGAGACGTGGAGACGCTGTACTCACCAATGAGGAGAGGCGTCAACAGTCAAGTAATGTTCCTCCCGTGAACAACACCACCGAAGCGATGATGAACGAGGGGATGTTTAGAAGCTTTTGCGCTTCATGCAAAATCGTACGAGGAGACTCGTGTTCAAAATACGAGGAGAAATGATAGCAATTCACGGGTTGTCACAACCCAAGCGCTTCAAAGAGTTGGGACCACCGAATTTAAGGAAAGCGATCCGATCATGGCGGAAACATGGGTCAAGCAAATTACCAAGATATTCGATGTCTTGGGATGCACGGAGAAACAGAAGGTTCCATTCGCCACCTTTATGTTCGCGTGGCGAGGCGGATTCATCGGTGGGAGTCATGAAGCGTACCATCCAAATAGTACTCAACGATGTCTTGGGAGACGTTTGAAACTATTTAATGACAAATACTTTCCCGAAAGTGTTCGCTCATATGAAGGAAGTGGAGTTTATTAGACCGAGGAGAACAACATACGCGGTGTCTCAATGACGAGGCAAAGTTTGCGAGTTATCCGTGTTTGCACCTCATTTGGTGGAGAATGAGGAACGTATGACGCGGATGTTTCTTAGAGGTTTGAAACCCGCATACGTCAGATCTCATTTCTCATAAATTTTCTCTCTATTCAGATGTTGTAAACAGGGCTCAATTATTAGAGCGAGATAACGAGTATGGTCAACCGAGGGACCACAACCAGGATCATACTAGGAGATGGTAGTCAACAAAACAACGATAACCAAATGGAGAAAGAAAAAGACGAACAAAAAATGGTAACCACTCCGTGGTAATCATAGCCATGAAAATAGAAGAAGCGAGTCGAGGAGATTTTTAAAAGAGGAGATTTAACAACCACTTATGAAAGACGACGCATGTCTTGCAAAAGAATCGGTTCTAAGGAGGAGAACGCACCACCGGTCGTATGCTACAAATGCGAAAAGAGGGACATATCACCAAAGCCCGCCCACAACAGCTCAAGGTATGCTATAATTGTGGAAAGGAAGGACATATCGCCGAGATTGTACTGATGCTGCGAAACCTAGTTCAATGGGGACGGTGACTCAAAAGATCGTCCCAAAAAAGTCAAAGTCAATCTGTTCTGGAAGAGCGTTTGTTGTGGATCGTCAAAATGCGAGGAACCCAAGCGAGGTGATCACGGGTAAGCTATTTATAAATTCTTGTGAAGTTTATACCTTTACTTGATCTGCATACCCATTCATTTATATCTCCTACTTGTGCTCAACGCTTAAATTTGACTCAAAAAAATTAGACTTTGACCTATCTGTGGAAACTCCGTTAGAGAAACTTTCATCACATCCAATCGCTTTATAAATCTTGTTTGATTCAAGTTGGCACCATCACCTTACCCGGCTGACCTTATCTCTTTAAAGATACTTGCTTTTGATGTGATTTTAGGGATTGATTGGTTAACTACTCATCATGCCAAAATTGATTGTTTTCGTAAGGTTGTTAGTTTTCATATTCCTAACCAACTCGTTGTTATGCAATTCAAGCAACTAAACCATTAAAATCAATCAACATCATATCTAATCATAAAGCTATTCGCTTATTGAAAACGGATGTCAAGCTTTCTTAGCCCATGTTATGGATTTGAATAAAGACACGCCAAATTTGAATAATATTCTGTTGTTATTGACTTTCCGACTTATTTCTGAAGAACTTCCTGGCCTACCCCCGTAACGTGAAGTTGAATTCTTATTGATCTTGAACCTGGTACAAAGCCCATTTCTAAAAACCCCATATCGAATGGCTCCTATTGAACTTTAAGAGTTAAAGGTCCAACTATAGGAATTGTTGGACATTGGTTTCATTCTGGCCTAGTACATCTCCTTGGGGTGCTCTTATTTTATTCGTAGAAGAAGAAAGACGGAGTATGCGACTTTGTATTGACTATCGAGAATTGAACCATGTCACCATCAAGAATAGGTATCCTCTACCTCGTATTGATGACTTGTTTGACCAATTCAGAGGGGCACAATTCTTTTCAAAATCGATCTTTTGTTCTCGGATATCATCACCAAAGATTAGAATCGAGGATATTCCAAAGATCGCCAAGATTTCGGTATGGGCATTATGAATTCTTAGCCATGTCTTTCTGGACTAACTAATGCTCCTGCTGCGCTTTCATGGATATGATGAACCAGTATTCAAGGAATATTTGGATCGCTTTGTTATTGTCTTTATTGATGACATCCTCATATATTCCAAAAGTCGTGAAGATCATGAGCACCATTTGAAGTCGGTACTCCAAAGGCTTCGTGAAAACCAACTATATGCCAAATTGAAGAAATGCGAGTTCGGCTTGAGGAAGTAGCATTCCTTGGGCACGTGGTGTCGAAAAATGGAGTATTTGTTGATCCGACGAAGATTGAAGCAATACAAAGTTAGAGCAACCAAGCTCGGTGATCAAGTACGTAGCTTTACGGGTCTATCTTGTTATTATCTGGAGATTCGTGGAAAGGTTTTCTCGAATCGCTACTCCATTAACTCATTAACTCCTAAGGATACAAAATTCGCTTGGGAGCGAAGAATGCGAGAAGAGTTTCCAAGAGCTTAAGAGGAGACTTATTTCAAGACTGCTCTAACAATACCATCCGGTTTGGATGGATTTGTTATCTCAAATGATGCTTCGTGCAAAGGGTTAGGATGTGTTCTCATGCAACGTGGGAAAGTCATAGCCATGCCTCATGACAACTTAAAGAGTATGAGAGGAATTATCCTACTCATGATCTAGAGTTATAAAGCAATGCTTTTCGCTGCTTAAAGATATGGAGGCACTATCTATATGGGGAGAAAGTGGAGATATATTCGCACCATAAAAGCCTTAAATATTTCTTCACTCAAAAGAACTCAACATGCGATGACGTTGGCTCGAGCTATTGAAAGACTACGACCACACTATTCAATACCATCCTGGAAAAGCGAACGTGATAGCTGACGCGTTGAGTAGAAGATCATATGCGGGAATTAGTGCGATGATGTCAAGTATATGCATAGAGCCAACTTTAATAGAAAAGTTAAGGTTGCTTTCAAGCCACCGAATTCGGAGCCGATGCGTATGAAGAAGAAAGTACAAGAAGGATCTATTCCTAAGAGAGAATTGATGAAGAAGGAATACTTCGAGTCCACTCTGAGACTTTGTGTCCCTAACGACTCGATTTGAAGTACAAGATTATGATGGAGGCACACAATACACCATTTGCAATCCATCTCGAAGTACCAAAATGTATCGTGATCTTCTACATACATTTTGGTGGAACAATATGAAGAGAGAGATTGCAAAGTTTATCTCGATGTGTTTAACTTGTCAACGTGTAAAGGCGAGCATCTAGTACCTAAGGGTCCGTTGCAACCACTTGAGATTCCGAAATGGAAGTGGGAACATATTACCATGGATTTCATTCTGGGTCTTCCTACGGTTTCTCAAGGCATTAATGCTATTTGGGTTATTGTTGATAGATTAACCAAGTCTCGCTCATTTCTTGCGGATACGGAGACTTATTCCTTGAACGTCTTGCTAGTATGTGACGTGAATGAGATTGTGAGGTTGCATGGCATGGTTGTATCCATAGTTTCGGATCGTGACCCAAGATTCACTTCAAGATTTTGGGTTAGCTTGCAAAAAGCTATGGGCACGGATTTACGATTCGGCTTCGCATACCATCCTCAAACCAGACGGACAATCGAAAAGGACTATTCAAACTCTTGAAGATTTATTAAGACTCGTGTCCTGACTTCAAGGGGCGCTTGGGATAAGTATTTACCATCAGTGGAATTCTCCTACAACAACAGCTTATCGTGAAAGTATAGGTGTGGCTCCATTTGAAGCATTATATGGACAAAAGTGTCGCTCTCCAAAGATGTTGGGACGAGGTGGGTGAAGCAACATTGTTGGGACCCGAGTTGAGTACGTATGACTACGAAAAAGATCCAAATGATTCGACAACGATACAAACCAACACAAGATCGACAAAAGAGTTATGCGGATCTTCATCGAAAGGACGTGGAATTTAGTGTAGAGGATCATGTATTGTTGCGAGTTGCTCCATGGAAGGGAGTTACAAGATTTGGGAAGAGAGGAAAGCTCAATCCACGATTTATTGGTCCATTTCAAATTCTTGACCGAGTAGGAAATGTAGCCTATAGACTCGCGTTACCTCCGAGTATGTCTCGTGTTCATAATGTGTTTCATATATCTGTACTTTGTAAATATGTGAAAGACCCGAACCACGTTATTGAGTTAGAACCGGACGAGATAGCCGAAGACTTAACGTATAAGGAGGTACCAGTCAAGATCTTGGATAGGAAGGAGCATGTCCTACGCGCAAAGGTCATACCACAAGTTAAAGTTTTGTAGAGGAATCATGCTATAGAGGAAATGACCTGGGAATTGGAAACGGAAATGAAAGCAAGGTATCCTCACCTTTTCGAAACACCAGGTACGTACGTCAATTTCGAGGACGAAATTTCATAAGGAGGGGAGGTTGTAAGACCCCAACTTATTATTAATGAAATTTAATTTTCTCTATTTATTATTTTGAAATAGTAAGGGTTGATTTGATTAATGTGGATAGTTAGGGGTAAAATACGCAAATATTTCAAAATAAGCAAGTGGTTATAAAATATTCATTGTTGTCTGGAATATTCGTTTGGTCGTGGAATATTCGTGATCTTTGTCGAAATATTCGTATTGACGCACAAGCAACCCATGTGTGGGCCCCATAACGAAAAAGCGATTGAATGAAGAAAACGACAAATATAAGTTGTTTAAAAATAACAACAGTAGTTATTACTGGTTAATAATCGTTAAAATACTCTATGGTTAAAACACATTAAAGACACCAGTATTGCACTAATTATTGATTCTTACGTGAAGGCACTACTTAATAATGGTTACGATAATTACTTTGCTCAATTATTTTATTGATTCAATAATTGTTTGTATTGATATTTTATATTACCGTTGTTGTTTCAATAAATTGTCATTACACAATTTTCCATTATCGGAGCAATAATTCATATTATCTGAATAATATTATTGGATAACATTATTGGCAATGTCTAGAAAGTTCTGTCTAAGGAGAGGTTTGGTCACCTAATTGCGCGCCAGTAAGGAGAAATCTTTATTGGAAAGCCCCTTTTTCCTGGGAACTGCCTGGTTGTCAATATTGTGATATTGTAATATTATTTGTGAATAATTAATTATCGATTCATATGATAAGAAAAATATTGATTTTATGTGGATATAGATGGAGAAAATTTTTAATGTGACAATTGTTGAAAATTGAAATTTTATCTTTTTCTGATAAAATAATTTATTTAAATATATTATTATATTTTAATAATATAATAATGGTGATATTTTTACAACGAATGTGGGATATATGAGTATACGAGGAGGAAGAGTATTTTTTGTTGCAATAAATGTTTAAAACATGTTAAACATGCTCTGGGGACCCCATTTATCGATCGAAATTTGATTATAGCTTGTAAAATTGCCCGTTTATGAATTTCGGTCAATTTTTGTTTGGAATTTGGAAAAACTTTCTTCTACAAAGTTGTAGAGAATTGAATTTCCTATAAAAAAATCGCGAGATTCGAATTTTCTGGTAAAAGGGCTATTTATTATGAATTATTGAAGCTCCAAAGCTCCGAAATAATTGATTTTTGGAAGTTTAAAATATTTAAAATTAGAAAAACGTTTTTTTTATTGTTAGTCTTGTGTAGTGGGCTGGTTGGTGGTATTGATGTTGGGCAAATTAAGTGTGCGTTGGAAAAAAAAATATATATATTATTAATTTATTAAATTTTCGCTTTGGTGTTCTAAGCGATTTTATATAAATAGGTGCTTAGGTTAGAATTGAAAATCACACCGTAAATCAAGTTTTCTCTCTATATTATCGAGCATATTCTTGTGAGTATTTTGAGTATACTTTGAGTATTGTTATACTGTGCAAGTTCAAGTCATAGCCTATATCCTGTTTTTAACTAGAATCTTGTCTTTGTGAGGTAAGGGATATTATTTTTTTCGTAATGATATTATTTCTTCAATATCATTATTTTGAAATATTGATATGAAGTTTTTATCAAATTTGAAACTTTTGGTGTCTGAGTTACTATTCACGATACTGAGACTATTCACGATACGACACTTATTCACGAATACGGTAAGATATACGATCGAAAAATGAAAATTTTCTTTTCGTCCAAAATATCTATTCGGATACTAGCTTTGATTGTATCCATATTTTGATCATTCTTGAATTTTACACCACTTGTAATTATTTTTGAGGTATTTTTGGACGTGGATAAAACAAAGTACTAATCCTTAATCCTTAATCCTTGTCATTTTGTTTCACCGGATTCGCTTTTAAAAAATATTTTTCATCATCTTCATCTTAAATGATGATATTATGGAATATCTTTGGCAGTAGTCAAAGATGAATGATTTCTCTCAAGAATATCTTTGGCCCGTAGTGCAAAAGATGAATGTGTTTAGATGAACTTGACCAACCGATGAATATCTTTGGCTGTAGTGCAAAGATGAATATTTGACTCGGATGTATATTGATTGATGTTACAGGATAAAAGATAGACGATGAACTTTTAAATTCATACATAGAAGATAGTAGTTTGCATTCTCTACTTAACTCTTCTAATGAATTATTATTTCCATTGCGAATATTGATTTAAAATTTGTTGTCTATTGTATTCTATTAGATTTTTCCTGTTGAAGACTAATGATAATTTGTTGTATATTATCTTAGTCATAATATTCTTTATCGGGCTAGTTGAGCTCACCCTTTTCCTTTTTGTTCCATTTTTCTTCTCGGGAGGCGAGAATATAAGCGAAGTACGCAATTGGGGTATGGAATGAAAGTTCTAGAGAGAGTTATTTAGTAGTTCTCACCATTTTTGTAAAATAATGTGTCAATAAATGTGATGAGAATTTATCTGAGTATAGATATTGTCTAAAAGATATTATTTGTATTCAAACTCACCGTTTTATTGTTGTAATAATAAAGTTGTAGTTGTTTCTGTACCATGTATTGACAACTCAGAATGGATGATGTATACCTATTTTGGGGGCATCACAGAGTGGTAGAGGACGAGATTACATCCAACCACGTGATATCCTAGCATTTTCTGTTTGACAGATTTGGCTCTGAGGATAGTTATGCACGGTATTCCGGGGATTTCACCACACCGGAGGACCATTGACGTTTAGCCAGAGTGGATGTATTGCTGCTGTGCGTATTGTCATACGTCTACATGCCACAATATATGGATGAGCTGGATATCGGCGTCATTATGGCAGTAAGAGCTCTCAGGGAGGTTCGTACCATTATACCGATGATTATTGCAGAGACTCTGAGGTCAGCTACATACTGCTGCACTTATCCGGCAGGAGTGTTCACAGGTAGTTCGGTCATGTTGTATGTGTGGTTTATGTCACACTTGAGACCGATTGGAACATTCAGACAGCAGGGGTTTTGCTTCACCCATGATATAGCCATGTCATACTCCTTTCAGCCTGCGGAGTGTACAGATGCGGCATCGTGGTCAGCTTTTTTGGCAGGTATTAGAGACCCATTTGCTATATTGCCTTGGTGTTCAGGGCTTAGCTCACCCTATAGCTTCATTACTCATGCTCTGGGCATGGATTACCTCCCTCTGGCTGGATTGAGGGGCATGATTACTTACCACCCACTGGTCGTGATGTGTCAGTTTGACCAGTTTCAGGATTTTCATCCTTATGAGGGGGCAGTGAGTCAGCGCTTCACTTCACACCGTTTATCAGCGGAGGACAGATCCAGGTTGTATGCCTGTTGGGATCAGCGAGAGCTAGCTGAGTTTTTTATCAGTTATCTAGGTTATTCTGCAGAGTATTCTGCATGGATGGAGACAGAGATTGCATCGACTGTGGTAGTATCCACAATGTAGGATGTTGATTCTAATGATGAGGAGCCTATAGAGAAGGCTGACATTCCCATCGATGATTTGACTGTTGGGCTGCCAGCATTTGTGATGGATTCTCCCATCCCGAGTGCCACTGTTACTTAGTATTCGACACAACATTTGGAGCAGAGCTTACATCTGATGACCTATGAGAGAGATCAGGCTAGGGCTGCGATGTTGATAGCTCTTGATGGGAGAGACGCCGCTCTGTTAGAGAGGGATGAGGCTAGATCAGCCAGGGATACATTGATAGTGGAGCGGGATGCCGCCTTATCTGCTATGGATGTGGCCATCGCAGACAAAGATTTCCGCTTAGATCCTGGATGATCGCTACTTTATTGACATGAGTGCTTACATTGATGAGCATTTTGCCACCATGCAGTTAGCCTTTGATCTGCTTGCTCATGTAGATACCCTTGGGCAGGAGCTTGCAGCGTTATCTCCGTCTTCAGAGAGGGATGTTAGGTTAGATCTGATAGTTCGCCTGTATACAGATCTGTAGATAGCTTTGTGTTTTCCTGCACAGACTAGCTTAGCCATTTTGTCATGTACAACGCATATGTATATATCAAACAGTATTATGCATGGCAGGGAAATATATTTTGATTCACTTCCCTTTTAGTTATGCCTTGATACTTGCTTGATATTTGCCTATTTCTTCAGGGCCTTGTGATCTTGATGCATTCTGAACTTATCCTTGATAGATGAACATTGAGACGTTGCAAGATCTCTCAGAACGGATCATTGATCTGTATGAATCCCTACCATCTTTGGTGTCTTGGGACTGGTATCTGTATGAAATATGGAGAGGAGAATGGTTTCTT
This sequence comes from Panax quinquefolius, assembly GCA_020205615.1. NCBI lineage: Eukaryota > Viridiplantae > Streptophyta > Magnoliopsida > Apiales > Araliaceae > Panax > Panax quinquefolius. Next base: position 85,424,220 of record CM035168.1, read on the forward strand.
CCTCTCTGAGATTAACCGCACCACAGATGGTCGCCAGTACTTCTATTTGTGAGAAGCCTAGTTAATTCCATCTTTTATGGATTGGTATTGCTCTTCGACGCACGATCGCAGCTTAGATGGTCATCGAATCTTCTATTTGTGAGAAGAGGTTGGGTAATTCCATCCCTTTGATCTGAAACCGATGAAATGTGGTGAAATGAAGGTTGATCCCAGTACCGTGTGACAAATATTTTTGTTCTGGTAGGGTTAGATCAACCTCAATGGTCGCCACGTACTTTCATATTGAAGAGGAGATCAAGTCTGCGTAGTTCGAACCTGGTGTAAGAGGTTCAACGCTGAATGTGAAAGGCAGAGAGGTGTATAAATGTTTTTATTTTTTTGTATTTGTAGGGAAAAGGGCAGAAATGTTTTTTTTGTTATTTTTTACGACCGGGCCATATAGAATATGGTTGCCTACGTACTCCTATTGAAAAGGAGATCAGGTCGACGTAGGTCTCCCCTCAGGATGAATTGAAGGCAAAGAGAACCGTAAATCCCATGTTCAGGCTATACTGCGGGGAGAAGAAAGTTTGATCCCATAATGGGGACAAACTGCAGGTGTGGAAAAAGTTTGATCCCGTCTTCAGGACCAACTGCAAGCGTAGAAAAGTTTAATCCCGTCCTCAGGATAAACTGCAGGCATAGAAAAGTTTAATCCCGTCTTCAGGATAAACTACAGACGTAGAAAAGTTTAATCCCGTCTTCAGGATAAACTGCAGGTGTGAAAGGTTCAATCCCGTCTTCAGGATAACCGAAATTGTATGAAAGATTTGAAATGAGGTGGAAACTAGGCTGCTGGTTTGAAGTGTATGTTTCCCTGAGGGGCAGAAGAGTATGTAGAAAGGAAGGATTCAAAACCGAAATGACTGGTGATTGGATGATCAAAACCACGATATTTGTTTGATGGTAACTTCAGACATAGTACCGTTTCACGGTGTTCGAGTTAATAAGCTGTGGAAATTCATCGCCGTCTATTTCTTGCAATCTGAGAGCACCTCCTGTCAATACCTCCTTGACAACAAATGGGCCTTCCCAGTTAGGAGCGAATTTTCCCTTAGATTGATCTTGGTTGTCAATGATCTTCTTCAAAACCAAGTCATGTTGTTTGAACTGCCGTAGTCGGACTTTTCTGTTGTAGGATCGTGCGATCCTTTGTTGATATAATTGACCATGGAAGATTGTTACGGTTCTCCTTTCGTCTATTAGGGTGATACCTGTCTTGTACCCATTGGTCCTCATCCAACTGAGCATCCATCAATACTCCGAGGGATTTCATTTCCACCTCTATGGGGAGCACTGCTTCCATCCCATAGGCTAACGAGTAGGGGGTTGCCCCAATGGAAGTACACATAGAAGTTCTGTAGGCTAATAAAGTCAGAGGCAAGAGGTCAGGCCATCTTTTGTGATTGGCGGACATTTTTTGCATGATCTTCTTGATGTTTTTATTAGCCGCTTCTTCATCACCATTCATCTTTGGACGGTAGATGACGGAGTTAAGGTGTTTGATGTGAAATTTGCTGCATAACTCCTCCATCATTTTGTTATTGAGGTTCTTAGCATTGTCTGACACAATGACCTCTGGTTGTCCATATCGACAGACGACATTGTTTCTGATGAAAAAAATGATAACTTCTTTAGTAACCTTGGGGAAGGAAGATGCCTCTATCCATTTGGTGAAGTAGTCGATCATGGTGAATATGAATCGATGACCATTACTGGATTTGGGCTTGATGGGTCCAATCACGTCCATTCTCCACATTGAGAAGGGCCAAGGCGAACTCATGTTGTGGAGCTCCCTTGGAGGGGCGTGGATAACATTCCCATGGACCTGGCATTGATAGCACCTCTTGACGTGATCATCACAGTCAGCTTTGAGTGTAAGCCAATAATGTCCTGTTCTGAGAATTTTCCTGACAAGTAAGGGGCCGCACATGTGTGGGCCATATACACCACCATGGATCTCATCCACGAGCCTTTGAGCTTGGTCTTTGTCTAGACATCTGAGGAGACCTAATCCTGTATCTCTTTTATAGAGTGCATCTCCGCTCAGGTAGAATTTTATAGCAGGTCGATGAATCCGCCTCTTCTCAGTTAGGCTCGCCTCAGCAGGTGTAGATCCATCTCGCAGATACTCCTTGATATGCTGATACCAAGGGTGGTGGATGGGAGGTAGTTCACCCGATACTTCTCCAACGTAGTTCCCATAGACTGGGGCTTTTTGCATTGCAAATGTGATGCTTGGCATGTTTTCTTTGTCAAGTATGTGAACCAAGGAGGCCAACGTTGCTAATGCATCCACAAAATTATTCCTATTACGAGGAATGTGTAGAAAGGAGATTTCTTCGAACTCCAAAGCCATCTCAGAAACTTCTTGGAGATGGTAAGGCAAAGAAATGTAATTCTTTGGTTTGATAGATTCCCGTGGATTGTCTGATCACCAATTCGGAATCCCCAAAGACAGTTAACCGCCTGATCCCCATTGAACGAGCAAGTTTTAGCCCCATGATAAAGCCTTCATACTCAGCTGTGTTGTTGGTGCTGACAAACTGCAATTTGATGGCGACGGGATACTACTCCCCCGTACTGGATATTAGAACTACTCTAGCTCCAGAGCCTTCTGCATTAACAACTCCATCAAAATACATTTTCCATGTACGGGATGTATCATACTGATGGTGTTGCTGAATTGTCATTACCCCTTTATCGGGGAAGTATGTTTCCAAGGGTTTGTAGTCCCCTGTAGGTGCGGCGGCTAGTTGATCCGCAATTCCTTAACCTTTGACAGACTTTTGCGTCACGTAGACGATGTCAAATTGTTGTAGGATCAACTGCCATCTAGACAGCTGACAATTCAGTATAGGCTTACTGAGCACATACTTGAGAGGATCCACGTAGGATATAAGATGGGTCGTGTGACCATGGAGATAATGCTGTAATCTCATGGAAGCCCATGCTAAAGTACACCAAGTCTTCTCAATCAGAGTGTACTTATGTTCACCGGTGCTGAATCTTTTGCTGAGGTAATAGATAGCTCATTCTTGGCCTTTATCATCTTTTTTCCTCAGCATGCAGCCCATGGCATTGTCATTAATGAACAAGTACATGAATAGGGGAACATCATCCCTGGGAGGTACCAAAACAGGAGCGTTAATCAGCTGCTCTTTAATTGTAAGGAAGGCTTTCTGACACTCATCATTCCATTTCATGGAAGAGTTCTTCCTTAATAGCTTGAAAATGGGTTCACAGGTTGCTGTGAGTTAAGAAATGAATCTGCTAATGAAGTTGATTCTTTCTAAAAATCCCCGTATTTCCTTCTCTGTTTGAGGAATGGGCATTTCCTTGATGTCCTGGATTTTGGTAGGATCCAGTTCAATCCCTTTGTGGCTAACTAGGAAACCTAGCAACTTGTCTGATTTGACACCAAAGGCGCACATGGCTGGATTTAACTTCAAGTTGTACTTACGCAACCTGTTGAATAGCCTCTTGAGATGGTCTAGGTGGTCCTCCTCCTTTCGGGATTTGACAGTGATGTCATTCACATAGATTTCTATCTCTTTATGCATTAGATCGTGGAAAAGAGCCATCATAGCTCATTGATATGTTGCCCCGGCATTGATGAGGCCGAATGACAACCGTCTGTAGCAAAAAGTTCCCCAAGGCATGATGAAAGCAGTTTTCTCACGGTATTCCTCACCAACCATAATTTGATGGTACCCCGCAAAGCAATTAGCAAAGGAGTACATACCGTATTGAGTAGTGTTGTTAATGAGAATGTGGATAAAAGGCACGAGAAGGCTATCTTTCAGGCAAGCTTTGTTTAAATCCCGGTAATCCACGCAAACTCGCACCTTTCCTCCTGGTTTAGGCATGGGAACAATGTTGAATATCCACTCCGGATATGTAGATATCATGATAATGCCAGCTTGAAATTGTTTCATAATTTCTTCTTTGACCTTTAAACTCCACTCAGGTTTCAATCGCCTGAGTTTTTGTCTAACTAGCTTGAATCCCTCTTTAATGGGAAGGCGATGAAGAACAATGTCAGTGGACAAACCCACCATGTCTTCATGAGACCATGCAAACACATCCTGGAATTGGATTAATAGTGCAACCATGTCATTCCGTTGATTTGTGGTAAGGTCTGAACCAATCTGGATTAGCTTAGGATTTTCTAAGGTTCCAAGATTGAAAGGAGTAGTTTGGTCAAGGTTGGGTTTAGGCTTATCTGCGACCCATTCCTTAATCTCCTGAGGTGTCTCAATGTCCTCTTGAATGTCCATCAAGTCTAAGTCCAACTTTGCATCAAAGTTACAGCCCTTGTGGAGAGAAGGCACCTCATCAGCAAGTACATGCACATCTAAATTCAGAGTCCTAAAACAAAGTATTCTTTCACTTAATATATGCAACTGTTCGATCATACAAAAGTGTTAGCATGTACTTGATAAAATAACTGCTAGTACTGTAAAGAAAAGTAATCAATTAAAGTTATCTACAGGGCAGAGGGATTTTCTGCCCGTTTTACCCTTGTCGACCAATGCATGGAATGTTGTTCCAATTGTCGAGGGCAAAGTCCTGATGGACAACAGTAATGGAAAGATCGTCATTTCCTCCTTCTCCCAAATGATAACCATGACATCTGGGCAATCATCGTCTGGGGTGTATCTGTTTGTATGTTCATCATGAACAATGACGCTTATGCCTTCCATCATCAAGGTAATGTCATGTTTACGTTTCTGTTCCTTTTCTTCCACTTCGGGATCAGGAATCAGCACCTTTTTTGCTTTGAAAGGTACTGGCTTGGGAAATAGCATAGTCATAATACGTGCTGGTACCTTAACTGGAGACTGTATCAGCTCATGAGGTGCATATTGAAAACATCGCCGTGTGGCGGAAGCTTGAGGAACCGGTCGGTGTTTATGCGGATTCCTATGACAGGAACTGGCAGAATAGCTTAGCCCGGCTGACCCAGTTTGACTGGACATTTGAATAGGGTGCTTAATACCCTGTTTCGCTTTACCAAACCCTTGTCCAGGCTGATAACCCAATGACATCATTTCTTGAGTAGCCGACATAACCTCGGCAGAAATCTTGGGTACGGGAAGTGGTGCTTCAATAGGTTGATATTGAGTGTTGCTCACTTCCAAGGTATGAAAAACCGCCTACTCAACTTCGAGAGTTGAAATCGATGATTGGCGATCTCCTTGTTCAGATACTCCTACCAAAGATTAATTAAGAATTCAGACTATTGTTGATAATGTATTTGAGCTATTGATGTAATGTAGAGGGAACAGCTCCAGCCATATGTATCCATGGTCTCCCCAATAGTAGGTTGTATCTTGAATCTATCTTTAGGACATGGAAGGATACATTGAATGTATTTGGGCCAATCTCAATTGGCAATTCAATCTTTCCGATGGCACTTCGTTGGGATCCATCAAAAGCTCGAATAACCGTGTGGCTGCTCTGGATCCGCTTGAGATTGACATTCATCTTAACTATGGTGGCATAAGGATAGATATTTAGAGATGAGCCTCCATCTATCAGAACTCCAAATAGCATGTGTTCGAAAAGACAACACTGTGTGTTGTGCGTTGGCTTCTGATAACGACCGGTCCCTTCTCAAGCAGATGTCGTCATCAGTGAAGGATATCACATTGTTGTTGAAAATGTGATCAACAAGATGTTGAAATCTTTCCACATCCACTGATTTTGGCAGATAGGCTTGTCGTGGTGTGGAGCTTGTCGTAAGCTTAAAACCACATTGGCTTCATTGTGGCCCATAGTGCGGAGGAATTGTTCAATATTCTCCATGGGAATCTTCCCCTTTGCTTTGCAAGTAGGCTTCATAACCCGTTAAGAAAGATATAGTGGATTATCCTTCGACACTGTAGGAGTAGTATGAGACGTAGATCTTTTAGCTTCTCCATAATTCTATAGAACTTTGTGCAAGCTGACAACAGGATGTTATGGTCTGAAGGGTAGAGAAATTGGCTCAGGTGCGGCCACTTTTAAAGGATTGTCAGCTCCTTTGAGTTGAATTGGCTGTATAGGAAATACTTTGACAGTCTCATTATCCACTTCGGATATAACTGAGATCGATTCCTTCCATTTGGTAGGACATGCATTCCCACCTTTGAGTTGTACAGTTTAATCATCTGCAATTTGCAGGACACCGCTATCAATAAGATTCTGAATGAGATGGCGGAGTGCCCAACATTCTTCTATGCTGTGACCGCGAGAGTGTGAATGATACTGACACACTTCATCAGAATTGAACCGTCCGGAGCGGGGATTGATTGGAGGTAGAAGGAAGGTAATTCTTCCTTCATTGATCAACATTTACAATATCTCCTCCATAGATTGGTAGAGATGGTAAATTCCTTTGATTGGCAAAATCGACGTGCTTTAACACTTGCTCTCTTTGCAACCTTATCCTCCATAGCTTCGCTTTTCGAGGTGATGGTGGAGCATTCATAACAAATGGAAGGAGATAGGCATGCTCTGCTTGATTAATTAAGCGTGACTTGATCTCGATGAGTCACCGCAGTTCAAATGAATTACTCGATTTGTTTACAAAGTGCTTTCATCTTTCGTTCCATGGTAAACTGGAACTTTGCATAATCCCATCTGTCATCACCGTCTTTGATGGTCTGAGATGGCTCGCCATTAATACTGGAACTTTGCCCAGTGCCCCAATTGATCATGTTGACCTCTTCTTCTTTGTGTTGAGGAAGAGGGTTATCTTGCACATGAGGTTGATCGGGTTTGGTGACTACAATATCACCGTTGTCTATCAAGTCTTGGATCTTGTGTTTCAAGGCCCAACAATCTTGAGTATTATGTCTAGGTGCTCTAGCATGATAAGCACACTTCCGAGTAACATTAAAACCCCTCCCATTAGGGTTGGCTGGTGGAAGCAGACATGTAATTTTCTTCTGAGTAGTCAGAAGAGCAAGAATATTCTTGAGCGAGTCCCCTAAAGGTGTGAATGTTCGAGGTCGCTTTGCTTCTCCATTTTTAGGCAATGGAGGGTTTGAAGATTGTTCCTGAAAAGGGGAATAGTTTTTCCTTTGTATAGGCTTGCTTTGATTGCCTTTCTGTCCTTGCAATATCAAGGAAACATCCTCCTCTTTCTTTTTATGGACCCTCCGGGGGTTGTTTCCATAAGATCCAGACTGGATGTGTTCAGCAACAGCTTTAAGAGCGGCGAGGTCTTGAATCTTCCCAGACTTAAATCCCATTTCAGCTATTTTTTCGTGCTTAATCATTTTGGAGAATGGTTTGCCAATACCAGCTAGAACTCTTTCATAGAAAGGAGCTTCCTGTACATCTATGAAAGTTATGACCATTTCTGATTCTGTCATGGAAGGAATAACTTGAGAAATAAGGTGCCTCCACCTTTGAGCATACTCTCTGAATGACTCATTAGACTGTTTCTTGACCTTGGTAATTTGGTATCGGTCAGGATTCATTTAAGACTGAAAACTGTATTGAGTGAGGAAGGCGTGAGCTAGCTCTTCCCAACTATGTATCTTTGAGTTGTCTAATCTGGTATACCATGAACGGGCTTCTCCAGTTAGACTCTTCTAGAATAACTGCATTCTGAGCTTTTCATCTTTCGCATAAGATCCAATTTCTCCAATGAATACCTTCAAATAGGTATAAGGATCCCCTAATCCGTCATACTTTTCAAAATCAGGGGTTTTGAATTTCTCTGGATACTGAACACCAGGAAATATGCAAAGGTATGTATATGAAACACTGCCGTGTGTCCCAATCCCTTTGAGAACGCGAATAGTTTCCTCCATTTAGAGGACCTTCTTCCTGATCTCACCAGTGTCTGGATCTCCTTTGAGATGGGTGCTTTCAGGGACTTTGTTGGTCGTATCCAACCGATGCTCTGAATTATTTTTCCGCACTTGACTCCCCTTGTGTAGAGGATTCTGTATGTATAGGTATCTTAGTACCCTGAGTGGACTGATGTAATTCTTTCAGTAGAACAACCAAGTCTGTGATTTGTTTACTCAATCCGTCAAATTCTTCTCGTGAAACAAAGTGTTAGGATCGGTCGAAGAAGACATGATTGGTCAGAAGCTCATGGCCTTTTTGGTTTTTGAGTGGTAACAAAGTGCCCAATTGCTTCCCTACAAAAGACTTATGTAGTTTAGTCTTAGGGTAATGTAAATGTTATCATAACAATGTCTGTTTTAGGAATTTTATCTTGCAAAATCGGTTGTTAATTGATAACATGTCATGTATGCATATAGAATAAATTACAAGTAAATACTTTTACAAATAATTGAAAATGGAAAGTATGAAGAGACTTTCCTCCGCATTTGGTTTATCTGAGGTTGACCTATCTTAGGGTTACTCTTGTGGCTTTTGGCATGAAGGTTCTCAGATCATCACAATCTACTTGACGGGAAGTTAATCCGGTCGTTCAACTGGAGCGAATCTGAGTGGTGCCTTTCCTGAGCCCCGGGGAATTATTCTTCCCACGGGTCCAGTAATCAAACACCGACAGGATAGCCTCCTGGTGGAGGGACCACACAACATACATTCACATACAACGTGTCTCACCGTTTATGCAAAATGATGACATGTACGAAGCACTAATATCCCAGATAGATATTTAGTAGTGCAGTATTTAAGATGCATTCGTACACATTAATCATAAATGTAAATGCAACATTCACACACAAGCATATAAAAATTTTAAAAAGCTTGTAATAGCGGCTTAAGCCCTCTTACTGGAGTCCTCAGCAGAGTCGCCACCTGTCGACGTCAGGATTTTTTGATGTCCCTTTTCGTTACTTCTTCTTTGGTGTTCTCATGTTAATGTGAGATTTGTTTGAAAAAACAAGTGAAAAAGGTCCAACATGTGTAATGTCGACAATTGGACTTTAAGAGTCGCCAGTTGGTGTATTTAACTGGTTGCACCAACCCAACCGAAAAGGTTTGCACATTGACCCAGTGATGTGACACTGCTAAACGGGTTTGTGAAATCGAGATTCATTAAGGGTTTAGGGACTTGGTTATGCGGAGGGAAGGTGTTAGGCACCCCCCGACATCCGTGTTGCCACGGTGACCGCCACTTCTCAAAGAAACTGTTATATGAATATGTGTGTGTGTGTGTGGATCAATGTTCAATTATTTGGAAGTAGTGTTGTACCTCGTTCGCACCTATATACAAGGGTTTGAATTTATAAAAATATTCAGTTTTAACCAGATATATCAATGAGGTTTTTATGAAAAAGGTTTTTCAAACCCTGTGCTAAATAGTAATTGAGGCCTTTGATACTTCGATTTTATTATCTAAATGTTCGACTTGTTTGCTTTTATTTTTAGAGATCGAGGCATCTCATGAGAAAATAATATATAGCGATCTTGAACTTTTTATGGGCATAACGACCATCCAAGGAAATTCGAACAATCAGAATAATGTACAAGTCATTACAATGGAAAATGTCCATCATGGAATCAAATCTAGATTCAAGAGATCAATCAGCGATCACATGATTCCTAGGCTCACATGATGTTGCAATCTATATAGAAAGCGATGGCGATTATATATATATATAAGTCAGAATATATATATATATATATATATATATATATATGCATGATCAACCACCACGAAGCAACTCCATGGGGATCGAAATGTAAATAAAGCACTAATGTTATCAACCGCCACGAAGTGAACTCCAAAGGGACTTGAATGTAAATAAAGTTGTAAAAGCTATCAACCGCCATGAAGTGCACCTCGAGCGGTATGAAATGTAAAGAAAGTCAAGAAGCCACGGAGGAAACTTCAGGTTTGACAGGAATGCAAATAAATATATATATATATATATATATATATATAAGCAGTAAATGCTCCGGATATGAAATCCAAGCTCATCGGATATGTCCGACAATAGTTATATATATATATATATATATATAAGCAATTAAACGCACCAGATGTAAAATCCAGGCTCATCAGACAGAGTCTGACCACAATTTATATATATATATATATACATATATAAAAGCAATTAAACGCTCCAGACTGAAGTCTAGGCTCATCAGACAGAGTCTGACAACAGTTTATATATAAATATATATATATAAAAGCCAATAAATGCTCCAGACCGAAGTCTAGGCTCAATCGAGGCATAACTCGATAATGTTAGTCCGTATAAAAAATATACATATATATAAGTATATATATACAAACAGAAATGAAAACCACGGACCGAAGTCCGGGCAAACACACTCACACGACTCTCAACGTGTACAATAGTGTGTGATAATATGAGAAGAAAGCTTTATAGAATGTGAGGAGGCTTACAGTGGGCTGCCAAAGTAGACTTCTATAACTCTATTTGGATAACTACTCAGCTCCCGCCGGACAAAAGATAGCTATATGTGAGCTAATAGAAAAGGAAACACTCAATATGGGTGTGTACAGAGCAAAATGGACAGGGCTTTCTCGCCTTTTCTCTCTCTTCTCTCTCAAATGGCTGACCCTAAGGCTTGTATATATAGACGGATAGCTGCAAGTACACCTGCGGCTGGTCGTGGTGCATCCGAGCCTTGTGGATCCCGTCGTCTCGTAGTACATGCACTCATGCACTGTAATGTCCACTCGAACTTGCAGAACTTCAATCTGAGCATCCGAAAGAGGTATATGTGACCTTCTTCGGATAGCTTGTGTCGAGAGTTACACAATGACATGGATTAGAGGTTGTATAAAGTCAGGAAGATGGGACCATGCCCATGGTCTTCAAGCTTCAAATTCTATCCAAAGTACTACCATGCGTAATAGTCACTCGGGATTGTTACTCCTCGGTTCTTGTGGGACATTGTTGTATGTATGTATGTATGAAGTGTTGAGACGACACGCAGGTGTCGAAAGGGGCAAGATGATGTTTGACTCTTCGCCGGGGTTATCGCCGATTTGAGTTGAAAGTAGACGTTGCTCAGGGTTACATCTGAGATTGGATTACTTGTTGGTATGTCGTGATATCATCTTGTGAGAGGAAGTGTTGAGGTGGCAAGATGACGTTTAACTCCTCACCGGGGTTATCGCCGGTTTGAGCGGAAAGCAGACGTTGCTCAGGGTTACATCTGAGCTTGGACTGATTGTTTGTATGCCTCACTGTCATCTATGGGTGTGCATGTCCGCCCGTTGTTAGCTCCGGGTCTGAGGGATGAGTCCCTCGGCAGGAGGGCTGAGATTGAAGCTGATCGCATGTGTTTGAAACAAGCATTTTCGGAGTTATCGCCGAAACTGTAACAGCATTCCTTGGGGTTATCGCCAAGGATAAAACTCGGGGTTATCTCCGAGGTTGGAAATGATCCTTCTGGTGTGTGTTCCGAGGTTGAGAATGAGACTCCCGGTGTGTGTTCTGGGTTGAGACTGATGTTCCCGGTGTGTGGTCCGGGTTGTGAACCGATCCTTCGGTAGTATCCGGAATGGATGTGAGCTATCTTCCAAGGTTATCTCCAAAAGACGATTCTGCCCTCCTGTAATGTTAGTAACAGTTGTGCAGAAAATTTTTGAGTGTTTACACGGGTCTCTTTTCATGTTGGGATACTATTCACGAGGTACTATTCTTGAAGTACTATTCACAGGGTACTATTCACGGGGTACTATTCACCAAAATATTTTTTTTCTTTTCTGTCCAAATTATTTTTGATACATGGATATTATTCTTAAATTTTACTCCACAAAGCAGTATCATGTTGACAATTTGGACATTATTGAATTCTGGATAAATTAAGTTATAAATCTTTAAAAATTTATCCTTTGCTTTCTTTTATTTGAATTCTTATATCATTGTCATCATCCTCATGCTTATATTGTGATGAAAGTCATCTTTGGCTTACGTGTATAGATGGACTGTTGATTGGTATGATTATGACCAGGGATAATTCGGTATGATCATGACCATTGATGATTACACGAATATTCTTGGCCCGTAGTGCAAGAATAGTTTGTGGACGTGATACTAATAAATATCCTTGGCCTGTAGTACAGGGATGATTCGATGGTGTGATTTATTTATTAAGCTGAGTCCCAACGATAAATTTAATGATAAACTTTTTAAATCATAGAAGATAGTAGATATCATGCTCTACTTGACTCTTCTAATGCATTGCTTGTTTCGCTACAGTTAAACTTGTTGTCTATTATATTCTATCAGTTAAACATTGTTGAAGGCTAATAATAACTTATTCTGCATTATCTTAGTCATAATATTTCTTACTGGGCTAGTTGCTCACCCTTTTACTTCCATTATTCTCTTCAGGAAATGAGAACGTAGCCGGAACTAGTCGGGGAACGGAGTGATGGTTCGAGATGGTGCATTAGTAGTCCTCACTATTCTGTAAAATAGTGTGATAATAATTGTAATGAGGACTCCATTGAGTGTGGATATTGTCTAGAAGACAATATTCGTTTTAAAACTTTCAGTTCATGTTGTATAATTAAGTTTATATTTGTATTCAGTACCATATTTTTGGCGACCCAAGATGGGTGATGTATACCTATTTTGGGGGCATCACAGTTGGTATCAAAGCTTAGGGATATGATCACTGGCTGAGATATGAGACAAGAACCAGGAGGGGAGAGACAGGGAATTTCTTCGCTAGTATGACCTACCTAAGTTTATTTGGTATTTAATTGTTCTGTCAGAGTATAGGGATAATATGTGACATGTTAATTAACCCTTTTTTTGTGGTAGTGTTTGAAAATGGCATCTGAAAATGTTGAGATCAACAATGAAGCACATGAAACCGTTGAGTCACCAACGATCAATACTCAGGATAATGTGCAACAGGAAGACAATAATTCTCAGGTAAACAACAACACCGATCAAATGATGAACGATGGGATGTTCAGAGGCTTCATGTAATTCATGTAACATCAGGTGAGAGCGGCTCATGTTCAAAATGCAGGTGGAAACACTGACAACTCACAGTTGATCACCGCTAAGTAGTTCAAGGAGCTGAGACCACCGGAGTTTTTGGGAGAGCCAGAACCACTTAAGGCGGAGACGTGGATAAATCAGATCACCAAGATATTCAAAGTCTTGGGATGCTCTGAGGAGCAAAAGGTTCCCTTTGCCACCTTTATGTTGAGAAGAGAGGCAGATTATTTGTGGGAATTAGTAAAGCATACTCAGCCTGCCGCACTCAAAATGTCTTGGGAGAAGTTCCAAGAGCTGTTCAACGACAAGTACTTTCCCGAAAGTATTCATCACATGAAGAAGGTGGAGTTTATCAAGTTGGAGCAAAATAATATGACTATGTCGAAGTACGAGGCTAAGTTTGCCGAGTTGTCTCGATTCGCATCCCATTTGGTTGATAATGAGGAGAGAATGATGTGAATGTTTCTGCGAGGTTTGAGATCCGAAATACGTCAATACCTTATTTCTCACAAAATTTGTTTGTATTCAGATGTTGTAAATTGGTCTTAGTTATTGGAGCGCGATAATGGGTCAACCTAACCAAGAGAGAGCAGCCGACAAGTCGATAATACCAGTGATAGCAGTCATCGAAGCGGTGACAACAAACTTGGAGGGAATCAACATGCCAGGAATGGTAACCACTCCGGTGGTAATCATGGCCAAGATAATAGAAGTGAAAATTTCAAGAAGAGGAGATTCAATAATGATGGAAAGACGTCAGCACCAACACCTGTTGTTAAGGAAGGAGAACGACAGCCCGTCGTATGTTACAAATACGGAGGGGAGGGACACATCAGTCCAAACTGTACACAGTAGTCCAAAGCATGTTACAATTGTGGAAGAGAAGGTCACCTTGCCCGATTTTGTTGTGCATAAAAGTTAAGTCCAGCTGGGATGGAGGCATCAAAGGTCATCCCAGACAAGACAAAACAGGTAGTTTAAGGGAGAGCGTTTGTCGTAATCTCCCAAAAAGTGAGGAATCCAAACGAGGTGATCACGGGTAAGCTAATAATAAACTCTAGCGAAGTATATACCTTATTCGATACTGGTTCTACCCATTCTTTTACTTGCGCTCAACGTTTAAATTTGATTCCAGAGAAATTAGACTATGACTTATCGGTTGAAACTCTGTTAGGAGAAACCTTTATTACATCTACTATTTATAAGTCTTGTTTGATTCAAATCGGCACCCTCACGTTACCTGTCGATCTTATCTCTTTGAAAATACTTACCTTTGAATGTAATTTTAGGAATTGATTGGTTAACTACTCATCATGCTAAAATCGATTGTTTTTGTAAGGTTGTTAGCTTTCATATTCCTAACCAACCTATTATGCGAATTCAAGTAACCAAACCACTAAAGTCAATCACTATCATATCAAGCCATAAAGATATTTGTTTATTGAAAAACGGATGTCAAGCTTTCTTAGCTCATGTCAAGAATTTAAACAAAAATATGTCAGTCTTGAATGATATTTCTATTATTAATAAATTTCCTGACGTATTCCCTGAAGAACTTCCTGGCCTACCCCCAGAGCGTGAAATTAAATTTTGTATCGACCTTGAATTCGGTACAAAACCCTTAATTATTTCTTCATCCAAAACGAACGTATCATGCGCCAAAGACGTTGACTTGAGTTGTTGAAGGATTACCATTATACCATTCAATACCATCTTAGAAAAGCGAACGTGGTAGCTGACGCATTGAGTAGAAGATCGTTTGTGTTTACGAGTGCGATATTGTTAACGCAAAGGCCCATTTTATATGACTTGCAAAGGATGGAAATAGAGTTAAAGACTCTAGGGACCCACGTGATGATGGCAAATATACGAGTAGAACCGACTTTAATTAATAAAGTTAAAGCCGATCAAGCTACAGACTCAAAGCTGATGAATGTGAAGAAGAAGGTTCAAGAGGGCGTTATTCTAAAAACAAGAATCGACGAAGAGAGGAAATCTCAACCCTCGATTTATTGGCATATTTGAAATCCTCGATCGAGTAGGAACTATGGCCTATAGACTCGTTTTACCACCAAGTATGTCGCGTGTTCATAAATTTTTTTACGTATCAATGTTACGTAAATATATGGACGACCCGAACCACATTATTGAATTAAAACTAGACAAGATAGTTGAAGATTTAACATATGAAGAAGTACGTGTTAAAATCTTGGATAAGAAAGATCATATTTTACGCTCCAAGGTTATACCTCAAAGCAAAGTTTTGTGTAGAAACCACGATGTGGAGGAAATGACCTGGGAGTTAGAATCTGAAATAAAATCAAGGTATCCTCAGCTCTTCGACATATCAGGTACGTATGTAAATTTTGAGGGCGAAATTTCATAAGGAGGGGAGATTGTAAGACCCTAAATTTTATGAAATGAAAGTATCTAATTTTCTTATAATTATTATTCTATTTAATAAATGGTTAAATTGATAAAGGTTAAAGTTAAGGGTGATATTTGAAAATTTTACAAAGTAAGCAAGTTGATATAAAATATTCGTTGTGTTGGGGAATATTCGATTGATCGGGGAATATTCATTTTAACAGGGAATATTCGTATGACGGCACCATCATTGGTGGACTCCACAACGGAATAATTGTCAGAGTTAAAAAACATGTAAATATCTTTTATAAAAATAACAAATAAAGTTTTACTGCTTAAACTACCCTGGTAAAAGTACGATAATCTGGCGTGGTTGCATAGTAGCACACGGTATTGATTATTGATGCTTACGTAAGAAGCAACTCAGTTTACTCAATTATTGCTACGTAATTATTGCATAGTATCTCATGTTATTTGATTTATATATTTTCACAGTATCATCTGCATAATATTTTATATTATTAAATCAATAATTGAGAAAACAAAGTTATTCATATTATTAATTGCAATATTGATGATGTGTAGAAAGTCCTGTCGAGGAGAGGTTTGGTCACCTAATTGCGCGCCAATAGGGAGAAATCCTTATCGAAAAGCCCCCTCTTTCCTGGGAATGATCTGGTTGTTAAATATTGTGAGTTATAATATTAATGATGAATAATTGTTGAAGTATTAAGAATGTGTTTATTGAAGATAAGAAAATTACAAAAGTTAGAGGGGAATAATGCAAACTTGGAAAACTTTAGGGGTATTAAAGTGTAATAAGTTAAATCAATCTGGACCATTGGTGGTGGTTTTAATAGTAAATCAGGACCGTCGATGGTGGTTTTAATAGTAAATCAATCTGGACCATCGATGGTGGTTTTAATAGTAAATCAATCTTGACCATCGGTGGTGGTTTTAAAAGTAAATCAATCTGGACCGTCGGTGGTGTTTTTAAAAGTAAATCAATCTGGACCGTCGGTGGTGGTTTTAAAAGTAAATCAATCTGGACCGTCGGTGGTGGTTTTAAAAGTAAATCAATTCGGATCGTCGGTTGTGATTTTAATAGTAATCAATATGGTCCGTCCGTTCTAAAAGTAAATCAATTTGGACCGTTCGTGAATTAGTTACTATTTAGTCATTTCTCCTATAAATAGAAGCTTAATTCGTCTTTCATTCTCACCAATTCACTGAGATTCACAAGAGAAACTATAGAGAGAGAAACTATAGAGAGCAAGAAGAAGAGTATTCTACTACTTCACTATTGCAGTATCCAGCCTTCTACTAAGGTAAGGGATATTATTTGTTGTGTTCGTAAGGGGTATTATTTCTTTCGTATTCATAAGGAATACTATTTTTCGTATTCATCATTTAATATGTCGAAATAACCTGTCTACATGGATTACGTACCGTATGACAGGTGAAAATCCATTTGCAGTTTCGTATGTTAATTCTTTTCATATTCTTAAATCTAAACTTACTATGGTAAGTATTGCTTCTATAATCCTTGAAATTATTAGAATATCCTTGAGTTTTGCGCTTCATCCAGTATCGTTTTATTGGAATATTGATCTGAACTCTCTTATTAAATATCAATATTTTAACTGGGATACTATTCATGAATTACTATTCACCTGGTTACTATTCACAAAAATATTATTCACTCGGGTATTCGGGGCACTTTTCATGTCGGGATACTATTCACGAGTTACTATTCACCTGGTTACTATTCACTAAAATATTAGTCACTCGAATATGCGGGGCACTTTTTATGCCAGGATACTATTCACGAGTTACTATTCATGGGTTATTATTCACCCGGTTACTATTCACTAAAATATTATTCACTCAGGTATTCAGGGCACTTTTCATGTCGGGGTACTATTCACGAGTTACTATTTATGGGTTACTATTCACTAGATTACTATTTACTCAAATATTGTTCACTCGGGTATTCGGGGCACTTTTCATGTTGGGGGTACTATTCACGGGGTACTATTCTCGAAGTACTATTCATAGGGTACTATTCACGAGGTACTATTCACCAAAAAAAATTATTTCTTTTCTGTCCAAATTATTTTTGATACATGGATATTATTCTTGAATTTTACTCCACAAAGCAGTATCATGTTGACAATTTGAAAATTATTGAATTCTGGATAAATTAAGTTATAAATCTTTAAAAATTTATCCTTTACTTTCTTTTAATTGAATTCTTATATCATTGTCATCATCCTCATACTTATATTGTGATGAAAGTCATCTTTGGCTTACGTGCATAGATGGACTGTTGATTGGTATGATTATGACCAGGGATAATTTGGTATGATCATGACCATTGATGATTACACGAATATTCTTGGCCCGTAGTGCAAGAATAATTTGTGGACGTGATACTAATGAATATCCTTGGCCTGTAGTGCAGGGATGATTTGATGATGTGATTTATTTATTAAAATTGAGTCCCAATGATAAAGTTAATGATAAACTTTTTAAATCATAGAAGATAGTAGATATCATGCTCTACTTGACTCTTCTAATGGATTGCTTGTTCACCAAGCAGCTAAACTTGTTGTCTATTATATTCTATTAGTTTAACATTGCTGAAGGCTAATGATAACTTATTCTGCATTATCTTAGTCATAATATTTCTTACTGGGCTACTTGAGCTCACCTTTTTACTTCAATTGTTCTCTTCAGGAAATGAGAACGTAGCCGGAACTAGTCAGGGAACAGAGTGATGGTCCGAGATGGTGCATTAGTAGTCTTCACTATTCTGTGAAATAGTGTGATAATAATTATAATGAGGACTCCATTGAGTGTGGATATTGTCTAGAAGACAATATTCGTTTTAAAACTTTCAGCTCATGTTGTATAATTAAGTTTGTATTTGTATTCAGTACCATATTTTTGGCGACCCAAGATAGGTGATATATACCTATTTTGGGGGCGTCACATTAAATGTTCAGCAGGATAAAAAATCAACACACAAACTCTTCTTCAAGTATCCCATTATTGGGCCTTATTAGAAGTTTATACTCTAACAAGGTTTCTACTTTTTTCAATTCAAAAAACATTCATAGGTAATAGACTTTTTTAGTCTTGCTGACAATAACGCCAAGAAAGTATATCAAACCTAGATGGAGTTTATTAATGAACAATCAAGTAAAGCTTAAAACACTTACAAAACTATAAAGAAGACTAAGGACTCTGATCGAGATCTAGTTTGCAAGTTTTCTTCTAAAAAATCTTCCTAGTTATTTTTCACATCATTAATGTGAACCATGTATGTAGGAGATTGTATTACTAGATTAAAATTTTAAAAAAATATTAAAAATCCACACACCCAACAAAAAATTAGTAAACATGACTAAAATTTGGGCAACATCAAACTCAATAAAAATTAAATAACCACAAACAATGACATAATATGTGTAATTTCACTAATTATGTACAAAAATCATGTGTTCACCTCTTTCATTATGTGAAAAAAATCCTAGTTAGTAATAGTGAAACTTTAAACTATCAAACAGAAAAAGCCCTAATGTGAGACCCCGAATTTTATGAAATAAAAGTATTCAATTTTTCTATTTTAGTAAATGGTTAAATTGATAAAAGGTTAAAGTTAAGGGTGATATATGAAAATTTTTCAAAGTAAACAAGTTGTCATAAAATACCAGGTCACTATTCACTCTAGTATTATTCACTCGGGTATTTGGGGCACTTTTTGTGTCAGAGTTACTATTCACGAGTTACTATTCATGAGTTACTATTCACGAGTTACTATTCACGAGTTACTATTCACGAGTTACTATTCACGAGTTACTATTCATGAGTTACTATTCACCGAACAAAATATTTTATGAAAATAACGACGGAGGTTTTACCGTTAAAACTGTTGAACTACTCGGTAGTAAAAAGTACGATGTCGTGTTGTTGCAAGAGTAGCACACAAGATTGATTATTGATATTTATGTAAGAAGTCGGTAAGTTTGACTCAATTATTATTTATTATTAATATGAATTATTATAGTGATAATGACATGTTGGTGGGAGGGAACATCGATAATGACGTTTTGTTTTATTAAGTAATAAAATGAAACATCTTTTATATAAAATAGAATACTTTATTAAAGTTATTCTATAAATAGAATATATTATATTTTATTATGCATAGTGTTGCATAGTATTTTGCATAGTGTTTTGCATAGTATTGCATAGTGTTTGCATAGTAAAATGTTTTTATATAAATAGAATATATTATATTTTATTTAAAAGATTTTTCTTTAAATATGGACCGTCAGATTAAAGTAAATCAATCTGACCGTTCATGGATTAATTACTATGCATTCCATTTTCCTATAAATAGAAGCTCATTCCTTCATTATTTTCTTACGAATTCATTGAAACTCTGAGAGAGAAATTATAGAGAGAAAGCTATAGAGAAAAATTATAGAAAGAAGAAGAGTATATCTATTCTACTTCACTACTTCTATATTCAGGTTCTTTTACGGTAAGGGGTATTATTCTTTCTTCTTGAAGAGAACTTCATTATTCCATTCATTATTATTCATTGGAATAACTTTTGTAAAAGTGGCATACCCTATACATAACCCGTATCATGCCGTATACCCTATACTTGGTGAAATCCTTATGTTATTCCATTGCTTATTATTCATTGGAATAACTTTTGTATGCTGTGATTTACCTATACTTGGTGACATTCTTCTATTATTCATTTGGAACATCACATGCATGTGTTTTACACCGGACTGGTTCCGCTTTTATTATTCTCATTGGAACATCACATGCGTGTGTTTTTACACCCGACTGGTTCCGCTCTTTATCATTCTGTTGGAATATCCTATCACATGTGTTTTACACCGGATCCGGTTCCATCTTTATTATTACTGTTGGAACATCCTGCTTGGTGTGAATTTCACCGACACGGTTCCATATTTATTATTCCGCATTTTATTATTACATTTGGGAATAACTTTTATGCATGCGGTCTCTATCGCATGCATGGTGAATCCTTTTGTTATTCTATTCTTTATTATTACTGTTAGAATAACTTTTATATATGTGATTGCCACATGCATGGTGAATGATCCTTTGTATTCATTCCTTATTAAATTGTGAAAATAATCATCTAAAGTGGATTACCACATGGCGGTGGAAATCCATTTGCAGTTTCATATATTCTTTATTATACTGTTGGTTATTGGTTTTTGGTTGTATGTTTTTGACCTATAGTGAAAAGATGATATGTGGCTGACTATCTTTGGCTTACGTGCAAAGATGATCTGTTGTTTGATAGCTTTGACCCGTAGTGCGAAGATGGACAGGTGTATGACATGATCATGACCACTAGTTATACTAATGAATATCCTTGGCTGTAGTGCATGGATAATTCAATGATGTGATTGGCAGGATCATGACCATTAGTTAACAGTTAAATGTCTTTGGCCGTAGTGCACTGACAAGCAATTGATTGGTATGATCATGACCATTGTTTTTATAGTTGAATATCTTTGCACGTAGTGCAAAGATGAACAATCGAAATGGTATGATCATTGTTATTACATTTGAATATCTTCAGCCTTTGGGGTAAGGATATTGAGTAAACGTTCTATTAAGCCTTTGTGGCAAGAAGGAACTGTTAATTCACATTATTATAAATAGGAATTGTGAATTTAACTAACATCTTTAGTGGTTCAGGTGAAGACAAGTGTTGAAAGTTCTATTTGTCTTAAGTATAACAAAGAACTGTTGATGAGTATTACAGAAATAAATATCAACGATGGACTTTTAAATCATAGAAGATAATATATTTTATTCTCTACTTGACTCTTCTGATGGGTTGCTTGTTCCGCTGCAGTTAAACTTGATATTTGTTATATTGTATCGGTTTAACATCATTGAAGGCTAACGATAATTTATTCTTCATTATCTTAGTCATAATATTTCTTACTGGGCTAGTTGAGCTCACCCTTTCTTTCACTGTTCTCTTCAGGAAATAAGAATATAGCTGGGACGAGTCGGGGAACGAAGTAATGGTCCAGAGGATAGCATTAGTAGTCCTCACTATTCTGTGAAATAGTGTGATAATAGTTGTAATGAGGACTCCTTTTGAGTTTGTATAATATCTAGTAGACAATATTTGTATTCAAACTCACAGTTTTTGTCGTATTGTACACGACAGTTATATTAGTAAGTTGTATTTGAATTTATGTACCATGTAAGTGGCGACCCAAGATGGGTGACGTATACTTAATTTTGGGGGCGTCACACCCAATGAGTAACCTATTAAGTCCAAAATATAATAAATACGTCAAATAAATTGAATTGGGTTTATTACCAAGTCCCAAACCAACCACAAATTCAAACAAACTACTAATTTTAAATTATCAAAATAAAAAAAGCCCTAATTTAATTAGTTACTTTTAAGTTTGATTACTCTAATATGCGCAAGAGGTGTGGTGCGCAATGGAGATGTAGTAGAAAACCACTTAGACAAGAAGGAGTGGGCGGAGCCGGAGTTGCAGAGGAGAAGAAACTAGAAGCAGGAGGACTGAAGGAGTCAGGTGTATGAAAAATAAAACAAGAAGCTGCAGAATGAAAAATGAAGAGACGAAGAACAGAGTTTGTATTTAGACTTTGTAATTTAGAATTGATTTATGAATTTTGTTTTAATCCATCCAAGTTTAACTCTTCTATCAATCTGCCCCCTTAAGTTCATTAACTTACATATTTACCCCTACTTCTATACTTATAAAAAAAAATTAAGCATAAGTAGATGCCTATGTTGCCACCTAATAGGTCCTCCCCTCTCCAATTCCTCCTTCAATCATTATTAGTCGTTATTCGATTTCGGTTTTCAAAAAATAGGTTATTCAGATACCCGAATAACCGAACTTTAATAACTTAAAAAATTAATTTTATAATATTATCTATAATATAACTATCATTATTCAGTAGTATGTTTTGTTTTCTCTCCTTTTTCCCTCTTGCCTCTCGACTCTCGAATCTCGACTCTTGACTCTCGACTCTCGACTCTTGACTCTCGAGTCTCCACTACTCGATAGTCTCAGTCTCTGGCACGACGTCCACCTCTCCCCGTCTTAATCTCTAACGCGGCCTCCGCCTCTCGGCTCTCACTGTTTGTCTCGTGACTCTCGCCGACTCGCCGTCTCACTATCTATCTAACTCTAAGTCTAAGTCTCTAAGAACTTGGTATGTTCTCGACTTCCCCCCTCTTTTAGTCAACTGAAGAAATAATAATAAGTTAAAGGTAGTGTATTGGTATTTTTTGTATTGATATTTGATATTAGTTGTTTAAATTTTGGGGGTGCTTTTTTCCTTCTATGGGAATTAAATTAGGCAAGTCGATTGTCTGTCCCTAATTTCTTACCCTGATGGCATAATTTTCTCTGGACACATACATTGTGATATTTATAACAGGATATATGTATTGCTTTCTTTAATAAAAAGTTCATTTCTGGTTATGTTTATTCTTGCCTCTTGGTAGTTGGTAATAAATATCAGTCTATGCTTATTTAATTATTTTTCAAATTGAGAGTTAAAAAAATAAAAGAATTATTATTACTTTGACTGAATAAACAGTACCAATTGGTAGGACATCACTGTTAGTGGTCCTAAAGATATCAAATATCCTTTTATATTACTGGGGTGGGAGAGTAGTGTTGTGATTTTTAGTTTAAAAATATTAATGCACCTATGTTTTGTTAGTTTAAATCTTTTGTATTTGTCATTCTATATATGTTTTTTATATATTTTTTGGGTTAGTGTTAGTGATTCATCATTTTTTAAGAAAAATGAGGATTTGGTTAAGCATGGGAAATTTGGTTTTTGTCTTCATTTTGATTCACGTTTGTTGTGATTTTTGACTGCTAAAATTATTCTTTTATTGGGTAGCTTTATTATTCCAGTTTACAAAATAAAACACCAAAGTATTGTCTTTTGTTTTGATATATTATATTATGTGTATCATATAAATTATTGTAAATAAATCTTACTTGTATGTATGTATGTTGGACTGCTTGAAATTGGCCTACTTTACACTCTATATACACAATAGGACAATGAGATGAACTCAGAACTTCTCAAACATATACACAACTACACTTGAATTTATAAGGTGTAGTATCTGTACTTGCTATATCTATATAAAAAACCTATTCCAAGTTAGAAGATACTAATTCTACCTGCAAAATAGAAAAAAAGCTCATGACAAATTCTTACCAATCAATTAAAACCACTGAGACACACACATATCATAACCTAAACAACATAGTATATAAAATGGCTAATTATCCAATGATGCTATTTAAACAACAAAACTACTCCCATGCTTACTTGATTGGCAAAATGATCATTTCTATACCATCCATTATTTATGTTATATATTGGAATTACAAAAGTAGATGTGTAGATTTGTATTAATTACTATGTCACTGTCTTGAATATAGGGAAAAAGAAGATTACCCTGTCCATATCCTAAAAAAAACATCCTCTTCCTGCTGTAGATTTAAGGTAAGAATATGTCTGATAAAACAGCCTTCATGCATGGGTCAATACTCCAACACATCCCCGTAATCTAGAACCACAAAACTTGCTACCAATTTACAGTATATGAGATAGTCGTCGTTAGTTACCTTCAGAGTGTCCACATTCAACCACAACTAGTGTCCACATGTTTCAAAATCTGTTAGAAATTTGTTACCTATTAATTATATGTGACTATGTTTCTTCAAGATCTTAATCTCTTAAAAATGAGGCAGCCCAAGTTTTATCATGATATTGGAGTTAGTTTGATACAACCTTATCAGAAGTTAAATAAAATGAAATTTGAGATATCCTTATCTTGATTTTACAATTGGACAAGAATGAGTGTAGTCTGTAAGAGCCCAAATTTTATGAAATGAAAGTATTTAATTTTTCTTATAATTAGTATTTTATTTTGTAAATGGTCAAATTGATAAAAGGTTAAAGTTAAGGGTGATATGTGAAAATTTTTGCGAAGTATGCAAGTTGTTATAAAATATTCGTTTGCTCGGGGAATATTTTTTATCGGAGAATATCCGTACGACGGCACAATCATTGGTGGACCCCACAATGGAAGTATTGTCGTAGTTAGAAAATGACAGAATTATCTTTTTATAAAAGTAACGGCGAAAGTGTTACCGTTAAAACTGTTGTACTACCCGGTAGTAAAAGTACAGTAATACGTGTGGTTTCATGGTAGCACACGGTATTTATTATTGATGCTTACGTGAGAAGTCACTCAGTTATACTCAATTATTGCTACAGTAATTGCTGCATCATATCTCCCATATTATTGATTCAATTATTGTCACAGTATCATCTGCATAATATATATTATTAAATCGATAATTGTGACGGCAAAGTTATTCATATTATTATTTGCAAGATTGAAAATGTCTAGAAGTTCTGTCAAGGAGAGGTTTGGTCACCTAATTGCGCGCCAATAAGGAGAAATCCTTATCGGAAAGCCCTCCTTCACGGAACGACACGGTTGTTAAATATTGTGAATTATAATATTAATGATGAATAAGTTCGTGTTGATTAAAGATGAAATTGATAGTTCCATTGTGTTGGAATTATTAGTGTTAGTGAAAATCGACATTTATTTCGATAATAATTGATGTCTGGAGGTTATATTGACCAATCGGATAATTAACCGGATAATTGAACAATTAATTGCTATTAATTCACATGATTATAACTATTTGTTCACATGTGTGTACTATTGATTCACATTCTTGTACTATTAGGGGAGGTGGTGCAAGATTGATAATACTTGCATGACTAAGTTAAAAATGGAGGTATAGTTGAAGGTACTACACTGTAATTCATATTTTTACATGATTATAACTATTGATTCACATGATTGAACTATTGATTCACATTATTTACTATTAAGGGAGGTGGTGCAAGTTTGATAATACTTGCAGGACTAAATTAAAAATGAAGAAAAAGAGGAAGGTATTATACTGTAATATTTTGAGCCCTAAAACGTGTAATTATCGAAACTATATTTTCCTATAAATAGAAGCTCATTCTTCCTTCATTTCTCACCAATTCACTAAAGCTATAGAGCAATTATTATAGAGAGAAATTATAGAGAGAAAGAAGAAGAGAAGTCTGCTACCTCACTATTCCAGTATCCAATTTTCTTCAAGGTAAGGGGTATTATTCTTTTGTATTCATGAAAAGAGTTATTTTCTTTCAATACTCATAAGGGTTGTTATTCCATTCTTTATTATTTTGTTGGAATAACTCACTTCATCGGCACCGCATACACGGTGAAATTCTTCATTATTCCATTCTTTATTATTCATTTGGAATATCCCGTTTGTATCTGGATTACGCATGACCGGGTTCTTCTATTCTTTATTATTACATTTGGAATATCCTCATGCATGCGGATTACTGCGCATGACTGGTTTGATTCTTTATTATTCTATTGGAATATCCTATTTGTGCGAATTACGCATGACCTGGTTCCATTCTTTATTATTTTATTAGAATAACCTGTCTGTGCGGTCTATCACATGCCTGGTGAATTCTTTTGTTATTCCATTCTTTATTATTCTGTTGGAATAACCTGTCTGTGTGGACTACCACATGCATAGTGAAAGATCATTCGTATTCATTCTTTATTAAATTGTGGAAATGATCTGTCTACGTGGATTACCGCATGGCGGGTGAAAATCCATTTGTAGTTTCGCATATTCTATTATACTCGTCTGAGATATCATTTCTTTTGTACTCGTCCTGAAATATCATTTTCTTTGGTATTTTTCTATTATGAGTTACTATTCACAAGTTACTATTCACCCGGTTACTATTCACTCTAGTATTATTCACTCAGGTATTCGGGGTACTTTTCGTGTCGGAGTACTATTCACGAGTTACTATTCACGGGTTAATATTCACCCGATTACTATTCACTCTAGTATCATTTACTCGGGTATTTGAGGTACTTTTCATGTCGGGGTACTATTCCCGAAGTACTATTAACGGGGTACTATTTACCCGAAAAATATATTTCTTTTCTGTCCATATTATTTTTTGTACATGAATATTATTCTTAAATTTTACTCCACAAAGCAGTATCATGTTGACAAATTGAACGTTATTGAATTCTGGATAACTTAAATTATAAATCTTTAAAATTTATCCTTGAATTTGTTTTATTGAATTGTTATGACATGGTCAACATCCTCATGCTTATATTGTGATGAAAGTCATTTTTGGCTTACGTGCATAGATGGACTTGGTATGATTATGACTAGGGATTATTCGGTATAATCATGACCGTAATGTAACGAATGATGTGGTAAAAGTCCTCATTGGCCCGTAGTACATTGATGGACAGTTATGGGTATGATTATGACTAGGGATTATTCGGTATAGTCATGACCATTGATGATTACATGAATATCCTTGGCCCGTAGTGCAGGGATGATTCGATGATGTGGTTTATTTATTAAGCTGAGTCTCAGTGATAAAGTTGATGAAAATATTTTTAAATCATAGAAGATAGTAGATTTTATGCTCTACTTGACTCTTCTAATGGATTGCTTATTCCGCTGCAGTTGTTGATCTAAAACTTGTTGTCTATTATATTCTATCAGTTGTTAAACTGTTGAAGGCTAAGGATAATTTATTCTGCATTATCTTAGTCATAATATTTCTTACTGGGCTAGTTGAGCTCACCTTTTCTTTCACTGTTCTCTTCAGGAAATGAGAATATAGCTGGGACGAGTCGAAGAATGGATTGACGGTCCAGATGGTTGTTTTAGTAGTCCTCACTATTCTATAAAATAGTGTGATAATAAATGTAATGAGGACTCCATTGAGTGTGGGTATTGTCTAGATGACAATATTCTTATTAAAACTCTTAGAATATGTTTTGTCGTATTTTGCACGACTGTTGTATAATTAAGTTGTATTTGAATTTTGTACCATGTATTTGGCGACTCAAGATGGGTGATGTATACCTATTTTGGGGGCGTCACATAGTCAATGTACTTTGTGAAGTTTAATAACCTTAATTATTAATCATATTTGATCACATGAAGTGTTGATGATGTGATGTTTCTAGCTAAACCAAATTTGGTTTTATGTGCTCGTACCAACTTCAATTTTGCCTCATATTTCTTAAATTCCTTAAACTAAACACTTGATAAATTATTGTCTCTTTGAATTGCTTCAATAATCATGAGCTATAAGATTTCTTAGCTGCATTTTTTATTGTATCGTTGTCACTGGATTTGATTGTTATAAAAAACCCTTGTCCTAGTTTACATCCTACAGTTTTCATGTTTAGTAGTTTATAGCTAATTTTATGTAGTTTAGTAATGTTATCAGTAATCCTGCAATCATTATGTCACAGAAAAGGATTTCCAGCATTTGTGATTCATGAATAGATTGTTTTGTAATTCAACCTAAAACATTTCCAAGGAAATAAATAGATGGCTTAGCTTCCCTAATTAAATTATTTACTAAATGTTTTCCATGTTTGATAGTATCTCAATGCTACATAATGCATATAAATGGTTGATCTACCATAATCCAACAAACTATTTATGTGTATTCTAGTATTTTTAAACATTCTAAGGTGTTGGATCTTATTATATACTTTTTCCCTTTTCCTGTTTGGGCATGTGATGTACAGTATCTTATGTTGCATGTTCATGTTGTTGTTGCTGTTGCAGTGTTGCTGAGGTACTATTGGTTGTTGCTGCTGGTGTTGCATGTGGCTGTTGGATGTTAGTGTTGGCTGTTGGATGTTGCACAAACACAAGTGCACAACTGCTGCTAGCTATTGCCTGCTAGTAGAATAAATTCATGTTGGCTTGTTGCTAGCTACTTTGTTAAGTCATAACTTTGTTAAGGTATTAAGGACAGTTAATTTGTTGGCTTGTTGCTGCTGTATTTTTAAACTTTATATTGGATGTTGGATGTTGTTGTTAAGTTACTTTGTTGCTGGACAGTTAATTTGTGTTGGACAGTTAAGTTAACAATTAATTTGCTGGACAGTTAATTTGTTAGACAGTTAATGTGACGCCCCCAAAATATGTCCACACAACCCATTCTGAGTCGCCAAATACACAGTACAGAAAACACTAACAACTTCATTATTACAATTGTCGTGCAGAATACGACAACACATATTCTGTGAGTTTAAATACAAATATTATCTTCTAGACAATATCCACACTCAAATAAGTCCTTTTTACAATTATTGATACACTATTTTACAGAATAGTGAGGACTACTAAATAAATTGCCTTTAAACATCACTCCACACCCCGACTAGTTCCTGCTATATTCTTGCCTCCTAAGAAGAAAAATGTAACAAAAAGGAAAATGGTGAGCTCAACTAGGTCAGTAAAGAATATTATGACTAAGATAATGTAGAATAATTATCCTAAGTCCTCAACAGGGAAAAATCTCATAGAATACAATAGACAACAAGTTTTAGATCAACAACTGCAGCGAAAATAACAATTCATTAGAAGAGTTAAGTAGAGAATGTAGTCTACTATCTTCTATGATTTAAAGGTCCATCACCAATCTTTTATCCCTGTAATATCAATCAATATACATCTTGAATCAAATATTCATCTTTGCACTACAGGCCAAAGATATTCATTTGTATCACCAGTTGGTCATGTCCATCTTAACACCTGTCTATATTTGCACTACGGGCCAAAGATATTCATCAGGTAATCATTCATCTTTGCACTACAGGCCAAAGATATTCATCAAGTATCACCATTTAAGACTGAAGATGATGAAAATATTTTAAAGAACGAATCCAGTGAGATAAAGGACACGATTAGGGATTCATAATTTAGTTTATCCAAGTTCAAGAATACTCCATAATAATCAATTGTGGAGCAAAATTCAAGAATAAAGTTCAAAACATAGATCTAATCAAAGATAGGAACTGTGACACCCCCAAATCCGGTCCTTCCATTTCCACAGAATTTGGTGTTCACTATACAAACATCATCTATCTATCTACCCGTAAATAAATTCAAACCATGCAATAGATAGAATAAATATTAAACCTCCCCTTATAGGGTTACATCAACTGCATAATAAATAAATCCCAGGTTACTCTAACCTTAAAACATGTGTGCGGAAAACATAAACAAATAAGTCTTAAGTAACATCAATTCTAATCATCATTATTACATAACCACAATAAATAATCCGTCTTTATTACTTGCTAATCTTGACCTTGCCCTTACTAGTGGAAGGTTCGTCTGCTCTTTCGTTCTTAACTGCAATGTTATTATTACGCAAGAGTGAGCATGATTGCCCACAAGTATAACAATATAACAAATGAATAATAACATGCGAATGAATTAACAACTTCTGAAATAAAGCTCAACTTTTGAATCAAGAATGAATAACAAGAATCAAAAGAACTTCTGAGGGTCATAAGACCTTGAACTATGTCCTAGGTTGTCAAGTGTTTATACTTGAAACCTTTAACAGTCATAAGACTATGGACTCTTCTTCTCGCATTTTGGGGATCAGATACTTAGTACCATCTCATGTACACAATATCTTAACGCTTAACGCGTAAGTAATCCCCTATCTGAGGTTGTTCATCTCAGTTTGACATTCGGGTCCGCACCAAAGGAAGTTTGGTTTGGATAATTCATCAAAGGTTCTGAAATTTAGAACGCTCATCGACTATGGACTAGTCGAATCAATAAGGGTTCGCTAGTCTAACAAGGTTTAACAATAATTGATAACTTAACGTGAATAGAATCTCAAAAGGTATACAATAGAATAATTATTGTATAACAACATCATGCTTGAAGGATTAATAAGCTTTAATATACGAAACAGACTTAACCAATAATAATGAGAGTTTGCTCAATGATAACAAGTAGGGTTAGGAAACTTGCTCAACGAAAGTTTAGGGTAAGAAACTTGCCTCATGCGTAGATTACATGTTAATAAAACTCGTTCTTTGATTTAAATCCTACATATCATTCATGTTCACAACACCAATCAATTATCACGTAATAGCATCACAAGTTTATTCTTTGTCTAACTCGAGTTCATGACTATACTTAGTCAATTACTACACTTATTGTCAAAAATTAAGACTTCACAAACAATAAGGTAACTATGCATTTGATCATTCAATTCACACGTAATTGTGTTATGGACATGTTAAGAATTTATTCTATCAACTCATTATATGTCTAAAAAGTATTTATAATCATTAGACTAAGTTGTTATCACATTTCTATACTTGTACACTTTTAAAAATTCATTTCTGACCATTCTGCTAAGTGGTGTTGCGACGCCACTTTTATACTATGTCTTGGCAGTTTTTTACAGTGTGTTTAGTTGGCTATATGGCCCGAGTCTCGAGTTCGGAGTGGCGCCGTGGTGCGACACTCGAGTTCTCAATTTACAGCTCATTCAAGAACACGAATTCAAATAAATAAACTCTACATGATCATTAATTTCACCAAATTAAACATACCCACATGCTAGAATTTATACATAACCATTACCCAACATATATAGAGTGATTTTAACCCATTAAAACACATAATCATAGAATTAAAGCATGCAAATTGTACTGTTCTTGATGTTCTTGAAGTTTTGAACATAAATCCTATCATTCAACGCCACAGATTCGTTATAAAACAAAATTCAACCATTCAAACTTCGTTTTGTTCGCTTTAGCATGCATAATCATATACCATTGTGAATTTTGTAGAAAAATTTATGGTTAACATATTAAAAAATACGTATAAGGGCCATATGGCCATATAACATACTCTAAAATCTTTTACTATATAATTTCATGAAACTGAAGATATGGAAACCCATTAAAACATGTTATACTACTCGAATCATTACACATATCCCTATAACAATACCCTTTCCCAATTTACAAAGACTTACAGAATAAATGAAAACCATATTCATGAAAACTTTAAAAGACGTAAAATAAGAATTTGGGTTGAAGAGAATTACCTAAGCGTAAATGTACAAGGATTACAATTCTCTCTACTTCAAACACAGAGTCACAAACTTTCTCAAAAATTTCTCAAACTCTCTCTGTATTTCTCTCTGTTAAGCTCTCTACACTTAGGCAAATAATGAAGAAAAAAGAAGAAGACGTATTATTAATAAGGAGAAGAACTGACGCGCGTTGGTGGTTAGATACCCAGTCATGGGTAACTGCCCTTAACTCCCCTTAGGGCCTCGTTTGGCTGACAAGAATAGAATTTCAAAACCATTTAATTTAATTAAGCCTTATCATATAGTTTAAATAATGTCATATCCATTATAAAATAAATCTAATATCTTATTTAATTTACTTTAAATAAAATATAATGATTTCTCAATAATGCACATAGTCACATAGTTAAATTTCTCATTTAATAATAATATCAAATTATTAAATCTCTAATTAATAATTAAATTAATTAAAAAATAACATTAAGCTTATTAAATATTTCTTTTAATACAATAAGCTCACATAATCACATACTTGAATAATAAAATTTCTCAACATAATTTTAAAAAAAAAACACAAAAAAATAAAATAAATCTACCACAACTTCATCAATTAATTATTTAATATAATAATTAATTCATCAAAAATATTTATTCAATCCAATAAATATTAAAAATTAAATTACAAAATCTCGATTGTCACATCTTTCCCCTCTTAAAAGGATTCTGTCCTCAGAATCACAACTCAACAATTCGTCCCGTTACATTCTCCCCCCCTTACAAAGATTCTATTTCCAGAATCGCTTATAACAATCTAAGTAAACAATTAAGGATAATTTTTCATCATATTCTCTTCGAGTTCCCACGTAGCTTCTTCAGCGTTGTGGTTCCTCCAAATTACCTTAACCGAAGGTATTACTTTATTTCTCAGAACTTATTCTTTGCAGTCGACAATTTGAACAGGAATTTTTTCGTAAGATAAATCTTTATCGAAATGTAGGGGTTCATATTCAATCACATGTTTGTAATCGGGTTTGTAGGGTCGTAGGACTGAGACATGGAAAACTTTATGGACATTCTCTAGAGCTGGAGGTAAGGCTACCTCATAAGCAACTTCTCCGACCCTTCATAGAACGTCAAAGGGTCCAATGAATCTTGGACTTAATTTTCCTTTCTTTCCGAATCTGATCTTTCCCTTCCAGGGAGAGACCTTTAAAAACACATAACTACCCGGTTCGAACTCAACATTCCTACGGTGTGGATCAGAATATATTTCTTCTGTCTATCTTGAGCTGCTGTCAATCTCGCTCGGATCACTTTGACTATTTCTGCTGTTTGTTGTACCAATTCTGGGCCTAGTAATTATCTTTTTCCCACTTCATCCCAATATAGCGGAGTTCTGCACTTTCTACTGTATAACGCTTCATAAGGTGGCATGCCAATACTAGCATGGTAACTGTTGTTGTAGCCGAACTCTACAAGCGGTAGATGGTCATCCCAATTTCCTTTAAAGTCCATTATACAAGCTCTTAACATATCTTTCAATGTCTGAATTGTTCTTTCGCTATGTCCATCTGTCTGAGGGTGATATGTTGTGCTCATTCGAAATTGTGTGCCCATACATTCTTGTAGACGTTTCCAAAAGTTTGACGTAAAACGCGGATATCTATCAGAAACAATTGACACCGGAACTCCGTGCTTTGACACAATCTCTTTCACAGATAACCTTGCCAACTGATCTAAGTTGAATCTGATTTTGATCGGAAGGAAGTGTACGGATTTCGTCAATCGGTCAACAATAACCCATACTGCGTCGTAGCCTTTCTAAGTTGTCAGTAGGCCAACCACGAAATCCATCGTAATATGTTCCCATTTCCACTCTAGGATTTCTAAAGGTTGTAGTAACCCACTCGATCTCTGATGTTCTGCTTTCACTTTCTGACATGTCAGGCATTTAGCAACACATTCTGCAACCTCTCGTTTCAAATTTGGCCACCAAAAATGTTGTTGAAGATCTTGGTACATCTTGGTGCTACCAGGGTGAATCGAATATCTTGAGTTATGAGCCTCGCTTAAAATTTCTTCCTTAATATCTGGTACTGGCAGTACCCAAATTCTGCTCTCAAATCTTAGTAGTCCCTCACCATCTATTTTGAATCTCGGTTCAGTCCCCTCAGATATCTTCTTTTTCACTTTCTCACATTCTGCGTCCTGAAGTTGAGCCTCTTTAACTTTATTTAGTAAAGTTGTACCAGATTGCATTTGGAACAGCCGCTCGTAAATTTCCATAGGATACTTCACTTCCAATTCCAGCTTTTCCATTGCTGAAATTAGCTCCTACTGTTCGGTTAACATCATCAATTTCTCCCGACCCTTCCTACTTAAGGCATCGACAACCACATTTGCCTTACCCGAATGGCATAAGATCTCACAATCGTAGTCCTTAATCAACTCCAACCACCTTCTTTGGCGCATATTCAAGTCTTTCTGTGTAAAAATATATTTCAGACTCTCGTGATCTGTATATATTTCACACTTCTCCCCGTAAAGATAGTGCCTCCAGTTTTCAAAGTCAAAACCACTGCAATTAACTCCAAGTCATGGGTGGATACCCTTCTCAAAATTTTTCAATATCATGACGACATCATCTGCAATGACTCTGCCATTTTGCATAAGCACACAGCCTAGTCGTTTGTGCGACGCATCACTATAAACCACAAAATTTCCTGTGTCATCCGGGAGAGATAACACAGGTGTTGTACTCAACCTCTTCTTTAATTCTTGAAAGCTTTCCTCACACTTTTCCATCCAAACAAATTTCACCGACTTTCTAGTCAAATTCGTTAGCAGAGTTGCGATCTTGGAAAAATCCTGAATGAATCTTCTATAATAACCCGCTAATCTAAGAAAACTTCTTACCTCCGACGGTGTCTTCGACTGATCCCAGTTAATCACAGCTTCGACTTTGGAGGGATCCACCGAAATTCCGTCTCTATCAATCACATGTCCAAGAAATTGTACTCTTTCAATCCGAAATTCACATTTCAAAAACTTAGCATACAACTTCTCTCTTCTCAATGTCTCTAATGTCACCCTCAAAAGTTCTTCGTGTACTTCTTTGGTTTTCGAATATACCAAAATGTCATCTATAAATACCACTACGAATTTGTCCAAAAACGGCTTGAACACTCCATTCATTGAGCCCATAAATGCTGCAGGAGCATTTGTTAGACCAAATGACATTACCAAAAATTCGTAGTGACCGTATCATATTCTAAACGCTGTCTTCGGTACATCTTCTGGTCTCACCTTCAGTTGATGATAACCATTACTCAAATCTATCTTTGAAAAGTATCTTGCTCCCTTCAAATGATCGAACAAGTCGTCGATTCGCGGTAATGGATACCTATTCTTAATCGTGACCTTATTCAGTTCTCTGTAGTCTATGCAGAGTCGCATTGTTCTGTCCTTCTTCTTCACAAATAAAACCGGTGCTCCCCACGGTGATATGCTTGGTTGGATATACTTCTTGTCCAGTAATTCTTGTGGTTGGAACATCAATTCTTTCATCTCTACCGGTGCCATTCGGTACGATGCCTTCAATATTGGAGCCGTTCCTGGAGCCAAATCGATTACAAACTCAACTACTCTATCTGGAGGAAGTCCCGGCAAATCATCCGGAAATACGTCTGTGAAATCTCTCACTACTGGTATCTCATCGATTTTCAGATTCTCTTTACGACTATCGACTATGTAAGCTAGATATCCTACACAACCTTGCCTTAACAATCTCCTGGCCTGCATCATCGTCAGACAACTCGCTTGTCTAGGCGACTTGCTACCATAAAACACAACCTTTGATGGAGTCATAAGGTTAATACACTTCTTCTGGCAGTCAATTACCGCCCCACAATTGGATAGCAAATCCATACCCAAAATAACGTCGAATTCTCTGAGTCGGATAGGGATAAGATCTACGTTCATGATATTACCCTTAATGTCTACTCTACAGTTCTTGTGCACATACTTACTTGAGGATTATTTCTCTATTCGCAATTTCTATGTTCATGGGGTATTCTAACTCATCCTTAAGCAATTCTAAGTTCTTAGCAAAGTCATCAGATATAAATGAGCAAGTAGCACCCGAATCAAATAATACATACGCATTAACTTTATTGATCGGAATGATACGACACCAATTGCGATCGCACCGCATCTTGCCTTTGTCGTGTTGAACGTTACGGTCATCGATTCGATTGGTTGCGGTTGGTCCTGCAATGGTGAAAGTATTTCCACCAGTATTTCCTCTATTTCCTCCTGAACTCGTCCTTCCCGATCCCTTCTTAGGATAATCTCTTGCAAGATGGTCCTTTGAGCCACATGTGAATTGGCACCCTTCTTTGGGTTCGGACAGTTTGGTGCTATGTGGCCTTCCTAACCA
Organism: Panax quinquefolius; assembly: GCA_020205615.1. NCBI lineage: Eukaryota > Viridiplantae > Streptophyta > Magnoliopsida > Apiales > Araliaceae > Panax > Panax quinquefolius. The sequence goes on from CM035168.1 coordinate 85,460,079, forward strand.
CAATTGTAGCACACTCGCTTCCCTTTCATGCAAACTCCCAAGTGAGTTTTTCCGCAGGTTGGACACCTTCTATCTTCTTCTTCTACCCTCCCTGTTGACTTCCAGCCGACAAATTATCAGACCACTTCCTCTTCTGACTATGATTATCCCCAGTACTACTCCCACCAATTTTGTTGTTGCCTTCATTCTCACTTTTCTTCTTCTTCTTATCCTGATTGTACTTAGTTACCGCATCGCTTCCACCTTCAGCGAGTATGGCCTTCTCTAACATTCCCGCAAAAGTGTTCAATTGGAACATTGACACTTTGCTATACAACCAGGGCTTCAGTCCCTGTTCGAATCTTCTTGCCTTCCTCTCGTCGGTGTGTACTTGGTATGTGGCGAACCTAGCCAACTCGTTAAACCTTGCCGTGTAATCAGCTACTGACATACTCCCTTGTTTCAACTCTAGAAACTGAACTTCCATCTGATTTTGTGAACTTGCCGGAAAGTACATCTCGAAGAACATTTCTTTGAATCTTTCCCAGGATATTACACCCTCACCTCCTCTGACTTTGTTTACATGCCACCAATAACTAGCTTCAGACTTCAGCATAAACGTTGTATACGCGGTTTTCTGATACTCTCTTACTCGAGCGACGTCGAACACCTTCTCCATCTCCATCACCCAAGTCTGAGCTTCGATTGGGTTTATGGTACCCTTAAACTCTGGCGGTCCCACCGCCTTGAAGTCCTTAAACGAAGTGTTTGGTGGAGCTTGTGGTTGATTGTTAATTACCCTAGCCAAAAGATTCACCAACTGCTGAACAGGATTAGCATTGGTGTCAGTGTTGTTCATTAGTTCTTCTTGTGCTTGCTGACGGTTTGGTCTTCTTCTAGGCGGCATATTTCTGTTAAGAAATATACGCTTATTAGGTCTTTATTCAATCTCTTAAACATTTAAGACTTAACTAAAACGTTTAATCATAACTCACTTAACACATCAACTCAAATAAACTTTGACATTCTCATTAAATTCAAAAGTTTTAACATCAAAAGATAGCATCACTGCTATTTACATCCACTATCCTGAGAATAAGAATCTACAGGATTTAAAACATCAAAATATTCCTTTGTTTATAAACACATCGGAATTTACATCATTAACTATCAAATAGTTTTCACATAATTAAACTAATACTATCACTGCCTATTAAGACGTTGGATAGCCTTGCCACGTTCTTCTTCCATAATACGAGACATCGTCTTACGATCAAGCATGTATGATGGTAGACCTTCAAACTAGATTGGGTATTTCATAACTCGATCCTGGGCCGTATCCATTGCATTGTGAAATGTAGAGTACGTCTCCCTAAACTTAGCCTTCTTTACACGGCAATCATCTTCTACGAGATCAGCACAATGCGATTCTTTTACCCAGCCCTCCTCTGCTAATGTCAGTCTCTTTGAGCTTTCTTTCAGATCTTTCTTTAATTTTTCTATCTCTACGAACTTATCCTCGGTTTGACCCTTCTTGTGAACCAGATCCCACTCCATGTTTCCCAAACGTGTGTGAAGAGTCACAATCTCCCTATCCCTCTGCTCAATAGTAATTTGCTGACTAACTACCCGCTCAGTCAGATCCCAGACAGTATCCTGTAACTCTATGTTACGATCATAAAGTACATCATACATCTCAGCATCAATGGAGTTCGGTGGGAACTCCTCTTATTCCTCTTCTTCTTCAGGATCCTCCTCTGGATCAGTCTCAGGCTCATGCTCCTGACCAGCCACAGTGATTAATGGAGATGGCTCTCTATGTACTAACTGTTCCCTGACGACATGAATGTCTCGGGGCTCCTCCTCCGTAGGTACTCGAGGTTCCTCCTCCCCAGCTCGACTAGCTTCTCCAACATCAGACATCCTGACAACAAAATTTTAAGTTTTAGTTATTAATCTGTGCTAGCGAACACATAATTTAACACATAAGTACATAAAGTTTTTTTTAATTATCTTCAATGAATTTAGAAATTCATTTCTTAGAACTCGATAAGAGTTTACCATCACTATGTTCTCAATATCCTACAAGGCTACTACCTAAGGTTGTCCCCAACCTAAGGTTCATAACCTACAGCTCTGATACCAATCTGTGACACCCCCAAATCCGGTCTTTCTATTTCCACAGGATTTGGTGTTCACTGTACAAACATCATCTATCTATCTACCCATAAATAAATGCAAACCATGCAATAGATAGAATAAATAATAAACCTCCCCTTATAGGGTTACATCAACTGCATAATAAATAAATCCCAGGTTACTCTAACCTTAAAACATCTGTGCGGAAAACATAAACAAATAAGTCTTAAGTAACATCAATTCTAATCATCATTATTACATAACCACAATAAATAATCCGTCTTCATTACTTGCTAATCTTGCCCTTGCCCTTACTAGTGGAAGGTTCGTCTGCTCTTTCGTTCTTAACTGCAATGTTATTATTACGCAAGAGTGAGCATGATTGCCCACAAGTATAACAATATAACAAATAAATAATAACATGCGAATGAATTAACAACTTCTGAAATAAAGCTCAACTTTTGAATCAAGAATGAATAACAAGAATCAAAAGAACTTCTGAGGGTCATAAGACCTTGAACTATGTCTTAGGTTGTCAAGTGTTTATACTTGAAACCTTTAACAGTCATAAGACTATAGACTCTTCTTCTCGTACTTAGGGGGATCAGTCCTTAGTACCATATTGTGTACAATATCTTAACGCTAACGCATAAGTAATCCCCTATACAGGGTTATTCATCTCAGTTTGACATTCGAGTCCTCACCAAAGGAAGTTTGGTTTTGATAATTCATCAAGGGTTCTAAAATTTAGAATGCTCATCGACTATGGACTAGTCGAATCAATAAGGGTTTGCTAGTCTAACAAGGTTTAACAATAATTGATAACTTAACTTGAATAGAACCTCAAAAGGAATACAATAAAATAATTATTGTATAACAACATCATGCTTGAAGGATTAATAAGCTTTAATATACGAAACAGACTTAACCAATAATAATGAGAGTTTGCTCAATGATAACAAGTAGGGTTAGGAAACTTGCTCAATGAAAGTTTAGGGTAAGAAACTTGCCTCATGCGTAGATTACATGTTAATAAAACTCGTTCTTTGATTTAAATCCTACATATCATTCATGTTCACAACACCAATCAATTATCACGTAATAACATCACAAGTTTATTCTTTGTCTAACTCGAGTTCATGACTATACTTAGTCAATTACTACACTTATTGTCAAAAATTAAGACTTCACAAACAATAAGGTAACTATGTATTTGATCATTCAATTCACACCTAATTGTGTTATGGACATGTTAAGAATTTATTTTATCAACTCATTATATGTCTAACAAGTTTTTATAATCATTAGACTAAGTTGCTATCATATTTCTATACTTGTACACTTTTAAAAACTCATTTCTAACCATTCTGCTAAGTGGTGCTGTGGCGCCACTTATACTATGTCTTAAGGCCTTACACAGCTAAGGCCTTGGCGTAGGTTCTGGTATGGCCATTTGCTGGCAGCATCATGGCTGAAGTCTCAGTTCGAGTTGGCGTTAGCACATGACACTCCAGATTCAATTTCCGGTTAAATGAAGAACACGAAATTCAAATAAATAAACTTTACATGATCATTAATTTCACCAAATTAAACATACCCACATGCTAGAATTTATACATAACCATTACCCAACATATATAGAGTGATTTTAACCCATTAAAACACATAATCATAGAATTAAATCATGCAAATTGTACTGTTCTTGATGTTCTTGGAGTTTTGAACATAAATCCTAACATTCAACGCCACAGATTCGTTATAAAACCAAATTCAACCATTCAAACTTCGTTTTGTTCGCTTTAGCATGCATAATCATATACCATTGTGAATTTTGTAGAAATATTTATGGTTAAAATATTAAAAAATACGTATAAGGGCCATATGGCCATATTACATACTCTAAAATCTTTTACTATATAATTTCATGAAACTGAAGATATGGAAACCCATTAAAATATGTTATATTACTCGAATAATTACACATATCCCTATAACAACACCCTTTCCCAATTTACAGAGACTTACAGAATAAATAAAAGCCATATTCATGAAAACTTTAAAAGACGTAAAATAAGAATTTGGGTTGAAGAGAATTACCCAAGCGTAAATGTACAAGGATTACAATTCTCTCTACTTCAAACACAGAGTCACAAACTTTCTCAAAAATTTCTCAAACTCTCTCTGTATTTCTCTCTGTTAAGCTCTCTACACTTAGGCAAATAATGAAGAAGAAAGAAGAAGACGTATTGTTAATAAGGAGAAGAATCGACGTTGTTGGTGGTGGTTACCCGATCAATATGGGTAATCGCCTCAACTCCCCTTAGGGCCTCGTTTGGCTGACAAGAATAGGATTTCAAAACCATTTAATTTAATAAAGCCTTATCATATAGTTTAAATAATGTCACATCCATTATAAAATAAATCTAATATCTTATTTAATTTACTTTAAATAAAATATAATGATTTCTCAATAATGCACATAGTCACATAGTTAAATTTCTCATTTAATAATAATATCAAATTATTAAATCTCTGATTATTAATTAAATTAATTAAAAAAAAAACATTAAGCTTATTAAATATTTCTTTTAATACAATAAGCTCACATAATCACATACTTCGAATAATAAAATTCTCCACATTAATTCAATAAATATAACACATATAATTAAATTAATCTACCACAACTTCATCAATTAATTATTTAATCTAATAATTAATTCATCAAAAATATTTATTCAATCCAATAAATATTAAAAATTAAATTACAAAATCTTGGTTGTCACAGAACTATAATGAATAACCGGGATACGAAAAAAGAAAACTCAAGGAATTTCTGATCATTTCAGGAATTATAGAGGGAATTCCATTTTATTTTAAAAAATTCGGGGTCTTACTATTTTGGAATATTATGGTGTGGATTTGATATAATATTAAAGTTGTGGGTAATATTTATAAATTTTACAAAGTAAGCAAGTTGATATAAAATATTCGTTGTGTCAGGGAATATTTGTTTGGTCGGGGAATATTCTTTTTGTCGAGGAATATCCGTGCATTTATGAAACAATCATTAGTGGACCCATATAACTAAGTATTGTCGTAGTTAGAAAAGCAGCGAAATAATATTAGTCTAAACTTTCTTATGAATTTTTTACCTTTTTATGTCGGGGTTACTATTTACAAGTTACTATTCACGAGTTACTATTCATGAGTTACTATTCACGAGTTACTATTTATGGGGTACTATTCACGACAAAATTGGTTTCTTTTTCTGACCAAATTTTTACTGTTAAACTGTTGAAATACCCGGTGGTAAAAGTACAGTAATGCGCGTGGTTACATAGTGGCGCACGGTATTGATTATTGATGTTTACGTGAGAAGTCACTAAGTTATACTCAATTATTGCTACAACAATTGCTGCATAATATCTCATGTTATTTGATTTAATTATTGTCACAGTATCATCTGCATAATATTTTATATTATTAAATCAATAATTGAGACGACAAAGTTATTCATATTATTTTTTTCAATATTGACGATGTTTAGAAAGTTCTGTCGAGAAAAGGGGTTTGGTCACCTAATTGCACGCTAATAGGGAGAAATCCTTATCGAAAAGCCCCCTATTTCCTGGGAATGATCTGGTTGTTAAATATTGTGAGTTATAATATTAATGATGAATAATTGTTGAAAGATTAAAAATGTGTTGATTAAAGATAAGTGAGTTGTGGTAAATATTTATTCAATTTTTGATATAAATATAGGGTTTTGTTCTTAGGCGTTTGTTTTAAGTTTGACTTAGTATTCCATGGAAAGATTTACTAATTTTATGGATTGTTGGTTGACGTTATAATAGTAAATCAATATGGATCGTTGGTTGAAGATATAATAGTAAATCAATAGACCATTGGTGGAAATTTATAATAGTAAATCAATATGGATCGCTGGTTTAAAGTAAATCAGTATGGACCGTTGCTTTAAGTTTTAATAGTAAATCAATATGGATCGTCCTTTTAAAAGTAAATTAATCTGGGCCGTTCATGAATTAGTTACTATTCAGTCCTTTTTTCTATAAATAGAAGCTCATTCCTTTTATTATTTCTTACGAATTCACTGAAACTCTAGAGAGAGAAATTATAGAGAGAAAGAAGAAGAGTATTCTGTTACTACCCTACTTTAGTATTCAATCTTCTACTAAGTTAAGGGGTATTATTTATTTCATATTCACTTACAATATTATTTTTCGTATTTGTAAGGAATATTATCTTCGTTCAATATTCGTAAGGGATATTATTTGTTGTATGCGTAAGGGGTATTATTTCTTTTGTATTCATGAAGAGAGTTATTTTCTTTCAATACTCTTAAGGGTTATTATTCCATTCTTTATTATTCTGTTGGAATAACATGTCTATGCGGATTACCGCATGCATGGTGAAATCCTGTTGTTATTGAAAGTAATATGCACACAAGCCAATCATGTTTGATGATAAAGCATATACTTTGTAACAATCTTATTCATTTATTAATAAAAAGTATTAATTTATTAAAGGCTTTTAATTTTCTACATGATGCTGTTTTATAATATGTGATAAACCCATAGTTTTAAGCAATGCTTTTAGAATAATGATGATGATCATTCTAATGAGATCAAAATTCTTAGAAAGCTTAAAACTAAAATAGTTCCCAATCATTGGATTACTAAATTGGGGATTAGTGAATCCGGATAGATTGGTACATACGTTGTTCTTGCTCATTGGATGAGGATGATTGATCTCATGATCATTTGTGTGGAGACACTAAAGCAAGTATGTAGGTGCTTATTAGAGAATAAGTTCAATCGAGCGCGGCTTGCTAAGGGAATACCTAATGGAGTTTTACTTGCTCAATAATAGGAATTCTGTAGTGATAGTAGTACAAGTGATCCTTGGACTTGAGATCATCATAGTATCTTGTGTATGATGAGTTATACTTTGACTTATTCCTTAAGACCCTTAGGGTATATCAAAGGGTATGCTTGGGTGTAATAAGTTGTATATGGAGATAATGTATGATCGATAAAGAATCTACCACTTCTATTAAAAGAAGAGAAATGTCCTATGTGATTCGATAAATGACAACCCAGTAGTCCTTGGCGGCGAATGAAATTAGAAAGGAGTTTCTAATTTGCATTATTTGAGTTGTGCATTTAAGAGTCGAAATACATATAATTAAATAAAATAAGACTTGGACAAAGAATTCCATGTCTTATATTTAATTGGGACATTGTATGGTGGAAGGATTGAATTGACTGCGTAACTATTTACTCAAAGGTTCTTTTATGATTAATGTTGAAATCTATATTATCCGGAAAAGTCGCTGATCGCTAGGGAGGCTTATTCCTATTGTAGAATAAATATTATTTATTTAAATAAATTAATTATTTAATTTATTTATTTAAATAAGATTAAATTGTTCTAATTGATTTATTCACAACCTATTTAATATGGAGAACCTAAAGGGTTACACCATAAAAGGAAGAATAATTATTTAAGAAGTTAATGGCATAATCGTAATAATATAAGTTATGTATATTTAATTTAATCTATGGTGATAGAATAAATTAAATAGCTTAATATTATTATTTAATATTTTAGAAATATTAAATATAAATTAATAAGAGGAGTCTTATTAATATTATTACAATTATTATTATTATTTTAATTTCTAAAGAGAGTTTAGGAATTAATTTAATATAAGTACTCTCATTTATTCCTAATAAGATTAGGAGGAAAATTAATTAAAGGAGTTTAATTAATTATCCCTAATAAGATTAGAGGCCCATTTAATTAAAAAGGGTTTAATTAAATAATACCTTATTTTAATAGGGTTACTTGATATCTATATAAGAGGAGTCTTATATCAGATATCAAGGATACGTAATTATTCCAATGGTTGGAGAGTACGCTTATTTTCTATAGAGATAGAAAAACTAGGGTTTAGCCAAATACCCATATTCTTGAATTCTTCTTCTTCCTTGGTGGATCACCTCTAGAGGCCAAACACTTGGGTGGCTAACGTTGATCAAAGGAAGGAACCAAACCCGATGGATTCAAGTTGAACGCGAAAAGGATTGGAGGTGAACTTGTACCTGAGGAATCTCGGATCTTCAAGGGTATGTTTCTTATTCATCTTTTCGTTTAATTAATAATTGTGCATAAAGGGTGATTCGGGTATATGGTTTGTAAAAATTTTAAACTCGATTTTTACACGCTTAAAACTTATTTTTTGCAATTTGATTGCGTTCATGAATATTACAAACCTAACGAAGGGTATCGAGCCAAACCTTTATGTGAATTATTAATTGTTTTAATTTGATATATATATTGATATGTGTTTAGAACAATTTAATTGGGCATAATTTTGTTGTATAAAATTTAAATAGATTTTATACTAACTAAATTTGCCCATTAAATGATATCAATATATATATTGAATGTTTATTATTCATCGGATGAATGTTATGTATTGATGCGTATGGTGATATGTATGATAATAAATGAGATTGATTATGGACAATTGACCAATGTGATTGGATTTTATTTTAGTTGGATGCATGAATGTATGGGTTTTATTAAATGGGTCTCACAGACCTCGCCTTCTCTAATTTTTTCGAATGTAAATTCTATCTCCTCCTATGTACTTCCCTCGATCACGATCAAGGTTTCTATTTATTTTAAATAGTTTTGTAATAGGAATAGTTAGAATTAATTTTGAAAAATTGGAGATCAATAATGAAAGAGCGCTTGAAGACCCGTTTGTAATGGAGCCCTAGTTTAAATGTAATAGTTATATTTAAATATTATTTCTTACACCCAAGGGGTTTGACCTTTTGGTTCACTTGGTGGCTCTAGTGAACCAAACTAGAATAAAAGTCCATAATCAATCCGAAGGTAGAGATATAGTATTCTATATGTGCATGCTTATACTATATATGTTATATATGAAAGTAGTATGCACTGAGCCAATCATGTTTGATGATAAAGCATATACTTTGTAACAATCTTTTCATTTATTAATAAAAGTATTAATTTATTAAAGGCTTTTAATTATCTACATGATCTTTGTTTTATAATATGTGATAAACCCATAGTTTTAAGCAATGCTTTTAGAATAATGATGATGATCATTCTAATGAGATCTAAATTCTTAGAAAGCTTAAAACTAAAATAGTTCCCAATCATTGGATTACTAAATTGGGGATTAGTGAATCCGGATAGATTGGTACATACGTTGCTTTGCTCATTGGATGAGGATGATTGATCTCATGATCATTTGTGTGGAGACACTAAAGCAAGTATGTAGGTGCTTATTAGAGAATAAGTTCACCGAAGCGTGGCTCATTAAGGAATACCTAATGGAGTTTTATTTGCTGTCAATAGGAATTCCAGTAGTGATGGTAGTCTGAAGTAATCCTTGGACTTGAGATCATCATAGTATCTTGTGTATGATGAGTTATACTTTGACTTATTCCTTAAGACCCTTAGGGTATATCAAAGGGTATGCTTGGGTATAATAAGTTGTATATGGAGATAATGTATGATCAATAAAGAATCTACCAGTTCTAATAAAGAAGAGAAATGTCCTATGTGATTCGATAAATGACAACCCAGTAGTCCTTGGCAAAAGGCGAATGAAATTAGAAAGGAGTTTCTAATTTGCATTATTTGAGTTAATGCATTTAAGGATCGAAATACATATAATTAAATAAAATAAGACTTGTGATAATTCCATGTCTTATATTTAATTGGGACATTGTATGGTGGAAGGATTGAATTATGCGGTAACTATTTACTCAAAGGTTCTTTAATGATTAATGTTGAAATCTATATTATCTGGAAAGTCGTTGATCATTGGGAGGCTTATCCTATTGTAGAATAAATATTATTTAAATAAATTAATTGTTTAATTTATTTATTTAAATAAGATTAGAATTGTTCTAATTGATTTATTCACAACCGGGTTTAATATGGAGAACCTAAAGGGTCACACCATAAAAGGAAGAATAATTATTTAAGAAGTTAATGGCATAATCGTAATAATATATTAAGTATATTTAATTTAATCTATGGTGATAGAATAAATTAAATAGCTTAATATTATTATTTAATATTTTAGAAATATTAAATATAAATTAATAAGAGAGTCTTATTAATATTATTACAATTATTATTATTTTAATTTTAAAAGAGTTTAGGAATTAATTTAATATAAGTACTCTCATTTATTCCTAATATGATTAGGAGGGAAAATTAGTTAAAGGAGTTTAATTAATTATCCCTAATAAGATTAGGGAGCTTAATTAATTAAAAGAATTTTAATTAATTAAAAACCCAATTCCTTAATTGTTAAGGTGGGTTGTCCACATCTATTAATAAGAGGAGTCTTATTATGGGTGGAAAAGGGTTGTTGATTTTTCAACATACGTAAAAATTCCAATTTGTTGGGAGAGTACCTTTTTCTATAGAGATAGAAAAACTAGGGTTTAGCCAACCACCCCTTCTTCTTGAATTTTCTTCTTCCTTGGTGGATCACCTCTAGAGGCCAAACATTTGGGTGGCTAACGTTGATCGAAGGAAGGAACCAAACCCGGTGGATTCAAGATTGAGCGAAAAAGGATTTGGAGGTGAACTTGTACACGAGGAAGCTCGATCTTCAAGGGTATGGTTTATTCTTTTTCTTTTAATTTAATTAATAATTGTGCATAAAGGGTGATCCGGGTATATGGTTTGTAAATTTTAAACTACGATTTTTACACGCTTAGCACTTTTATGCAATTTGATTGCATTGTGAATATTACAAACCTAACAATGGCATCGGATCCAAACCTTTATGCGAATTATTAATTGTTTTAATTTGATATGTATATTGATATGTGTTTAGAACAATTTTTTGAGCATAATTTTATTGTATAAAATTTATTAAAAAAAAAAAAAAAAAAAAAAAAAAAAACAAAGCTGCTATTCTGCCGTTTTTTTTATTAAGGGAATCAAGCTTCACGGATTAGCAGGAAATTTTTTTTTTTCATGGGAGCATGTGACTCACGTCATGTACATTAAATAAAAAAAAAAAAAAAAAACTTGCTGCCAAGTTTTAAAGAATCCGGTCATGAAATTTTGGCAGTGCACGGATTTCAATGCGTAACATGTTTCCTGTTAAAAATGCAGCAGCGGAAATCAAGTTAAGGGAGTTTACAGGATTTTACTTGATTCAAATATTAAAGGAATTAAGTTGCTAAGGTCCATGTTTTTTCAAGGCAGCACAAATCTCAAAAGTTCGGCCATATATATTATATATATATATAATATATTTACCGAATTATATATATATAATATATATATATACCGTAACTAATATATATATTATTATATATATACGGTTAATATATATATATATATATATATATATATATATTTCTCAATAATTTTATAATTAAAATAAAAGGTTTATTTTAATTTTAAATAAAAAGTTTATTTTAATTTTAAAATAATAGTTTTATTTTAATTTTAAAATTAGAATTTCATGCTAACTAATTAGAGTTGGAATTGGATTCCATGATAACTAATTGGAGTTGAAATTGGATTTTATTTCCTTAAATAAAGGAGTTTATTTAGATATGAAATATGATTTCATATTATTCAAAATAAAGGAGTTTATTTATGAATAGGAAAGAAAATCCGTGTTTCCTTAAATAAAGGAGTTTATTTAAATATGAAATAAGATTTCATATTATTCAAAATAAAGGAGTTTATTTGTGAATAGGAAAGAGAATCCATGTTTCCTTAAATAAAGGAGTTTATTTAGATATGAAATAAGATTTCATATTATTCAAAATAAAGGAGTTTATTTGTGAATAGGAAAGAATATCCGTGTTTCCTTTAATAAATTTTTTTTTTACATGGAATTGGATTCCATAATTAATTAAAATAAAAGAGTTTATTTTAATTAAAGATTTTTTATATATATACATGGAATTAGATTCCATAATTAATTAAAATAAAGGAGTTTATTTTGATTAAAGATTTTGATTAAAATAAAATAGTTTATTTTATTCAAAATTAGATAAATTAAAATAAAATAGTTTTATTTTGATTTAAATTTGGATTAAAATAAAGGAGTTTATTTTGATTCAAAAATAGATTTTATATTAACTAAATTTGCCCATTAAATGATATCAATATATATATTAAATGTTTATTATTCATGAGATGAATGTTATTTATTGATGCATATGATGATGTGTATGATAATAAATGGGATTGATTATGGATTATTGACCAATATGATTGGATTTTATTTTAGTTGGATGCTTGAATGTATGGGTTTTATTAAACGGGGTCTGCGTACCTCGTCTTTTCTAATTTTTTTTAATGTAAATTCTATCTCCCTCCTATGTACTTCCCTTATTGCTGCGATCGAGGTTTCTATTTATTTTAAAATAGTTTTGTAATAGGAATATTTAGAATTAATTTTGAAGAATTAGAGATCGAGGACAAGAAGCGCTTGAAGACCCGTTTGTAATAGAACCGGGTTTAAATGTAATAGTTATATTTAAATATTATTTCTTGCACCCCAAGGGTTTGACCTTTTTTGGTTCACTTGGTGGCTCTAGTGAACCAAACTAGAATAAAAGTCCATAATCAATCCGGGTAGAATATAGTATTCTATATGTGCATGCTTATACTATATATTTTATATATTATGCAAACATGCTTCGTATGTTCATTAATATAATGACGTATTTTATATATATATATGTAAATGCAGCTAAAACGAGATGAGACAAATTAATAACAAACCCTCAATTTTTATATTAAGTCCTAAGCGTTCAAAGATATTTGGAATATCGAGCGTCAAGCCTTTCTTCAGCATGATAAAATTAATAGAGTATTAAATATTTAATATGAGTTTGTTGTGTCACCACAAGGCAAGTATTAAGTATTTAAGATGTTAATTTATCACATTTGATGCTTATAAAGAAAATTGAACAATATTGTTTTGTTGTGTCACCACAAGGATGATATTTTTCTTTTTGAATATATGGAGTGCTAGGTTGGACTTAACTTGGATAATTTTGATTCTGGATGTGCCACCACTTGATCAAAATAATCTAAGAGGCAAAAATACAAGGAGTTGCATAGTTGATGTAATTGACAAAAGTTGTCTACCTATTTATTTATATATAGTTTGTTGTGTCACCACAAGGCTATATACATTTGAAATGGGATCCTTATTCTCACTAGCAAATCTTTAATTAGATTTTGCGAACTATATATATTGAGGGTAATATAGTTTGAAGAAAATAGTGGGAGATACCAATTTAAAACAAGACCAAATTTATTTTGGTAATTAATAAAAGAATGTATGTTAAAATGTTGTTAATTACAAATTCATTTCTGAATTTTACAATGTCTAAAATTACTATCATTTGCGAAGCATATTAGATGCTAAATTAATCGGGCCAAGAATTAAACGGATTGGTTAAGGAATTTGAGAATAGTTCTCATAGCTGAAAATCTATCTTATGTCCTTAATACGCCTATCCCTGCAATGGTTGCAAACAATGCCTCTGAGGAAGAGATTGCTATTTTTAGAAAGTGGCAAGATGATGCATAGTTGGCTCGATGCATCATGCTACAGCATCCATGAGTAACGAGCTTGAAATCGGCATGAAACTATGGATGCTCCTACTATATTCTGCACATCAAGTAGTTGATGGTGAGGAAAGTAGGGATGATAGATATCGAGATATCTAAGGAGCTCTTCCGATCTAGAATGGCCAATGGCACTATAGTACGCAGACAAAAAGTTCTTAACATAATCAATTTGATTGATCGATTAGGACAACTGGTTTTGTCATGGATGGAGAGTTGAGCCAAGATTTGATCTTGCACTCACTCCCTGGACTCCTTTCTTCAAATTGTTGTGAATTTTTCATATGAACAAGCTAGATATCGACTTATTGATTTGCTAACATGTTGAAAAATGATGAGAGTCACTTTCAACCAAGAAAGACCAAGTCTTCTTGGTAGGGGCCAAGGATCTTCCGAAAAGAAGAACGATTCAAAGAAGGTAAATAGAAAGGCATAAACAAAGGATAATAAGAACAAAAGCGATATGGATAGCAAAGGAGTTTGCTTCCACTACAATAAGCTTTGGACAACGGAAAGAAAGCTGCGAGAAGTATCTTGCGAGAGGCTAACCAAAGAAGCTTAGTGAAGTTTGATTCTGTCTGATTTTGTTTCATGATTGAAATAAATTTTTCTTTAAGTCGAGGTTCTACTTGGGTATTGGATCTGACTTTGGTTATCATAAATATAGATTTATGAAGGGACCAAGGAGAAGTAGAAAGTTAAACAAAGATAAGTAATCCTATGTGTGAAAAATGAAGCAAAGGTTCTTTGCATTAGCCATAGAACTTATAGTTTAGCAATGCCTACTAGGCAAGTCTATTAAGTCGATAAGTTGTTATTGTATTCCGGTTCTCGTTGAAACATTATTTTATTTTATTGTTGGACAATGAAATCTTTGGTATTATAATTAAGAACAATTGTTGTTCTATTTATAATAATAATGTTTCAGATATAAATGAAAGATTACTTAATAAATTTTGTATACTTGACTTACATGAAAATAATTTTGCATATTGAACAAATTAGTATAAGAAAAGGAGATGATCATTCAAAGAGTTGAATGTGTGTATTTGCTAAAATACAAGTGTGAATTATTTGAAAGGTTCAAAGAATTGAAGTGAAACAAATTGGCAATGTATTAGGATTCTTTGATTAGATCAAGGAATAAATACTTGTGCAATAAGTTTCGATCATCTCAAATGGTTTTCTCATAATGGACACATCATCGTCTGTGATAATTGATTGATGTATCTGAATGGAAAATTTGTACCTTGTTGGTCATGGTGCGGTCCGTAATGATTTCTGAGACATTCCGGTATCCTTCAGGGTAATGTCCTAGAAATGGTACGCATATCTCTACGAAAATGGTAACCTCAAAATCCATTTGAAGACTCCATAAAAGTTATGGACGGGGAGGATTCTAATCTTAAGTATGTTAAGATAAGGGTTCCAACTTATGTGAAAAGGTTTCAAAAGGATAAGTTTGGGACAAGATTTGACAAGTGTCGATTTGTGGGACATCCTAAAAGTAAGTTTAGGGTATATGTTCTATAATTCTACTTAGCAAAAGGTGTTTGTTCTGAACACACGCTTCTTCAAGATAAAGGTGTTTATCATTAAAAGGGGCTAGTGGGAGGATAATAGATCTTGAAAAGTTCAAGAACCACAAAACACTATAAGTCAAATAAGAGGAACACATAGATAGACCTATTGTACCACAACCGAGATCGTAAATGCGGAATAGTACCAAAGATACCTAGGAGGTATGGATTCATCATGGATGATGATGATGAGAGTACACATCATAGAAGATGATGATCCGAGTTACATTCGATGAGGTAAGACTTCTAGTGTGTACAAAAGGGTCGATGGGAGCGTCGTGAAATTTCTAGTAATATATGTTGATATACTACTACGGATAAGGAATGACATATCAATGCTACAATCAGTAAAGATAAAGTTGTCTAAACATTCCTCCATGAATGATTTGGAAGAGTATCTTAATTGGGGATATAAATCTATATAGATAGATTTAAGAGGATGCTCGACTTAACCCAAGGAACGTATATTCATTTGATGCTAAATTCATTTAGCATGGCAAACTCCAAGAGATGTCTCATGTAGATGAGCTATGGAGTGTATCTCTCTTAATAGTCCCCACAGACTCCAAAAGAGAGATCACATGAGTGACTATCATGTATGCAATGAAATATCTGAGACCGGATGTTGATCGATCATATTATGCGGAGAAGTTCACTTTGTGAGTCGATGAAAAACATCTTAAAGTTCTTAACCAAAGCACTAAGGATGTGATCATATTCATGGTGGGTCTTAATTAAAACTAGAGGGCTTAACAGACTCGAGTTTTTCGAACGCAGACCAAGACGACCGAAAATCCACTTTAAGGTAAAGTGTTACCTTGAGCAGTTGGTGCGATGAATTGGAAAGGTTCCAAACAACAAAAAGTTCTTTGGTTTAGTGATAAAGACAAAGTATATAGCTATAAATGAAGCTACAAGTTGATTGTTTGGATTAAAAGTTCATTCTGAGAACTAGGAATAGTTCCTAAGTCTCATCTTGGATCTAAACATGTGTTGTGGCACTTTCATTTGATTATTAGAATCATTGAAAGATGGGAAATCACTATAGAGATAGTGGACTCTCATGAACAACATTACATATCCATTAACTAAAGCTTATCCAATGACGGGGATAATCGTCACTTAGAGAAGAAGAGTATGAGATACCATGACGATTGGCTTTAGTGCAAGTGGGAGATTGAAAGTAGTATGCACACAAGCCAATCATGTTTGATGATAAAGCATATACTTTGTAACAATCTTTTTCATTTATTAATAAAAAGTATTAATTTATTAAAGGCTTTTAATTATCTACATGATCTTTGTTTTATAATATGTGATAAACCCATAGTTTTAAGCAATGCTTTTAGAATAATGATGATGATCATTCTAATGAGATCTAAATTCTTAGAAAGCTTAAAACTAAAATAGTTCCCAATCATTGGATTACTAAATTGGGGATTAGTGAATCCGGATAGATTGGTACATACGTTGTTTGCTCATTGGATGAGGATGATTGATCTCATGATCATTTGTGTGGAACACTAAAGCAAGTATGTAGGTGCTTATTAGAGAATAAGTTCAACTGAGCGTGGCTCGCTAAGGAATACCTAATGGAGTTTTATTTGCTGTCAATAGGAATTCTGTAGTGATAGTAGTACAAGTAATCCTTGGACTTGAGATCATCATAGTATCTTGTGTATGATGAGTTATACTTTGACTTATTCCTTAAGACCCTTAGGGTATATCAAAGGGTATGCTTGGGTATAATAAGTTGTACATGGAGATAATGTATGATCAATAAAGAATCTACCACTTCTAATAAAGAAGAAAAATGTCTATGTGATTCGATAAATGACAACCCAAAGAGTCCTTGGCGGTAGCGAATGAAATTAGAAAGGAGTTTCTAATTTGCATTATTTGAGTTGTGCATTTAAGGATCGAAATACATATAATTAAATAAAATAAGACTTGTGATAATTCCATGTCTTATATTTAATTGGGACATTGTATGGTGGAAGGATTGAATTATGCGGTAACTATTTACTCAAAGGTTCTTTAATGATTAATGTTGAAATCTATATTATCTCGGAAAGTCGTTGATCATTGGGAGAACATCCTATTGTAGAATAAATATTATTTAAATAAATTAATTGTTTAATTTATTTATTTAAATAAGATTAAATTGTTCTAATTGATTTATTCACAACCCGGTTTAATATGGAGAACCTAAAGGGTCACACCATAAAAGGAAGAATAATTATTTAAGAAGTTAATGGCATAATTGTAATAATATGTTAAGTATATTTAATTTAATCTATGGTGATAGAATAAATTAAATAGCTTAATATTATTATTTAATATTTTAGAAATATTAAATATAAATTAATAAGAGGAGTCTTATTAATATTATTACAATTATTATTATTTTAATTTCTAAAAGAGTTTAGGAATTAATTTAATATAAGTACTCTCATTTATTCCTAATATGATTAGGAGGAAAATTAGTTAAAGGAGTTTAATTAATTATCCCTAATAAGATTAGGGAGCTTAATTAATTAAAAGAATTTTAATTAATTAAAAACCCAATTCCTTAATTGTTAAGGTGGGTTGTCCACATCTATTAATAAGAGGAGTCTTATTATGGGTGGAAAAGGGTTGTTGATTTTTCAACATACGTAAAAATTCCAATTTGTTGGGAGAGTACCTTTTTCTATAGAGATAGAAAAACTAGGGTTTAGCCAACCACCCCTTCTTCTTGAATTTTCTTCTTCCTTGGTGGATCACCTCTGAGAGCCAAACATTTGGGTGGCTAACGTTGATCGAAAGGAAGGAACCAAACCCGGTGGATTCAAGATTGAGCGAAAAAGGATTTGGAGGTGAACTTGTACGAGGAAGCTCGATCTTCAAGGGTATGGTTTATTCTTTATCTTTTCATTTAATTAATAATTGTGCATAAAGGGTGATCCGGGTATATGGTTTGTAAATTTTAAACTCGATTTTTACACGCTTGCACTTTTTATGCAATTTGATTGCATGACATGAATATTACAAACCTAACAATATATTATGCAAACATGCTTGTGTGTTCATTAATATATTGACGTATTTTATATATATATGTGCATGCTGTATTAAACAAGATGAGACAAATTAATAACAAACCCCTCAATTTTTTATATTAAGTCCTAAGCGTTCAAAGATATTTGGAATATCGAACGTAAGCCTTCTAGCATGATAAAATTAATAGAGTATTAAATATTTAATATGAGTTTGTTGTGTCACCACAAGGCAAGTATTAAGTATTTAAGATGTTAATTTATCACATTTGATGCTTATAAAGAAAATTGAACAATATTGTTTTGTTGTGTCACCACAAGGATGATATTTTTCTCTTTTGAATATATGGAGTGCTAGGTCGGACTTAACTTGGATAATTTTGATTCGGATGTGCCATCACTTGATCAAAATAATCTAAGAGGCAAAATACAAGGAGTTGCATAGTTGATGTAATTGACAAAAGTTGTCTACCTATTTATTTATATATAGTTTGTTGTGTCACCACAAGGCTATATACATTTGAAATGGGATCCTTATTCTCACTAGCAAATCTTTAATTAGATTTTGCTTAAACTATATAAGTGAGGTAATATAGTTTGAAGAAAATAGTGGGAGATACCAATTTAAAACAAGACCTAATTTATTTTGGTAATTAATAAAAGAATGTACGTTGTTGTTAATTACAAATTCATTTACAGAATTTTACAATGTCTAAAATTACTATCAACTGCGAAGCATATTAGATGCTAAATTAACTTGGACAAATTAAATAAGCGGATTGGTTAAGGAATTTAAGAATAGTTCTCATAGTGAAAAGCTATCTTATGTCCTTAATACGCCTATCCCTGCAATGGTTGCAGACAATGCCTCTGAGGAAGAGATTGCTACTTTTAGAAAGTGGCAAGATGATGCACAGTTGGCTCAATGTATCATGCTCGCATCCATGAGTAACGAGCTTCAGCGTCAACATGAAACTATGGATGCTCCTACTATATTCCTGCACATCAAGTAGTTGATGGTGAGGAAAGTAGGATTGATAGATATCAGATATCTAAGGAGCTCTTCCGATCTAGAATGGCCAATGACACTACAGTACAGATAAAAGTCCTTAACATTATCAATTTGATTGATCAATTAGGACAACGAGTTTTGTCATGGATGGAGAGTTGAGCTAAGATTTTATCTTGCACTCACTCCCGGACTCCTTTCACAATTGTTGTGAATTTTTTATATGAACAAGCTAGATATCAGCCTCGCTGATTTGCTTAACATATTGAAAAATGTTGAGAGTCACTTTCCAACCAAGAAAGATCAAGTCTTACTGGTAGGGGCCAAAGGATCTTCTGAAAAGAAGAACGATTCAAAGAAGGTAAATAGAAAGGCATAAACAAAGGATAATAAGAACAAAAGCGTCGATACGGATAGCAAAGGAGCTTGCTTCCAATTGTAATAAGCTTTGGACACCGGAAAGAAAAGCTGCGAGAAGCATCTTGCGAGAGGCTAACCAAAGAAGCTTAGTGAAGTTTGATTCTAATACGATTTTGTTCATGATTGAAATAAATTTTCTTTAAGTCAAGGTTCTACTTGGGTATTGGATACTGACTTTGGTTATCATAAATATAGATTTATGAAGGACCAAGCGTAAGTAGAAAGCTAAACAAATATATGTAATCCTATGTGGGGAAATGTAACAAAGGTTGCCATATTAGCCATAGAAACTTATAGTTTAGCAATGCCTACGGGCAAATCTATTAAGTCAATAAGTTGTTATTGTATTCCAGATCTTGTTAAAAATATTATTTCCATTTTATTGTTGGACAATGAAATCGATGGTATTATAATTAAGAACAATTGTTGTTCTATTTATAATAATAACATTTTGTATAGAACTGGAATATTACTTAATAAATTTTGTATACTTGACTTACGTGGAAAATTATTTTATAAATTGAACAAACTAATATAAGAAAAGGAGATGATCATTCAAAGAGTTGAATGTGTGTATTTGCTGAAATACAAGTGTGAATTATTTGAAAGGTTCAAAGAATTCATAAGTGAAACAAATTGGCAAAGTATTAAGATTCTTTGATTAGACCAAGGAATAAATACTTGTGCAATAAGTTTCTAGATCATCTCAAATGGTTTTCTCACAATGGACGCCTCTTGATACGCAATAATTGATTGATGTATCTGAATGGAAAAAGCGTACCTTGTTGGACATGGTACGGTCCATAATGATTTTACCGACATTCCAGTATCCCTCTAGGGTAATGTACTAGAAATGGCTGCATATCTACGGAAAAGGTAACCTCAAAATCCATTTAAAAGACTCCATAAAAGTTATGGATGTGGGGAGGATTCCTAATCTTAAGTATGTTAAGATAAGGGGTTGTCCAACTTATGTGAAAAGGTTTCGAAGGATAAGCTTGGGACAAGATTTGACATGTACAGATTTGTGGGACATCCTAAAGTAAGTTTAGGGTATATGTTCTATAATTCTACTTAGCAAAAGGTGTTTGTTATGAAACACGCACGCCTTTCTAAGATAAAGGTGTTTATCATTAAAAGGGGCTAGTGGGAGGATAATAGATCTTGAAGAGTTCAAGAACCACAAAATACTATAAGTCAAATAAGAGGAACACAGAGATAGACCTATTATACCACAACCTAAATCAAAACTGAATAATCTGAAGATACCTGGAGGTATGGATTCATCATAGATGATGATGATGAGGTACACATCATAGAAGATGATGATCCAGTTACATACGATGAGGTAAGTGTTGTAGACACTTAGAGAAATGGATTGAGCAAGTTTCTCAAATATGGAACATTCGTTTTGATGAGGCAATCAAAAGAGTTTGATTTTATCAAAATAAGAATGAACCTAGTGTGTACAAAAGGGTCGATTGGAGCATCGTGACATTCCTAGTACTATATGTTGATATACTACGATAAAGGAATGACATACCAATGCTACAATCAAGAAAGATAAAGTTGTCTAAACATTCCTCCATGAATGATTTGGAAGAGTATCTTAATTGGGGATATAAATCTATATAGATAGATTTAAGAGGATGCTCGACTTAACCCAAGGAACGTATATTCATTTGATGCTAAATTCATTTAGCATGGCAAACTCCAAGAGATGTCTCATGTAGATGAGCTATGGAGTGTATCTCTCTTAATAGTCCCCATAGACTCCAAAAAGGGAGATCGCATGAGTAACTATCATGTATGCAATGAAATGTACGAGACCTGATGTTGATCAGTCATATTATGGAGAAGTTCACTATGAGTCAGTGAAAAACATCTTAAAGTGTTTAACCGGCACTAAGGATGTGATCATATTCATGGTGGGTCTAAATTAAAACTAGAGGGCTTAACAGACTCAAGCTTATCAGACAGACCAAGATGACAGAAAAATCCACTTTAAGGTAAAGCGTTATCTTGAACAGTGGTGCAGTGAATTGGAAAGGTTCCAAACAAAGAAAGAGTTCTTTGGTTTAGTGAAAAAGACAAAGTATATAGCTATAAATGAAGTCAAGTTGTTGATTGTTTGGATTAAAAGTTCATTCTAAACTAGGAATAGTTCTAAAGTCTCATCTTGGATCTAAACATGTGTTGTGGCACTTTCATTTGATTATTAGAATCATTGAAAGATGGGAAATCACTATAGAGATAGTGGACTCTCATGAACAACATTACATATCCATTAACTAAAGCTTATCCAATGTAGGATAATCGTCACTTAGAGTAGAAGAGTATTAGATACCATGACGATTGGCTTTAGTGCAAGTGGGAGATTGAAAGTAGTATGCACACAAGCTTCAATCATGTTTGATGATAAAGCATATACTTTGTAACAATCTTATTCATTTATTAATAAAAGTATTAATTTATTAAAGGCTTTTAATTTTCTACGTGATCTTTGTTTTATAATATGTGATAAACCCATAGTTTTAAGCAATGCTTTTAGAATAATGATGATGATCATTCTAATGAGATCTAAATTCTTAGAAAGCTTAAAACTAAAATAGTTCCCAATCATTGGATTACTAAATTGGGGATTAGTGAATTCGGATAGATTGGTACATCGTTGCTTGCTCATTGGATGAGGATGATTGATCTCATGATAATTTGTGTGGAGACACTAAAGCAAGTATGTAGGTGCTTATTAGAGAATAAGTTCAATTTGAGCGTGGCTCGCTAAGGAATACCTAATGGAGTTTTACTTGCTGTCGATAGAAATTCTGTAGTGATAGTAGTACAAGTGATCCTTGGACTTGAGATCATCATAGTATCTTGTGTATGATGAGTTATACTTTGACTTATTCCTTAAGACCCTTAGGGTATATCAAAGGGTATGCTTGGGTATAATAAGTTGTACATGGAGATAATGTATGATCAATAAAGAATCTACCACTTATATTAAAGAAGAGAAATGTCCTATGTGATTCGATAAATGACAACCCACTAGTCCTTGGCGGTATGAAATGAAATTAGAAAGGAGTTTCTAATTTGCATTATTTGGAGTTGTGCATTTAAGAGTCGAAATACATATAATTAAATAAAATAAGACTTGTGAAAGAATTCCATGTCTTATATTTAATTGGGACATTGTATGGTGGAAGGATTGAATTGTACGGGAACTATTTACTCAAAGGTTCTTTTATGATTAATGTTGAAATCTATATTATCTGGAAAGTCGTTGATCGCTAGGGAGGCTTATCCCTATTGTAGAATAAATATTATTTATTTAAATAAATTAATTGTTTAATTTATTTATTTAAATAAGATTAGAATTGTTCTAATTGATTTATTCACAACCGGTTTAATATGGAGAACCTAAAGGATTTCACCATAAAAGGAAGAATAATTATTTAAGAAGTTAATGGCATAATCGTAATAATATGTTATGTATATTTAATTTAATCTATGGTGATAGAATAAATGAAATAGCTTAATATTTATTATTTAATATTTTAGAAATATTAAATATAAATTAATAAGAGGAGTCTTATTAATATTATTACAATTATTATTATTATTTTAATTTCTAAAAGAGTTTAGGAATTAATTTAATATAAGTACTCTCATTTATTCCTAATAAGATTATGAGGGAAAATTAATTAAAGGAGTTTAATTAATTATCCCTAATAAGATTAGGGAGCCCATTTAATTAAAAAGGGTTTAATTAAATAATACCTTATTTTAATAGGGTTACTTGATATCTATATAAGAGGAGTCTTATATCAGATATCAAGGATACGTAATTATTCCAATGGTTGGAGAGTACGCTTATTTTCTATAGAGATAGAAAAACTAGGGTTTAGCCAAATACCCATATTCTTGAATTCTTCTTCTTCCTTGGTGGATCACCTCTAGAGGCCAAACACTTGGGTGGCTAACGTTGATCAAAGGAAGGAACCAAACCCGGTGGATTCAAGTTGAACGCGAAAAGGATTGGAGGTGAACTTGTACCTGAGGAAGCTCGGATCTTCAAGGGTATGTTTCTTATTCATCTTTTCGTTTAATTAATAATTGTGTATAAAGGGTGATCTGGGTATATGGTTTGTAAAAATTTTAAACTCTGATTTTGACACGTTTCCGCTTATTTTTTTAATTTGATTGCGTTCATGAATATTACAAACCTAAAAGTTATTCCATTCTTTATTATTTTGTTGGAATAACCTGTCTACGCGGACTACCGCATGCATGGTGAAATCCTTTTGTTATTCCATTTTTTATTATTCTGTGGGAATAACCTATCTACGCGGACTACCACATGCTTGGTGAATAACCCTTCGTATTCAATGGTTATTAAATTGTGGAAATGATCTGTCTACGCAGACTACATCATGACAGTTGAAAATCCATTTACAGTTTCGTATATTGTTCTTTTCAGATTCCTAACTCTAAACTTACTACGGTAAGTATTGCTTCTATAATTTCTAAAATGATCAGAAATTCCTTGAGTTTTCTTTTTTGTATCCAAGTTGTCTGTTATGGTTCCTATCTTTGATTGGATCTATGGTTTGAACTTTATTCTTGAATTTCGCTCCACAATTGATTATTATGGAGTATTCTTGAACTTGGATAAACTAAATTATGAATCCATAATCGTGTCCTTTTCTCACTAGATTCGTTCTTTAAAATATTTTCATCATCCTCGGTCTTAAATGGTGATACTTGATGAATATCTTTGGCCTGTAATGCAAAGATGAATGATTACCTGATGAATATCTTTGGCCCGTAGTGAAAAGATGGACAGGTGTTGAGATGAACATGACCAACTGGTGATACAAATGAATATCTTTGGCCTATAGTGTAAAGATGAATATTTTGATTCAAGAGGTATATTGATTGATGTTACAGGGATAAAATATTGATGATGGACTTTTAAATCATAGAAGATAGTAGACTACATTCTCTACTTAATTCTTCTAATGAATTGTTATTTTCTCTACAGTTGTTGATCAAAAACATGTTGTCTATTGTATTCTATCAGATTTTTCCCTGTTGAGGACTTAGGATAATTATTCTACATTATCTTAGTCAGAATATTCTTTACTGGCCTAGTTGAGCTCACCATTTTCCTTTTTGTTCCATTTTTTTTCTCAGGAGGCAAGGATATAGCGGGAACTAGTCGGGGTGTGGAGTGATGTTTAAAAGCAATTTATTTAGTAGTCCTCACTATTCTGTAAAATAGTATATCAATAATTTTAAAGAGGACTTATTTGAGTGTGGATATTGTCTAGAAGATAATATTTGTATTTAAACTCACAGCATATGTGACGCCCCCAAAATAGGTATTCATCACCCATTCTGAGTCGCCAAATACATAGTACAAAAAATAACTACAACTTTATTAATATAATTGTCGTGCAAAATACGACAACACATACTGTGAGTTTAAATAAAATATTATCTTCTAGATAATATCCACACCCAAATAAAGTCCTCATTATAATTATTGATGTACTATTTTATAAAAATAGTGAAGACTGCTAAAACAACTGTTTAGGACCATCACTCTATACCCCAACTGGTTCCTGCTATGTTCTCGCTTCCTGAGAAGAAAAATGGAACAAAAAGGAAAAGGGTGAGCTCAACTAGCCCGAGAAAGAATATTATGACTAAGATAATATACAACAAATTATCCTTAGTCTTCAACAGGAAAAATCGATAGAATATAATGATAACAAGTTTTAGATCAATAAGCTAGCAAGAAAAACAACAATTCATTAGAAGAGTTAAGTAGAGAATGAAATCTACTATCATCTAAGAATTTAAAAGTCCACCATCAATATTTTATCCTCAGAACATCAATAAATATACATCTTGAATCAAATATTCATCTTTGCACTACTGCCAAAGATATTCATTTGTATCACCAAATTAATCATGTTCATCTCAACACTGCTCATCTTTGCTGATCGCGCCAAAGATATTCATCAGGTAATCATTCATCTTTGCACTACAGGTCAAAGATATTCATCAAGTATCACCATAAAGGACTGAGGATGATGAAAAACATTTTAGAGAACAAATCCAGTGAGACAGAAGGACAAATATTAGGGATTCGTATTTCGGTTTATCCAAATTCAATAATACTCAATAATAACCAATTGTGAAGTAGAATGCAAAAATAAAGATCAAAACATGGATACAATCAAAGATAGTAACAATAAAAGACATTTGGGACGAAAAAGAAAAAAATTTATTTTTCGATGAATAGTGTTGTATTCGTGAATAGTGCTGTATATGTGAATAGTGCCATATATGTGAATAGTAACCTCGACACAAAAAGGTAGAAATTCCACAATAAAATTCATATTAATATTTCGACATAATGATATTGAAGAAAATAATATCATTTACGAAGAAAATAACATCCCTTACCTCAAAATAACAATATTTCTGATCGGAATATCGGATATAAAGCCGAAGAAAACTTGCACTGAATAGAAACTCTCAAAGTATCTAAATACTCACAAAATACGCTCGATAATATAGAGAGAGAAACCTTGTTTCTGGTGTGATTTTTAATTCTAACCTAAGTGCCTATTTATAGGAAAATGCTAGAACGTCATAGGAGACTAAATAATAAAATATTAATATTTTAAAACCAATTACTACGTACGCTTCATTTGAGTTGTTGAGCAGCCAACATGGAAGAAAAATAGCAGCCCACATGTTTTTGAAAAATAAAAGTGGGTCTCACCCAATTTTAATAAAAAAACATTTAATTTCCAAAACTTCAATAATTTATATTAAATAGCCCTTTATCAGAAAAATACGAATTTTATGTCCATTCCATAAGAAATCGAATTCTCCACAACTTTGTAGCTTTAAGTTTTTCCAAATTTCAAACCGAAAATATCCAAAATCCATAAATGGGTGATTTTTAATACCTCATAAAATTTATAACAAATCATACGTTAATTTTTAACGGTTCAAAATTTGTGGACATATACTTAACTTATATATGTATAACATATCCAAAAACCCAACGATCCAACTATTTGATTAAAATTATAACTCACTTTGATAGAGCTTTAAGAACAACGATTTGATTTTTAATACCTCCATTCCGAGATAAAATCGATAAAATACCTCAACATTAATTCTTTCAATTATATCCACATAAAATAAATAAATATTTCCTTATCATATAAATCAATAAATAATTATTCACAAATAATATTACGTAATCACAATAATGACAACGGTAGTTCCGGAAAGAGGGACTTTTCGATAATGATTTTTTTTCTTGGCGTATTATTAGGGTGACTAAACCTCTCCTCGATGTAACTTTCTAGACATTGCCAATAATGCTATCTAATAATATTATTCAAATAATATGAATTATTGATCCGATAATGTGAAATCTTCATACAAATGACAATTATTGAAACAATAAAATATAAAATATCAACGCAGCAATTATTGAATCAATAAAATAAAATATTGAATAATAATTCTTTGTAACAATTATTGAGTAGTGCCTTCTTACGTAAGAATCAATAATTCAAAATACTTGTGCAATCTTGTGTAAAGCTCTTGTGCAACCACGCCAGACATCGTATTTTAACCACCAGGTATTCCAACAGTGTTAACGATAAACAACTACGTCGTTATTTATAAAAACTCAAACTTGTCATTTTCTTCATCAGACAGTTATTCTGTTATGGGGCCCACAAATGGCTGCGCCGTCGTACAAATATTCCCCGACAACAAGAATATTCCACAACCAAATGAATATTCCCCGACAACAATGAATATTTTATAACCACTTGCTTAATTTGTAAAATTTGCACATTTCACCCATAACCAAAGTATTATCTCAAATTATCACCTTATCAAGATAATAAATAAAGGAAATTTAATTTTGTTTATAATAAGTTGGGGTCTTATAACATATGTGTTGTCGTATTCTGCACGATAATTGTAATAATGAAGTTGTAGTTGTTTTCTGTACCGTATATTTGGCGACTCAGAATGGGTTGTGTGGACCTATTTTGGGTGAGTCATAGTTGGTATCAGAGCTTAGGGATATGATCTCTGATGGAGATCTAGGGTTAGAACTAAGAAGGGAGTGACGAGTAAATCCTTCGCTAGTGTGTCCTACCTAAGCTTATTTGTGACGCCCCCAAAATAGGTATACATCACCTATCTTGGGTCGCCAAATACATGGTACAAAATTCAAATACAACTTAATTATACAACAGTCGTGTAAAATACGATAAAACATAGCTGAGAGTTTAAACAAGAATATTGTCATCTAGACAATATCCACACTCAATGGTGTCCTCATTACAATTATTATCACATTATTCCGTAGAATAGTGAGGACTACTAAAGCCATTTATCTTGGACCATCACTCCATTCCCCGACTCGTCCCAGCTATATTCTCATTTCCTGAAGAGAACAGTGAAAGAAAGGGTGAGCTCAACTAGCCCAGTAAGAAATATTATGACTAAGATAATGCAAAATAAATTATCCTTACCCTTCAACAGTATAACAACTGATAAAATATAATTGACAACAAGTTTTAGATCAACAACTACAGCGAAAATAAGCAATCCATTAGAAGAGTCAAGTAGAGCATAAAATCTACTATCTTCTATGATTTAAAAAAAATTTCATCAACTTTATCGCTGAGACTCAACTTAATAAATAAAATCGAATCATCCCCTTTTACTGACCACTAAGGATATTCATGTAATCATCAATGGTTATGATTATACCGAATAATCCCTGGTCATAATCATACCAACAATTGTCCATCAATGAACTACAGGCCAATGAGGACTTTTACCTCATCATTTGTCACATTACGGTCATGATTATACCGAATAATCCCTGGTCATAATCATACCAAGTCCATCTATGCACGTAAGCCAAAGATGACTTTAATTACAATATAAGCATGAGGATGATGACAAAGACATAATATTTCAATAAAACAAGTTCAAGGATAAATTTTAAAGATTTATAATTTAATTTATCCAGAACTCAATAACGTCCAAATTGTCAACATGATACTGCTTTGTAGAGTAAAATTCAAGAATAATATTCATGTACCAAAAATAATTTGGACAGAAAAGAAATATATTTTTTGGGTGAATAGTACCCCGTGAATAGTACTTGAGAATAATACCCGTGAATAGTACCCCGACACGAAAAGTGTCCCAAATACCGAGTGAATCATACTAGAGTGAATAGTAATTGGGTGAATAGTAACTCGTGAATAGTACTCCCAACACAAAAAGTGCCCCGAATACCCAAGTAAATAATACTAGAGTGAATAATGTAGCAAGAGTGAATAGTAACTCATAATGTAAAAAATACTAAAGAAAATCGATATTTCATAACGAGTATAAAAGAAATGATATCCCAGATGAGTATAATAGAATATACAAAACTGCAAATGAATTTTCACCCGCCATGAGGTAATCTACGTAGAAAGATCATTTCCATAATTTAATAAAAAAAATGAATACGCAGGATCTTTCACTATGCATGCGGTAGTCCACACAGACAGGTTATTCCAACAGAATAATAAAGAATGGAATAATAAAAGAATTCACCAGGCATGCGATGAATAAACACGAGATAAGTTATTCCAATAGAAAAATAAAGAATAGAACCAGGTTATGTGTAATCCGCACAGATAGGATATTCTAACAGAATAATAAAGAATGGAACCAGGTCATACGTAATCCACATAAACAGGATATTCCAACAGAATAATAAAGAATGGAATAACAACAGAATTCATCAGGCATACGATAGACCGCATAGACAGGTTATTTCAACAGAATAATAAAGAATGGAATAACAGTAGAATTTCACCATGTATGCGGTACTTCGCATAGACAGGTTATTCCAACATAATAATAAAGAATGGAATAACAACGAAATTCATCGAAAGAAGCGATAGATCGCCTTGCAGACGAGTTATTCAAATGAATAATAAAGAATGGAATAACGAAGAATTTCACCATGTATGCGGTGCTTGCATGTATTGAGTTATTCTAACATTATAATAAAGAATGGAATAACAACCCTTACGAGTATTGAAAGAAAATAACTCTCTTCATGAATACGAAAGAATAATACCCTTACCTCAAAAGAAGACTGGATACTGGAATAGTGAGGTAACAGACTTCTCTTCTTCTTTTTCTTTATAATTTCTCTCTATAATAATTGCTCTATAGCTTTAGTGAATTGGTGAGAAATGAAGGAAAATATAGTTTCGATAATTGCACGTTTTGGGGCTCAAAATATTACAATATAATACCTTCCTCTTTTCCTTCATTTTTAATTTAGTCCTGCAAGTATTATCAAACTTGCACCACCTCCCCTAATAGTAAATCATGTGAATCAATAGTAAATCATGTGAATCAATAGTTTTATACATGTGAAAATACGAATTACAGTATAGTACCTCCATCTATACCATCATTTTTAACTTAGTCATGCAAGTATTATCCATCTTGCACCAACTCCCCTAATAGTAAATGAATGTGAATCAATAGTACACACATGTGAACAAATAATTATAATCATGTGAATTAATAGCAATTAATTGCTCATTTATCCGATTAATTACCCAATTGGTCAATATAACCTCCAGACATCAATTATTATCAAAATAAATGTCGATTTCTACTAACACTAATAATTCCAACACAATGGAACTATAAATTTCATATTTAATCAACACGAACTTATTCATCATTAATATTATAACTCACAATATTTAACAACCAGGTCGATCCCAGTAAAAAGGGGGCTTTTCAGATAAGGATTTCTCCTTATTGGCGCAAGATTAGGTGACCAAACCTCTCCTTGATAGAACTTCTAGACATTGTCAATATTGCAAATAATAATATGAATAACTTTACCGTCTCAATTATTGATTTAATAATATAACATATTATATAGATGATACTGTGACAATAATGGAATCAATAATATGAGAGATATGATGCAATAATTACTGTAGCAATAATTGAGTATAACTGAGTGACTTCTCACGTAAGCATCAATAATCAATACCGCAGTCTTTAACATGAAACCACGCCATTCATCGTACTTTTACTACCGGGTAGTTCAACAGTTTTAACGGTAATATTTTCGCCGTTATTTTTATAAAATGATAATTCTATCGGTTTCTAACTACGACAATACTTCCGTTATGGGGTCCACCAATGATTGTGTCGTCGTATGAATATTCTCTGTTAAAACGAATATTCCCCGACCAATCGAATATTATATAACCACTTGCTTCCTTTGTAAAATTTATAAATATTACCCACAACTATAACATTATATCAAATCCACACCATAATAATCAAAAAAATATTTTGAGAAATTTAAATCTTTATTCATAAAATCTGGGGTCTCACATTTTTTGTGTTTATTTGGTCGATCGAAATATAGGGGTATTATATGGCATGTCAATTTCTTTAATTAACCCTTGTTTTATGGCAGTATTTGAGAATGAAAACTGAAAATGTTAACAATGGAGTGAATGAGACCGTTGAGACACATTTAATCACCAACCAGGATAACGTGCAACAGGACGGCAATGTTCCTCCTGTAAACAACACCACTAATCAAATGATGAATGATTGGATGTTTAGAAGTTTTGTGCAGTTCATGTAAAATCAGACGAGGGAGACTCGTGTACAAAATACAGGTGGAAATGATAGCAACACGCGGCTTGTCATAGCCAAGAAGTTGAAAGAGTTGGGACCACCGGAGTTCTTGGGAAAGCCGGATCTGATTAAGGCAGATTCGTGGGTTAAGCAAATTACCAAGATATTTAATGTCTTGGGATGCACGGAGGAACAAAAGGTTCCTTTCGCCACCTTTATGTTACGTGGTGAGGCAGATTACTGGTGGAAATCTGTGAAGCGTACCTAGCCAGCCACATGCAATATGTCTTGGGAAACATTTCAGAAATTGTTCAATGACAAGTACTTTCCTGAAAGTATTCGTCATATGAAGGAGGTAGAGTTTATTAGATTGAACAGAACAACATGACTGTGTCCCAGTACGAGGCTAAGTCCGTGGAGTTATCCAGTTTTGCACCTCATTTGGTAGAGAATGAGGAACGTATGATGTGGATGTTTCTAAGAGGGTTGAAACTCGAAATTCGTCAATACCTTATCTCTCATAAATTTTCTCTATATTCATATGTTGTCAACAGGGCTCAATTATTAGAACGAGATAATGAGTATGTTCAACCCGGGGACCACATCCAGGGGCGTATCGGTGGCAGTAGTCATCAGAGCGATGACAACCAGTGGAGAGGAAAATATCCGGACAAAAGCAGTAACCACTCTGGTGGTAATCGTGGCCATGATAGTAAGAGAAGAGAGTCAGGGGGAGATTTCAAAAAGAGAAGGTACAACAATGACAACGTGAAGATGTCAACACCAGCATCAACTATTTCTAAGGGAGGAGAACGACCACCGGTCGTATGTTATAAATGCGGGAAGGAGGGACACATAAGTCCAAACTATTCACAACCTTCCAAGGTATGCTTTAGTTGTGGATGTGACGCCCTCGAATTCGGGTCCTCTGACCCCAGTTCGGTCATCACGATAAAATACAAGCATCCACCTCTAAACAACATACAATAACTTAAATGCAGAATATAATAAACGCACGTCATTCATTCAAAAAGTGTTACTAGTCCCAAGATACGATTACCTGAATATCATCTTAAAAACATACCCTAAAATAAACATTAGGGTTCATATTACATAATAGTAATTTAAACTAGGCATAAGGTAAAGTCTGCTCCTTGCCACTATTCTACATCTTTCCTTTACCCTTGTCCTTTCCTGAGGTCTCGGGCTTAGCTGCAATATAATTCATGATATAACAAGGATGAGCAACAAGCTTGCTCAACAAGTTTAAATACAACAATAAGGATATATCATGATGAATGGAAAAAAATATCTGACAACGAATTCAACAATATGAATATTTTAAGGATTCAACAATATGAATATTAAAAGCAAAGATAATGATTGCTTTTAGAATAACTGCTAGTCAAGTAGACTTTGAACTATAACACTCCACTGGAATCAATAATTAATTGACCCTTTGGTTCTCGGCTATAGAATAAGTACTTGAGGGGATCAACCCTCACGTGACACTATGTATATGCATAATATTTAAATATGCTCTTTTTATCTTATATTAGATACAGGGTATTCCCCATCATAGAAGGGGTGTTCTTTCAGTCTAAGAATCCTTACCATCAATTAGTTTGGATAGCTTTTATAAAACTTCATACACTTATCTGACCGAACAAAGATTCAGACTCTATCTAACACAGTTCAAGAATTATAGAACTTTAAACGATGTACAAGTCCAAGACTATACGAATTCAAGTGCACTATGTGCGAATATCAATAATATCGATGTGGAATAATTGTAAGTTAATTAAACCACTTAATAGCATGCTTGAAAATAAAGTTCAAGCTTAAATGAATAACTTCCAATTCAATAATAACCTGCTCAAATTCAATATGAGAAAGATAGGAAACTTTCACAAAAAATAAATTTGTGTAAATTAGGAAACTTGCAACACAATAAAATAGTGTTCGGATACTTGCTCAAGTAAAAGAGTACGAATTAAGGAACTTACGCAATCAAAGAGTGAAGTTCAAGGAAACTTTCTCAATAATAATTGGAGTAAGTTTAGGGAACTTGCAACACAAAAAAAAAATATTGTTCGGATACTTGTTCAAATAAAAGAGTAAGAATTAAGGAAATTGCACAACCAAAGAGTGAAGTTCGGAGACTTGCTCAATATAAGTTTGAGTAAGGTTAGGGAACTTGCAACACAATAAAAATTGTTTTCGAATACTTGCTCAAATAAAAGAGTAAGAATTAAGGAACTTGCACAAATTAAAGAGTGAAGTTCGGAGACTTGCTCAATATAAGTTTGAGTAAGGTTAGGGAACTTGCCTGTTTGCTCAGCTATAATTAATTCTAGCTTTAATTACTTGCGTTGAAATGACCTAATGTTAACAAGTCGATCTTTTTAATTAGTATGTATAAACTAGTACGAGTCTATACTTAAAAGAATCAAGTCATCACATAGCATGCTTCTCAAAATATTATATGGCATATTGGTCACATATTACAAGGTACAGAAATCATATAAACATGCCATAAACTTCAGACCAAAAATGCAAATCTTGGCAAGATCTTGCGGGGTCAGTAGCCATGCTACTGGTCTTCAGCTAGAGGAGACTGGCAGCATGCTGTTGTCCCCCCGGCCCAAATCGAGTTTGAGCTTTTCTCTCGACTTGATCCAACTCTAACACACTAATTACATATATATTTTAACATACATACATGCTAGAGTTTCACATATAACACATGACCATACTTAAATTCATTACTTCAAGTTTAACTTACAATTTATATGTCATTAAAACATAAAAAGGGTAATGTAATCATCATGCTTTACAATTCGTGTCATATGTCAACATAGAGATCACTTAATCTGTTAATACACATGCTCGTGATGTTCATATTGTTTATTCACAACTAACATTGTTTAACACTTCAAATCATGCTCTAAACTCATGTTCGGTTTAGTTATCATCATGCTTAATACATATGAATCATGTTTAAGAGTATTATAGTCATAACATAACCTCTTACTACTTCAGTATCTAAGTACTCACATAATATGCAACTTAAGTTTAAAAACATGTTCAAGGTTGTCTTTGAAATCCTTTTATCATGAATGATACAAGATAACACATATAAGATAACTTTAAAACTCTTTTCATAAGGAGTTAAGTCATGTTAACCTCCTTTCAAGATCAGAATCTAAATCTCTTAGCATTTGTGTTCATTAGCCTTATTGTTTTAAGCTTTTCTTTTTAAACTAAGTTCTAGCACAAAGCTTATCAAGTTGGTCATGGATACAACATCTATGAATCACATGTCATGCTTAATTAGGTCCCAAATCAGTCATGTACATGGTCTCTTAAGTTCAAAATTTGTAAAACATGTATTACTTCCAAGATGGTTTTCTAAACTTTAAGTTTTCATTACAAATCTCTTACTAAAACGTGTTGATCACTTCATACTACACAAGAAAACCTTACATAACATGTTATACTCCTTTATAACTATGTATCTAAGTCATAACATCAAGTTAGTAACACATATCACAAACAGAAATTAGCAACTGGTTCTGGGGTACTACAAGAATCAAGCATTTACACCGCACCTGTAGGAAAGGTCCCGCTTTCGCTCTACGAGCCTTAACCACCTTGGTTCATTTTAGTTTAAACATGTTACAACCTACCATTAAAGAGTTCAAACATGTAAACATACTTCATAAACATATCATGGCATGTTAATTCACATTGATTAACAAGAATTCAATTAATTCCTAAGATTTTGACAAAATCCAACTAAGAACACAATTAGGATTTTCATACCTCTTGAAGTAATTGGGCAGGAATTTAGAACCTCTAATATCAGACTTAACAAATAACAAAACTGAAACTAAAGCTTCTACTTATAAAGGAAACTTGAACTGGATAATCACATTGCACTAAGGTTGAGTTCATGGTGTAATGGAGAAAAACAATGGTTACTAAAGAGTGGTTGAACAACCCACCCATCAGCCATTGGCCTAGAAATCATTACCTATGCTTAGCCAAATGGAATTTACGTAAACGAGCTTTTAGTCCACTGTTCATGTACTAATGTGACTCTCAATTTGGGACAAGCTCAGCAAAAAGTTATTTAAGGCTTGGTTTGGATACTATAATTCCCATAATGTAATATAAATGTGTTAATGATACCACACAAAGGAAAGTTGGGGATTATTTATGTACTCACATCATATAATCCATGTACATTAAATACACGCAATAAAATAACGCAGTTAGGTAATATTGTCCAGGTACCTCTATAATTATATTTTTCTACACACATAACCACCTTATCATATTATTTAATATTATCTATCCGGTGTACACACATAATTTCTATCCCAATTTTTGGAATACACAGATATTTAATTATTTCTGTTTAAAAATCACTTATGATTTTATTGCATTACATGATACTTCATATCATTAGAATGTATTCTTATTATATGATTTTATGCATATCACACCTTACATTAATGTTTCATTTCATTTTCTACAGTAGAAACTAACTTTTCTCAGATTGGACAACATGGCAATTGCGCCTTTTTTGTCTTCTTTGGGAGGCACACAATTACTTGGATCCCCAGCGATTGCCAAAATGGGTTAGCTTTAAGCCATTTCCAATTTCTATCACCACATAAGTTTTATATGAGATAATTTAACTTCTATAGTGGTGATATACACATAATTGAAATGAATCAATATGTTCAAATCCTATCACTATATTCAAATAGATTGAATATTTAATCATTAATAATCCTATCAATTCCTTGATATCAAACTCTTAGGGTTAGTCCACCAATTTAAATCAACTATTAGTGACTCCCTTTAATCAATTCATAACCACATAAGGTTTACATAGACTCAGAAAACCAACTCATTAAAAATTAAAACACATATTTAATTAAATAAGGAGTTTAAAATTCACGGTCATTACATCCCTCCCCCATTATAAAAATTTTGTCCTCGGAATTGCAAAAATAAGGTTACTCAAATAAAAACGGATAATTCGCTCTCATTTTCTCTTCTAGCTCCCACGTAGCTTCTTCTCATCGTAATTCCTCCGAGAGAATCTTAACTAATGGATAATTTTATTCCTCGACCCATTCCTTCCTATCCAGTATCTGGACAGGAAATTCCTCGTATGATAAGTCTTTCTCGACTTGGATTGGTTCATAGGAGATAACGTGCTTGTAGTCTGGTTTATACGGCCGCAACACTGACACGTAAAACACGTTGTGAATGTGCTCAAGTTCAGGAGGTAACGCTACCTCGTACGCCACTTCACCGACTCGCCTCAGAATCTCGAACGGTCCTATGAACCTGGGGCTCAACTTGCCCTTCTTCCCAAAATGAATCTTCCCTTTCCAGGGAGATACTTTCAGAAATGCATAGCTTCCTAATTAAAAATTTTTCTTCTTGCGATGTAAGTTCGCATACTTCTTCTGGCAATCTTGAGTTGCTACTAGTCGGGCTCTTATCACCCTGATGATTTTTATCGTCTGTTGTACTAACTCTGGTCCCAAAAGTTGACGCTCTCCAACTTCGTCCCAACATAAGGGCGTTCTATATTTCCTCCCATATAGTGCTTCGTACGGCGGCATTCCAATACTGGCGTGATAACTATTGTTATATGTGAACTCTACTAATGGAAGGTGATCCTCCCAACTTGTGACGCCCCCAAAATAGGTATACATCACCCATCTCGGGTCTCTAAATACATGGTACAAAATTTAAATACAACTTAATTATACAACAGTCGTGTAAAATACGACAAAACATATGTTATGAGTTTTAATACAAATATTGTCATCTAGATAATATCCACACTCAATTGAGTCCTCATTACATTTATTATCACACTATTTAACAGAATAGTGAGGACAACTAATGCTATTATCTGGACCGTCACTCCATTCCCCGATTAGTCCCTGCTACATTATCATTTCCTGAAGAGAACAATGAAAGTAAAAGGGTGAGCTCAACTAGCCCAGTAAGAAATATTATGACTAAGATAATGCAGAATAAATTATCGTTAGCCTTTAACAGTGTTAAACTAATACAATATAACAAATATCAAGTTTAACTGCAGCGGAACAAGCAATCCATTAAAAGAGTCAAGTAGAGAATAAAATCTACTATCTTTTATGATTTAAAAAGGTTTTTCATCACTTTTATCATTTGAGACTCGACAATAAATAATCCACATCATCCCCATCTACTACTACCAAGGATATTCAATAGTATCACGACCACAAATTATCCATGCACTACGTGCCAAGGATATTCGTGTATTCATCAATGGTCATGATCATGCCAACAACTGTCCATTAATGCACTACGGGCCAATCAGAAATTTTACCACATCATTTGTAACATTACGGTCATGATTATACCGATTAATCCCTGGTCATAATCATATCAAGTCCATCTATGCACTAAAGGCCACAGATGACTTTCAACATAATATGAACATGAGGATGATGTCAATGATATAAGAATTCAATAAAACAAGTTCAAGAATTAATTTATCCAGGAACTAATAACGTTCAAATTGTCAACATGATACTTCTTTGTAGAGTAAAATTCAAGAACGCTCAAAAGAATATGCTCAAAACAATATTTCCATGAAAAGTCCCTGGAGTCTTCAAAACTGACGTATTTTTGTTTAGATCCGTGACATGAGCTAAGAAAGCTTGACATCTGTTTTTCATGAAATGAATAGCTTTATGGCTTGAGATGACAGTGATTGATTTTAATGGTTTGGTTGCTTGAATTCGAATAATAGGTTGGTTAGGAATATGAAAGCTAACAACCTTACGAAAACAATCAATTTTTGCATGATGAGTAGTTAACCAATCAATCCCGAGAATTACGTCAAATGCAAGTATTTTCAATGAAATAAGATCGACAGGTAATGTGAGGGTACCGATTTGAACCAAACAAGACTTATAAACAGTGGATGTAATGAATGTTTCTCCCAATGGAGTTTCAACAGATAAGTCAAAGTCTAATTTCTCCGGAGTCAAATTTAAACTTTGAGCGCAAGTAGGAGAAATAAAAGAATGGGTAGAACCGGTATCAAATAAGGTATAAACTTCGCTAGAGTTTATGATAAGCTTACCCGTGATGACCTCGTTCGGGTTCCTTATTTTCTGGGAGGTCACGACAAACGCTCTCCCTTGCACTACTGGCTTTGACTTTTCTAGGACGTTCTTCGGTGCCTCCATCCTAGCTGAACTTGTCTTCGATGAACGACAAAATTTGGCTAGGTGACCTTCTCTTCAACAATTATAACATGCTTTGGACGGCATCGCGCATTTTGGACTGATGTGTCCCTCCCCTCCGCATTTGAAGCATATGATAGGTGGTCGTTCTCCTTCCTTAACAACGGGTGCTGGTGCTGACGTCTTTCCATCATTGTTGAATCTCCTCTTTTTAAAATGTCCATTCTTATTATTTTGGCCATGATTACCAATGAAGTGGTTAATATTTTTGGCATATTGATTCCCTCCATGCTTATTTTCACCGCTTTGATTTTGTCGGCTGCCCTCTTTTGGTTGGGTTGACTCATTATCGCGATCCAATAACTGAGCCCTATTAACAACATCTGAATACAAACACAGTTTATGAGAGATAAGATATTGACGTATCTCAGGTTTCAAACCTATTAGAAACATTCGCGTTATTCTCTCCTCATTATCAACCAAATGGGATACAAACCGGGACAACTCGGCGAACTTGGCTTCGTACTGCGACACGGTCATGTTGTTTTGCTTCAGCTTGATGAACTCTACCTATTTCATGTGACGAATAATTTTGAGAAAGTACTTGTCGTTGAAAAATTCTTGGAACTTCTCCCAAGTCATCTTCAGTGCGACAGGTTGAGTACGTTTTACATATTCCCACCAATAATCTTCCTCTACATGCAACATGAAGGTGGCAAAGTGAAACTTTTGCTCCTCGGAGCATCCCAAGACATCAAATATCTTGCAGATCTGCTTTATCCACATCTACGCCTTAAATGGTTTTGGCTCTCCAAAATACTCTAGTGGTCCTAGTTCCTTGAACTGCTTAGCGGTGACCGACCGAGAGTTGCCAGTGTTTCCACCTGCATTTTAGACAGGAGCCGCTCTTGCCTGATGTTGCATGAATTGCATAAAGCCTCTGAACATTCCATCGTTCATCATCTGGTCGGTGTTGTTGTTTGCCTGAGGATTGTCACCTTCCTAATGCACATTATCCTGATTATTGATCTGTGGAGACTCAACGATCTCCTATGCTCCATTGCTAATCTCAACATTCTCGGATGCCATTTTCAAATACTGCCACAAAACAAAGGTTAATTGACATGCAATATATTATTCCTATACTCTGACCAACCAATTAAATGCCAAATAAACTTAGGTAGGTCATACTAGCGAAGGAATTTCGCGTCTCTCCCCTCCTAGTTCTTGTCTCACATCTCAGCCAGGGATCATATCCCTAAGCTTTGATACCAACTGTGACGCCCCCAAAATAGGTATACATCACCCATCTTGAGTCGCCAAATACATGGTACAAAATTCAAATACAACTTAATTATACAACATTCGTGTAAAATACGACAAAACACATGCTGTGAGTTTTAATACAAATATTGTCATCTAGACAATATCCACACTCAATTGAGTCCTCATTATATTTATTATCACACTATTTAACAGAATAGTGAGGACTACTAATGCTATTATCTGGACCGTCACTCCATTCTCCGACTAGTCCGTGTTACGTTCTCATTTCCTGAAGAGAACAATGAAAGTAAAAGGGTGAGCTCAACTAGCCCAGTAAAAAATATTATGACTAAGATAATGCAGAATAAATTATCATTAGTCTTTAACAGTGTTAAACTGATACAATATAACAAACATCAAGTTTAACTGCAGCGGAACAAGCAATCCATCTTTTATGATTTAAAAAGGTTTTTTTTATCACTTTTATCGCTGAGACCCAGCTTAATAAATAATCCACATCATCCCTGCACTATGGCCAAGGATATTCATTAGTATCACGACCACAAATTATCAATGCACTACGGGCCAAGGATATTCGTGTATTCATCAATGGTCATGATCATGCCAACAACTGTCCATCAATGCACTACGGGCCAATGAGGACTTTTACCACATCATTTGTAACATTACGGTCATGATTATACCGATTAATCCCTGGTCATAATCATACTAAGTCCATCTATGCACTATAGGCTACAAATGA
The DNA here is from genome assembly GCA_020205615.1 of Panax quinquefolius. NCBI lineage: Eukaryota > Viridiplantae > Streptophyta > Magnoliopsida > Apiales > Araliaceae > Panax > Panax quinquefolius. The sequence goes on from CM035168.1 coordinate 85,500,980, forward strand.
CTTTCAACATAATATGAACATGAGGATGATGACAATGATATAAGAATTCAATAAAAACAAGTTCAAGAATTAATTTATCCAGGAACTAATAACGTCCAAATTGTCAACAAGATACTTCATTGTAGAGTAAAATTCAAGAATACTCAAAAGAATATTTCCATGAAATATACTGGATGAAGCGCAAATATCAAAGATATTCCACTAATTTCATAGAGTATAGAAATCAAAACTTTAACCAACTAAGTATAATAAAGAATAGAATAACAAAAGAAATCACCAGGCATGCGATAGACCGCACAGACAGGTTATTCCAACAGAATAATAAATAATGGAACCGGTCACGCAAGAAACGCGAGACGGATATTCCAACGTAATTATAAATAACGGAACCAGTCGCAAAAAATTACATGCAAGCGTGATGTTCCAATAGAATAATAAATAACGGAATCAGGTCATACGTAAACGCATAGACAGGATGTTCCAACAGAATAATAAAGTGATAGGTTTGTAATATTCATGAACGCAATCAAATTGCAAAAATTAAGCGGAAGCGAGATAAATCAAAGTTTTAAAAATTTTACAAACCATATACCCGGATCACCCTTTACGCACAATTATTAATTAAACGAAAAAGATGAATAAAAAACATACCCTTGAGATCCGAGCTTCCTCAGGTACAAGTTCACCTCCAATCCTTTTCGCGTTCAACTAGAATCCACCGGGTTTGGTTCCTTCCTTTGATCAACGTTAGCCACCCAAGTGTTTGGTCTCTAGAGGTGATCCACCAAGGAAGAAGAAGGATTTAAGAAGATGGGTGGTTGGCTAAACCCTAGTTTTTCTATCTCTATAGAAAAGAACGTACTCTCCAACTTTTGGAATTGCATATATTTTGATATCTGATATAAGACTCTTCTTATAAAGATATCAGGTAACCTTATTTAATAAAATAAGGTATTATTTAATTAAACTCTTTTAATTAAATGGGCTCCCTAATCTTATTAGGGATAATTAATTAAACTCCTTTAACTAATTTTTCCTCCTAATCCTATTAGGAATAAATGAGAGTACTTATATTAAATTAATTTCTAAACTCTTTTAGAAATTAAAATAATAATAATAATTGTAATAATATTAATAAGACTCCTCTTATTAATTTATATTTAATATTTCTAAAATATTAAATAATAAATATTAAGCTATTTAATTTATTCTATCACCATAGATTAAATTAAATATACATAATATATTATTACGATTATGCCATTAACTTCTTAAATAATTATTCTTCCTTTTATGGTGTGACCCTTTAGGTTCTCCATATTAAACCCATTGTGAATAAATCAATTAGAACAATTCTAATCTTATTTAAATAAATAAATTAAATAATTAATTTATTTAAATAAATAATATTTATTCTACAATAGGGATAAGCCTCCCTAGCGATCAATGACTTTCCGGATAATATAGATTTCAACATTAATCATAAAAGAACCTTTGAGTAAATAGTTATCGTCTGAATTCAATCATTCCACCATACAATGTCCCAATTAAATATAAGACATGGAATTACTCACAAGTCTTATTTTATTTAATTATATGTATTTCGACTCTTAAATGCACAACTCCAAATAATGCAAATTAGAAACTCCTTTCTAATTTCATTCTTTAACAAGGACTACTTGGGTTGTCATTTATCGAATCACATAGGACATTTCTCTTCTTTTTTAATAAAGTGGTAGATTCTTTATCGATCATACATTATCTCCATGTACAACTTGTTATACCCAAGCATACCCTTTGATATACCCTAAGGGTCTTAAGGAATAAGTCAAAGTATAACTCATCATACACAAGATACTATGATGATCTCAAGTCCAAGGATCACTTGACTACTATCACTACTGAGAATTCCTATTGATGCAGACAAGTAAAACTCCATTAGGTATTCCTTAGCGAGCCAATGCTTCGATGAACTTATTCTCTAATAAGCACCTACATACTTGCTTTAGTGTCTCCACACAAATGATCATGAGATCAATCATCCTCATCCAATGAGAAAGCGGCGTATGTACCAATCTATCCTGGATTCACTAATCCCCAATTTAGTAATCCAACGATTGGGAACTATTTTAGTTTTAAGCTTTCTAAGAATTTAGATCTCATTAGAATGATCATCATCATTATTCTAAAAGCATTGCTTAAAACTATGGGTTTATCACATATTATAAAACAGCATCATGTAGATAATTAAAAGCCTTTAATAAATTAATACTTTTTATTAATAAATGAATAAGATTGTTTCAAAGTATATGTTTTATCATCAAACATAATTGGCTTGTGTGCATACTACTTTCAATCTCCCACTTGCACTAAAGCCAATCGCCATGGTATCTCATACTCTTCTTCTCTAAGTGATGATTATCCTGCTGTTGGATAAGCTTTAGTTAATGGATATGTAATGTTGTTCATGAGAGTCCACTATCTCGATAGTGATTTCCCATCTTTCAATGATTCTAATAATCAAATGAAAGTGCCACAACACATGTTTAGATCCAAGATGAGACTTAGGAACTATTCCTAGTTCTCAGAATGAACTTTTAATCCAAACAATCAACTTGCAGACTTCATTTATAGCTATATACTTTGTCTTTATCACTAAACCAAAGAACCTTTTGCTATTTGGAACCTTTCAAATTCTCTACACCATCGCTCAAGGTAACACTTTACCTTAAAGTGGATTTTTCATCATCTTGGTGCTGTCTCAAAACTTGGGTCATTAAGCCCTCTAGTTTTAATTTAGACCCACCATAAATATGATCACATCCTTAGTGCTTGGGTTAAGCACTTTAAGATGTTTTCAACGACTCATAGTGAACTTCTCCATAATATGACTGATCAACATCAGGTCTCGTACATTTCATTGCATACATGATTGTCACTCATGCGACCTCTCTTTTCAGGAGTCTGTGGGGACTATTAAGAGAGATACACTCCATGGCTCATCAACATGAAACATCTCTTGGAGCTTGCCATGCTAAACGACTTTAGCATCAAATGAATATACGTTCCTTGGGTTAAGTCGAGCATCCTCTTAAATCTATCTATATAGATTTATATCCCCAATTAAGATACTCTTCCAAATCATTCATGGAGGAATGTTTAGACAACTTTATCTTTACTGATTGTAGCATTGGTATGTCATTCCTTATCCATAGTATATCAACATATAGTACTAGGAATGTCACGATGCTCCCACTGACCCTTTTGTACACACTAGGTTCATTCTTATTTTTGATAAAATCAAACTCTTTTGATTGCCTCATCAAAACGAATGTTACATATTTGAGAAACTTGCTTCAATCCATTTCTCTAAGTGTCTACAACACTTACCTCATCGTATGTAACTGGATCATCATCTTCTATGATGTGTACCTCATCATCATCATCTATGATGAATCCATACCTCCAGTATCTTGGTATTATTCCGATTTACTGATTGGGTTGTGGTATAATAGGTCTATCTACAGGTTCCTCTTATTTGACTTATAGTATTTTGTGGTTCTTGAACTCTTCAAGATCTATTATCCTCCCACTAGCCCCTTCAATGATAAACACCTTTATCTTAGAAGGCAGGGTGTTTCGCAATAAACACCTTTTGCTATGTAGGATTATAGAACATATGCCCTAAACTTACTTTAGGATGTCCCACAAATCTGTACATGTCAAATTTTGTCCCAAGCTTATCCTTTGAAACCTTTTCACATAAGTTGGACAACCCCTTATCTTAACATACTTAAGATTAGGAATCCTCCCTGTCCATAACTTTTATGGAGTCTTGGGGCTGGATTTTGAGGTTACCTTTTCCGTAGATATGCAGCCATTTCTAGGACATTACCCCAGAAGGATATTGGAATGTCGGTAAAATCATTATGGATCGCACCATGTCCAACAAGGTATGATTTTTCCATTCAGATACATCAATCAATTATTACGTATCATGAGGTGTCCATTATGAGAAAAACCATTTGAGATGATCTAGAAACTTATTGCACAAGTATTTATTCCTTGATCTAATCAAAGAATCTTAATACTTTGCCAATTTGTTTCACTTCTGAATTCTTTGAACCTTTCAAATAATTCACACTTGTATTTCAACAAATACATACATTCAACTCTTTGAATAATCATCTCCTTTTCTTATACTAGTTTGTTCAATTTTCCAAATTATTTTCACGTAAGTCAAGTATATAAAATCCATTAAGTAATATTCCAGTTCTATACAAAACATTATTGTTATTATAAATAGAACAACAATTGTTCTTAAATATAATACCAAAGATTTCATAGTCCAACAATAAAATAGAAATAATGTTTCTAACAAGTACTGGAATACAATAACAACTTATTGACTTAATAGATTTGCCCGTAGGGATTGCTAAACTATAAGTTTCTATGGCTAATGCAGCAACCTTTGCTTCATTTCCCACACATATGATTTCTTATCTTGTTTAACTTTCTACTTCTACTTGGTCCCTTCATAAATCTATATTTATGATAACCAAAATCGGTATCCAATACCCAAGTAGAACCTTGACTTAAAGAAAAAATTATTTAAATCATGAACATAATCATATTATGGCAAAAACTTCACTAAGCTTCTTTGGTTAGCCTCTCGCAAGATGCTTCTTGCGGTTTCTTTCCGATGTCCTGGCTTATATCGATGGAAGCAAACTCCTTTATATCCATATCGATTTTGTTCTTATTATCCTTTGTTTACGTCTTTCTACAGTATACCTTCTTTGAATCGTTCTTCTTTTCAGAAGATTCTTTGGCCCCTACTAGTAAGACATGGTCTTTCTTGGTTGGAAAGTGACTCTCAACATTTTTCAACATGTTAAGCAAATCGGTAGGCGATATCTAGCTTGTTCATATAAAAAATTCACAACAAATGTGAAAGGAGTCCTGGAATGAGTGCAAGATCAAATCTTGGCTCAACTCTCCATCCATGACAAAACCAATTGTCCTAATTGATCAATCAAATTGATTATGTTAAGAACTTTTTATGCATTTATAGTGCCATTGGCCATTCTAGATCGGAAGAGCTCCTTGAGATATCCGATATCTATCGATCCCACTTTCATCACCATCAACTACTTGATGTGCGGGAATATAGTAGAAGCATCCATAGTTTCATCTTGTGACGATCGTTACTCATAGATCTGAGCATGATGCATTGAGCCAATCAGCATCATCTTGCCACTTTCTAAAAGTAGCAATCTCTTCCTCGGAGGCATTATGCGCAACCATTGCATGGATAGACATATTAAGGACATAAGATAGCTTTTCAGCCATGAGAACTATTCTCAATTCCTTAACCAATCCGTTTAATACGGTCCGGTTAAATAACATCTAATATGTTTCGCAGTGATAGTAATTTAGACATTGTAAAAATCTGTAAATGAATTTGTAATTAACAACATTTTATCATACATTCTTTTATTAATTACCAAAATAATTTAGGTCTTGTTTTAAATTGGTATCTCCCACTATTTTCTTCAAACTATATTACCCTCACTTATATAGTTCGGCAAAATCAAATTAAAGATTTGCTAGTGAGAATAAGGATCCCATTTCAAATGTATATAGCCTTGTGGTGACACAACAAACTATATATAAATAAATAGGTAGACAACTTTTGTCAATTACATCAACTATGCAACTCCTTTTCTTTTGCCTCTTAGATTATTTTGATCAAGTGGTGGCACATCCGAATCAAAATTATCCAAGTTAAGTCCGACCTAGCACTCCATATATTCAAAAAAGAAAAATATCATCCTTGTGGTGACACAACAAAATAATATTGTTCAATTTTCTTTATAAGCATCAAATGTGATAAATTAACATCTTAAATACTTAATACTTGCCTTGTGGTGACACAATAAACTTATATTAAATATTTAATACTCTATTAATTTTACCATGCTAGAAGGTGACGTTCGATATTCCAAATATCTTTGAACGCTTAGGACTTAATATAGAAAATTGAGGGATTTGTTATTAATTTTGTCTCATCTTGTTTAGCGCGCATGCACACATATATATATATATATAAAATACGCGTCATATTAATGAACATGCGAAGCATGTTTGCATAATATATAATATATATAGTATAAGCATGCACATATAGAATACTATATTCTACCCGAATTGATTATGGACTTTTATTCTAGTTTGGTTCACTAGAGCCACCAAGTGAACCAAAAGGTCAAACCCTAGGGGTGCAAGAAATAATATTTAAATATAACTATTACATTTAAACCCGGGCTCCATTACAAACGGGTCTTCAAGCGCTCCTTGCCCCTTGATATCCAATTTTTCAAAAATTAATTCTAACTATTCCTATTACAAAACTATTTAAAATAAATAGAAACCTTGATCGTGATCGAGGGAAGTACATAGGAGGGAGATAGAATTTACATTAAGAAAAATTAGAGAAGACGAGGTACGCAGACCCCATTTAATAAAACCCATACATTCATGCATCCAACTAAATTAAAATCCAATCACATTGGTCAATTGTCCATAATCAATCACATTTATTATCATACATATCACCATATGCATCAATACATAACATTCATCTGATGAATAATAAACATTCAATATATATATTGATATCATTTAATGGGCAAAATTAGTTAGTATAAAATCTATTTTGAATCAAAATAAACTCCTTTATTTTAATCCAAATTTAAATCAAAATAAAACTATTTTATTTTAATTTATCCAATTTTGAATAAAATAAACTATTTTATTTTAATCAAAATCTTTAATCAAAATAAACTCCTTTATTTTAATTAATTATGGAATCCAATTCCATGTAAAAATAAATAAAAATAAAACTCTTTTATTAAAAGAAACACGGATTCTCTTTCCTATTCACAAATAAACTCCTTTATTTTGAATAATATAAAATCTTATTCCATATCTAAATAAACTCCTTTATTTAAGGAAAATAGGATTCTCTTTCCAATTCACAAATAAACTCTTTTATTTTGAATAATATGAAATCTAATTTCATATCTAAATAAACTCCTTTATTTAAGGAAAGTTGGAATACAATTTCAACTCCAATTAGTTATCATGGAATCCAATTCAAACTCTAATTAGTTAGCATGAAATTCTAATTTTAAAATTAAAATAAATCTTTTTATTTTAAGATTAAAATAAACTTTTTATTTGAAAATTAAAATAACTTTTATTTTAATAATAAAATAATTACAATTATATATATATATATATATATATATATATATCCGAATTCTGTGCATTCCATTAATCAGTATGCTACTCCTGTTAACTTATTAAACCATAAGTCACGTTTTTTTTAAAGAATACTGGCCAAGCACGTGAATCTTGGTGGATTTGCAGAGTTGCAGGAAACCAAAAACACGCCTTTTACGTTTTTTTTTATTATTTTTTTTTTTTATTTTTTTACACAACAAAATTATGCCCAATTAAATTATTCTAAACACATATCAACATACATATTAAATCAAACAATTAATAATTCGCATAAAGGTTTGGCTCTGATGCCACTGTTAGGTTTGTAATATTCATGAACGCAATCAAATTGCAAAAATTAAGCGGAAGCGAGATAAATCAGAGTTTTAAAAATTTTACAAACCATATACCCGGATCACCATTTACGCACAATTATTAATTAAACGAAAAAGATGAATAAAAAACATACCCTTGAAGATCCGAGCTTCCTCGTGTACAAGTTCACCTCCAATCCTTTTAAGGTTCAACTTGAATCCATAGGGTTTGGTTCCTTCCTTTGATCAACGTTAGCCACCCAAGTGTTTGGCCTCTAGAGGTGATCCACCAAGGAAGAAGAAGGATTTAAGAAGATGGGTGGTTGGCTAAACCCTAGTTTTTCTATCTCTATATAGAAAAGAAACGTCTTCTCAACTTTTGGAATTGCATATATTTTGATATCGATATAAGACTCTTCTTATAAAGATATCGGGTAACCTTATTTAATAAAATAAGGTATTATTTAATTAAACTCTTTTAATTAAATGGGCTCCCTAATCTTATTAGGGATAATTAATTAAACTCCTTTAACTAATTTTTCCTCCTAATCCTATTAGGAATAAATGAAAGTACTTATATTAAATTAATTTGTAAACTCTTTTAGAAATTAAAATAATAATAATAATTGTAATAATATTAATAAGACTCCTCTTATTAATTTATATTTAATATTTCTAAAATATTAAATAATAAATATTAAGCTATTTAATTTATTCTATCACCATAGATTAAATTAAATATACATAACATATATATTACGATTATGCCATTAACTTCTTAAATAATTATTCTTCCTTTTATGGTGTGACCCTTTAGGTTCTCCATATTAAACCTATTGTGAATAAATCAATTAGAATGCTCTAATCTTATTTAAATAAATAAATTAAACAATTAATTTATTTAAATAAATAATATTTATTCTACAATAGGGATAAGCCTCCACTAGCGATCAATGACTTTTCGGATAATATAGATTTCAACATTAATCATAAAAGAACCTTTGAGTAAATAGTTATCGTGCAATTCAATCCTTCCACCATACAATGTCTCAATTAAATATAAGACATGGAATTCTTGTCAAGTCTTATTTTATTTAATTATATGTATTTACGACTCTTAAATGCACAACTCAAATAATGCAAATTAGAAACTCCTTTCTAATTTCATTACGCCTTAACCAAGGACTACTGGGTTGTCATTTATCGAATCACATAGGACATTTCTCTTCTTTTAATAAGTGGTAGATTCTTTATTGATCATACATTATCTCCATATACAACTTGTTATACCCAAGCATACCCTTTGATATACCCTAAGGGTCTTAAGGAATAAGTCAAAGTATAACTCATCATACACAAGATACTATGATGATCTCAAGTCCAAGGATCACTTGTACTACTATCACTACTGAGAATTCCTATTGACGATGAAGTAAAACTCCATTAGGTATTCCTTAGCGAGCCACGTTCGATGAACTTATTCTCTAATAAGCACCTACATACTTGCTTTAGTGTCTCCACACAAATGATCATGAGATCAATCATCCTCATCCAATGAGAAAGCAACGTATGTACCAATCTATCCGGATTCACTAATCCCCAATTTAGTAATCCAACGATTGGGAACTATTTTAGTTTTAAGCTTTCTAAGAATTTAGATCTCATTAGAATGATCATCATCATTATTCTAAAAGCATTACTTAAAACTATGGGTTTATCACATATTATAAAACAGCATCATGTAGATAATTAAAAGCCTTTAATAAATTAATACTTTTTATTAATAAATGAATAAGATTGTTTCAAAGTATATGCTTTGTCATCAAACATGATTGGCTTGTGTGCATACTACTTTCATAAAGAATGGAATAACAGAAGAATTTCACCATGTATGCGGTACTTCGCATAGACAGGTTATTCCAACATAATGATAAAGAATGGAATAACAGAAGAATTTCACCATGTATGCGGTACTTTGCATAGACAGGTTATTCCAACAAAATAATAAGAAATGGAATAACAGAAGAATCTCACCAAGTATAAGGTAGTTCCCGTATACAGGTTATTCCAACAAAATAATAAAGAATGGAATAGCAGAAGTTCTCTTCATGAATACGAAAGAAATAATACCCCTTACCTTATAAAGAAGAGTACTCCGACAGGTAGGGCGGGAATATACTTGAAGAAATTTGGACTACGCTCAAAGCTTTCTTAAACTATAAAGAAATACGCTCAAGATTATAGAAGAAGAATTCTTTCTACGCTTCTCTCTAGAGTTTCAAAGTGAATTAAATGAAAATAATGAAGGAATGAGCTTCTATTTATAGAAGAATGGATTAAATAGTAACTAATTCTGAACCTGTCGGTGATTTACTTTTTAAGCAGACGGTCCAGTTTGGTTTACAATAAAATATAATATATTCTATTTATAATCTAATAAAGCGAATAACTTTATAAAAGTATTACATTTTATATATAAAAAAATTACTATGCAAACACTATCTGAATACTATACATAATAAAATATAATATATTCTAATTATTGTCTAATAAAGCGAATAACTTTATAAAAGTATTTTATTTTTATAAAAGATTTTACTATGCAAAACACTATGCATAATAGAATATAATATATTCTATTTATAGTCTAATAAAAGAATAACTTTATAAAAGTATTCTCATTTTATATAAAAACTTTTACATTTTTATTACATTAATAATACTAATAAAACAAAACTTCATCATCATTATTATAATTCACACTATTAATCGACTAGGTCGTTCCTCGGAAAGAGGGGCTTTCAATAAGGATTTCTCCCTATTGGCGCCGCAATTAGGTGACCAAACCTCTCCTTGCGTAACTTGTAGACATCGTTAATATTGCAAATAATAATATTAATAACTCTGTCATCTCAATTATTGATTTAATAATATAAAAAATATCGACAATAATTGAATCAAATAATGTGAGATACTATGCAACAATTACTGAATTAATAATTGAACAAAACTGAGTGACTTCTCACGTAAGCATTAATAATCAATTCCGTGTCCTACTATGCAACCATGCGTATTCCTGTACTTTTAACACCGGGTGTTTCAATAGTTAACGGTAAAACTTCCGCCGTTATTTTCATAAAATATTTTTGTCGTTTTCTCAATTCGACAATAATTCCGTTGTGGGGTCAACCAATGATTGTGTCGTCGTACGAATATTCCCTGTTAAAACGAATATTCCCCGACTAATCGAACATTATATAACAACTTGCGTACTTTGCAAAATTTATAAATATTACCCACAACTATAACATTATATCAAACTTATTCCATAATATTCAAAAATGATATTTATAGAAAATTCATCTTTATTCATAAAAGTTGGAGTTTTACACAACTACCCTTGAATTCCATCACACAAGCTCGGAGCATATATTCAAGTGTTTGAATCGTTCTCTCACTTTGCCCATCGGTCAGCGGATGATACGCGGTACTCATTCGTAGTTGTTTCCCCATTCTTTCTTGAAGACTCTTCCAGAAGTTTGACGTGAATCACGGATCTCTATCTGATACAATAGATACTGACGCCCCATGCCTCGAGATAATTTCCTTGACATACAATTTGGCTAACAGGTCCAAACTATACTTAATCTTAATCAGTAAAAAGTGAGTTGACTTAGTAAGACGATCTACTATCACCCATATGGCGTCGTGTCCCTCCTACGTTGTCGGAAGCCCCACCACAAAGTCCATTGTGATGTGCTCCCATTTCCATTCTGGAATATCTAATGGTTGTAATAACCCGCTTGGTCGTTGGTGTTCTGCCTTAACTCTCTGACAAGTTAGGCATCTACTTACGCATTCCGCAACCTCTCTCTTCATGCTTGGCCACCAGAAGTGGTGATGTAAATCTTGCTACATCTTCGTGCTTCCTAGGTGTATCGAATATCTCGTACTGTGCCCTTCTTGCAAAATCTCTTCTCTCAGTTCTGGTACTAACGGTACCCAAATTCGTCCTTCAAATCTTAGCAATCCAGTGCTATCAATCTTAAATTTAAACTCATCACATTCAGTCAATCGCTTCTTGATGTTATTGCAATCTTCATCCTTTTCTTGTGCCTCTTTAACCTTATCCAATAAAGTTGGGCTCGCTGTTACTGTAAATAATTGTTCATTGGTCTCCATCAAATACTTAATCTCTAAGTCTAGTCGTTCAAAATCTTTCTCTGATTCTTCTTGATTGGCAATTTCAATAACTTCTCTCTGCCTTTTCTGTTCAAGGCATCTACCACTACACTTGCTTTGCCTGGATGGTATAGAATCTCATAATCATAATCTTTGATCAATTCTAGCCATCGATGCTGCCTCTTATTTAACTCTCTCTGAGTGAAGATATACTTCAGACTCTTGTGATCCGTATATATCTCACACTTCTCGCCATACAAATAATGCCACCAAATCTTCAAGGCAAAAACTACCGTTGCTAACTCCAGGTCATGAGTAGGATATCCCTTCTCATAATCTTTTAGCTGACGTGAAGCATACATAATGACCCTGTCGTGTTGCATCAGTACAGAGCCAAGTCTCTTGTGTGACGCATTACTATACACTATAAACCCTCCCGTGTTGTTCGGTAAGGCCAACACATGTGCTAGACTAAGCCTCTTCTTCAATTCTAGGAAACTTTCTTCACACTTCTTCTTCCAAATGAACTTAACTGTCTTTCAGGTAAGATTGGTCAACAGTGATGCTAATTTTGAAAAATCCCGAATAAATCTTCGATAGTATCCCGCCAATCCAAAGAAACTCCTAATTTCTGTCGGCGTCTTCACTGGATCCACCGAAACACCATTCTTATCGATAACGTGCCCCAAAACCTGCACTCTTTGCAACCAAAACTCACACTTGGAGAATTTCGCATACAAGTTCTCCCTCTTTAATGTCTCCAACACTATCCGAAGATACTCGGCGTGCTCTTCCTCTGTTTCTGAATATACTAGAATGTCATCGATGAATACGACAACAAACTTATCCAAATACTATTTGAACACTCTGTTCATCAAATCTATAAATGCTGCTGGCGCGTTCTGTGACGTTCCCAAAACAGGTATACATCACCCATCTTGAGTCGCCAGATACATGGTACAGAACTCAACTACAAACTAAATTATACAACTGTCGTGTAAAAATACGACAAAACATAGCTGAGAGTTTACATGAATATTGCCTCATAGACAGTATACAAACTCAAATTCAATCCTCATTACACTTATTATCACACTAAGTAGTGAGGACTGTTATAGCCACCATATCGGACCATCACTCCATTCCCCGAATCGTCCCAGCTATATTCTCATTTACTGAAGAGAACAGTGAAAGAAAAGGGTGAGCTCAACTAGCCCAGTAAGAAATATTATGACTAAGATAATGCAGAATAAATTATCATTAGCCTTGAACAGTGTTAAACTAATAAAATACAATAAACATCAAGTTTAACTACAACGGAATAAGTAATCCATTAGAAGAGTCAAGTAGAACATAATGTCTACAATCTCCTCTAGATTAAAAGTCCATCGTTAATATATCATTCTTGTAATACTCATCAACAGTTCTTTGTTATACCCAAGACAAAAAGAACTATCATCACCTGTCTTCACTTAAACCACCAAAGATTATAGTTAAATCCATAATTCATATTTATAATCATGTAAATCAACAGTTTCTTCTTCCCACAAAGGCTTAATAGAACGTTTACTCAATATCCTTACCCCAAAGGCTAAATATATTCAAATGTAATTACAATGATCATACTAATCGATTGTCTACCTTTGCGCTTGGGCCAAAGATATTCCACTATAAAACTAATGGTCATGATCATACCAATCAATTATTCATCGATTTTTTACGACCAAAGACATTCAACTGTTAACTAATGGTCATGATCACCTTGAATCACATCATCAAATTATCCATGCACTACGGGCCAATGATATTCGTTATTATCACCAGTGGTTATGATCATGTCATACATCTGTCCATCTTTGCACGTAAGCCAAAGATATATAATTATAAAACCAATAATCAATAGTCCATCTATGCACGTAATCCAAAGATGACTTTCATCACAATATAAGCATGAGGATGGTGACAATGATATAAGCATTAATCAAACGAAATCAAGGATAAATATTAAAGACTTTAAATTTATCTAGAGTTTAAAAATATCCAAATTATCAACATGATACTGTTTTGTGGAGTAAAGTTCAAGAATAATATTCATGTACCAAAAATAATTTGGACAGAAAAGAAATATATTTTTTGGGTAAATAGTACCCCGTGAATAGTAACTCGTGAATAGTAACTCATGAATAGTAACGCATGAATAGTAACTCATAAATAGTACTCCGTATACATACATAGTACCGTATACATAAATAATGTCATATACATGAATAGTGTCGTATACGTGAATAGTAACCCCGACAGAAAAAGATAAATTTTTATAATAAAATCCATATATTATATTTATAACACCTTAATCCAAATGTTATAAATCACTTAATAATCTCATAATCTAATATTATTAATATTACCACAATATTTTAATTATTTCTTAAACTTATTAATAATTTATTTTAATTGTTTACACTTTACTAATTAATGCATTTAATCATCCTAAAATGTTAAACTCATAAGATTTCATCACCAATAACCAAAACTCTCATCAAAAATCTGCATATACCTTATATAGGATTCTCAAGCCATAAAATCCTATTTTCCAATTTTCTTACTTCACATAACATATTTAATTCATTTACTCATAACTAGTCCATTTTCATGAAAAATACCAAATCAGTACAAACAATTTTTTTTTCTGGGATTTAGCAGAATATAGTACCATATTGAACATATATTTTTTTCAGAATTTTTAAAATTCATTTACTATTTTTCATATGACTAAAACTGCCGAATATTTAGACATTTATCAAAAGTTTTACTTTTGTCCAAAAATTCTGAAATTTGAGGGGTATCTTTATTTGTTATATAGGTGTACTACCAATAAAATTTCACCAATTTTGGAGTTAACCACAAGGAGTTATAAGGGTTTACTTTTAAAATAGTCTTTTCCCATAAAATTCATAACTCCTAATCTATACATCCAATAATCGCCATTTTTGGACACAATCTAGAAAACTCATCAAATTATTAGTTTAAATTTTTCCAGAATTTTTTACGGTCATAAAAATTACGAAACTGCCCCTAGCAGAAACCCCTTACTTACAATGGTTGAACAAAAATAATATTCCTTACGAATATTGAACGGAAATAATATTCCTTACGAATATTAAACGAATATAATGATTATTGAACGATAATAATATTCATACGAATACGAAAAATAATATCTCTTCAGAATATAAAAAAAATAATAACCCTTACCTCAGAAGAAGACTGGATACTGGAGTAGTGAAGTAGCAGACTACTCTTCTTCTTTCTCTCTATAGCTTCTCTCTCCATAACTTCTATCTCTATAATTGCTCTTGTGAGACATAGTGAATTGGTGAGAAATGAAGGAAGAATGAACTTCTATTTATAGGAAAATATAGTTTCAATAATTGCACATTTTGGGGCTCAAAATATTACAGTATAATACCTTCCTCTTTTTCTTCATTTTTAATTTAGTCATGCAAGTATTATCAAACTTGCACCTCCTCCCCTAATCGTAAATCATGTGAATCAATAGTTCTAGACATTTGAAAATACGAATTACAGTGTAGTACCTCTATCTATACCTCCATTTTTAACTTAGTCATGCAAGTATTATCAATCTTGCACCAACTCCCCTAATAGTAAATGAATGTGAATAAATAGTACACACATATGAACAAATAGTTATAATCATGTGAATAAATAGCAATTAATTGCTCATTTATCCGGTTAATTACCCGATTGGTCAATATAACCTCTAAACATCAATTATTATCGAAATAAATGTCGATTTTCACTAACACTAATAATTCCAAGACAATGGAACTATCAATTTCATCTTTAATCAACACGAACTAATTCATCATTAATATTATAACTCACAATATTTAACAACCGAATCGTTCCCGGGGAAAGGAGTTTTCCGATAAGGATTTCTCCTTATTGGTAGCGAATTAGGTGACCAAATATCTCCTCGCGAACTTACAGACATTGTCGATATTGCAAATAATAATATGAATAACTTTGTAGTCTCAATTATTGATTTAATAATATAACATATTATGTAGATGATACATGAATAATTAAATCAATAATATGAGAGATATGATCACGAAATTCTTCGTAGCAATAATTGGGTATAACTGAGTGATTTCTCACGTAAGCATCAATAATCAATACCGTATGTTACGATGCAATCACGCGTATTATTGTACTTTTACTACCGGGTAGTTCAACAGTTTTAACGGTAACACTTTCGCCGTTATAAAAAGATAACTCTATCATTTTCTTACTACGACAATACATCCGTTGTGGGGTCCACCAATGATTGTTCCGTCGTACGAATATTCTTTATTAAAACGAATATTCCCCGACCAATCGAATATTATATAACAACTTGCTTACTTTGCAAAATTTTCACATATCACCCTTAACTTAAAACTTTTATCAATTTAACTATTTAGCAAAATAGAAAAATTGAATAATTTTATTTCATAAAACTCGGGATCTCACAATCTCCCCTCCTCATAAAATTTCACCCTTGAAATTTACGTACCAGGTAGTTCGAAGAGATGAGAATACCTAGCTTTCTTTTCGGATTGTACCTTCCCGGTTATTTGCTCTCTATCATGATTTTCCCATTTTTCATCTCCTGTATTTCGGATATCATTCTAGAATATAGTTTCAAAACAAGGGTTATTTGACATATCACATATTATCCCTATACTCTGACCGACCAATTAAATATCAAATAAACTTAGGTAGGTCATACTAGCGAAGGAATTCCCCGTCTCTCCCCTCCTAGTTCTAGCCTCACATCTCAGCCAGGGATCATATCCCTAAGCTTTGATACCAACTGTGACGCCCCCAAAACAGGTATACATCACCTATCTTGAGTCCCCAGATACATGGTACAAAACTCAACTACAAACTTAATTATACAACTGTCGTGTAAAAATACGACAAAACATAGCTGAGAGTTTACATGAATATTGCCTCATAGACAGTATACAAACTCAAATTCAGTCCTCATTACACTTATTATCACACTAAGTAGTGAGGACTGCTATAGCCACCATATCGGACCATCACTTCGTTCCCCGAATCTTCCCAGCTATATTCTCATTTACTGAAGAGAACAGTGAAAGAAAAGGGTGAGCTCAACTAGCCCAGTAAGAAATATTATGACTAAGATAATGCAGAATAAATTATCCTTAGCCTTCAACAATGTTAAACTGATAAAATACAATAAACATCAAGTTTAACTATAGCGGAATAAGCAATCCATTAGAAGAGTCAAGTAGAACATAATGTCTACTATCTCCTCTAGATTAAAAGTCAATCGTTAATATTTCATTCCAGTAATACTCATCAACAGTTCTTTGTTATACCCAAGACAAAAAGAACTATCATCACCTGTCTTCACCTAAACCACCAAAGATTATAGTTAAATCCATAATTCATATTTATAATCATGTAAATCAACAGTTTCTTCTTGCCATAAAGGCTTAATAGAACGTTTACTCAATATCCTTACCCCAAAGGCTAAAGATATGCAAATGTAATAACAGTGATCATACCAATCAGTTGTCTACCTTTGCACTATGGGCCAAAGATATTCAACTATAAAACTAATGGTCATGATCATACCAATCAATTGTCTGTCAGTGCACTACGGCCAAAGACATTCAACTGTTAACTAATGATCATGATCCTGTCAATCACATCATCAAATTATCCATGCACTACGGGCCAAGGATATTCGTTATTATCACCAGTGGTTATGATCATGTCATACACCTGTCCATCTTTGCACGTAATCCAAAGATATACAACTGTAAAACCAATAATCAACAGTCTATCGAATATCTTGAGTTATGAGCCTCGCTTAAAATTTCTTCCTTAATATCTGGTACTGGCAGTACCCAATTTCTGCTCTCAAATCTTAGTAGTCCCTCACCATCTATTTTGAATCTCGGTTCAGTCCCCTCAGATATCTTCTTTTTCACTTTCTCACATTCTGCGTCCTGAAGTTGAGCCTCTTTAACTTTATTCAGTAAAGTTGTACCAGATTGCATTTGGAACAGCCGCTCGTCAATTTCCATAGGATACTTCACTTCCAATTCCAGTTTTTCCATTGCTGAAATTAGCTCCTACTGTTCGGTTAACATCATCAATTTCTCCCGACCCTTCCTACTTAAGGCATCGGCAACCACATTTGCCTTACCCGAATGGCATAAGATCTCACAATCGTAGTCCTTAATCAACTCCAACCACCTTCTTTGGCGCATATTTAAGTCTTTCTGTATAAAAATATATTTCAGACTCTTGTGATCTGTATATATTTCACACTTCTCCCCGTAAAGATAGTGCCTCCAGATTTTCAAAGTCAAAACCACTGCAGCTAACTCCAAGTCATGGGTCGGATACCCCTTCACAAAAATTTTCAGTTGTCGTGACGCATACGCAATGACTCTGCCATTTTGCATAAGCACATAGCCTAGTCCTTTGTGCGACGCATCACTATAAACCACAAAATTTCCTGTGTCATCCGGGAGAGATAACACAGGTGTTGTACTCAACCTCTTCTTTAATTCTTGAAAGCTTTCCTCACACTTTTCCATCCAAACAAATTTCACCGACTTTCTAGTCAAATTCGTTAGCAGAGTTGCGATCTTGGAAAAATCCTGAATGAATCTTCTATAATAACCCGCTAATCTAAGAAAAATTCTTACCTCCGACGGTGTCTTTGACTGATCCCAGTTAATCACAGCTTCGACTTTGGAGGGATCCACCGAAATTCCATCTCTATCAATCACATGTCCAAGAAATTGTACTCTTTCAATCCAAAATTCACATTTCGAAAACTTAGCATACAACTTCTCTCTTCTCAATGTCTCTAATGTCACCCTCAAAAGTTCTTCGTGTACTTCCTTGGTTTTCGAATATACCAAAATGTCATCTATAAATACCACTACGAATTTGTCCAAAAACGGCTTGAACACTCCATTCATTGAGCCCATAAATGCTGCAGGAGCATTTGTTAGACCAAATGACATTACCAAAAATTTGTAGTGACCGTATCATGTTCTAAACGCTGTCTTCGGTACATCCTCTGGTCTCACCTTCAGTTAATGATAACCATTACTCAAATCTATCTTTGAAAAGTATCTTGCTCCCTTCAACTGATCGAACAAGTCGTCGATTCGCGGTAATGGATACCTATTCTTAATCGTGACCTTATTCAGTTCTCTGTAGTCTATCAGAGTCCGCATTATTCGTCCTTCTTCTTCTTCAAAATAAAACCGGTGCTCCCCCCACGGTGATACGCTTGGTTGGATATACTTCTTGTCCGATAATTCTTGTGGTTGGACCATCAATTCTTTCATCTCTACCGGGTGCCATTCGATGCGGTGCCTTCGATATTGAGAGTCATTCACGGGCCAAATCGATTACAAACTCAACTACTCTATCTGGAGGAAGTCCCGGAAATACGTCTGTGAAATCTCTCACTACTGGTATCTCATCGATTTTCAGATTCTCTTTACGACTATCGACTATGTAAGCTAGATATCCTACACAACCTTGCCTTAACAATCTCCTGGCCCGCATCATCGTCAGACAACTCGCTTGTCTAGGCGACTTGCTACCATAAAACACAACCTTTGAGGGAGTCATAAGGTTAATACACTTCTTCTGGCAGTCAATTACCTCTCCACAATTGGATAGCAAATCCATACCCAAAATAACGTCGAATTCTCTGAGTCGGATAGGGATAAGATCTACGTTCATGATATTACCCTTAATGTCTACTCTACAGTTCTTGTGCACATACTTAACAGGGATTATTTCTCTATTCGTAATTTCTATGTTCATGGGGTATTCTAACTCATCCTTAAGCAATTCTAAGTTCTTAGCAAAGTCATCAGATATAAATGAGCAAGTAGCACCCGAATCAAATAATGCATACGCATTAACTTTATTGATCGGAATGATACCTGACACCAATTAACGAGGCGCACCGCATCTTGCACCTTTGTCGTATTGAAACGTTAAAATTTGCCGATTGATTGGTTGTGGTTGGTCCTGCAATGGTGAAAGTATTTCCACCAGTATTTCCTCTATTTCCTCTTGAACTCGTCCTTCTCGATCCCTTCTTAGGACAATCTCTTGCAAGATGGTCCTTTGAGCCACATGTGAAGCAGGCACCCTTCTTTGGGTTCGGATAGTTTGGTGCTATGTGGCCTTCCTAACCACAATTGTAGCACACTCGCTTCCCTTTCATGCAAACTCCCAAGTGAGTTTTTCCGCAGGTTGGACACCTTCTATCTTCTTCTTCTACCCTCCCTGTTGACTTCCAGCCGACAAATTATCAGACCACTTCCTCTTCTAACTATGATTATCCCCAGTACTACTCCCACCAGTTTTGTTGTTGCCTTCATTCTCACTTTTCTTCTTCTTCTTCTTATCCTGATTGTACTTAGTTACCGCATCGCTTCCACCTTCAGCGAGTATGGCCTTCTCTAACACTCCCACAAAAGTGTTCAATTGGAACATTGACACTTTGCTATACAACCAGGGCTTCAGTCCCTGTTCGAATCTTCTTGCCTTCCTCTTGTCGGTGTGTACTTGGTATGTGGCGAACCTAGCCAACTCGTTAAACCTTGCCGTGTAATCAGCTACTGACATACTCCCTTGTTTCAACTCTAGAAACTGAACTTCCATCTGATTTTGTGAACTTTCCAGAAAGTACATCTCAAAGAACATTTCTTTGAATCTTTCCCAGGATATTACACCCTCACCTCCTCTGACTTTGTTTACATGCCACCAATAACTAGCTTCAGACTTCAGCATAAACGTTGTATACGCGATTTTCTGATACTCTCTTACTCGAGCGACGTCGAACACCTTCTCCATCTCCATCACCCAAGTCTAAGCTTCGATTGGGTTTATGGTACTCTTAAACTCTGGCGGTCCCACCGCCTTGAAGTCCTTAAACGAAGTTTTTGGTGGAGCTTGTGGTTGATTGTTAATTGCCCCAGCCAAAAGATTCACCAACTGCTAAATAGGATTAGCATTGGTGTCAGTGTTGTTCATTAGTTCTTCTTGTGCTTGCTGACGGTTTGGTCTTCTTCTAGGCGGCATATTTCTGTTAAGAAATATACGCTTATTAGGTCTTTATTCAATCTCTTAAACATTTAAGACTTAACTAAAACATTTAATCATAACTCACTTAACACATCAACTCAAATAAACTTTGACATTCTCATTAAATTCAAAAGTTTTAACATCAAAAGATAGCATCACTGCTATTTACATCCACTATCCTCGAGAATAAGAATCTACGAGTTTAAAACATCAAAATAATCCTTTGTTTATAAACACATCTAATTTACATCATTAACTATCAAATAGTTTTCACATAATTAAACTAATACTATCACTGCCTATTAAGACGTTGGATAGCCTTGCCACGTTCTTCTTCTATAATACGAGACATCGTCTTACGATCAAGCATGTATGATGGTAGACCTTCAAACTAGATTGGGTATTTCATAACTCGATCCTGGGCCGTATCCATTGCATTGTGAAATGTAGAGTACGTCTCCCTAAACTTAGCCTTCTTTACACGGCAATCATCTTCTGCGAGATCAGCACAATGCGATTCTTTTACCCAGCCCTCCTCTGCTAATGTCAATCTCTTTGAGCTTTCTTTCAGATCTTTCTTCAATTTTTCTATCTCTGCAGACTTATCCTCGGTTTGACCCTTCTTGTGAACCAGATCCCACTCCATGTTTCCCAAACGTGTGTGAAGAGTCACAATCTCCCTATCCCTCTGCTCAATAGTAATTTGCTGACTAACTGCCCGCTCAGTCAGATCCCAGATAGTATCCTGCAACTCTATGTTACGATCATAAAGTGCATCATACATCTCAGCATCAATGGAGTTCGGTGGGAACTCCTCTTCTTCCTCTTCTTCTTCAGGATCCTCCTCTGGATCGGGCCTCAGCTCATCTTTGCGACCACCACAGTGATTAATGGAGATGGCTCTCTCTGTACTAACTGTTCCCTGACGACATGAATGTCTCGGGGCTCCTCCTCCGTAGGTACTCGAGGTTCCTCCTCCCCAGCTCGACTAGCTTCTCCAACATCAGACATCCTGACAACAAAATTTTAAGTTTTAGTTATTAATCTGTGCTAGCGAACACATAATTTAACACATAAGCACATAAAGTTTTTTTTTTATTATCTTCAATGAATTTAGAAATTCATTTCTTAGAACTCGATAAGAGTTTACCATCACTATGTTCTCAATATCCTACAAGGCTACTAGCTAAGGTTGTCCCCAACCTAAGGTTCATAACCTATAGCTCTGATACCAACCTGTGACACCCCCAAATCCGGTCTTTCTATTTCCACAGGATTTGGTGTTCACTGTACAAACATCATCTATCTATCTACCCATAAATAAATGCAAACCATGCAATAGATAGAATAAATAATAAACCTCCCCTTATAGGGTTACATCAACTGCATAATAAATAAATCCCAGGTTACTCTAACCTTAAAACATCTGTGCGGAAAATATAAACAAATATGTCTTAAGTACATCAATTCTAATCATCATTATTACATAACCACAATAAATAATCCGTCTTCATTACTTGCTAATCTTGCCCTTGCCCTTACTAGTGGAAGGTTCGTCTGCTCTTTCGTTCTTAACTGCAATGTTATTATTACGCAAGAGTGAACACGATTGCCCACAAGTATAACAATATAACAAATGAATAATAACATGCGAATGAATTAACAACTTCTGAAATAAAGCTCAACTTTTGAATCAAGAATGAATAACAAGAATCAAAAGAACTTCTGAGGGTCATAAGACCTTGAACTATGTCTTAGGTTGTCAAGTATTTATACTTGAAACCTTTAACAGTTATAAGACTATAGACTCTTCTTCTCGTACTTAGGGGGATCATCCCTTAGTACCATACTGTGTACAATATCTTAACGCTAACGCATAAGTAATCCCCTATACAGGGTTATTCATCTCAGTTTGACATTCGAGTCCTCACCAAAGGAAGTTTGGTTTTGATAATTCATCAAGGGTTCTAAAATTTAGAATGCTCATCGACTATGGACTAGTCGAATCAATAAGGGTTTGCTAGTCTAACAAGGTTTAACAATAATTGATAACTTAACTTGAATAGAACCTCAAAAGGTATACAATAGAATAATTATTGTATAACAACATCATGCTTGAAGGATTAATAAGCTTTAATATACGAAACAGACTTAACCAATAATAATGAGAGTTTGCTCAATGATAACAAGTAGGGTTAGGAAACTTGCTCAACGAAAGTTTAGGGTAAGAAACTTGCCTCGTGCGTAGATTACATGTTATTAAAATTCGTTATTTGATTTAAATCCTACATATCATTCATGTTCACAACCCCAATCAATTATCACGTAATAACATCACAAGTTTATTCTTTGTCTAACTCGAGTTCATGACTATACTTAGTCAATTACTACACTTATTGTCAAAAATTAAGACTTCACAAACAATAAGGTAACTATGCATTTGATCATTCAATTCACACGTAATTGTGTTATGGACATGTTAAGAATTTATTTTATCAACTCATTATATGTCTAACAAGTTTTTATAATCATTAGACTAAGTTGCTATCATATTTTAATACTTGTACACTTTTAAAAACTCATTTTTGACCATTCTGCTAAGTGGTGTTCGGTATCCACTTATACTATCATCTTAGGCTGCATGGCATACATGGCTGGCTAACTAGGTGTAGGAGTGTCTGCATGTATTTGTGGCACATGTGCTTCTTGTCTGAGTCTCGAACTGAGTTGGCCACATGTGACACTCCAGATTCTCGAATTTCGATTAAATGAAGAACATAGAATTCAAATGAAATAAACTTTACATGATCATTAATTTCACCAACTTAAACATACCCACATGCTAGAATTTATACATAACCATTACCCAACATATATAGAGTGATTTTAACCCATTAAAACACATAATCATAGAATTAAAGCATGCAAATTGTCTTTTTCTTGATGTTCTTGGAGTTTTGAACATAAATCCTAACATTCAACGCCACGATTAGTTATAAAACCAAATTCAACCATTCAAACTTCGTTTTGTTAAACTTTAGCATGCATAATCATATACCATTGTGAATTTTGTAGAAATATTTATGGTTAAAATATTAAAAAATACGTATAAGGGCCATATGGCCATATAACATACTCTAAAATCTTTTACTATATAATTTCATGAAACTGAAGATATGGAAACCCATTAAAACATGTTATATTACTCGAATAATTACACATATCCCTATAACAACACCCTTTCCCAATTTACGTAGACTTACGAATAAATAAAAGCCATATTCATGAAAAAACTTTAAAAGGCGTAAAATAAGAATTTGGGTTGAAGAGAATTACCCAAGCGTAAATGTACAAGGATTACAATTCTCTCTACTTCAAACACAGAGTCACAAACTTTCTCAAAAATTTCTCAAACTCTCTCTGTATTTCTCTCTGTTAAGCTCTCTAGACTTAGGCAAATAATGAAGAAGAAAGAAGAAGACGTATTGTTAATAAGGAGAAGAACTGACGCGCGTTGGTGGCCAGTTACCCAGTCATGGGTAACTGCCCTCAACTCCCCTTAGGGCCTCGTTTGGCTGACAAGAATAGGATTTCAAAACCATTTTATTTAATAAAGCCTTATCATATATTTTAAATAATGTCACATCCATTATAAAATAAATCTAATATCTTATTTAATTTACTTTAAATAAAATATAATGATTTCTCAATAATGCACATAGTCACATAGTTAAATTTCTCATTTAATAATAATATCAAATTATTAAATCTCTAATTATTAATTAAATTAATTAAAAAAAATAACATTAAGCTTATTAAATATTTCTTTTAATACAATAAGCTCACATAATCACATACTTCGAATAATAAAATTCTCCACATTAATTCAATAAATATAACACATATAATTAAATTAATCTACCACAACTTCATCAATTAATTATTTAATCTAATAATTAATTCATCAAAAATATTTATTCAATCCAATAAATATTAAAAATTAAATTACAAAATCTCGGTTGTCACAGGAACTATAACAGACAACTGGGATACAGAAAAGAAAACTCAAGGAATTTCTGATCATTTCAGGAATTATAGAGGGAATTCCATTTTATTTTAAAAAATTCGGGGTCTTACTATTTTGGAATATTATGGTGTTGATTTGATATAATGTTAAAGTTGTGGGTAATATTTACAAATTTCACAAAGTAAGCAAGTTGATATAAAATATTCGTTGTGTCAGGGAATATTTGTTTGGTCGGGGAATATTCTTTTTGTCGAGGAATATCCGTACGACGAAACAATCATTGGTGGACCCCATAACGGAAGTATTGTCGTAGTTAGAAAATGACAGAAATAATATTGGTCTAAACTTTCTTATGAATTTTTTACCTTTTTATGTCGGGGTTACTATTTACAAGTTACTATTCACGAGTTACTATTCATGAGTTACTATTCACGAGTTACTATTTATGGGGTACTATTCACGACAAAATTGGTTTCTTTTTCTGACCAAATTTTTACCGTTAAACTGTTGAAATACCCGGTGGTAAAAGTACAGTAATGCGCGTGGTTACATAGTAGCGCACGGTATTGATTATTGATGTTTACGTGAGAAGTCACTAAGTTATACTCAATTATTGCTACAACAATTGTTGCATAATATCTCATGTTATTTGATTTAATTATTGTCACAGTATCATCTGCATAATATTTTATATTATTAAATCAATAATTGAGACGACAAAGTTATTCATATTATTTTTTGCAATATTGACGATGTTTAGAAAGTTCTGTCGAGAAAAGGGGTTTGGTCACCTAATTGCATGATAGGGAGAAATCCTTATCGAAGCCCCTATTTCACAGAATGATCCGGTTGTTAAATATTGTGAGTTATAATATTAATGATGAATAATTGTTGAAAGATTAAAAATGTGTTGATTAAAGATAAGTGAGTCGTGGTAAATATTTATTCAATTTTTGATATAAATATAGGGTTTTGTTCTTAGGCGTTTGTTTTAAGTTTGACTTAGTATTCCATGGAAAGATTTACTAATTTTATGGATTGTTGGTTGACGTTATAATAGTAAATCAATATGGATCGTTGGTTGAAGATATAATAGTAAATCAATAGACCATTGGTGGAAATTTATAATAGTAAATCAATATGGATCGCTGGTTTAAAGTAAATCAGTATGGACCGTTGCTTTAAGTTTTAATAGTAAATCAATATGGATCGTCCTTTTAAAAGTAAATTAATCTGGGCCGTTCATGAATTAGTTACTATTCAAATTTTTTTTCTATAAATAGAAGCTCATTCCTTTTATTATTTCTTACGAATTCACCAAACTCTAGAGAGAAATTATAGAGAGAGAAAGAAGAGTATTCAGTTACTACCCTACTTTAGTATTCAATCTTCTACTAAGTTAAGGGGTATTATTTATTTCATATTCACTTATAATATTATTTTTCGTATTTGTAAGGAATATTATCTTCGTTCAATATTCGTAAGGGATATTATTTGTTGTATTCGTAAGGGGTATTATTTCTTTTGTATTCATGAAGAGAGTTATTTTCTTTCAATACTCTTAAGGGTTATTATTCCATTCTTTATTATTCTGTTGGAATAACATGTCTATGCGGACTACCGCATGCATGGTGAAATCCTGTTGTTATTGAAAGTAATATGCACACAAGCCAATCATGTTTGATGATAAAGCATATACTTTGTAACAATCTTATTCATTTATTAATAAAAAGTATTAATTTATTAAAGGCTTTTAATTATCTACGATGATCTTTGTTTTATAATATGTGATAAACCCATAGTTTTAAGCAATGCTTTTAGAATAATGATGATGATCATTCTAATGAGATCTAAATTCTTAGAAAGCTTAAAACTAAAATAGTTCCCAATCATTGGATTACTAAATTGGGGATTAGTGAATCCGGATAGATTGGTACATACGTTGCTTGCTCATTGGATGAGGATGATTGATCTCATGATCATTTGTGTGGAGACACTAAAGCAAGTATGTAGGTGCTTATTAGAGAATAAGTTCATCTTTGAGCGTTGGCTCGCTAAGGAATACCTAATGGAGTTTTACTTGCTGTCAATAGAATTCCTATAGTGATAGTAGTCTGTTGATCCTTGGACTTGAGATCATCATAGTATCTTGTGTATGATGAGTTATACTTTGACTTATTCCTTAAGACCCTTAGGGTATATCAAAGGGTATGCTTGGGTATAACAAGTTGTATACGTGGAGATAATGTATGATCAATAAAGAATCTACCACTTATTAAAAGAAGAGAAATGTCCTATGTGATTCGATAAATGACAACCCAAAGAGTCCTTGGCGGCGCGTAATGAAATTAGAAAGGAGTTTCTAATTTGCATTATTTGAGTTGTGCATTTAAGAGTCGAAATACATATAATTAAATAAAATAAGACTTAACAAAATTCCAATGCCTTATATTTAATTGGGACATTGTATGGTGGAAGGATTGAATTGTATTGAGAACTATTTACTCAAAGGTTCTTTTATGATTAATGTTGAAATCTATATTATCCGGAAAGTTGTTGATCGCTAGGAGGCTTATCCTATTGTAGAATAAATATTATTTATTTAAATAAATTAATTGTTTAATTTATTTATTTAAATAAGATTAAATTGTTCTAATTGATTTATTCACAACCGGTTTAATATGGAGAACCTAAAGGGTTACACCATAAAAGGAAAATAATTATTTAAGAAGTTAATGGCATAATCATAATAATATGTATGTTATGTATATTTAATTTAATCTATGGTGATAGAATAAATTAAATAGCTTAATATTTATTATTTAATATTTTAGAAATATTAAATATAAATTAATAAGAGGAGTCTTATTAATATTATTACAATTATTATTATTATTTTAATTTCTAAAAGAGTTTAGAAATTAATTTAATATAAGTACTCTCATTTATTACTAATAAGATTAAGAGGAAAATTAATTAAAGGAGTTTAATTAATTATCCCTAATAAGATTAGGGAGCCCATTTAATTAAAAAGGGTTTAATTAAATAATACCTTATTTTAATAGGGTTACTTGATATCTATATAAGAGGAGTCTTATATCAGATATTAAGGATACGTAATTATTCCAATGGTTGGAGAGTACACTTATTTTCTATAGAGATAGAAAAACTAGGGTTTAGCCAAATACCCATATTCTTGAATTCTTCTTCTTCCTTGGTGGATCACCTCTAGAGGCCAAACACTTGGGTGGCTAACGTTGATCAAAGGAAGGAACCAAACCCGGTGGATTCAAGTTGAGCGAAAAGGATTGGAGGTGAACTTGTACTGAGGAAGCTTCGGATCTTCAAGGGTATGTTTCTTATTCATCTTTTCGTTTAATTAATAATTGTGCATAAAGGGTGATCCGGGTATATGGTTTGTAAAAATTTTAAACTCTGATTTTTACACGTTTTCGCTTATTTTTGCAATTTGATTGCGTTCATGAATATTACAAACCTAACAGTGGTATCAGAGCCAAACCTTTATGCGAATTATTAATTGTTTTAATTTGATATATATATTGATATGTGTTTAGAACAATTTAATTGGGCATAATTTTGTTGTATAAAATTTAAATAGATTTTATACTAACTAAATTTGCCCATTAAATGATATCAATATATATATTGAATGTTTATTATTCATCAGATGAATGTTATGCATATGGTGATATGTATGATAATAAATGAGATTGATTATGGACAATTGACCAATGTGATTGGATTTTATTTTAGTTGGATGCATGAATGTATGGTTTTATTAAATGGGGTCTGCGTACCTCGTCTTCTCTAATTTTTCTGAATGTAAATTCTATCTCCCTCCTAATTGTTATTTTCTTTACATACTCTTAAGGGTTATTATTCCATTCTTTATTATTCTGTTGGAATAACATGTCTATGCGGACTACCGCATGTATGGTGAAATCCTGTTGTTATTCCATTCTTTATTATTCTGTTGGAATAACCTGTCTACGCGGACTACCGCATGCATGGTGAAATCCTTTTGTTATTCCATTTTTATTATTACGTGGAATAACTCATCACGCGGACTACCGCATGCTTGGTGAATAACCCTTCGCATTCAATGGTTATTAAATTGTGGAAATGATCTGTCTACGCGGACTACAGTATGACAGTTGAAAATCCATTTACAGTTTCGTATATTGTTCTTTTCAGATTCCTAACTCTAAACTTACTACGGTAAGTATTGCTTCTATAATTTCTAAAATGATCAAAAATTCCTTGAGTTTTCTTTTTTGTATCCAAGTTGTCTGTTATGGTTCCTATCTTTGATTGGATCTATGGTTTGAACTTTATTCTTGAATTTTGCTCCACAATTGATTATTATGGAGTATTCTTGAACTTGGATAAACTAAATTATGAATCCATAATCGTGTCCTTTTCTCACTAGATTCGTTCTTTAAAATATTTTCATCATCCTCAGTCTTAAATGGTGATACTTGATGAATATCTTTGGCACATCATCAAAGATGAATGATTACATGAATATCTTTGGCCGTAGTAGTGAAAGATGGGCCAGTGTTGAGATGAACATGACCCATTTGGTGATCTGAAATGAATATCTTTGGCCTATAGTGTAAAGATGAATATTTTGATTCAAGAGGTATATTGATTGATGTTACAGGGATAAAAGATTGGTGATGGACCTTTAAATCATAGAAGATAGTAGACTACATTCTCTACTTAACTCTTCTAATGAATTGTTATTTTCGCTGCAGTTGTTGATCTAAAACTTGTTGTCTATTGTATTCTATCAGATTTTTCCCCGTTGAGGACTTAGGATAATTATTCTACATTATCTTAGTCATAATATTCTTTACTGGCCTAGTTGAGCTCACCATTTTCCTTTTTGTTCTATTTTTCTTCTCAGGAGGCAAGGATATAGCGGGAACTAGTCGGGGTGTGGAGTGATGTTTAAAAGCAATTTATTTAGTAGTCCTCACTATTCTGTAAAATAGTATATCAATAATTGTAAAGAGGACTTATTTGAGTGTGGATATTGTCTAAAATATAATATTTGTATTTAAACTCACAGCATATGTGACGCCCCCAAAATAGGTATTCATCACCCATTCTGAGTCGCCAAATACATAGTACAGAAAATAACTACAACTTTATTAATACAATTGTCGTGCAAAATACGACAACACATACTGTGAGTTTAAATAAAATATTGTCTTCTAGATAATATCCACACCCAAATAAAGTCCTCATTATAATTATTGATGCACTATTTTATAAAAATAGTGAAGACTGCTAAAACAACTGTCTAGGACCATCACTCTATACCCCGACCGGTTCCTGCTATGTTCTCGCTTCTTGAGAAGAAAAATGGAACAAAAATGAAAAGGGTGAGCTCAACTAGCCCAGTAAAGAATATTATGACTAAGATAATATACAAAAAATTATCCTTAGTCTTCAACAGGGAAAAATCTGATAGAATATAATAGACAACAAGTTTTAGATCAATAACTGCAGCAAAAACAACAATTCATTAGAAGAGTTAAGTAGAGAATGAAATCTACTATCATCTATGAATTTAAAAGTCCACCATCAATATTTTATCCCTGTAACATCAATCAATATACATCTTGAATCAAATATTCATCTTTGCACTACGGGCCAAAGATATTCATTTGTATCACCAGTTGGTCATGTTCATCTCAACACCTGTTCATCTTTGCACTGCGGGCCAAAGATATTCATCAGGTAATCATTCATCTTTGCACTACAGGTCAAAGATATTCATCAAGTATCACCATTAAGGACTAAGGATGATGAAAAACATTTTAGAGAACAAATCCAGTGAGACAGAAGGACAAATATTAGGGATTCGTATTTCGGTTTATCCAAATTCAATAATACTCCATAATAACCAATTGTGAAGTAGAATGCAAAAATAAAGATCAAAACATGGATACAATCAAAGATACTAAAAATAAAAGTCATTTGGGACGAAAAAGAAAAAAAATTATTTTTCGATGAATAGTGTCGTATTCGTGAATAGTGCTGTATATGTGAATAGTGCCATATATGTGAATAGTAACCCCGACACAAAAAGGTAGAAATTCCACAATAAAATTCATATTAATATTTCGACATAATGATATTGAAGAAAATAATATCATTTAAGAAGAAAATAACATCCCTTACCTCAAAATAACAATATTTCTGATCGGAATATCGGATATAAAGCCGAAGAAAACTTGCACTGAATAGAAACTCTCAAAGTATCTAAATACTCACAAAATACGCTCGATAATATAGAGAGAGAAAACTTGTTTCTGGTGTGATTTTTAATTCTAACCTAAGCGCCTATTTATAGGAAAATGCTAGAACGTCATAGGAGACTAAATAATAAAATATTAATATTTTAAAAACAATTTCTACGTACGCTTCATTTGAGTTGTTGAGCAGCCAACATGGAAGAAAAATAGCAGCCCACATGTTTTTGAAAAACAAAAGTGGGTCCCACCCAATTTTAATAAAAAAACATTTAATTTTCAAAACTTTTATAATTTATATTAAATAGCCCTTTATCAGAAAAATACGAATTTTATGTCCATTCCTTAAGAAATCGAATTCTCCACAACTTTGTAGCTTTAAGTTTTTCCAAATTTCAAACCGAAAATATCCAAAATCCACAAATGGGTGATTTTTAATACCTCATAAAATTTATAACAAATCATACGTTAATTTTTAACGGTTCAAAATTTGTGGACATATACTTAACTTATATATGTATAACATATCCAAAAACCCAACGATCCAACGGTCGGATTAAAATTATAACTCACGCAATAGAGCTTTAAGAACACTGATTTGATTTTTAATACCTCCATTCCGATAAAAATACTGATAAAATAACTCAACATTAATTCTTTCAATTATATCCACATAAAATAAATAAATATTTCCTTATCATATAAATCAATAAATAATTATTAACAAATAATATTACAGAATCACAATAATGACAACCAGGCCGTTCCCAAGAAAGAGGGGACTTTTCGATAATGATTTTTTTTTACTGGCGCACAATTAGGTGACTAAACCTCTCCTTGACATAACTTTCTAGACATTGCCAATAATGCTATCTAATAATATTATTCAAATAATATGAATTATTGATCTGATAATGTGAAATACTATACAGTGACAATTATTGAAACAATAAAAATATAAAATATCAACGCAGCAATTATTGAATCAATAAAATAAAATATTGAATGAGAATTCTCAGTAACAATTATTGAGTAGTGCCTTCTTCACGTAAGAATCAATAATTCAAAAATCAGTGTAACAATCTTGTGCCTTCTTGTGCAACCATGCGTATTACTGTATTTTAACCACCAGGTATTCCAACAGTGTTAACGATAAACAACTACGCCGTTATTTATAAAAACTCAAACTTGTCATTTTCTTCATCCGACAATTATTCTGTTATGGGGCCCACAAATGGCTGCGCCGTCGTACAAATATTCCCCGACAACAAGAATATTCCACAACTAAATGAATATTTCCCGACAACAATGAATATTTTATAACCACTTGCTTAATTTGTAAAATTTGCACATTTCACCCATAACCAAAGTATTATCTCAAATTATCACCTTATCAAGATAATAAATAAAGGAAATTTAATTTTGTTTATAATAAGTTGGGGTCTTATAGCATATGTGTTGTCGTATTCTGCACGATAATTGTAATAATGAAGTTGTAGTTGTTTTCTGTACCGTATATTTGGCGACTCAGAATGGGTTGTGTGGACCTATTTTGGGTGCGTCACAGTTGGTATCAGAGCTTAGGGATATGATCTCTGATGGAGATCTAGGGTTAGAACTAAGAAGGGAGTGACGAGTAAATCCTTCGCTAGTGTGTCCTACCTAAGCTTATTTGTGACGCCCCCAAAATTGGTATACATCACCTATCTTGGGTCGCCAAATACATGGTACAAAATTCAAATACAACTTAATTATACAACAGTCGTGTAAAATACGATAAAACATAGCTGAGAGTTTAAACAATAATATTGTCATCTAGACAATATCCACACTCAATGGTGTCCTCATTACAATTATTATCACATTATTCCGTAGAATAGTGAGGACTACTAAAGCCATTTATCTTGGACCATCACTCCATTCCCCGACTCGTCCTAGCTATATTCTCATTTCTGAAGAGAACAAAGAAAAGAAAGGGTGAGCTCAACTAGCCCGAAGAAGAAATATTATGACTAAGATAATGCAAAATAAATTATCCTTACCCTTCAACAGTATAACAACTGATAAAATACAATAGACAACAAGTTTTAGATCAACAACTGCAGCAAAAATAAGCAATCCATTAGAAGAGTCAAGTAGAGCATAAAATCTACTATCTTCTATGATTTAAAAAAAATTTCATCAACTTTATCGCTGAGACTCAACTTAATAAATAAAATCGAATCATCCCTGCACCACGACCAAGGATATTCATGTAATCATCAATGGTTATGATTATACTGAATAATCCCTGGTCATAATCATACCAACAATTATCCATCAATGAACTACAGGCCAATGAGGACTTTTACCTCATCATTTGTCACATTACGGTCATGATTATACCGAATAATCCCTGGTCATAATCATACCAAGTCCATCTATGCACGTAAGCCAAAGATGACTTTCATCACAATATAAGCATGAGGATGATGACAATGACATAATATTTCAATAAAACAAGTTCAAGGATAAATTTTAAAGATTTATAATTTAATTTATCCAGAAATCAATAACGTCCAAATTGTCAACATGATACTGCTTTGTAGAGTAAAATTCAAGAATAATATTCATGTACCAAAAATAATTTGGACAGAAAAGAAATATATTTTTTGGGTGAATAAGACCCCGTGAATAGTACTTCGGGAATAGTACTCCGTGAATAGTACCCCGACATAAAAAGTGTCCCAAATAC
This sequence comes from Panax quinquefolius, assembly GCA_020205615.1. Classification (NCBI taxonomy): domain Eukaryota; kingdom Viridiplantae; phylum Streptophyta; class Magnoliopsida; order Apiales; family Araliaceae; genus Panax; species Panax quinquefolius. The sequence goes on from CM035168.1 coordinate 85,534,979, forward strand.
CCGAGTGAATCATACTAGAGTGAATAGTAATTGGGTGAATAGTAACTCGTGAATAGTACTCCGGCACAAAAAGTGCCCCGAATACCCAAGTAAATAATACTAGAGTGAATAGTAATCGAGTGAATAGTAACTCGTGAATAGTAACTCATAACAGAAAAATACTAAAGAAAATGATATTTCATAACGAGTATAAAAGAAATGATATCCCAGATGAGTATAATAGAATATACAAAACTGCAAATGAATTTTCACCCGCCATGAGGTAATCTACGTAGACAGATCATTTCCATAATTTAATAAAAAAAATGAATACGCAGGATCTTTCACCATGCATGCGGTAGTCCACACAGACAGGTTATTTCAACAGAATAATAAAGAATGGAATAATAAAATAATTCACCAGGCATGCGATAGACAACACAGACAAGTTATTCCAATAGAAAAATAAAGAATAGAACCAGGTTATGTGTAATCCGCACAGACAGGATATTCTAACAGAATAATAAAGAATGGAACCAGGTCATGCGTAATCCATACAAAAGCAGGATATTCCAAATGTAATAATAAAGAATGGAATAACAACAAATTCATCAAGCATACGATAGATCAAGATACAGATAGGTTATTCCTACGTAATAATAAAGAATGGAATAACGGTAGAATTTCACCATGTATGCGGTATGGCATGACAAAGTTATTCCAACATAATAATAAAGAATGGAATAACAACGAAATTCATCGAAAGCGATAGATCACATGCAGACGGGTTATTCCAATGTAATAATAAAGAATGGAATAACAGAAGAATTTCACCATGTATGCGGTACTTCGCATAAACAGGTTATTCTAACATTATAATAAAGAATGGAATAACAACCCTTACGAGTATTGAAAAAAAATAACTCTCTTCATGAATACGAAAGAATAATACCCTTACCTCAAAAGAAGACTGGATACTGGAATAGTGAGGTAACAGACTTCTCTTCTTCTTTCTCTTTATAATTTCTCTCTATAATAATTGCTCTATAGCTTTAGTGAATTGGTGAGAAATGAAGGAAAATATAGTTTCGATAATTGCACGTTTTGGGGCTCGAAATATTAAAATATAATACCTTCCTCTTTTCCTTCATTTTTAATTTAGTCCTGCAAGTATTATCAAACTTGCACCACCTCCCCTAATAGTAAATCATGTGAATCAATAGTAAATCATGTGAATCAATAGTTCTATACATGTGAAAATACGAATTACAGTATAGTACCTCCATCTATACCACCATTTTTAACTTAGTCATGCAAGTATTATCCATCTTGCACCAACTCCCCTAATAGTAAATGAATGTGAATCAATAGTACACACATGTGAACAAATAATTATAATCATGTGAATTAATAGCAATTAATTGCTCATTTATCCGATTAATTACCCAATTGGTCAATATAACCTCCAGACATCAATTATTATCAAAATAAATGTCGATTTCCACTAACACTAATAATTCCAACACAATGGAACTATAAATTTCATATTTAATCAACACGAACTTATTCATCATTAATATTATAACTCACAATATTTAACAACCAGGTCGATCCCAGGAAAAAAGGGGCTTTCCGATAAGGATTTCTCCTTATTGGCGCGCAATTAGGTGACCAAACCTCTCCTTGACAGAACTTCTAGACATTGTCAATATTGCAAATAATAATATGAATAACTTTACCGTCTCAATTATTGATTTAATAATATAACATATTATATAGAAGAAACTTGTGACAATAATGGAATCAATAATATGAGAGATATGATCGACAATTCTTCAGTAGCAATAATTGAGTATAATCGAGTGACTTCTCACGTAAGCATCAATAATCAATACCGTGTCTTTATTTATGAAACCACGCGTATTATTATTGTACTTTTACTAAGGGTAGTTCAACAGTTTTAACGGTAACATTTTCGCCGTTATTTTTATAAAATGATAATTCTATCGGTTTCTAACTACGACAATACTTCCGTTATGGGGTCCACTTTGATGATTGTGTCGTCGTATGAATATTCTCTGTTAAAATGAATATTCCCCGACCAATCGAATATTATATAACCACTTGCTTACTTTGTAAAATTTATAAATATTACCCACAACTATAACATTATATCAAATCCACACCATAATAATCAAAAAAATATTTTGAGAAATTTAAATCTTTATTCATAAAATCTGGGGTCTCACATTTTTTGTGTTTATTTGGTCGATCGAAATATAGGGGTATTATATGGCATGTCAATTTCTTTAATTAACCCTTGTTTTATGGCAGTATTTGAGAATGACAACTGAAAATGTTAACAATGGAGTGAATGAGACCGTTGAGACACATTTAATCACCAACCAGGATAACGTGCAACAGGACATCAATGTTCCTCCTGTAAACAACACCACTAATCAAATGATGAATGATTGGATGTTTAGAAGTTTTGTGAAGTTCATGCAAAATCAGACGAGGGAGACTCGTGTACAAAATACAGGTGGAAATGATAGCAACACGCGGCTTGTCATAGCCAAGAAGTTGAAAGAGTTGGGACCACCGGAGTTCTTGGGAAAGCCGGATCTGATTAAGGCAGATTCGTGGGTTAAGCAAATTACCAAGATATTTAATGTCTTGGGATGCACGGAGGAGCAAAAGGTTCCTTTCGCCACCTTTATGTTACGTGGTGAGGCAGATTACTGGTGGAAATCTGTGAAGCGTACCTAGCCAGCCACATGCAATATGTCTTGGGAAACATTTGAGAATTGTTCAATGACAAGTACTTTCACGAAAGTATTCAATCGTATGAAGGAGGTAGAGTTTATTAGATTGAACAGAACAACATGACTGTGTCCCAGTACGAGGCTAAGTCCGTGGAGTTATCCAGTTTTGCACCTCATTTGGTAGAGAATGAGGAACGTATGATGTGGATGTTTCTAAGAGGGTTGAAACTCAAAATTCGTCAATACCTTATCTCTCATAAATTTTCTCTATATTCATATGTTGTCAACAGGGCTCAATTATTAGAACGAGATAATGAGTATGTTCAACCCGGGACCCACATCCGGTATCGGTGGCGATGAGTCATCGAGCGATGACAACCAGTGGAAAGGAAAATATCCGGACAAAAGCAGTAACCACTCTGGTGGTAATCGTGGCCATGATAGTAAGAGAAGAGAGTCAGGGGGAGATTTCAAAAAGAGAAGGTACAACAATGACAACGTGAAGATGTCAACACCAGCATCAACTATTTCTAAGGGAGGAGAACGACCACCGGTCGTATGTTATAAATGCGGGAAGGAGGGACACATAAGTCCAAACTATTCACAACCTTCCAAGGTATGCTTTAGTTGTGGATATGACGCCCTCGAATCCGGGTCCTCTGACCCCAGTTCGGTCATCACGATAAAATACAAGCATCCACCTCTAAACAACATACGATAACTTAAATGCAGAATATAATAAACGTACGTCATTCATTCAAAAAGTGTTACTAGTCCCAAGATACGATAACCTTAATATCATCTTAAAAACATACCCTAAAATAAACATTAGGGTTCATATTACATAATAGTAATTTAAACTAGGCATAAGGTAAAGTCTGCTCCTTGCCACTATTCTACATCTTTCCTTTACCCTTGTCCTTTCCTGAGGTCTCGGGCTTAGCTGCAATATAATTCATGATATAACAAGGATGAGCAACAAGCTTGCTCAACAAGTTTAAATACAACAATAAGGATATATCATGATGAATGGAAAAAAATATCTGACAACGAATTCAACAATATGAATATTTTAAGGATTCAACAATATGAATATTAAAAGCAAAGATAATGATTGCTTTTAGAATAACTGCTAGTCAAGTAGACTTTGAACTATAACACTCCACTGGAATCAATAATTAATTGACCCTTTGGTTACTGGCTATAGAATAAGTACTTGAGGGGATCAGCCTCACGTACACTATGTATATGCATAATATTTAAATATGCTCTTTTTATCTTATATTAGATACCTGGGGTATTCCCCTGTCATAGAAGGGGTGTTCTTTCACTCTAAGAATCCTTACCATCAATTAGTTTGGATAGATTTTATAAAACTTCATACACTTGTCTGACCGAGCAAAGATTCAGACTCTATTTAACACAGTTCAAGAATTATAGAACTTTAAACGATGTACAAGTCCAAGACTATACGAATTCAAGTGCACTATGTGCGAATAACAATAATATCGATGTGGAATAATTGTAAGTTAATTAAACCACTTAATAGCATGCTTGAAAATAAAGTTCAAGCTTAAATGAATAACTTCCAATTCAATAATAACCTGCTCAAATTCAATATGAGAAGGATAGGAAACTTTCACAAAAAATAAATTTGTGTAAGTTAGGAAACTTGCAACACAATAAAATAGTGTTCAGATACTTGCTCAAGTAAAAGAGTACGAATTAAGGAACTTGCGCAATCAAAGAGTGAAGTTCAAGGAAACTTTCTCAATAATAATTGGAGTAAGTTTAGGGAACTTGCAACATAAAAAAAATTATTGTTCGGATACTTGCTCAAATAAAAGAGTAAGAATTAAGGAAATTGCACAACCAAAGAGTGAAGTTCGGAGACTTGCTCAATATAAGTTTGAGTAAGGTTAGGGAACTTGCAACACAATAAAAATAGTTTTCGAATACTTGCTCAAATAAAAGAGTAAGAATTAAGGAACTTGCACAAATCAAAGAGTGAAGTTCGGAGACTTGCTCAATATAAGTTTGAGTAAGGTTAGGGAACTTGCCTGTTTGCTCAGCTATAATTAATTCTAGCTTTAATTACTTGCGTTGAAATGACCTAATGTTAACAAGTCGATCTTTTTAATTAGTATGTATAAACTAGTACGAGTCTATACTTAAAAGAATCAAGTCATCACATAGTATGCTTCTCAACATATTATATGGCATATTGGTCACATATTACAAGGTACAGAAATCATATAAACATGCCATAAACTTCAGACCAAAAATAGAATTTTGGCAAGACTGCAGGATTTGCAAGAATCAAGCGCTGGTCTAAACTTAGGATCTGCCAGTATTCTTGTTCCCCCCCTCAATCGAGTTTGAGCTTTTCTCTCCTGACTTCAGTCCAACTCTAACACACTAATTACACATATATTTTAACATACATACATGCTAGAGTTTCACATATAACACATGACCATACTTAAATTCATTACTTCAAGTTTAACTTACAATTTATATGTCATTAAAACATAAAAAGGGTAATGTAATCATCATGCTTTACAATTCTTGCCATATGTCAACATAGAGATCACTCAATCTGTTAATACACATGCTCGTGATGTTCATATTGTTTATTCATAACTAACATTGTTTAACACTTCAGTATCTAAGTACTCACATAATATGCAACTTAAGAGTATTATAGTCATAACATAACCTCTTACTACTTCAGTATCTAAGTACTCACATAATATGCAACTTAAGTTTGAAAACATGTTCAAGGTTGTCTTTGAAATCCTTTTATCATGAATGATGCAAGATAACACATATAAGACAACTTTAAAACTCTTTTCATAAGGAGTTAAGTCATGTTAACCTCCTTTCAAGATCAGAATCTAAATCTCTTAGCATTTGTGTTCATTAGCCTTATTGTTTTAAGCTTTTCTTTTTAAACTAAGTTCTAGCACAAACCTTATCAAGTTGGTCATGGATACAACATCTATGAATCACATGTCATGCGTAATTAGGTCCCAAATCAGTCATGTACATGGTCTCTTAAGTTCAGAATTTGTAAAACATGTATTACTTCCAAGATGGTTTTCTAAACTTTAAGTTTTCATTACAAATCTCTTACTAAAACGTGTTGATCACTTCATACTACACAAGAAAACCTTACATAACATGTTATACTCCTTTATAGCTATGTATCTAAGTCATAACATCAAGTTAGTAACACATCACAAAATGAGAAATTAGTAATCGGATTTGGGTACTACAGTAGTAAGCATTACTATACCGCACACGAGAGGCGGTGTCAATGCTTCTCGTTCTACAGAGCCTTAACCACCTTGGTTCATTTTAGTTTAAATATGTTACAACCTACCGTTAAAGAGTTCAAACATGTAAACATACTTCATAAACATATCATGGCATGTTAATTCACATTGATTAACAAGAATTCAATTAATTCCTAAGATTTTGACAAAACTCAACTAAGAACACAATTAGGATTTTCATACCTCTTGAAGAAATTGGGCAGGAATTTAGAACCTCTAATATCAGACTTAATAAATAACAAAACTGAAACTAAAGCTTCTACTTATAAAGGAAACTTGAACTAGATAATCACATTGCACTAAGGTTGAGTTCATGGTGTAATGGAGAAAAACAATGGTTACTAAAGAGTGGGTGAACAACCCACCCATCAGCCATTGGCTTAGAAATCATTACCTATGCTTAGCCAAATGGAAGTTACGTAAACTAGCATTTAGTCCACTGTTCATGTACTAATGTGACTCTCAATTTGGGACAAGCTCAGCAAAAAGTTATTTAAGGCTTGGTTTGGATACTATAATTCCCATAATATAATATAAATGTGTTAATGATACCACACAAAGGAAAGTTGGGGATTATTTATGTACTCACATCATATAATCCATGTACATTAAATACACGCAATAAAATAACGCAGTTAGGTAATATTGTCCAGGTACCTCTATAATTATATTTTTCTACGCACATAACCACCTTATCATATTATTTAATATTATCTATCCAGTGTACACACATAATTTCTATCCCAATTTCTGGAATACACAGATATTTAATTATTTCTATTTAAAAATCACTTATGATTTTATTGCATTACATGATGCTTCATATCATTAGAATGTATTCTTATTATATGATTTTATGCATATCACACCTTACATTAATGTTTCATTTCATTTTCTACAGTAGAAACTAACTTTTCTCAGATTGGACAACTTTGTAGCAATTGCTTTTTTTATCTTCTTTGGGAGGCGCAATGCCACTTGTGGGTCCACAACAGTGCCAAAATGGGTTAGCTTTAAGCCATTTCCAATTTCTATCACCACATAAGTTTTATATGAGATAATTTAACTTCTATAGTGGTGATATACACATAATTGAAATGAATCAATATGTTTAAATCCTATCACTATATTCAAATAGATTGAATATTTAATCATTAATAATCCTATCAATTCCTTGATATCAAACTCTTAGGGTTAGTCCACCAATTTAAATCAACTATTAGTGACTCCCTTTAATCAATTCATAACCACATAAGGTTTAAATAGACTCAGAAAACCAACTCATTAAAAATTAAAACACATATTTAATTAAATAAGGAGTTTAAAATTCACTGTCATTACATCCCTCCCCCCTTATAAAAATTTTGTCCTCGGAATTGCAAAAATAAGGTTACTCAAATAAAAACGGATAATTCGCTCTCATTTTCTCTTCTAGCTCCCACGTAGCTTCTTCTACTGCGTAATTCCTCCAGAGAATCTTAACGGAATGGATAATTTTATTCCTCAGCTTCTGTTCCTTCCTATCTAGTATCTGGACAGGAAATTCCTCGTATGATAAGTCTTTCTCGACTTGGATTGGTTCATAGGAGATAACGTGCTTGTAGTCTGGTTTATACGGCCGCAACACTGACACGTAAAACATGTTGTGAATGTGCTCAAGTTCAAGAGGTAACGCTACCTCGTACGCCACTTCACCGACTCGCCTCAGAATCTCGAACGGTCCTATGAACCTGGGGCTCAACTTGCCCTTCTTCCCAAAACGAATCTTCCCTTTCCAGGGAGATACTTTCAGAAATGCATAGCTTCCTAATTCAAAATCTTTCTTCTTGCGATGTAAGTTCGCATACTTCTTCTGGCAGTCTTGAGCTGCTACTAGTCGGGCTCTTATCACCCTGATGATTTCTATCGTCTGTTGTACCAACTCTGGTCCCAAAAGTTGACACTCTCCAACTTCGTCCCAACATAAGGGCGTTCTATATTTCCTCCCATATAGTGCTTCGTACGGCGGCATTCCAATACTGGCGTGATAACTATTGTTATACGTGAACTCTACTAATGGAAGGTGATCCTCCCAACTTGTGACGCCCCCAAAATAGGTATACATCACCTATCTCGAGTCTCTAAATACATGGTACAAAATTCAAATACAACTTAATTATACAACAGTCGTGTAAAATACGACAAAACATATGCTATGAGTTTTAATACAAATATTGTCATCTAGATAATATCCACACTCAATTGAGTCCTCATTACATTTATTATCACAATATTTAACAGAATAGAGAGGACAACTAATGCTATTATCTGGACCGTCACTCCATTCCCCGATTAGTCCCTGCTACATTATCATTTCCTGAAGAGAATAATGAAAGTAAAAGGGTGAGCTCAACTAGCCCGAAGAAAAATATTATGACTAAGATAATGCGAGTAATAAATTATCGTTAGCCTTTAACATGTTGTTAAACGATACAATATAACAAATATCAAGTTTAATCATGCGATTGGAACAAGCAATCCATTAAAAGAGTCAAGTAGAGAATAAAATCTACTATCTTTTATGATTTAAAAGGTTTTTATCACTTTTATCGGCGAGACTCGACAATAAATAATCCACATCATCCCCGCACTTTTACTGACGAAGATATTCAATAGTATCATGACCACAAATTATCCATTACACTCGTGCGAGGATATTCGTGTATTCATCAATGGTCATGATCATGCCAACAACTGTCCATCAATGCACTACGGGCCAATCAGGAATTTTACCACATCATTTGTAACATTACGGTCATGATTATACCGATTAATCCCTGGTCATAATCATATCAAGTCCATCTATGCACTAAAGGCCACAGATGACTTTCAACATAATATGAACATGAGGATGATGTCAATGATATAAGAATTCAATAAAACAAGTTCAAGAATTAATTTATCCAGGAACTAATAACGTCCAAATTGTCAACATGATACTTCTTTGTAGAGTAAAATTCAAGAATGCTCAAAAGAATATGCTCAAAATAATATTTCCATGAAAAGTCCCTGGAGTCTTCAAAACTGACGTATTTTTGTTTAGATTCGTGACATGAGCTAAGAAAGCTTGACATCCGTTTTTCATGAAATGAATTGCTTTATGGCTTGAGATGATAGTGATTGATTTTAATGGTTTGGTTGCTTGAATTCGCATAATAGGTTGGTTAGGAATATGAAAGCTAACAACCTTACGAAAACAATCAATTTTTGCATGATGATTAGTTAACCAATCAATTTCGAGAATTACGTCAAATGCAAGTATTTTCAATGAAATAAGATCGACAGGTAATGTGAGGGTACCGATTTGAACCAAACAAGACTTATAAATAGTGGATGTAATGAAGGTTTCTCCCAATGGAGTTTCAACAGATAAGTCAAAGTCTAATTTCTCTGGAGTCAAATTTAAACTTTGAGCGCAAGTAGGAGAAATAAAAGAATGGGTAGAACCGGTATCAAATAAGGTATAAACTTCGCTAGAGTTTATGATAAGCTTACCCGTGATGACCTCGTTCGGGTTCCTTATTTTCTGGGAGGTCACGACAAACGCTCTCCCTTGCACTACTGGCTTTGACTTTTCTAGGACGTTCTTCGGTGCCACCATCCTAGCTGAACTTGTCTTCGATGAACGACAAAATTGGGCTAGGTGACCTTTTCTTCAACAATTATAACATGCTTTGGACAACATCGCGCATTTTGGACTGATGTGTCCCTCCCCTCCGCATTTGAAGCATATGATAGGTGGTCGTTCTCCTTCCTTAACAACGGGTGCTAGTGCTGACGTCTTTCCATCATTGTTGAATCTCCTCTTTTTAAAATTTCCATTCTTATTGTTTTGGCCATGATTACCACCGAAGTGGTTAATATTTTTGGCATATTGATTCCCTCCACGCTTATTGTCACCGCTTTGATGACTGCTATCACTAGTATTATCATTTTCCCGGCTGCCCTCTTTTGGTTGGGTTGACTCATTATCGCGATCCAATAACTGAGCCCTATTAACAACATCTGAATACAAACACAGTTTATGAGAGATAAGATATTGACGTATCTCGGGTTTCAAACCTATTAGAAACATTCACGTTATTCTCTCCTCATTATCAACCAAATGGGATGCAAACCAGGACAACTCGGCGAACTTGGCTTCGTACTGCGACACGGTCATGTTGTTTTGCTTCAGCTTGATGAACTTTACCTCTTTCATGTGACGAATAATTTTGGGAAAGTACTTGTCGTTGAAAAATTCTTGGAACTTCTCCCAAGTCATCTTCAGTGCGACAGGTTGAGTACGTTTTACATATTCCCACCAATAATCTTCCTCTACATGCAACATGAAGGTGGCAAAGTGAAACTTTTGCTCCTTGGAGCATCCCAAGACATCAAATATCTTGCAGATCTGCTTTATCCACATCTACGCCTTAAGTGGTTTTGGCTCTCCAAAATACTCTAGTGGTCCCAGTTCCTTGAACTGCTTAGCGGTGACCGTCCGAGAGTTGCGGTGTTTCCACGCATTTTTAGGCGAGAGCCGCTTTTTGCACGATGTTGCATGAATTGCATAAAGCCTCTGAACATTCCATCGTTCATCATCTAGTCGGTGTTGTTGTTTGCCTGAGGATTGTCACCTTCCTAATGCACATTATCCTGATTATTGATCTGTGGAGACTCAACAATCTCCTGTGCTCCATTGCTAATCTCAACATTCTCAGATGCCATTTTCAAATACTGCCACAAAACAAAGGTTAATTGACATGCAATATATTATTCCTATACTCTGACCAACCAATTAAATGCCAAATAAACTTAGGTAGGACATACTAGCAAAGGAATTCCGCGTCTCTCCTCCTAGTTCTTGTCTCACATCTCGGCCAGGATCATATCCTAAGCTTTGATACCAACTGTGACGCCCCCAAAATAGGTATACATCACCCATCTTGAGTCGCCAAATACATGGTACAAAATTCAAATACAACTTAATTATACAACAGTCGTGTAAAATACGACAAAACACATGCTGTGAGTTTTAATACAAATATTGTCATCTAGACAATATCCACACTCAATTGAGTCCTCATTATATTTATTATCACACTATTTAGCAAAATAGTGAGGACTACTAATGCTATTATCTGGACCGTCACTCCGTTCTCTGACTAGTCCGTGTTACGTTCTCATTTCCTGAAGAGAACAATGAAAGTAAAAGGGTGAGCTCAACTAGCCCAGTAAAAAATATTATGACTAAGATAATGCAGAATAAATTATCATTAGTCTTTAACAGTGTTAAACTGATACAAGCAATCCATCTTTTATGATTTAAAAAGGTTTTTTTATCACTTTTATCGCTGAGACTCAGCTTAATAAATAATCCACATCATCCCTGCACTATGGCCAAGGATATTCATTAGTATCACGACCATAAATTATCAATGCACTACGGGCCAAGGATATTCGTGTATTCATCAATGGTCATGATCATGCCAACAACTGTCCATCAATGCACTACGGGCCAATGATGACTTTTACCACATCATTTGTAACATTACGGTCATGATTATACCGATTAATCCCTGGTCATAATCATACTAAGTCCATCTATGCACTATAGGCCACAGATGACTTTCAACATAATATGAACATGAGGATGATGACAATGATATAAGAATTCAATAAAACAAGTTCAAGAATTAATTTATCCAGGAACTAATAACGTCCAAATTGTCAACATGATACTTCTTTGTAGAGTAAAATTCAAGAATACTCAATAGAATATTTCCATGAAAAGATACTGGATGAAGCGCAAATATCAAGGATATTCCACTAATTTCATAGAGTATAGAAATCAAAACTTTAACCAACTAAGTATAATAAAGAATGGAATAACAAAAGAAATCACCGGGCATGCGATAGGCCAAGATGATGGGTTATTCAACGAATAATAAATAATGGAACCGGTCACGCGTAAACGCACGCATGTGATATTCCAATGAATTATAAATAACGGAACCAGTCGAAAAAATTACATTGCCGGCGGGATGTTCCAATGAGAATAATAAAAAAGCGGAATCGGTCATAAATACGTAAACGCGTATAGATGGGATGTTCCAACAGAATAATAAAGAATGGAATAACGAAAGAATTTCACCATGTATGCGGTGCCGCATGATTGTGTTATTCCAACATAATGATAAAGAATGGAATAACAGAAGAATTTCACCATGTATGCGGTACTTCGCATAGACAGGTTATTCCAACAGAATAATAAGAAATGGAATAACAGAAGAATCTCACCAAGTATAAGGTAGTTCCCGTATACAGGTTATTCCAACAAAATAATAAAGAATGGAATAATAGAAGTTCTCTTCATGAATACGAAAGAAATAATACCCCTTACCTTATAAAGAAGAGTACTCCGACAGGTAGGGCGGGGATATACTTGAAGAAACTTGGACTACGCTCAAAGCTTTCTTAAACTCTAAAGAAATATGCTCAAGATTATAGAAGAAGAATTCTTTCTACAGTTTCTCTCTCTAGAGTTTCAGTGAATTCGTAAGAAATAATGAAGGAATGAGCTTCTATTTATAGAAGAATGGATTAAATAGTAACTAATTCCTGAACGGTCCAGACTGATTTACTTTTAAGCGATTGGTCTGTATTGGTTTACAATAAAATATAATATATTCTATTTATAATCTAATAAAACGAATAACTTTATAAAAGTATTACATTTTATATAAAAAAAATTACTATCTGAAACACTATACGCACTATGCGTAATAAAATATAATATATTCTAATTATTGTCTAATAAAACGAATAACTTTATAAAATTATTTTATTTTTTATAAAAGATTTTACTATGCAAAACACTATGCATAATAGAATATAATATATTCTATTTATAGTCTAATAAAACGAATAACTTTATAAAAGTATTATGTTTTATATAAAAAACTTTTTTGTATTATTACATTAATAATACTAATAAAACAAATATTCATCATCATTATTATAATTCACACTATTAATCGACCAGGTCGTTCCCAGGAAAGAGGTGGCTTTCCAATAAGGATTTCTCCCTATCATGCCAATTGATTAGGTGACCAAACCTCTCCTTGGCAGAACTTCTAGACATCGTTAATATTGCAAATAATAATATTAGTAACTCTGTCATCTCAATTATTGATTTAATAATATAAAAAATATCGACAATAATTGAATCAAATAATGTGAGATCTTATATGCAACAATTCTTGAATTAATAATTGAACAAAAGCGAGTGACTTCTCACGTAAGCATTAATAATCAATACCGTGTGCTACTATGCAACCATGCGTATTCTGTACTTTTAACACCGGGTGTTTCAATAGTTAACGGTAAAACTTCCGCCGTTATTTTCATAAAATATTTTTGTTGTTTTCTCAATTCGACAATAATTCCGTTAATGAGGTCCACCAATGATTGTGTCGTCGCATCTAATATTCCCCGTTTAAAACGAATATTCCCCGACCAATCGAACATTATATAACAACTTGCGTACTTTGCAAAATTTATAAATATTACCCACAACTACAACATTATATCAAACTTATTCCATAATATTCAAAAATGATATTTATAGAAAATTCATCTTTATTCATAAAAGTTGGAGTTTTACACAACTACCCTTGAATTCCATCACACAAGCTCGGAGCATATATTCAAGTGTTTGAATCGTTCTCTCACTTTGCCCATCGGTCAGCGGATGATACGCGGTACTCATTCGTAGTTGTTTCCCCATTCTTTCTTGAAGACTCTTCCAGAAGTTTGTCGTGAATCACGGATCTCTATCTGATACAATAGATACTGGCGCCCCATGCCTCGAGATAATTTCCTTGACATACAATTTGGCTAACAGGTCCAAACTATACTTAATCTTAATAAGCAAAAAGTGAGTTGACTTAGTAAGACGATCTACTATCACCCATATGGCGTCGTGTCCCTCCTACGTTGTCGGAAGCCCCACCACAAAGTCCATTGTGATATGCTCCCATTTCTATTCTGGAATATCTAATGGTTGTAATAACCCGCTTGGTCGTTGGTGTTCTGCCTTAACTCTCTGACAAGTTAGGCATCTACTTACGCATTCCGCAACCTCTCTCTTACTGGGTGTATCGAATATCTCGTACTGTGCACTTCTTACAAAATCTCTTCTCTCGGTTACTAATCTAACGCATCTTAAATTAAATCCTTCAAATCTTAGCAATCCAGTGCTATCAATCTTAAATTTAAACTCATCACATTCAGTCAATCGCTTCTTGATGTTATTGCAATCTTCATCCTTTTCTTGTGCCTCTTTAACCTTATCCAATAAAGTTGGGCTCGTTGTTACTGTAAATAATTGTTCATTGATCTCCATCAAATACTTAATCTCTAAGTCTAGTCGTTCAAAATCTTTCTCTGATTCTTCTTGATTGGTCAATTTCAATAACTTCTCTCTGCATTTTATGTTCAAGGCATCTGCCACTACACTTACTTTGCCTGGATGGTATAGAATCTCACAATCATAATCTTTGATCAATTCTAGCCATCGACGCTGCCTCATATTTAACTCTCCCTGAGTGAAGATATACTTCAGACTCTTGTGATCCGTATATATCTCACACTTCTCGCCATACAAATAATGCCTCCAAATCTTCAAGGCAAAAACTACCGTTGCTAACTCTAGGTCATGAGTCAGATATCCCTTCTCATAATCTTTTAGCTGACGTGAAGCATACATAATGACCCTGTCGTGTTGCATCAGTACACAGCCAAGTCCCTTGTGTGACACATTACTATACACTATAAACCCTCCCGTGTTGTCCGGTAAGGCCAACACATGTGCTTGACTAAGCCTCTTCTTCAATTCTAGGAAACTTTCTTCACACTTCTTCTTCCAAATGAACTTAACTGTCTTTTAGGTAAGATTGGTCAACAGTGATGCTAATTTTGAAAAATCCCGAATAAATCTTCGATAGTATCCCGCCAATCCTAAGAAACTCCTAATTTCTATCGGCGTCTTCACTGGATCCACCGAAACACCATTCTTGTCGATAACGTGCCCCAAAACCTGCCTCTTTGCAACCAAAACTCACACTTGGAGAATTTCGCATACAAGTTCTCCCTCTTTAATGTCTCCAACACTATCCGAAGATACTCGGCGTGCTCTTCCTCTGTTTCTGAATATACTAGAATTTCATCGATGAATACGACAACAAACTTATCCAAATAATGTTTGAACACTCTGTTCATCAAATCTATAAATGTTGCTGGCGAGTTCTGTGACGCTCCCAAAACAGGTATACATCACCCATCTTGAGTCGCCAGATACATGGTACAGAACTCAACTACAAACTTAATTATACAACTGTCGTGTAAAAATACGACAAAACATAGCTGAGAGTTTACATGAATATTGCCTCATGGGCGATTATACAAACTCAAATTCACCCTCATTACACTTATTATCACACTAAGTAGTGAGGACTGTTATAGCCACCATATCGGACCATCACTCCATTCCCCGAATCGTCCCAGCTATATTCTCATTTACTGAAGAGAACAGTGAAAGAAAAGGGTGAGCTCAACTAGCCCAGTAAGAAATATTATGACTAAGATAATGCAGAATAAATTATCATTAGCCTTGAACAGTGTTAAACTAATAAAATACAATAAACATCAAGTTTAACTACAACGGAATAAGTAATCCATTAGAAGAGTCAAGTAGAACATAATGTCTACTATCTCCTCTAGATTAAAAGCCCATCGTTAATATTTCATTCCTATAATACTTATCAACAGTTCTTTGTTATACCCAAGACAAAAAGAACTATCATCACCTGTCTTCACCTAAACCACCAAAGATTATAGTTAAATCCATAATTCATATTTATAATCATGTAAATCAACAGTTTCTTCTTCCCACAAAGGCTTAATAGAACGTTTACTCAATATCCTTACCCCAAAGGCTAAATATATTCAAATGTAATTACAATGATCATACCAATCAGTTGTCTACCTTTGCACTTCGGGCCAAAGATATTCCACTATAAAACTAATGGTCATGATCATACCAATCAATTGTCTGTCAGTGCACTACGACCAAAGACATTCAACTGTTAACTAATGGTCATGATCCTGCCAATCACATCATCAAATTATCCATGCACTACGGGCCAATGATATTCGTTATTATCACAAGTGGTTATGATCATGTCATACATTTGTCCATCTTTGCACGTAAGCCAAAGATATATAATTATAAAACCAATAATCAACAGTCCATCTATGCACGTAATCAAAAGATGACTTTCATCACAATATAAGCATGAGGATGGTGACAATGATATAAGCATTAATCAAACGAAATCAAGGATAAATATTAAAGACTTTAAATTTATCTAGAGTTTAAAAATATCTAAATTGTCGACATGATACTGTTTTGTGGAGTAAAGTTCAAGAATGATATTCATGTACTAAAAATAATTTGGACAGAAAAGAAATATATTTTTTGGGTAAATAGTAGCAAGTGAATAGTAACTCGTGAATAGTAACTCATGAATAATGCTTGCATGAATAGTAACTCATAAATAGTACTCAGTATATACATACATAGTACAGTATACATAAATAATGTCATATCTGTGAAATAGTGCCATATACATGAATAGTGTCGTATCGTGAATAGTAACCCCAAACACAAAAGATAAATTTTTATAATAAAATCCATATCAATATTTATAACACCTTAATCCAAATGTTATAAATCACTTAATAATCTCATAATCTAATATTATTAATATTACCACAATATTTTAATTATTTCTTAAACTTATAAATAATTTATTTTAATTGTTTACACTTTATTAATTAATGCATTTAATCATCCTAAAATGTTAAACTCATAAGATTTCATCACCAATAACCAAAACTCTCATCAAAAATCTGCATATACCTTATATAGGATTCTCAAGCCATAAAATCCTATTTTCCAATTTTCTTACTTCACATAACATATTTAATTCATTTACTCATAACTAGTCCATTTTCATGAAAAATACCAAATCAGTACAAACAAATTTTTTTTTCTGGGATTTAGCAGAATATAATACCATATTGAACATATATTTTTTTCAGAATTTTTAAAATTCATTTACTATTTTTCATATGACTAAAACTGCCGAATATTTAGACATTTATCAAAAGTTTTACTTTTGTCCAAAAATTCTGAAATTTACAGGGTATACTGCTGTTATATAGGTGTACTACCAATAAAAATTTCACCAATTTTGGAGTTAACCACAAGGAGTTATAAGGGTTTACTTTTAAAATAGTCTTTTCCCATAAAATTCATAACTCCTAATCTATACATCCAATAATCGCCATTTTTTGACACAATCTAGAAAACTTATCAAATTATTAGTTTAAATTTTTCCAGAATTTTTTACGGTCATAAAAATTATGAAACTGCCCCTAGCAGAAACCCCTTATTTACAATGGTTGAACAAAAATAATATTCCTTACGAATATTGAACGGAAATAATATTCCTTACGAATATTAAACTAATATAATGAATATTGAACGATAATAATATTCATACGAATACGAAAAATAATATCTCTTCAGAATATAAAAAATAATAACCCTTACCTCAGAAGAAGACTGGATACTAGAGTAGTGAAGTAGCAGACTACTCTTCTTCTTTCTCTCTATAGCTTCTCTCTCTATAACTTCTATCTCTATAATTGCTCTTGTGAGACTTAGTGAATTGGTGAGAAATGAAGGAAGAATGAGCTTCTATTTATAGGAAAATATAGTTTCAATAATTGCACATTTTGGGGCTCAAAATATTACAGTATAATACCTTCCTCTTTTTCTTCATTTTTAATTTAGTCTTGCAAGTATTATCAAACTTGCACCACCTCCCCTAATCGTAAATCATGTGAATCAATAGTTCTAGACATGTAAAAATACGAATTATAGTATAGTACCTCTATCTATACCTCTATTTTTAACTTAGTCATGCAAGTATTATCAATCTTGCACCAACTCCCCTAATAGTAAATGAATGTGAATAAATAATACACACATATGAACAAATAGTTATAATCATGTGAATAAATAGCAATTAATTGCTCATTTATCCGGTTAATTACCCGATTGGTCATTATAACCTCTAAACATCAATTATTATCGAAATAAATGTCGATTTTCACTAACACTAATAATTCCAACACAATGGAACTATAAATTTCATCTTTAATCTACACGAACTAATTCATCAATAATATTATAACTCACAATATTTAACAACCAGGTCGTTCCCAGGAAAGAGGGAGTTTTCCGATAAGGATTTCTCCTTATTGGCGCGCAATTAGGTGACCAAATATCTCCTTGACAGAACTTCTAGACATTGTCAATATTGCAAATAATAATATGAATAACTTTGCCGTAATTATTGATTTAATAATATAACATATTATGCAGATGATACTGTGAATAATTGAATCAATAATATGAGAGATATGATGCAGCAATTACTGTAGCAATAATTGGGTATAACTGAGTGATTTCTCACGTAAGCATCAATAATCAATACCGTGTGTTACTATACAACCACGCGTATTATTGTACTTTTACTACCGGGTAGTTCAACAGTTTTAACGGTAACACTTTCGTCGTTATAAAAAGATAACTCTATCATTTTCTTACTACGACAATACATCCGTTGTGGGGTCCACCAATGATTGTTCCGTCGTACGAATATTCTCTATTAAAAGGAATATTCCCCGACCAATCGAATATTATATAGCAACTTGCTTACTTTGCAAAATTTTCACATATCACCCTTAACTTAAAACTTTTATCAATTTAACTATTTAGCAAAATAGAAAAATTGAATAATTTTATTTCATAAAACTCGGGATCTCAAAATCTCCCCTCATGAAATTTTGCCCTTGAAATTTACGTACCAGGTAGTTCGAAGAGATGAGAATACCTAGCTTTCTTTTCGGATTGTACCTTCCCGGTTATTTACTCTCTATCATGATTTTCCCATTTTTCATCTCCTGTATTTCGGATATCATTCTAGAATATAGTTTCAAAACAAGGGTTATTTGACATATCACATATTATCCCTATACTCTGATCGACCAATTAAATACCAAATAAACTTAGGTAGGTCATACTAGCGAAGGAATTCCCCGTCTCTCCCCTCCCAGTTCTAGCCTCACATCTCAGCTAGGGATCATATCCCTAAGCTTTGATACCAATTGTGACGCCCCCAAAACAGGTATACATCACCCATCTTGAGTCCCCAGATACATGGTACAAAACTCAACTACAAACTTAATTATACAACTATCGTGTAAAAATACGACAAAACATAGCTGAGAGTTTACATGAATATTGCCTCATAGACAGTATACAAACTCAAATTCAGTTCTCATTACACTTCTTATCACACTAAGTAGTGAGGACTGCTATAGCCACCATATCGGACCATCACTCCGTTCCCCGAATCGTCCCAGCTATATTCTCATTTACTGCAGAGAATAGTGAAAGAAAAGGGTGAGCTCAACTAGCCCAGTAAGAAATATTATGACTAAGATAATGCAGAATAAATTATCCTTAGCCTTCAACAATGTTAAACTGATAAAACACAATAAACATCAAGTTTAACTATAGCGGAATAAGCAATCCATTAGAAGAGTCAAGTAGAACATAATGTCTACTATCTCCTCTAGATTAAAAGTCAATCGTTAATATTTCATTCCGAAGAATACTAAATCAGCAGTTCTTTGTTATACCCAAGACAAAAAGAACTATCATCACCTGTCTTCACCTAAACCACCAAAGATTATAGTTAAATCCATAATTCATATTTATAATCATGTAAATCAACAGTTTCTTCTTGCCAAAAAGGCTTAATAGAACGTTTACTCAATATCCTTACCCCAAAGGCTAAAGATATGCAAATGTAATAACAATGATCATACCAATCAGTTGTCTACCTTTGCACTATGGGCCAAAGATATTCAACTATAAAACTAATGGTCATGATCATACCAATCAATTGTCTGTCAGTGCACTACGGCCAAAGGCATTCAACTATTAACTAATGGTCATGATCCTGCCAATCACATCATCAAATTATCCATGCACTACGGGCCAAGGATATTCGTTATTATCACCGATTGGTTATGATCATATATACACCGTCCATCTTTGCACGTAATCCAAAGATATACAACTGTAAAACCAATAATCAACAGTCCATCTATGCACGTAAGCCAAAGATGACTTTCATCACAATATAAGCATGAGGATGATGACAATGATATAAGCATTAATCAAACGAAATCAAGGATAAATATTAAGGACTTTAAATTTATCTAGAGTTTAAAAATATCCAAATTGTCAACATGATACTGTTTTGTGGAGTAAAGTTCAAGAATGATATTCATATACCAAAAATAATTTGGACAGAAAAGAAATATATTTTTCGGGTAAATAGTACCTCGTGAATAGTAACTCATGAATAGTAACTCGTGAATAGTAACTCATGAATAGTAACTTCGTAAATAGTACTCACAAATATTAAATACATAAATCTGTGTATACATAAATAATGTCATATACACAAATAAGGCCATATACATGAATAATTATCGATATCGTAAATAGTGTTGTGTATGCGTGAATAGTAATCCCGACACAAAAATATAAAGTTTCACAATAAAATCTATATCAATATTTATAACACCTTAATCCAAATGTTATAAATCACTTAATAATCTCATAATCTAATATTATTAATATTACCACAATATTTTAATCATTTCTTAAACTTATAAGCAATTTATTTTAATTGTTTACACTTTACTAATTAATGCATTTAATCATCCTAAAATGTCAAACTCATAAGATTTCATCACCAATAACCAAAACTCTCATCAAAAATCTGCATATACCTTATATAGGATTCTCAAGCCATAAAATCTTATTTTTCAATTTCTTACTTCACATAACACATTTAATTCATTTACTCATAACTAGTCCATTTTCATAAAAAATACCAAATCAGTACAAACAAATTTTTTTTTCTGGGATTTAGCAGAATATAGTACCATATTGAACATATATTTATTTTCAGAATTTTTAAAATTTATTTACTATTTTTCATATGACTAAAACTGCCGAATATTTAGACATTTATCAAAAGTTTTACTTTTGTCCAAAAATTCTGAAATTTACAGGGTATACTGCTGTTATATAGGTGTACTACCAATAAAAATTTCACCAATTTTGGAGTTAACCACAAGGAGTTATAAGGGTTTACTTTTAAAATAGTCTTTTCCCATAAAATTCATAACTCCTAATCTATACATCCAAAAATCGTCATTTTTGGACACAATCTAGAAAACTCATCAAATTATTAGTTCAAATTTTTCCAGAATTTTTGACGGTCATAAAAATTACGAAACTGCCCCTGGCAGAAACCCCATACTTACGATGGTTGAACAAAAATAATATTCCTTACGAATATTGAACGGAAATAATATTCCTTACGAATATTAAACGAATATAATGAATATTGAACGATAATAATATTCATACGAATACGAAAAATAATATCTCTTCAGAATATAAAAAAAATAATAACCCTTACCTCATAAGAAGACTGGATACTGGAGTAGTGAAGTAGCAGACTACTCTTCTTCTTTATCTCTATAGCTTCTATCTCTATAAATGTCGATTTTCACAAACACTAATAATTCCAACACAATGGAACTATCAATTTCATCTTTAATCAACACAAACTTATTCGTCATTAATATTATAACTCACAATATTTAACAACCAGGTCATTCCCAGGAAAGAGAGGGCTTTTCGATAAGGATTTCTCCTTATTGGGGCGCAATTAGGTGACCAAACCTCTCATTGACAGAACTTCTAGACATTGTCAATATTGCAAATAATAATATGAATAACTTTGCCGTCTCAATTATTGATTTAATAATATAACATATTATGCAGATGATACTGTGACAATAATTGAATTAATAATATGAGAGATATGATGCAGCAATTACTGTAGAAATAATTGGGTATAACTGAGTGATTTCTCACATAAGCATCAATAATCAATACCGTGTGCTACTATGCAACCACGCGTATTACTATACTTTTACTACCGGGTAGTTCAACAGTTTTAATGGTAACACTTTCGCCCTTATAAAAAGATAATTCTGTGGTTTCTTACTACGACAATACATCCGTTGTGGGGTCCACCAATGATTATTCCGTCGTATGAATATTCCCTATTAAAACGAATATTATATAACAACTTGTTTACTTTGCAAAATTTTCACATATCTTCCTTAACTTTAAACTTTTATCAATTTAACTATTTGCCAAAATAGAAAAATTGAATACTTTTATTTCATAAAATTCTGGATCTCACACGTTCGTTAAACCAAATGACATTACCAGAAACTCAAAGTGTCCATACTGAGTTTTGAATGTCGTCTTTGGAATATCCTCCGGCCTCACTTTTAGTTGGTGATAACCGGTCCTCAAGTCAATATTTGAAAAGTACTTTTCCCCCTTCAACTGATCAAACAAATCGTCTATCCTGGGCAACGGGTACTTGTTCTTAATGGTGACCTTATTCAACTCTCGGTAGTCGATACAAAGTCTTAGCGACCCATCTTTCTTCTTATGAATAAGACTGGTGCTCCCCACGGTGATACGCTCGGTCGAATGTATCCCTTATCTAACAACTCTTGTAATTGAGCCATCAGTTCTTTCATTTCTACCAGTGTCATATGATACGGTGCTTTGTATACCGGTGATGTCCCTGGTGCCAAATCAATAACAAACTCAATCTCTCTATCCGGTGGCAATCCCGGAATCTCGTCTGGGAAGACATCCACGAAATCCCTTACAATAAGTATCTGACTTAGTTCACCCTCGACTCATCGAGTATAAACCACGTGAGCCAAATAACCTATACAACCCATCTTAAGCAATCTATGCGCTTACACCATCATCAGAAAATGAGATTGTCTCGGCGATTTACTACCATAAAATAACACCTTCGACTTAGTCGGAGTCTTAAGGTATACACACTTCTTCTTACAGTCTATAACTGCTCCATGAACCGATAACCAATCTATTCCAAGGATTACATCGAACTCCCCCAAACGAATCGGTATTAAATCCACTTTGAGTTTAAATCCTCACAATTCGGTATAACAATTCCTATGAATGTATTCTACGGGGATAATTTCCTTGTTTGCTACTTCTACGTTCATAGGGTGTTCTAATCTCTCACGGGGTAAGTCTAACTATTTAGCAAATTCGTCGAAAACAAAAGAGCAGGTAGCACCCGAATCAAATAACATGTATGCATCTATATCATTGATCGGAATGATACCTGACACCACGTCCTTAGACTCCACCGCATCCTGTACGGTCATGTTGAACGTTCGTGCCGTTGGTCTGTTGGCTTGACTGGCTGGTCCTCCAATGTTCAGCCCATTGTTGTTGTTGTTGTTGCGGTTGCCATTAGCTGAATTGCCCTTTCTCTTCGGACAGTCCTTAATTTGATGGTATGTGTCTCCACACAAGAAACATCCTCCCTTCTTCTTATTCAGACACTGAGGA
Source organism: Panax quinquefolius (assembly GCA_020205615.1). Taxonomy (NCBI): domain Eukaryota; kingdom Viridiplantae; phylum Streptophyta; class Magnoliopsida; order Apiales; family Araliaceae; genus Panax; species Panax quinquefolius. The sequence continues at coordinate 85,558,783 of CM035168.1, forward strand.
GCCACGTGCACCGGTTGTCCACAACGATAAGAACCACTCTTTCCCTTCATGCACTCCCCCAAGTGATTCCTCCCACAGTTCTTGCACTTCATACTTTTCTTGGCCTCCCCCCAGACTTATTACCTCTAGAGAATTGGCTCTCCATCCATTTACGCTTGTTGGGGTTGCTGCCTCCACCGCTTCCCCCTTTCTGTCCATCCTGACCGGTCTTCTTTTCTTGTTTGAATCGAGCGATGGCTTCATTGCCTCCTTCGGCAATGATAGCCCTTTCCAATAGATCAGAGTAAGTCTTAATCTTTAGTACGACCACTGATTTCTGCACCCATGGTTTCAGTCATAATTCGAACCTTCTTGCTTTTCTGGCCTCCGTGTCAATCTGATGTGAAGTGAATCGGGCTAACTCGTTAAATCTTTCCGCGTACTCTGCGACAGACATACTACCTTGTTTCAGTTCCAGAAACTTAACTTTCATATCCTATTGCATATTCTCTGAGAAATAATTCTCAAGGAATAGTTCCTTAAATCTATCCCAAGGAATAACTCATTCGTCTGCTCGGCCCTTATTGGCTTTCCACCAATAGTTAGCTTTTCCCTTCATCATAAAAGTGGCAAAACTCGTCTTCTATTCTTCGACCACTCGTGCGACCTCAAACACCTTCTCCATTTCTTCTATCCATGTCTGGGCTTCAATTGGATCCAAGCTTCCCCGGAACTCCGGTGGTCCTACCAATTTAAAGTCCTTAAAGCTAGCCAAGTGTTGTCTGGTCCCTTACTACCGGTGGTGAAGTGCATTTTCCATTGCCTCAGTTAACAGGTTAACAAAGTTCTGCATTGGATCGACATTTTCCCCTCCACCATTGTTGTGACGCCCCCAAAATAGGTATACATCACCCATCTTGAGTCGCCAGATACATGGTACAAAATTCAAATACAACTTAATTATACAACAGTCGTGTAAAATACGACAAAACATAATCTAAGAGTTTTAATAAGAATATTGTCATCTAGACAATATCCACACCCAATGGAGTCCTCATTACATTTATTGTCACACTATTTAACAGAATAGTGAGGACTACTAATGCTATCATCTGGACCGTCACTCTCGCTTCCCAGACTAGTCCCTTGCTACGTTCTCATTTCAAGAAGAGAACAGTGAAAGAAAGGGTGAGCCAAACTAGCCTAGTAAGAAATATTATGACTAAGATAATACCGAATAAATTATCATTAGTCTTCAACAATGTTAAACCGATAAAATATAATAGACATCAAGTTTAACTGCAAATGAATAAACAATCCATTAGAAGAGTCGAGTAGAGCGTGATATCTACTATCTTCTATGATTTAAAATGTTTTCATCAATTATTATCATTGAGACTCGACAATAATAAATAAACCACATCATCGAGTCATCCTCGCACTACGTGCGAGGATATTCATTAAATCATCAATGGTCATGACTATATCGAATAATCCCTGGTCATAATCATACCAAAAACTGTTCATCAATGCACTACAGGCCACTGAGGACTTTTACCACATCATTTATAACATCACAGGTCATGATTATACCGAATAATCCTTGGTCATAATCATACCAAGTCCATCTATGCACGTAAGCCAAAGATGACTTTCATCACAATATAAGCATGAGGATGATGACAATGACATAATAATTCAATAAAACAAGTTCAAGAATAAATTTTAAAGATTTATAAGTTAATTTATCCTGAACTCAATAATGTCTAAATTGTCAACATGATACTGCTTTGTGGAGTAAAATTCAAGAATGCTCAGAAGAATATTTCCATGAAAAGATATTGGATGAAGCGCAAATATCAAGGATATTCCACTAATTAAATGGAGTATAGAAGCCAAAACTTTAACCCACTAAGTATAATAGAATATATGAAACTGCAAATGGATTTTCGCCCGCCATGCGGTAATCCACGTAGACAGATCATTTCCACAATTTAATAAGGAATGAATACAAAGGATCATTCACCATGCATGTGGTAATCCACATTGACAGGTTATTCCAACAGAATAATAAAGAATGGAATAACAGAAGAATTCACCATGCATGCGATAAATCGCACAGATAGGTTATTCCAAATAGAATAATAAAGAATGGAACCAGGTCATGTGTAATCCGCACCAACAGGATATTCCAACAGAATAATAAAGAATTGAACCAGGTCATGCGTAATCCGCATGAGATGAGGATGTTCCAACGAATAATAAAGAATGGAATAACAACGAATTTCACGGGCATGCGATAGGCCGTGCAACAAGTTATTCAGCAGAATAATTAATAATGGAACTGAAATTAAATGCGTGTACTACGCATGAACGGGATATTCCAACAAAATAATAAAGAATGGAATAACGAAGAATTTCACCATGTATGCGGTACTTGGCATGACAAAGTTATTCAACATAATAATAAAGAATGGAATAACGAAAGAATTTCACCATGTATGCGATTACTTGCGTAGGCAGAGTTATTCCAACATAATAATAAAGAATGGAATAACAGAAGCTCTCTTCATGAATACGAAAGAAATAATACCCCTTACCTTAGAAGAAGAGTATTCCGACTGGTAGGGCGAGGATATTCTTGAAGAAAACTTATACTGTTTTCTACGCTCAAACCTTCTTAAAACTCTAAAGAAATACACTCAAGATTATAGAAGAAGAATTCTCTGAATTTCTAGTGTGTTTTCAATTCTAACTAAGCATCCTATTTATAGAAGAATAGAAATGATACTATGCAATAAAATATAATATATTCTATTTATAAACTATATATATATATAAATATATATATATATATTTATATATTTTATTTAAAATCTAATAAAACAAATAACTTTATAAAAGTATTCTATTTTATATAAAAGATTTTACTATGCAAACATTATGCAGGCACTACATGAAACACTATGCATAATAAAATATAATATATTCTATTTATAATCTAATAAAACAAATAACTTTATAAAAGTATTATGTTTATATATTATAGCAGCACTATCTGAAACACTATGCATAATAAAATATATTATATTCTATTTATAATCAAATAAAACAAAACTTTATAAAAAGTATAATGTTTTATATAAAAAGTTTTCTGTTTTATTACATTTATAATAATAATAATAAAACAAAACTCATCATCATTATTATAATTCACACTATTAATCGACCAGGTCGTTCCCAGGAAAGAGGGGGCTTTCCAATAAGGATTTCTCCCTATTAGCGCGCAATTAGATGACCAAACCTCTCTTTGACAGAACTTCTAGACATCATTAATATTGCAAATAATAACATTAATAACTTTGTTAACTCAATTATTGATTTAATAATATATAAAATATCGATAATAATTGAATCAAATAACGTGAAATACTATGCAACAACTACTGTAGCAATAATTGAGTATAACTGAGTGACTTCTCACGTAAGCATCAATAATCAATAATGTGTTCCTACTATACAACCACACGTATTACTGTACTTTTAAAATCGGGTGTTTCAACAGTTAACGGTAAAACTTCCGTCGTTATTTTCATAAAAATATTTTTGTCATTTTATTAATTAGACAATAATTCCATTGTGGGGTCCACCAATGATTGTGTCGTCGTACGAATATTCCCCGATAGAAAGAATATTCCCCGACCAATCGAATATTATATAACAACTTTCAAACTTTGCAAAATTTATAAATATTACTCATAACTATAATATTATATCAAATCAACACCATAATATTCCAAAAAATATTTCGAGAAATTTAAATCTTTATTCATAAAATCCGGGGTCTCACAATCTCCTGGTCTCACAATCTCCCCTCCTTATGAATTTTTGCCCTCAAAATTTACGTACGTACCTGGTATGCCGAAGAGGTGAGGATACCTTGACTTCATTTCAGATTCTAACTCTTGAGGTATAACCTTTGAGTGTATAATATATTCCTTCTTATCCAAGATTTTAACAGGTACCTCTTCATACGTTAAATCTTTCGCTATCTCGTTCAGTTCTAAATCAATAATGTGGTTCGGGTCGTCCACATATTTACGTAACATCGGTACGTGATAAACATTATGAACACGCGACATATTTGGCGATAAAACGAGTCTATAAGCCATAGTTCCTACTCAATCGAGGATTTCAAATGGGCCAATTAAATCGAGGGTTGATATTTCCTCTCTTCGTTGATTCTTGCTTCTAGAATAACGCCCTCTTGAACCTTCTTCTTCACATTCATCAGCTCTGAGTACATAGCTTGAGCGGCTTTAACTTTATCGATTAAAGTCGATTCTAATCGTATATTCGTTATCTTCACATGGGTCTCTAGAGTCCTTAACTCTATCTTCATCATTTGTAAGTTATACGAAATGGGTTTTTGTGTTAACAACATCGCACTCGTAAACGCATACGATCTTCTACTCAACGCGTCAGCTACCACGTTCGCTCTTCCATAATGATATTGAATGGTATAGTCGTAATCTTCAACAGCTCGAGCCAACGTCTTTGGCGCATTATATGTTCATTTTGGTTGAAGAAATATTTAAGGGTTTTAGAAATGGGTTTTGTACTGGGGTCAATACAAAATTCGATTTCACGCTCTAGGGGTAGGCCAGGAAATCTTTAGAAAATACGTCGAGAAATTTATTAATAATAGAAATGTCATTCAAAACTGTGACTCTCATCCAAGACTTGGATAGTACGTCACATTGATACCTATCAACTTGCCATCGTTATTTACGATGTCGCCTATAGAAAATCTGGCTTTGGTGTATTCCACATAAGGAAGTCAACAACGAAAGAATCGAGGCTCTTTACTTATGGCTTGATATGACAATGATTGACTTTAGTGGTTTGGTTGCTTGAATTCGCATAATAGGTTGGTTAGGAATATGAAAGCTAACAACCTTACGAAAAGCATGATGAGTAGTTAACCAATCGATTCCTAAAATCACATCAAAGGCAAGTATTTTCAAAGAGATAAAATTGACAGGTAACGTGAAAGTGTCAATTTGAATCAAATAAGATTTATAAACATTGGAGGTGACGAAGGTTTCTCCTAACGGAGTTCTAACCGATAAGTCAAAGTCAAATTTCTCCGGAGTCAAATTTAAACGTTGAGTGCTAGCAAGAGCGATAAAAGAATGGGTAGAACCGGTATCTAATAAGGTATAGACTTCGCAAGAATTTATAATTAACTAACCCGTGCTAACTTCGTACGGGTCAATTTTTGAGAAGCCACGAAAAACGCTCTTCCTGAAACTACCGACTTTGTTTTGTCCGTATCCACCTTTGGTGCCACCGTCCCAGCTAGACTTGACTTTGGTGCACGACAAAATCAAGCTAGGTGGCCTTCTTTTCCACAATTGTAACATGATTTGGACTGCATCACGCAGTTTGGACTGATATGTCCCTCCCCTTCGCATTTGAAGCATACAATTGGTGGTCGTTATCCTTCCTTAAAAACGGGTGTTGGTGCTGCTGTCTTTTCATCATTGTTGAACCTTATCTTCTTAAAATTTCCAATCCTATTATCTTGGTCATGATTACCACCGAAGTGGTTACCATTCTTGGCATGATAATTTCCCCCATGATGGTTATCATTGTTCGATAATGCTGCCACCCGAATGCGATTATTATCATGTTATTGGTCGTTGCCTTTTGGTTGTGCTGACTCATTATCACGCTCCAATAACTGAGCCCTATTCACAACATCTGAATATAAACAAAGTTTATGAGAAATGAGGTATTGACGTATTTCGGGTTTCAAACCACTTAGAAACATTCACGTTCCTTATTATCGACCAAATGGGATGCAAACTGGGATAACTCCGCAAATTTAGCCTCGTATTGCGATACGATCATATTGTTTTGCTCCAACTTGATGAACTCTACCTCCTTCATGTGACGAATACTTTCAGGAAAGTAGTTGTTGTGACGCCCCCAAAATAGGTCCATTCCATCCAACCCATTCTGAGTCGCCAAATACATGGTACAGAAACAACTACAACTTTATTATTACAACAACAAGAAAGCGTGAGTTTGAATACAAATATTATCTTCTAGACAATATCTATACTCAAATAAATCCTCATCACATTTATTGATACATAAAAAATGGTGAGGACTACTAAACAATCCTTTCTAAAACCTTCATTCCATACCCCACTCATACTGCTATATTCTCGCCTCCACGAGAAAAATGGAACAAAAAGGAAAAGGGTGAGCTCAACTAGCCCGATAAAAGAATATTATGACTAAGATAATATCAACAAATTATCGTTAGTCTCAACGAGGAAAAATCGATAGAATCTGAATGAGACAACAAGTTTCGGATCAATATTCGCGTGAAATAATAATTCATAGAAGAGTTACGTGAGAATGAAATCTACTATAATCTATGAATTTAATAGTTCATCATCAATATTTTATCCTGTAACATCAATCAATATTCATCTCAAATCAAATATTCATCTTTGCCTGCACTACAGCCAAAGATATTCATCGATCGGTCATGTTCATCTCAACACTGCTCATCTTTGCACTAAAGGCCAAAGATATTCATCATCGATCATGTTCATCTCAACACTGCTCATCTTTGCACTAAAGGCCAAAGATATTCATCGATCGGTCATATTCATTTAAACACTGCTCATCTTTGCACTTCTGAGCCAAAGATATTCTTCAGAAATCATTCATCTTTGCTGACAGCCCAAAGATATTCAATAATATCATCATTTAAGACCGAGGATGATGAAAATATTTTTAAAGAACGAATCCAAAGTGAAACAAAATGACAAGGATTAAGGATTAAGGATTAGTACTTTGTTTTATCCATGTCCAACAATACCTCAAAAATAATCATAGTGGTGTAAAATTCAAGAATGATCAAAACATGGATATAATCAAAGCTAGTATCCGAATAGATATTTTGACCGAAAAGAAGAAATTTTATTTTCCGATGAATAGTGCCAGATATCGTGAATAGTGCCGTGATATCGTGAATAGTAACTCAAACACCAAAAGATAGAAATTCCACAAAAAAATATTTTCACGCTTCATGAATAGTACTCGTGAATAGTAACTCGTGAATAGTAACTCATGAATAGTAACTCGTGAATAGTAACTCATGAATAGTAACTCGTGAATAGTAACTCATGAATAGTAACCCCGACTTGAAAAAGTTCCAAATTTGATAAAAACTTCAGATCAACATTTCAGCATAATGATATTAAAGAAATAATATCATTACAAAAAAAAAAATATCCCTTACCTCAAAGAATCGATGCTTGGAAGGAAAGGTCGGGAAGTGATCTTTGAATGAAACTTGTCTTGAATGAAACTCTCAAAGTATCTAAATACTCACAAAATACGCTCAATAATATAGAGAGAGAAAGAGAAAACTTTGTTTACGGTGTGATTTTCAATTCTAACTTAGCCCTCTATTTATAGGAAAATGTTAGCCACCAAAGGCGGACTTGACTGCTACTGATGGCTTTACTCGCTACTATTGCCACCCACCACATTTGAAATAAAATTCAGCACATTTTTTCACCAACCACAAGTGGGGCCCCACTCAATTCTAGAATTTTCCATCAAAATAAATTATAACCCTAATTTCCGAATCGACACCTCTTAAAATTCATAACAAATCATTCGTTCATTTTTAACGGTTCAAAATTTGTGGACATATACTCAACTTATATATGTATAACATATCCAAAAATTTCAACGATCCAATTCATTTGGATTAAATATTATAACTCACACAATAAAGCTATAATAACAGGATTTGATCTTTTAATACCTCCAATCAGACAAAATACAAATAAAACATCTCAAAGATTAATTCCTTCATTAATAACCACATAAATAAATCCATCATTTATATTCATATAAAATAAATATTTCCTTATCATATGAATCAATAATTAATTATTCACAAATAATATTACGAATCACAATTATAATAACTAAGTAGTTCCTGGAAAGAGGGCTTTCCAATAAGGATCTCTCTCTATCAAGGCGCAATTAGGTGACCAAACCTCTCCTTAGATGTAACTTTCTAGACATTGCCAATAATGTTATCTAATAATATTATTCAAATAATATGAATTATTGATCCGATAATGGGAAATCTTGTGCGTTGACAATTATTGAACAACAATAATATAAAATATCAACGCAAACAATTATTGAATCAATAAAATAAAATATTGAACGAATAACTCTTTGTGAAAATTATTGAGTAGTGCCTTCTTACGTAAGGATCAATAATTCAACAATATTGTGCAATCTGGTAAGTGTACTCTTTGCAACCACGCCAGTATTCACGTTTTTAACCACCGGGTATTCCAACAGTCTTAATTGCAGTAATAACTACGCCAAGTTATTTTTAACCAACTTATATTTATCGTTTTCTTCATCCAATCGCTTTCCGTTATGGGGACCACACATGGTTTGCTATTGCCGTCGTGCGAATATTCCCCGACAAGATCGAATATTCCAGACCAAACGAATATTCCCGACAACAATAATATATTTTATAACCACTTGCTTATTTTGAAATATTTAGCATTTTACCCATAACTAACCACATTAATCAAATCCACCCTTACTATTTCAAAATAATAAATAAAGGAAATTCCTTTTTATTTAAAAAATTTCGGGGTCTTACAGTTGTCGTTGAACAATTCTTGGAACTTCTCCCAAGACATCTTTAGTGCGGCAGGTTGATTACGCTTTCTGATTCCAAAGATGAATCACCTCTGCTTTCATAACATGAAGGTGGCAAAGGGAACCTTTTTCTCCTCGGAGCATCCCAAGACATCAAATATCTTGTTGATCTACTTTATCCACGTCTCCGCCTTAAGTGGTTTTGGCTCTCCAAAAAACTCTGGTGGTCCCAGCTCCTTGAACTACTTAGTAGTGACCGCCCGAGAGTTGTTAGTGTTTCTACCTGCATTTTGGACAGGAGCCGCTCTTGCCTGATGTTGCATGAATTGCATAAAGCCTCTGAACATCCCATCGTTCATCATTTGATCGGTGTTGTTATTTACCTGAGGATTATTGTCTTCCTGTTGCACATTATCCTGGGTATTGATCGTTAGTGACTTAACGGTCTCATGTGCTTCATTGCTGATTTCAACATTTTCAGATGCCATTTTCAAACACTGTCACAAAACAAGGGTTAATTGACATATCACATATTATCCATATACTCTGACCGACCAATTAAATACCAAATAAACTTAGGTAGGTCATAGTAGCGAAGGAATTCCCCGTCTCTCCCCTCATAGTTCGTGTCTCACATCTCAGCTAGGGATCATATCCCTAAGCTTTGATACCAACTGTGAAGCCCCCAAAACAGGTATACATCACCCATCTTGAGTCGCCAGATACATGGTACAAAATTCAAATGCGACAATTATACAACGATCGTGTATAAATACGACAAAACATAATCTAAGAGTTTTAATAAGAATATTGTCATCTAGACAATATCCATACTCAATGGAGTCCTCATTACATTTATTGTCACACTATTTAACAGAATAGTGAGGACTACTAATCTATCATCTGGACCGTCACTCCGTTCCCCGACTAGTCCCGACTACGTTCTCATTTTACGAAGAGAGAATGAAAGAAAGGGTGAGCTCAACTAGTCCAGTAAGAAATATTATGACTAAGATAATGCAGAATAAATTATCATTAGTCTTCAACAATGTTAAACTGATAAAATATAATAGACATCAAGTTTAACTGCAGCGGAATAAGAAATCCATTAGAAGAGTCAAGTAGAGCATGATATCTACTATTTTCTATGATTTAAAATGTTTTCATCAATTATTATCGCTGATACTCAGCTTAATAAATAAACCACATCATCGAGTCATCCCTGCACTACGGGCCAAGGATATTCATTAAATCATCAATGGTCATGACTATACCGAATAATCCCTGGTCATAATCATATCAAAAACTGTTCATCAATGCACTGCAGGCCACTTAGGACTTTTACCACATCATTTATAACATCACAGGTCATAATTATACCGAATAATCCTTGGTCATAATCATACCAAGTCCATCTATGCACGTAAGCCAAAGATGACTTTCATCACAATATAAGCATGAGGATGATGACAATGACATAATAATTCAATAAAACAAGTTCAAGTATAATAGAATATATGAAAATGCAAATGGATTTTAGCCCGTGATGCGGTAATCCATGTAGATAGATCATTTCCACAATTTAATAAGGAATGAATACAAAGGATCATTCACCATGCATGTGGTAATCTACATAGACAGGTTATTCTAACAGAATAATAGAGAAAAAAATAACAGAAGAATTCACCAAGCATGCGATTGATCGCACAGACAGGTTATTCCCAGCAGAATAATAAAGAATGGAACCAGGTCATGCGTAATCCGCACCGACAGGATATTACGACAGAATAATAAAGAATGGAACCAGGTCATGCGTAATCCGCACGGACACGATGTTCCAACAAAATAATAAAGAATGGAATAACAACAAAATTCACCAGGCATGCGATAGACCGCACAAACAGGTTATTCCAACAGAATAATAAAGAATGGAATAACAGAAGCTCTCTTCATGAATACGAAAGAAATAATACCCCTTACCTTAGAAAGAAGAGTATTCCGACTGGTAGGGCGAGGATATTTCTGAAGAAAACTTATACTGTTTTCTACGCTCAAAGTTTCTTAAAACTCTAAAGAAATACGCTCAAGATTATAAAATAAGAATTTTCTGAATTTCTGGTGTGTTTTTAATTCTAATTAAGCATCCTATTTATAGAAGAATAGAAAGGATACTATGCAATAAAATATAATATATTCTATTTATAAATATATATATATATATATAAATATATATATATATATATATATTTTATTTAAAATCTAATAAAACAAATAACCTTATAAAAGTATTTTATTTTATATAAAAGATTTTACTATGTAAACATAATGCAGTATTTATCTGAAAACACTATGCATAATAAAATATGATATATTCTATTTATAATCTAATAAAACAAATAACTTTATAAAAGTATTATGTTTTATATAAAAAAGATTTTACTATGCAAACACTATCTTGAGAGCCTTATGCATACATTATGCATAATAAAATATATTATATTCTATTTATAATCAAATAAAATAAAACTTTATAAAAAGTATTACATTTTATATAAAAAGTTTTACATTTTATTACATTTATAATAATAATAAAACAAAACTCATCATCATTATTATAATTCACACTATTAATCGACCGTGTCGTTCCCGAGAAAGAGGGGCTTTCGATAAGGATTTCTCCTATTATTAGCGCTTGATTAGGTGACCAAACCTCTCCTTGATAGAACTTACAGACATCGTTAATATTACAAATAATAATATTAATAACTTTGTTATCTCAATTATTGATTTAATAATATATAAAATATCGATAATAATTGAATCAAATAACGTGAGATACTATGCAACAATTCATCATGTAGCAATAATTGAACAAAAGCGAGTGACTTCTCACGTAAGCATAAATAATCAATCTTGTGTGCTACTACTTATGCAACCACGCCAGACATTCTTGTACTTTTAACACCGAGTGTTTCAACAGTTAACGGTAAAACTTCCGCCGTTATTTTCATAAAAATATTTTTGTTGTTTTCTCAATCCATTGTGGGGTCCACCAATGATTGTGCCAGGAGACTGCCAGGAGAGACGAGGAAGGATCGTAGTGTGTCAAGTAGTAATTCCTCAGAACCGTAGTCTACTGAGAAAGTCATGTTCAGAATCGTGGAGACAGCCTGCCTACGAGCCGATCAAGTATCTGCCAAAGCTAAGTCAAGAATCGTAGACTACACTCAGAGTCGTAGAGTCTACTAATCATACCAAAGGCAGAGATCATAGTCAAGCAAGATTAGATGAAGACAACAAGCACAACGACAGAAATCGTAGAGTGTCAAGATCTGATCTCGGAGTCGTAGTGTCTGCACAGCCAAAGCTGAATCGTAGAGTGTAGAACTAAGACCTCAACAGACGTGCTCACAATGCCAAGGCAGAATCGTAGAGCAAATATGATTCTCAACGAATAAACACTCCCAGAATATCCAAAGGAATGAAGCCTCTGGTTGGCACTGCATAGATACATCCCACCTGAAGAAAACCAGAGAGCACTCAACGAATGGCATGCAAGCTAACAAAAGATCTAAGCACCAACCCAATCAGCATCAAGATTAAGTTGTGAAGCCATTCGAGATGAAATCTTCCACAAGGAGATCGAAAGAAGACTTACATGGCGACTTAGAAAAGTCGACCAAGTCTTTATGGTGTCAAGGCAGAACGGAAAGACAATGATCTTGGAAGTTACGGGATCGTAGTGTTCGCCAAACAAAGAAAAAAAAAGCCGATGGAGTGCATACAAAGACACTGGACAACTTCTGAAGAACAAAGCTAAAAGTGATTAAGCAATGGGTTAGTCCATTGATGATAAGTGAATGGGAGATCACAAGGAGAAAGGGAACTGGACACGCCACAAATCTGAAGTGTCTTGTTATTCGAAGGGCTAGAAGCGAAGAAGTCGAGCCATCGATGTCGAGAGAGCTGTGAGGCAAGACAGTTTGAAGCAATTGCATAAGATAAGGAAGTGGTGTTCTATATTGAAGATCAAATCAACACTCTTCAAGATCGTAGTGTTGTCTCTACTAGTCAACAAGACACTACGATCAGGTCCATGAAGACATGCATCAGAATCGTAGAGTTTGAATAGCTGAAGACTGAAGCATTGGCAATGGTTCAATCTGAAGGGTAATATTCGGACAAGAGCTCATTTAGAGCATCGATGCAAGGACAACCTCTGATCGAGGAATTAGAAGGGTAAAATAAAGTCGTCGACCTGCCCGAGATATCAAAGTGCCATATTTGAAAGGGTTGGTGAAACAGTAGACTGCAGTGTCAGGAAGTCAGAAAAAGATGTCATGACACATCTGCAGTCTGCACCAAATAACTCGAGTTCTGCGAAGAAATTTGAATAGCTTTCAACGGCTACTTTCCAACGGGAAGATTGGGAAGCAGTATAAATCCACAGAGCTTCAAAGATCAAGAGGTGTTGATGATTGTGAAGTTGCAAAATCGTTGAGTTGGTGAATGCTATTGTTGACTCTACGAGTTCCACCAAAGATCAATAGAACAAGTCTCAGTGACAGTGAGACTACCAAGGTGGAAGTGAAGCAGCTTTGAAGAAGGAATCAAATAGATTGAAGCTTCACTCTACAACGATGAGAATGCCACTGAAGATAGCAGCCAAGCTAAGTGCCAAGAAGGCCAAGAAGATAGCATTCAGGAAAGTGGCTAAGTACAAAGAAGATCAAGAGAGTCACTTTACGAATCACCATAAACCGAAAGCTGAAGCTGAACAAGTGAAGAACCATGTCTGCAAAGTATTCAAGAAGGGTTTAGGGATTGCTAAGTGCCAAACAAAGTCTACTAAAATCATAGAGACTTAGCAAACCCAGATGGTGATGGTGCACAGCTGATACCAGATGAAGATGAGTAGAAAAGAGTGAAGATTAGCTGCACCAAAGAAGTTGTGGTCCAGACTCGAAGCAGAATGCAAAGAGGACCACACCAAGCTGCTAAGTACAAAAGATGTTCAAAGCCTAATGACATCATAGCAGCTCAGCACCAACAACATCAACAACTACAACAACAAGAAGCCAGGGCCTAAGGGGTCCTTGTCCGAAGGGACTAAATGAAGTTCAAGCTTCTCTTTGGGCTTGAAGAGTTCTAGGGAACTAGAGAGGTTCCAAGCTGGCGGCCTTGAAGAGTTCTTAGTGAGCCCCGAGTCCAGAATTGCTGCGGCCTTGAAGGAATCTTAATGATTCGGTCTTGCCCTTCCTTGGTGGAAATCTTGCTAGTTGAAAGCGGAAGAGTGGATTAGGAGCTTGAGTCTACGAACCACTTAAAACCCTTGTGCCTTTTACTTTATGTCATTTACATTATGTACATTAAGCGATATAAGCTGCTATGTATGTTATAGCGCTTACCATTTGAACTAATTCTACGAACAATGTATGTATGATTATGAATATATCAATGAAGGGATCTTTTACTTATTCATTTGTGCTTGAAAAGATTCTTATGTTTGTCACATGCTAAATTATTAGCAAATACAAAATAAATCAGAAAAGTATTGAAATTAAAAGGATCTATTCAACCCCCCTTCAGATCTATTGTACTCTTGGGAACTAACAATTGGTATCGAGAAGCGAGGTTCTCATGCTATATTCAAAAGCTAATCGCTTTGAGTCGATCCATAGGCATAAACATTGTTCTAAACTTAGTTTAGTAGTAAGTCACTGTTGTATGTATGAGATGAGCTCACACGTTGGAAATATTGTATATGGTAAATGTGTATATACACACTGCTGCTCAGATTGGTCCATGTTCTTGATTGCCATATCAACAAGACCAATCATTGCTCGATGTCAATCTTATTGTCTGAAGACCAGGCTAGAAAGCTCAAGAGATATCAACAGAAAAGATTCAAATATCCACCAGCATGAAAAGATGAAAAGGCCATACATGCTAAGTAATGTTTATCGAAGAAGAAGAAGAACTTCTCGACCATATATCCGGTCGACTGCAAAAATTTGGATGTAAATCTTATGAATTCAAGGATGTCAAGGAATTAAAGATGCTGACACTCTCTTAGCTTGTGTCTTCGAGACCACAACCGAGTGACTGAGGATCAACTGGAGCAACTCGCTGTCAGAAGTAAGTGAGAAAACATGCACATCAATGCCTAAACTCAATATTTCTAAGATAAATGACTGTTATGAAACCAACAGCAAAAAGGTACGATTCCTCACTAATATAGATATGAGCATCGTATTTGCACCTTACTTATGAACTATAACAGTTTTCCTTCAAGTACTCATAATCTATCTAAAAAGGCAAAGAGAGAAAGTAGATTGATGATAGAAACTCAAATGTCTATAAACTTTCTCTCCATCCAAGTTTTAGGTTGAAGATGACATCTTGAAAGAAATCTGAAATGGGTCATAAGAGCATCACAGGTTAAACTAATTTTATGTGAAGTAATCTTTGCTGATGGGTTAGTATGTATGTACAAATCTATGTTTTAAGAGCTTGATAACCCACAGAGTATGATCAGTCCTACAAAAGTATCTTGATGATTTATAAAAAATGATCACCTCCATGAATCAACCAGATACATATAATTCGTAGAGTTGATTCTCACTCTGAGAACATTTAAACTCTGTGAACATAACCAAGCAAATGATGAAACCATCAAAGAAAAAGAGTGTTTTATTAAATAGCAAATCTTACACACACTCACCTTCATGCATCTCAAAATGTATTATTTAAATGAGTTACATGCATGAATATGACGATTGGTGATCGATATGATGATTATCTAAATATATGAGGAGAGCAGGGGTTTAGAAAACTAACCTAGCAGGACCCACTTAACCATGGGTACCAAAAATAGAAATCTATAACCTGTAGGTACTTGGTCTATCTGACCACACTAAGGAATGCTAAAGTAGAAGACTTTAGTCAAGAAAGATTCAACCAGCAGAAGGCTTAAGATTGTTCAGAAATGGTTCTGATAAAATTCCTATATGTCAAAGCCTATTCTTGAAGACCTGCTGAGCTAATATGAATAAAGCTCACATGGCTGCTAATCTTTGTAAAGAAGCATGTCATTTAATAAAAGAAGAAAAGGGTCTTATATGCTCAATCATGCAAAGCATGTCATAAAAGAAGAATTATCAAGGAAGCTGACTACAGAGGATCATTGAGCATCAATCATGAGGAACTCATTATAGGAACGGAACTCAGCAAGCACAAACTGACAAAGAATATTACGTTCGTAGTGTTGTCAAAGGATCGTAAAATGATCAACCCTGAAAATGCCCATTTCTACGATACAAGAAGATTTAATGACTTTAGCCAGAATGAGATATGCATGGTTATCTTACTACTACACGAAAGAAGAAGAACTAAGTCTCTCTCGAGAAAGGCGATTATCAACTATGGGGAGCGATGTCGCTAAGCGATCTGAAGCTCTAAATCATCAGAGATATACTATGAAGCTGTGTACCAGCTACAGAGTCCTAAAACTTTGTGGCTGATGAACCAAATGAAGATCCATAGTCAGTAGGAACGTCTCAAAGCGTACTACTGATAACCTTTCAGACACCCAACTCAAAATCGTGGAGTACCTACGATCAAACATCTGATTGTAATGCAAGAGTAGGAGGACACCACAATTACAGCCAGTACAGATGTCTAAAGTTGGAAGAGGGACTCCCCAACAGAAAAGGTCAAATGAGATATCAGTGCAAATCACTTCTAAAGTATTTCATCTCGAAAGCGCCTCAGGGACAAACCTGACCCTTAGCTCACTCTAAGAGGTTAACCCTTCCTGAGCTACCTTAATCCAGAACGAATGCTTAGTAAAGCTCATATCAAGGACCAAGTCATTCAACGATTGTAGAATAGTTTTAAGAAAACTCAATGATCGTGATGAAATCTCAACGATCGTAGTGAAAACTCAACAATCACAAAAGCAGACTCGACGATCGCAGACTTAACAAAAAGGCACTCTAGATCATGAGGAGCTTGGAAGAACGAGATAATTGATCTACCATTCTAAAGTATGAGGAGATTAGTTCAAATACAGTTTGGAAAGATATCTTGCAAATGCACATCAGAATTTAAGTACCCAAACTGGCTTGGGGTACATCAGTGGTTGAGCTATGCATTTTCAACATAAGGAGAAATGTCAAAACCATCCACTACAACTTCTTTCAGAGAATTGATCGTTGAGTCAACAAAGGAAAACATAGAGTCAATAGCTATCCTATCATGCTACTCTACAAACTCAATAGGTCAAAGGTCAATCCACGTCAATCAAATGTCCACTCTTCTAAAAGAGACAGCTAACTAACAAGTTACTGGGGAGTTACAGCTCGTTACTAGGCATCGTGCAACCAATAACTAGTTGACACGTCATAGCGTATGCAATGTAAGAAGGAACTGCCATAAAGACAAATTCAAAATCTGCAAACAGTTACCAAAATCAATTGAACCTCTCTCCCTCCCATTTTCAATCGCTAGAATTCTCTTCGAAGCCAAACCACTGAAATTTCCAGAGTTCAAATCACAATCAGCCATACTTCATAAATCTCCCTGAATCAATATCCATATTCCTCGAATCATTCAAATGGAAGATTGGCGAGTAATCACTGGCATTCAACTCGGAACCAAGTCATTTGAGAAATCCGAAAAGAAGTTCAGAGACATTCTTGAAATTGTGAAGAAAGCTGGATTCTCAGAATGTCTTGAGGAAAGCACTTTCGTATACACCTGAGGCTGGTTAAGGAATTCTACTCAAATGCATTCGTAAATGTCGGAACTCTTTCAACCAAGGTTAAAGGTCGGTCTCTAAAACTAAAATCATCCGATATCAATCGATGCCTAGATTTTCACGACCTAGGGTGAAAAACCTTGATGAGATTGACCTTTGAAAAAGCAAAGGAGATTATGGGGTACCAAAGAAACCCTAGTCTGAAGGACATGAAGAAAAAAAGAGTTTCCATAGGAATTCGAGTTCCTTCTTTGAGATAGTGGGAAAATGTATATGTGTGTAGAGACAACGCACACGACAACATGCTTGACCAGCAGGTTGAAGATTATATACTGCAATAGTTACGAAAGAAGCAAATCAATTTTGGAGCCATCTTGTTCGACCAAATCTCAAATGGATAGAAAAGGTTTGAATTGAAGAAATCTCTGAACAAACCACTTACAAAAATTTTTCATGGAAGGCTACTAAGAATAATGATGAAAAAGAAGCTAGGAAGCAAAATCAAGGATAATGAGGGAGAGCCCTTAAATGTTCACAAAGTAATGTCTCCACAACTGTTCATGAACTAGAAGAAGAATCCCAAGGAAAACAGGAGGCTGACTACTGGGAGCAGCAGCAAGGCCTCTGCAAAGAAGAGGAAGGAAAGAGATTTAGAAAGTTCTAAGTTTGGTGACTCTGAATCAGCGGAAATCACACCAGCCAGAAAGAAATGTAGAGGTGTGAAGAAAACCAAATCTCCACCCAGAAGTCTCTCCATCAAAGACAAGGATGAAGAAGAAAAAGTCGTGACTACTGAATCCACAAAGCGAAGAAACAACAGGCTGCTTCAAGAGTTATTCAAAAAGAAAGGTAAAATGGTAAACAGACAAGTTCCAGTTCCCCAAGGAAGCACATCTGACAAAGAAGAGGATGTAGAGTCAAAGGAAGAGAAGGGAACTGATAATCTCAAGACTGAGTCCCCTGAGAATGGATCCAATGATGAAGGTGAAACTGGATCCATAAAAGAAGATGTAAACTCAGCTGATAAAGAAGAATATGTAGGCCCTATGGCCAACTCTCAGAGTACTCACTTTGAAGTTGAAGAAAAGGCAAAGATGACCCATCCAATGTTCGGATGCAAATGCTCCAACAAGCTCTCATGATGGATCAAATAATGATGAGGTTGAAAAAGAAATATATACCCCTGCTAATGATGAACCTCAAGAAAGTTTGAATGCTGACTCAAAGATCTCAGAGTCTAAAGAAGAAGAAGTATCTGAAACTCCTATTGCTGAACTTCCAACAAGAAGAAAGAGCTACAGACTATTTGCTCAAATTACCTCCAAAAGGAAAAATGATCACTCCAATGTTGTCGTTGAATTGAGTGATGATGAGTCGATATCCACGAGAAGTAAGTGCTAAGGATGGATCCGGTGATGAAGAAGATGAATCGAAAGGAAGATCTTCTTTGAAGAAGATTACGGAAATGAAATGCGATAAGAAGAATTCATGGATGAATCGATGAAAGGAGTAAGCAAAATTCAAGCTCAAAAAGGGAAGAAATGGAGAAAGATTTCAATTTTGCACATCAGGAATCTGACGAACTAGAATACTATCATGTTCTCTCCCAGCCAGAATAAGCAGAAGAATTGTAGTGGAAGTCTTTGATGAGCCACCAGCTGAACCACCAGTAAGATGGATAAGTCAATGAAATGAACAATTTCGAGTTGTAAGAATGACCACAGATGAAGTACTTCACAACTGGAAAAACATGGAATTAGACTACACAACAATATTGTATGACTCTGAAGACCTTCTGATGAGATGGTTCTTCCCGTGGATGCCATGGTTGAAGGCACATACTAATCTTGATGAGAGCTACTTGATTGGTGGTGCTTCTCGGTTTCCAAATCTAGAAATGGTGTCACAAAACTTCCCAAGGGTAAAGAGTTTATTCTGATGATGATCAAAGACCAGACCTCACTACAAAGTCTACTGAGACATCTTTGGCAACCATTATATTCCCTACGATCACAGAATGGGCTCTGACGGAAGAAGAATCATGAGCAAGGACACAATCGTAGAGTCTTTTCCCTCAATTACTAAAAATGATCAAGATCAGGTTGAAGAGCTTCCCTCTGCTCATGCACAAATGTCTAACATACCATCATCCTCCAACAACAATTGGCACTCAACGATTTTTCAGATTCTCAATACTTTCGAAAATCTGTCCAAGGATGAAAATCGTAGAGTCCAATCTAGTGTTCAATAAGAGATTGCCCAACCAGATGACCAAATTCCCACAGAGCAAGAGCTACAAAAGAATTCTGATGAGTTGGTCAAGAAGATGTCTGTCATCACTGAAGAAGCAAAGGTGTTGACAGAAGTAAGAGATAATGCAGTTCAAAGCAGACTCCACGCCGCTGTGTTTGACATATCTCTTAAAGTCAAAGAGAGAGATCAAATCTATCTAAGGATCATGAATGACCAGAAGGAAGAAGCTCTACGAGCACAAAAGGCAAATGAAGAGAAACTCAAAGTCCTCTCCGACAAGATTGACAACATGAATCAGTCCGTCTCCATGCAACTTGAGTTAAGCCAACAAGAACTCAAGATTGAAGTTGGTAACTCCTCCTACATGATGGAGTAGCTTATGTCCAACATGGAGCAGCTCTCTCAAATGATTAATGACAAAAAGGGGGAGAAAAAGAGGCATAGAAAGGGGAAGAAAAAGAGGCACTCTAGAAAGAGCAAGGAGAGGCGAGAGCAAAAGAAGTCGAGAAAGATAAAGAAGAGAAAGCGAGAAGAAAGAGATGGTTCATCGGTGAGGGGAGCCTAATGAGGTGAGGGGGAGCAAGGAGCCTGAACCAGGAAAAGAAGAAAGGAATAACTCTACATCCTAGGGGGAGAAAGGGAGCAGGAGCAAAGGAATCAAACAGATGAATAGCTGATCAACAGACATCCTAGAAGCATACATGGAACCAAAGAGGTACATCTCTAACTCGTTAGGTATGTTCTGGATCCAAGATGTAAAATGTCAGTGTATTAAATTCTACATCATTTTAAATGACATTCATGATTATCTATTTTAGAAATACAGCTTCTCACTGTATATAAGATTCATTCTTAACATGCATATGCACTTATTGTTTTTGTCATAATCAAATAGGGGGAGAATGTCAGGAATAAACATGTGAATGATATTCCTATTTATATATAATTTGATTATGATATATATATATATATATATATATATATGAATATGAAATATATATATGCTTGCATTAAGAAAAATATAAAGTCCTTTGATAGATAATAGAAATATATGTACAAGGACTTAGAATGAACTGATCAAATGTGTTAAGTTGATCCTACATAAGTAAAACAGCTTTGTAAAGTCCTTAAAAAGAAATGATGTACAAGGACTATTAATATAGAAAGATCAAGCATGTTAGGTTGATCTTATGATGTAATAGATAGGCTTGTCTGATCGTCGAGCACTACACGAGAAATCGTGATGCGCGGGGAGAGTCGAGAATAACTAGAGAGAGCTATCGAGGCCGAATCGTAGTCTGTAAGATAGTAGATCTCAGAGTTCGTAGACTGCCAGGAAAGACGAGGAAGGATCGTAGTGTGTCGAGTAGTACTTCCTCGGGCAAGTAGTCTCTTGAGGAAGATATGTTCGAGAATCGTGAGACAAATGACACACTTCTCTGAGTAAACCAAGTATCCGCCAAAGCTTAGTAGAGAATCGTAGACTACACTCAGAGTCGTAGAGTCTACTAATCATACCAGAGACAGAGATCATAGTCGAGCAAGATCAGATGAAGACAACAAGCACAACGACAGAAATCGTAGAGTGTTAAGATCTGATCTCGGAGTCGTAGTGTCTGCACAGCCAAAGCTGAATCGTAGAGTGCAGAAATAAGACCTCAACATATGTGCTCACAATGCCAATGAAAAATCGTAGAGCAAATACGATTCTCAACGAATAAGCACTCCCAGAATATCCAAAGGAATGAAGCCTCTAGTTGGCACTGCATAGATACGTCCCACCTGAAGGAAACCAAAGAGCACTCAACGAATGGCATGCAAGCTAACAGAAGATCTAAGTACCAACCCAATCAGCATCAAGATTGAGTTGTGAAGCCATTCGAGATGAAGTCTTCCACAAGGAGATCAGAAGAAGACTTCACATGGCGACTAAGAAAAGTCGGCAAGTGCGATGGTATCAAGCGAAGACGAAAGACAATGATCTTAGAAGTTACCAAGATCGTAGTGTTTTCGCCAAACAAAGAAAGAACGATGGAGTGCATACGAGAGACATCTTGGATAACCTCACGAAGAACAAGGCTAAAGTGATTAAGCATTGGGTCAGTCCATTGATGATAAGTAAACGAGAGATCACAAGGAGAAAGCGAGCTGGACACGCCACAAATCTGAAGTGTCTTGTTATTCAGAAGGGGCCAGAACAAGAAGTCAAGCCATCAATATCTGAGAGCTGCTGAGGCAAACAGAAGTGTTGAAGCATTGAACAAGATAAGGAAGAGGTGTTCTACATTGAAGATCAAATCAACACTCTTCAAGATCGTAGTGTTGTCTCTACCAGTTAACAAGATACTACGATCAGGTCCATGAAGACATGCATCAGAATCGTAGAGTTTGAATAGCTGAAGACTGAAGCATTGGCAATGGTCCAATCTGAAGGGTAATATTCTGATAAGAGCTAATTTAGAGCATCGATGCAAGGACAACCTCTGATCGAGGAATCAGAAGGTTAAAATAAAGTCGTCGATCTGCCCGAGATATCAAAGTGTCATATCTGACAGGGTTGGTGAAATAGTAGACTGCAGCGTAAGGAAGTCAGAAAAAGATGTCATGTCACATCTGTAGTCTGCACCAAATAACTCGAGATCTGCGAAGAAATTTGAATAGCTTTCAACGGCTACTTTCCAACGGGAAGATTGGGAAGCAGTATAAATCAACAGAGCTTTAAAGATCAAAAGGTACAGATGATTATGAAGTTACAAAATCGCTGAGTTGGTGAATTTTATTGTTAACTCTAAGAGTTCTACTAGAGATCAATAGAACAAGTCTCAATGACAGTGAGACTACAATGGTGGAAGTGAAGCAGCTTTGAAGAAGGAATCAAACAGATTGAAGCTTCACTTAAGAAAGATGAGAATGCCACTGAAGATAGCAGCCAAGCTAAGAGCCGAGAAGGCCAAGAAAATAGCATTTAGGAAAGTGGCTAAGTATAAAGAAGATCAAGAGAGTCACTTTACGAATCACCATGAACCAAAAAATTTGAAAGCCCGAACAAGTGCGAACCATATGTCGCAAAGTATTCAAGAAGGGTTCGAGGGATTGCTAAGTGCTAGACAAAGTCTACTAAAAGCACGAGAGACTTAGTAAACCCAATGGTGATGGTGCATGGTGATACCGGATGAAGATGAAGCGAGAAAGAGTGAAGATCAATTTGCACCAAAGAAGATATGGTCCAAACCCAAAGCGAGAATGCAAAGGACCACACCAAGTCTTAAAGTACAAAAAGATGTTCAGAGCCTAATGTCATCTTAGAAGCTCAGCACCAACAACATCAACAACTACAACAACAAGAAGCCAGGGCCTGAGGGGTCCTTGTCCGAAGGGACTAAATGAAGTTCCAAGCCTGCTAGGCTTGAAGAGTTCCTAGGGAACTAGAGAAGTTCCAAGGCTGTTGGCCTTGAAGAGTTCTTAGTGAACTGAAGTCCCAAGGCTGCTGGCCTTGAAAGAATCTTAGTGATTCAGGGTGCTGCCCTTCCTTAGTGGAAATCTCACTAGTTGAAAGAAGAAGAGTGGATTAGGAGCTTGAGTCTCTGAACCACTTAAAACCCCTTGTGTCTTTTACTTTATGTCATTTACATTATGTACATTAACTGCTATAATTGCTATGTATGTTATAACTGCTTACCACTGAACTAACTCTACGAACAATGTATATATGATTATGAATATATCAATGAAGGGGATCTTTTACTTATTCCGCTGTGCTTGAAAAGATTCTTAAGTTTGTCACATGCTAAATTATTAGCAAATACAAAATAAATCAGAAAAAGTATTGAAATTAAAAAGAATTTATTCAACCCCCCCCCCCTTCTAGATCTATTGTGTCTACTGGGAACTAACAACCTTTACTCATCAATGAAGAGAACGTGCAACACGGTAAGCGAATGTTCCTCCATAAACAACACCACCGATCGGAGACGATGAACAGCGGAATGTTTAGAAGCTTTTTGCGATTCATGCAAAATCGAGATGAGGAGACTTCGTGTACAAAATACAGGTGGAAATGATAGCAACGCACGGTTTGTCACAGCCAAATAGTTCAAAGAGTTGGGACCACTAGAATTCTGGGGAAAGCCGGATCCGATTAAGGCGGAGACGTGGGTCAAGCAAATTACCAAGATATTCGATGTCTTGGGATGCATGGAGGAACAGAAGGTTCCATTCGCTACCTTTATGTTCCGTAATGCGACAGATTACTGGTGGGAATCTATGAAGCGTACCCATCCAGCCACACTCAGCATGTCTTGGGAGACATTTCAGAAAGTGTTTAATGACAAGTACTTTCCTGAAAGTATTCGTCATATGAAGGAGGTGGAATTTATTAGATTGGAACAGAATAACATGACGGTGTCCCAATACGAGGCGAAGTTCACGGAGTTATCCAGGTTTGCACCTCATTTGGTGGAGAATGAGGAACCTATGACGCGGATGTTTCTGAGAGGTTTAAAACCGGACATACGTCAATATCTTATTTCTCATTAATTTTCTCTCTATTCAGATGTTGTCAACAGTTCTCAATTATTAGAGTGAGATAACGAGTACGTTCAAATAGAGGGACCACAACGAGTCATCTGGGGTGATAGCGATCATCGAACAACGATAACCAGCGGAGAAAGAAAAATACAGAAAAAAAGCGACAACCACTCTGGTGGTAATCATGGCCATGAAAGTAGAAGAAGCGCGTCAGGGGGAGATTTTAAAAAGGGGAGATTCAATAATGACAATGTGAAGACGTCAGCACCAGCAACAACTGGTTCTAAGGGAGGAGAACGACCACCAGTCGGATGCTATAAATCTGCGGAAAGAAGCGACATATCATTGAAACCGCCCACAACAGTTCAAGGTATACTATAATTATGGAAAGGAAGGACATATCGCTCGAGATTGTACGGTAGCAAAACCAAGTCCAGCGGGGATGGTGACTCAAAAGTTTGTCCCAGAAAAGTCAAAGTCAACGGTTCCTGGAAGAGAGTTTGTCGTGACTGGTCAAAATACGAGGAACCCAAACGAGGTGATTATTGGTCGGAAAATCGATCACTAAACATGCGCAAGTATACACGGTCTAACAAGTAATACAGTGATAAGTAGAGTTTCGTACCCACGAGGAACTATCACTAATATTTACCAAATACCGACTTTATATCGCTAAAGTCTTATTCGAATAGCAATAAATGAAAGAGTGATTAATCAAAGCATAACTAATTATCACAGCAAGTAAATGGATAACGAATGGTAATCTAAGGAATAACAAGCTAAGGTTACAACTTCACCCCACTCAGGCATTCTGTCGAACACCTGGCATGCTATGTTTCGTCAAACTAGCTACCCTTCTCTCTATGGTCTAAATGGTCATGACAATTTGTCAACCGAGAACACACAAGTGCTCATACACCTCGGTCGAGGTATGTACGAACATATCCTTTCCAGATCCACCCGATAGGGAATAGAACAGAAAAGAACGCCCAAGCAAGATACAATCCTACAAATGTCTAGGTGAATTAGACAAAACAAGGATTTAAGCATAAGCTCTCAATTAGGTCGTAAGTGGTGCACAGATATATGTCTATTCTACGCATAACTTATGCAGTCAAAACCAACAATCACATGCCAATATATTCAGGTGTAAATCTATAATTCTTCTGTCGATATCATGTAAATTACCAAAATCATCGCTAATGTCTTAGCGAGAATCATTAAGTATAAATATATCGAATCAAATCATATGGTGCCAACCAAAGAGATAAGACAGTCAATTTAAATAACAAATGGTTCCATTATAACCTTAGAGCAAATATTCAGTTCGTAGCTATTGAATAAAATACAAGTAGCAATCAAGACAACATTTATGAATTACAAAATCAGAGAAAAAAAATAGATAAGAAGAAACTCTGTCAAAGCCCTTCAATCTCTAAGCATTCTGCTCGAATTATGCTCTCCAATCCGTGTAGCTCATTGCTCTTGATGCTCCAAAGAAACCCAAAATTCTCCCAAATCTAGCTAATCTATATTTATAAACATTTATCTAAAAGAAAGTAAGAGAAATTATAAAAGAAATCTAAACAAATCCTAAGCTAAATTACTAAGGAATATGATGATATCTCTTCCTCTCTATATGATATCTGTTGTCTAGCCTCCCTCTTTTCCTTATATCAGCCTCCCTTCCTTTTTTAGGTCAAAAATCACTTCTCTCTGCTCAGGCACCGGGGTGGTGGCACCACTACCCCCCACCAAGTCAGAAGTTATCACAGAATACCACACATTAAAATCGGGGGACACGGAGCTCGTCTTTATGCGAGTGTGAGACCCCAGATTTTATCAATAAAGATTTAAATTTTGTCGAAATAATTTTTAATATTATGGTGTGAATTTGAGATAATATTATAGTTGTGGGTAGTATTTATAAATTTTGCAAAGTATGCAAGTGGTTATATTATATTCGATTGGTCTGGGAATATTCGATTTAGCGAGGAATATTAAATAACTACTAATCAATCATTGGTGGACCCTACAAATTATTATCGGGATTGAAAGAAAACAAAAAAATATTTTATTGAAATAACGGCGGAAGTTTTACCGTTGATCTTGTTGAACTACTTTCGGTAAAGTAAAAATGAATACGTGTTGTTGTTGCATAAGAAAGACACGGTATTGATTATTGATGCTTATGTGAGAAGTCACTCAGTTTGATTCCATTATTGTCGATTAATAATATGAATTATTATAGCAATAATGACGCTTTTATTTTATTCAGATTATTAACGTAATAAAATAGAAACATCTTTTATATAAAATGTAATACTTTATTAAAGTTATTCTATAAATAAAATATATTATATTTTATTATGCATAGTGTTGCATAGTATTTTGCATAGTGTTTGTATAGTAAAATGTTTTTATATAAATAGAATATATTATATTTTATTTAAAAGATTTTGCTTTAAATATGGACCGTCAAATTAAAGTAAATCAATACGGACTACATTCATGGATTAATTACTATGCATTCTATTTTCCTATAAATAGAAGCTCATTCCTTCATTATTTTCTTTACGAATTCAATTGAAAAACTAGAGAGAGAAATTATAGAGAAGCTATAGAGAAAATCTATAGAGAAAGAAGAAAAGTATTCTGCTACTTCACTTTGATAATATTCATTTCTTTTCTAAGGTAGGAAATATTATTTGTTGTACCCTTAAGGGGTGTTATTCTTTCTTATTCATGAAGAGAACTTACATTATTCCATTCATTATTATTCATTTGGAATAACTTTGTAAAAGTGGCATACCCTATACATAACTTCGATCACGCTGCATACCCTATACTTGGTGAAATCCTTATATTATTTCATTCTTATTTATTACATTGGAATAACTTTGTATCATGCTGAATCCCCTATACTTGGTGATCTTCTTCTCATTATTCCATTCTTTATTATTACATTGGAATATCCATGCGTGTGTTTTACACCGGACTTAGTTCCATTGTTTATTATTCGCATTTATTATTACATTGGAATATCCATGCGTGTGTTTTTACACCGGACCTAGTTCCATTGTTTATTATTCAAAGATTTATTATTATGTTGGATCATCACAGCTTGTGTAATTTCACGACTGGTTCCGTTATTATTATTACATTGGAATAACTCCATCATGCTACCGCATGAATGGTGATTTCTTTTGTTATTCCATTCTTTATTATACCCAGTTGGTTAAAACTTTGACTTCTATACTCCATGAAATTAGTAGAATATCCTTGATATTTGCGTTTCATCCAAAGATCTTTTCATGGAAATATTCTTCCGATCATTCTTGAATTTTACTCTACAAAACAAGATCTTGTTGACAATTTGGGCGTTACTAATTCACGGATAAAATAATTCTTGAACTTGTTTTATTGAATTATTATGTCATTGTCATCATCCTCATGATATATTATGTTATCTTTGGCTTACGTGCATAAATGAACTTAGTATGATTATGACCGAGGATCATTCGGTATAATCATGGCTTGTTATAAATGATGTGATAAAAGTCCTCGGTGGCACATAATGCACGTTGATGGATAGTTTTTGGTATGATTATGACCGGGGGTGATTCGGTATAGTCATGACCATTGATAATTTGATGAAAATCCTTGACCGTGGTACATGAATGATTAGATATTGTGGTTTATTCATTAAACTGAGTCTTAGTGATAAAAATTTATGAAAATTTTTTTAAAACCTAAAAGATAGTAGACTTTATTTTCTACTTGACTCTTTTAATGGATTGCATATTCATTGCAGCTTAAACTAGTTGTCTATTGTATTTTATCGGTTTAACATTGTTGAAGACTATTGATAATTTATTCTCGCATTATCTTAGTCATAATATTTCTTCTTGGGCTAGTTGAGCTCACCCTTTTCTTTCACCGTTTCTCTTCGAAATGAGAACATAGCCGGGGGACGAGTCGGGAAGCGGAGTAATGGTCCGGAGGATAGCATTAGTAGTCCTCACTATTCCGTGTGAAATAGTGTGATAATAGTAGTAATGAGGACTCCTTTTGAGTTTGTATAATATCTAGTAGACAATATTTGTATTCAAACTCACGATTTATGTCGTATTATACACAGCAGCTTATATTAGTAAGTTGTATTTGAATTTATGTACCATGTAAGTGGCGACCCAAGATGGGTGACGTATACCTAATTTTGGGGGCGTCATAGTTGGTATCAGAGCTTAGGGATATGATCCCAGGCTAAGATGTGAGACTAGAACTAGGAGGGGAGAGATAGAGAATTCCTTCGCTAGTATGACCTACCTAAGTTTATTTGGTATTTGATTGGTCGGTCAGAGTATAGTGATAATATGTTGCATGTCAATTAACCCTTATTTTGTGGCAGTGTTTGAAAATGGCATCCAAGAATGTTGAGAATAGCAATGGAGCACGTAAGACCGTTGATTCTCTGATCAATAATCGGAGACAATGTGCAACAGGATGGCGATAATCCTCCTGTAAACAACAACACCGATCAATTGATGAACGCAGCGGTATGTTTAAGAGGTTTTAGAATTCATGCAACATCGGTGAAAGCGACTTACATCCAAAACGTAGGTGGAAACACGGAAAACTCTCGGGCGATCCACCGCTAAACAATTCAAGGAGCTGGGACCACCGGAGTTTAAGGGAGAGCCAAAACCACTTACGGCGGAAACATGGATAAAGTAGATTACCAAGATATTTGATGTCTTGGGATGCTCCGAGAGCAAAAAGGTTCCCTTTGCCGCGCTTTTATGTTGCGCGCGGAGAGGCGATTCTTGGTGGGAATCGGTAAAAACGTACTCAACTTCTTTGTCTTGAAGATATCTTGGGAGAAGTTCGAGAGTCGTTTCAACGACAAATACTTTCCTGAAAGTATTCGCCACATGAAGGAGGTGGAGTTTATCAAGTTGGAACAAAACAATATGACCGTGTCGCAATACGAGGCAAAATTTGCGGAGTTATCACGATTTGTGTCCCACTTGGTGGATAATAAAGAGAGAATGGCGCGAATGTTTTTAAGAGGTTTGAAGCCGGAGATACGTCAACATCTTATTTCTCATAAACTGTGTTTGTATTCAGATGTTGTAAATAGGGCTCAGTTAGTGGAGCGCGATAACGAGTCAACGCTGACTAAAAGAGAGCGTAAATGGTAAAATTATAATACCAAATGGAGTAGTCATCGAGCGGTGACAACAAGCGTGGAGGAATCAACAGGCCGATATGGTAACCACTTGGTGGTAATCGAAATTCAAAGCAATAAGAATGGACATTTCAAGAAAAGGAGATTCAACAATGATGGAAAGACGCGTCGACCAAAGACCCGTTGTTAAGGAAGGAGAAAGACCATCTATCATATGCTTCAAATGCGGAGAGAGGACACATCGGTCCGAATCAAGGCGCCATGTCAAATCAAAAGCATGTTATAATTGTGGAAGAGAAGGTCACTTAGCTCGATTTTTTTCGTTTCAAGACAAATTCAACTAGGATGGAGGCACCAAAGGTTGTCCCAGCACAAACCAAAGCTCGATAGTTTAAGAGAGAGCGTTTTTTTCTCATGACGAGGAACCCAATAAAATTATCACGGTAAGTTAATCATAAGCTCTTGCGAAGTCTATACCGTGTTAGATACCGCCTACCCACTCTTTTATTTCACCTAGTTGTGTTCAACGTTTAAATTTGACTCCAAAGAAGTTAAACTTTGACTTATTGGTTGAAACTTCGTTAGTAGGAGCCTTCGTTACCGCTACTATTTTTAAATCTTGTTTGATTCAAATAAACATTTTCACGTTACTTGTCGATCTTATCTTTTTGAAAATACTTGCCTTTGATGTGATTTTAGGAATCAATTGGTTAACTACTCATCATGCTTTTGGTAAGGTTGTTAGCTTTTATATTCATAACCAACCTGTTGTGCGAATTCAAGTAAACAAACTACAAAATTCAATTATTGTCATATGAAGCCATAAGTAAAGAGCCCCGAACCTTTCGTTGTTGACTTCCTTGTGTGGAATGCACCGAAGCCAGACTTTCTGTAGGCGACATCGTGAATGAAGATGGCAAGTTTATAGGTATCATGGTGAGGTGCTATCTAGGTTAAGGGATAGAAGTCACAGTTGGTATCAATGTGACGTACTATCCAAGTCTTGGATGAGAGTCACAGTTTTGAATGATATTTCTATTATTAATAAATTTCTTGACGTATTCTTGAAGACTTTCTAGCCTACCATAGAGCGTGAAATCGAATTTTGTATTGACCCCAGTACAAAACCCATTTCTTAAACCCTCAAATATTTCTTCAACTAAAATGAACAGTTTACGTGGTTTATGATGAAAGTCATAATAAAAGCATTGGACTAATGAAAATTATAGGTATACGTGGTATTAGTAAGTGTTATGATGAGTTATGTTGGTTAGTATGTGAAAACATGAAAGTTTCTTAAAAATCACAAAGAGTTGAAAATCAGATTTTGGTGAAAAACGTAACATGAAATTCAATTGACCATATCTCCTATTATATTTTGAATTTTTGAGTGTGGTCAAGTCCTAGAGTTAGATCTATGAGTTACCTAACTAATCCAAGTGGAATTACAGGAAAAGGTGTTGTAGATTTTTGTGTGGACTGATTTTAGCAAAGGAGTGCAAAGCTGCAAAAACCGAAAAAGCTGCTGCCATGATTTTAGTGGGGCTGTTTCGGCCACTTAAATTATGAGAAAAATTCTGGCCTTTTGGGACATGAAGGTATATGGTATAAAGTACCTCCTGTCCAAAAATGAGCTCATTCTGACTTAAAATGAGCAAGTTATGACTATTTCAATATTTAGGTTTTTCAAGCAAAAATGCTATAACCGGAGTTCTATAACTCAAGCGACCATGAAATTTAAACTAGAAGCTCACGTTAACATGTGTAAGGTCCTGCCAAGATTTGGGAATTTTGGAGTTAAACTTGAGGTAGCTAATTTCTTAAGGAATTAATTAGAAATTGATTTTTGAAAATAGTAAATGAATTTTAAAAATTCGAGAAAATATATTTTCATTATGGGACTATATTATGCTAAATCCCAAAAAAGAAATATTTTTGGGACTGATTTAGTATTTTTCATGAAAATAGTTTAGTTACTGAACATATGAGTTAAATATGTTATATGAAGTAACAAAAGTTGAAAATAGGATTTTATGGCTAGAGAATCCTATATAGTTTATGCATATTTTTTTTGAGGATTTGATAATTGGTGATGATATCTTATGAGTATGGCATTTTGAATGATTAAATGCATTATATGGTAAAGCGTAAACAATTGAGATAAATTGTTTATAAATTTAAGAAGTGATGAAAATATTGTTATAATATTAATGATATTAGATTATGAGATTATTAAGTGATTGATAACATGGGGATATTCTTGAATCCTGGATAAATTATAAATGTTTAATATTTATCATTTATCTCATTTGATTGATTCTTTATATCATTATCCTCATGCTTATATTATGTTGAAAGTCATCTGTGGCCTGTAGTGCATAGATGGACTTGGTATGATTATGACCAGGGATTGTTCGGTATAATCATAACCGTAATTGAAAACACGATTATCTTTGCACGTAGTGCATGGATAATTTGTGGTCGTGATACTAATGAATACACGATTATCTTTGGCCGTAGTGCATGGATAATTCGTGGTCGTGATACTAATGAATACACGATTATCTTTGGCACGTAGTGCATGGATAATTTGTGGTCGTGATACTAATGAATACACGATTATCTTTGGCACGTAGTGCATTGATAATTTGTGGTCGTGATACTAATGAATACACGATTATCTTTGGCACGTAGTGCATGGATAATTTGTGGTCGTGATACTAATGAATACACGATTATCTTTGGCCGTAGTACATGGATAATTCGTGGTCGTGATACTAATGAATACACGATTATCTTTGGCCATAGGGCATGGATAATTTGTGGTCGTGATACTAATGAATACATGATTATCTTTGGCCGTAGTGCATGGATAATTTGTGGTCGTGATACTAATGAATACACGATTATCTTTGGTAGTAGTGCATGGATAATTCGTGGTCGTGATACTAATGAATATCCTTGGCACATAGTGCGGGGATGATTCGATGATATGGATTAATTATTGAAATGAGTCTCGTGAATGAAATATTAATTCATGGATGTGGTAAAAGTCATCTTTGGTCAGTAGTGCATTGATAGACTTGGTATGATTATGACCACGGATTATTCGGTATAATCATGATCAGATTGAAAACACGAATATCCTTGGCCATGAGTGCATGGATAATTCGTGATCATGATACTATTAAGTCAAAGTCTCAAATTATTGGTTTTACTGATTGTATATCTTTAGCTTTGTAGTGCAAAGATGAATTGTTAATGAATATCTTTGGCGGATTGCGAAGATGAATTTAATATTTTTAACGATAAAGGTATTCAAGGTATCCTCACCTCTTTATCATATCAGGTACGTACCCTAATTTCGAGGGCGAAATTCCATAAGCAGAGGAGATTGTGAGACCCCAGATTTTATCAAAAAAGATTTAAATTTTGTCGAAATAATTTTTAATATTATGGTGTGAATTTGAGATAATTTTATAGTTGTGGGTAGTATTTATAAATTTTGCAAAGTATGCAAGTGGTTATATTATATTCGATTGGTCGGGGAATATTCGATTTAGCAGGGAATATTCGTACAACGGCTCAATCATTGGTGGATCCCACAACAGAATTATTGTCGGATTGAGAAAACGACAAAAATATTTTTTTGAAATAACGGCGGAAGTTTTACTGGTTGATCTTGTTGAACTACTTCGGTAGTAAAGTACAATGAATACGTGTGGTTGCATAGTAGCACACAAGATATTGATTATTGATGCTTATGTGAGAAGTCACCAGGTTTGATTCCATTATTGTCGATTAATAATATGAATTATTATAGAGATAATGACGTTTTGTTTTATTCAGTATTATTAACGTAATAAAATGTAAACATCTTTTATATAAAAATGAATACTTTATTAAAGTTATTCTATAAATAAAATATATTATATTTTATTATGCATAGTGTTGCATAGTGTTTTGCATAGTGTTTGCATAGTAAAATGTTTTTATATAAATAGAATATATTATATTTTATTTAAAAGATTTTGCTTTAAATATGGATGATCGATTAAAAGTAAATCAATCTGAACTGTTCATGGATTAATTACTATGCATTCTATTTTCCTATAAATAGAAGCTCATTCCTTCATTATTTATTACGAATTCACTGAAACTCTAGAGAGAGAAATTATAGAGAGAAGCTATAGAGAGAAAATCTATATAGAGAAAGAAGAAAAGTATTCTGCTACTTCACTTTGCCAATATTCAGTTCTTCTAAGGTAGGGAATATTATTTGTTGTACCCTTAAGGGGTGTTATTCTTTCTTATTCATGAAGAGAACTTCTGTTATTCCATTCATTATTATTCTGTTGGAATAACCTGTAAAAGTGGCATACCCTATACATAACCTATATACGCGGCATACCCTATACTTGGTGAAATCCTTATATTATTCCATTCTTATTTATTCTGCTGGAATAACTTGTATACGCTAATCCCCTATACTTGGTGATCTTCTTCATTATTCCATTCTTTATTATTATTCTGGAATATCCGTCATGTGTGTTTTACACCTCGACACAGTTCCATTGTTTATTATTCAAAGATTTATTATTCTCATTGGATCATCGTATGGATTGTGAATTTCACGACTGGTTCCGTTATTATTATTACATTGGAATAACTTTATACATCTGGCAAGTACTGCATGCATGGTGATTTCTTTTGTTATTCCATTCTTTATTATACCTAGTTGGTTAAAACTTTGACTTCTATACTCCATAAAATTAGTAGAATATCCTTGATATTTGCGTTTCATCCAGTATCTTTTCATGGAAATATTCTTCTGATCATTCTTGAATTTTACTCCACAAAACAATATCTTGTTGACAATTTGGGCGTTACTAATTCTCGGATAAAATAATTCTTGAACTTGTTTTATTGAATTATTATGTCATTGTCATCATCCTCATGATATATTATGTTATCTTTGGCTTACGTGCATAGATGAACTTAGTATGATTATTGAAAGTATTATGCATACAAGCCAATCATGTATGATGATAAAGCATATACTGTGTAATCAATCTTATTTATTTATTAATAAAAGAATTATTTATTAAAGGCATTTATTATCTACATGGTCTTTGTTTTAATAATATGTGATAAACCCATAGTTTTAAGCAACGCTTTTAGAATAATGATGATGATCATTCTAATGAGATCTAAATTCTTAGAAAGCTTAAAACTAAAATAGTTCCCAATCATTGGATTACTAAATTGGGGATTAGTGAATCCGGATAGATTGGTACATACGTTGCTTTTGCTCATTGGATGAGGATGATTGATCTCATGATCATTTGTGTGGAGACACTAAAGCAGTATGTAGGTGCTTATTAGAGAATAAGTTCAATTGAACGTGACTCGCTAAGGAATACCTAATGGAGTTTTACTTACTGTCGATAGGAATTTCTATAGTGATAGTAGTACAAATGATCCTTAGACTTGAGATCATCATAGTATCTTATATATAATGAATTACACTTTGACTTATTCCTTAAGACTCTTAGAGTATATCAAAGGGTATGCTTGGGTGTAATAAGTTATATATGAAGATAATGAATGATCAATAAAGAATCTACCACTTCTAGTAAAAAGGAGAGATATCCTATGTGATTCGATAAATGACAACCCAGGAATCCTTGGCCAAGGTGGAATGAAATTAGAAAGTAGTTTCTAACTTGCATTCATTAGGAGTTGTTCATTTAGGAATCGAAATACATATAATTAAATAAAATAAGACTTGACGAAGAATTCCATGTCTTATATTTAATTGGGACATTGTATATGGTGGGAAGGATTGAATTGTGCGGTAACTATTTACTCAAAGGTTCTTTTATGATTAATGTTGAAATCTATATTATCTGGAAAGTCGTTGATCGCTAGGGAGGCTTATCCCTATTGTAGAATAAATATTATTTAAATTATTTATTTAATTTATTTATTTAAATGAGATTAGAATTGTTCTAATTGATTTATTCACAACCGGTTTAATATGGAGAACCTAAAGGGTCACACCATAAAAGGAAGAATAATTATTTAAGAAGTTAATGGCATAATTGTAATAATATGTTAAGTATATTTAATTTAATCTATGGTGATAGAATAAATTAAATAGCTTAATATTATTATTTAATATTTTAGAAATATTAAATATAAATTAATAAGAGGAGTCTTATTAATATTATTATAATTATTATTATTTTAATTTCTAAAAGGTTTAGGAATTAATTTAATATAAGTACTCTCATTTATTCCTAATTGGATTAGGAAAAAAATTAGTTAAAGGAGTTTAACTAATTACCCCTAATAGGATTAGGGAGCACATTTAATTAAAAGAGTTTAATTATATAAATAATACCTTATTTTAATTAAAATAGGGGTTATACGATGATATCTTTATAAGAGGAGTCTTATATTAGATATCTAAGATAATGTAATTCCTAGATTTTGAGAGTCGCCTTTTTCTTATACGAGATAGGAAAAACTAGGGTTTGAGCCAACATCCCTTCTTCTTGAAAAATTCCTCTTTCTTGGTGGATCACCTATAGAGGCCATACACTTGGGTGGCTTACATTAATCAAAGGAAGGAATCTACCCGGAGATTCAAGGAGATCATGAGAAGTAGGAGGTGAACTCGTGCACGAGGAAGCTCGTTTCTACAAGGGTATGATTTCATAATTTCTTATTCTTCGTTTAATTAATAATATGCATAAAGGATGATCCGGGTAATTGGTTTGTGAAAAATTTTAAAATCTGATTTTATTTCGCTTCCGCTAAATTTTGCAATTTGATTGCTACTTTGATTTTCACAAAACCTAACAATTATGACCAGGGATCATTCGGTATAATCATGGCTTGTTATAAATGATGTGATAAAAGTCCTCGATGGGCTTCAGAATGCGATGATGGATAGTTTTGGTATGATTATGACCGGGGGTGATTCGGTATAGTCATGACCATTGATAATTTGATGAAAATCCTTGACCGTGGTACATGGATGATTAGATATTGTGGTTTATTCATTAAACTGAGTCTTAGTGATAAAAATTTATTAAAAAATTTTTTAAACCTAAAAGATAGTAGACTTTATTTTCTACTTGACTCTTTTAATGGATTGCATATTCATTATGCAGCTTAAACCGGTTGTCTATTGTATTTTATCGGTTTAACATTGTTGAAGACTATTGATAATTTATTACGCATTATCTTAGTCATAATATTTCTTCTTGGGCTAGTTGAGCTCACCTTTCTTTCAATTGTTCTCTTCGTGAAATGAGAACATAGCCGGGACGAGTCCTGGAGAAGCGGAGTAATGGTCCGCAGGATAGCATTAGTAGTCCTCACTATTCAGCGAAATAGTGTGATAATAGTAGTAATGAGGACTCCTTTTGAGTTTGTATAATATCTAGTAGACAATATTTGTATTCAAACTCACGCTTTATGTCGTATTGTATACCGACGCTTATATTAGTAAGTTGTATTTGAATTTATGTACCATGTAAGTGGCGACCGAAGATGGGTGACGTATACCTAATTTTGGGGGCGTCACAGCGAGCTTAATAAGCAACAGTGACGCCACGGCGTGAAGGTGATGTCAGCGAGGCCCATGGGGTGGCGCTGCGGCGTGGCCAATAAGCTTGGCTTTGATGCCGCGACGCGGCTATGTAGAATTTGACCATTTTGCCCCTTTAAAGCTAGAAAAGTACTGTAAAGCTCTGCAATACATCAGTTAGGCACAATAACACTATAAACATATAAAACTACATAAAAACTATGAATTCAGGCAAGTATTTAAGTCATAAAGTATCTGATTCGCGGGTATAAATTCCACTCATCAAATACCCGCAAACTTAAGTCTTTGTTTGTCCTCGAGCAAACTATCTAATACACATTAACAAAAGTAAAACACATGCGAAGGAAAAAAAATAAATTGTAATATAGCATCATGGCCTCAAAGCATAAAGCTACTCTCAGAGAATAGGACAAACACAAATATGAATAAGGGTTCATTCAATTTCAAGCATAAGACTGTATTTGATCCATTCTATGTGTGTGTGTGGAGACCAACCGTCATAACTAATTATAGCTTCAAAATAAGTTCGCACAGTCGATTGTTAATATAAATATGCACACTCCACAACTTAAACATTCAACAAGCATTAAGAATAAGACACAAGTGCAGTAACGGATCAAAAGACTCTAGCATGAAGACTACAAAACTTGGCTCGAACAGTCCTTAATTACCTTAGGCTAAACAGAACTACCCATTAATGAGCTTTTGATCAGTGCCTCCCAAACCAGATGGCTTTAGGGCACTAGGTGTAGAACACCCCTAAGAATCTAGTAACTCGAGTAGCAAAGGCCACACAATCAACATAAGCCAAATTAGACTTTACGAGCACCGAAGATTATTAGGCGAGTGCATTTTATGCTCCATCTCAATATCGGTCCTGCGTTTATGGGCGAGTGCATTTTACGCTCTATCTCGACCCACCGCAAGACTTTCGATATTCAATCTTCAATAACAATTTATTCTCTTTTATTTATTATTTGTTTTTTTAAATATCTAAACATGCACGAATCCAAAATCCACAACTGTAAAAACGTCTACTCCTTTTATTACCTTGGAAAAATGAAAATTTATAAGAGTGAACAAATGCTCAAAGCAATAAACACGCAAACTAAATTTTGAAAAAAATTACTAGTAACACAGTTGGTCGGTGCTTGCTAGAAGGACAGATCAATAACAGTCTAAACTTATCAATTGAAAACCCCCTAACTCATACATACATGACACGACTCTAAGAGATAGACCATAAAACTTGGTGCTTGTCATCAGCCATAATCAAAAAATAATGATAACTATAACACCCTCAGCTCAAAATAGGGTGAAAAAGGTCATTCATATGGCACAAGCATCTAATCTGTATAAGCCCAAAAAAGATGGCTATAAACCACAATCATGCTAAAAATAATCAAAGCATTAATAAATAAAACCAAAAATTAGTTCATGGCATCCATAATGAAAAAATTCAAACATAATCCCGCAGTTCAAAAATGACTGCACCACAAAACTGATAACAAAAACATAATAAAGTACTAAAGTCTGGCAACCTAACATGGCAGTATGAAAAATAAACAGATTAAAGCCAAAAACACCCCCAAACTTGAGGTGAGCAATGCCCTCATTGCTAAACATAAAGCAATTATATACAAGAGGGCTTCCCTGGAGATCGCTCACACAGCAGCGGCATCGGCTTCATCCTCCTTAGTTGTGTCCTAATCAGCTTCGGCGGGCGGTGATGGTGGAGGGTAAGGTGGGAAGACAGGAGGCTCTGGAAACTGGTATGGCGTGAACTCAGTGTTCTCACCACAATAGTTAGAGTAGATGCTCTGCATAGTGTTCACCGGCTCAGCCTGGTACTGCATCGCTATCTCCCGGCTCTGAGCCACAGCTGCGATGTGCCTCCGTTGCCTTTGTGCCCCGGCGTCCTGTTTCTGATGCAGCAGGGTGAGGGATGCCATGATGTCTGCCAAAAGGCCATGTGCAGCTGGGCCGGCGTCTGCAGCGGCGTTTGAAGGCTCGGCCTCTGATGTAGGAGGTGGCATTCTAGGTGGCCCGTATACCTCGCCTCTGGCATGAGATTCTACCCCGTCCCACTCATAGTAGTGTTTGATAGTCAGGTGGTCAATGACTGTCATCGGTAGCGAGGCTATCTCCTCGGACCCCCACAGGATACCTTCGTGCTTGCACAATGTAGTGATCAATGATGGATGAGGAAGCCCAGCAGCAATGGTACTTTTGATTGCCTTCCGAATGGAGTCATGAATGAGCACACCAATATCCACATGTAGGCCCGTGACAATGGTGAATAGTAGGATCACCCTATCCTTAGTCACGTCACTCAAATGATGGGTTGAGATCATGTTGGCACAAATGAAGCCAAACCACGCCTTCTCGTAGCGACTGAGTGCCGAAGACGAGAAATTGCTCTTTTCCCCCATGTAATCATTTTTCTTCCACTCAGTCCCGGGTTTGCAAAGCCGCCTAATGATATCATCAAGATCATAACTATGGAGTTCCGACTGCATGTAATCATTACCCGCATAGTTGGGCGTTTTGAACAAGGCATTGATGGCCTGACTACTGTACGCCACTTACTTCCCCCAAACTTGAACAACAGCAGGGCCTTCCGGATTGGCGTTGGCATAGAACTCCCGAACCACAGAAACAACAGCTGACATAGACTGTTTTGTGAAGTTAAACCATTTTTGCTCCAGTATCATGGTGTTTAGCTCACCATCTTTCTTGTCCGGCCTGAACCCCCGCTCAGGAATCAGATTGCGTGAGCCGAAAGAACTTTTGTACCTTTTCCAGGCCTCCTCATTGATAAACTTGGCCTTATCCCAATCCGTGGGTTGTGGTGCGGCGTACGAAGAAGACCCACCGACACTGAGACGCTGCCTCTTTGGTGCCATGTCAAAATTTCAGTCGAGTTGATGCAAAAACAGTCTTAAACAATGCCCAAACTTCACCCAAACTTAGGCCAAGTAGACCCAAGCAATAGCCAATGCCAAACAGCCCCAAAACAGTTAAGTTCTTCTCTTAGGAATTTTATCAAACACTTTAGGTGCGTTCTTCAAAACCAATTTGGCAGCCTTTGTTTGTTATTGCTCTATCCAGATTTCCGGAAGCGGAAATCACCCAATCAAACAGAAGAAGAACCCAACAAGAACTTGCACAAATATACTCCACCAATTGAACGAAATCTTAAAAATACCTCGAAGGAGAAAAACCTAGTTGAGAATTTGTGTGGGCATTCACTCTGATAGGCACTTATAGGTGACTTCTTAGATTTGGCTTGGTAATTATCAGATGCTTAAGGGTTTTTGATTTCCACACGATCAACTGTCAAGGGCGTTTAGGGCTGTGAGGCGATGGTTGGGGCACTTGCTGCCTAATTTCTGAGAAAATGGGATGTAAAGTGGCCAACACTGCTTCTTAAACAATTTGTTTAAAAAACAAGGACACGCTATCGGCATGTGCACATGAAAGCTATTCTTCATTACTCGGCCTACTGGCGGGGAGTTAGCGATGGTGAGCAATTTACGGTGGCGGCGTGGCGCAGGTCCTCTTTGTTGGATGGCGCTGCGGCACGGATTAACAGAAGGCATGACAAGCTCATGGCATCGCGGCGCGAGATTCAGCACAGTGGTTGGTGCCGTGGCGCGAGATGCAATTTCTGAGATTTCTTATCTGTTATCTGCACATTTCAAGGTAACAATAAAAACTACCCTACAAAGGTTAACATACATTACTAAAAACTTCATAAACATTATTGTAATATACACTACATCATACTAAATATGCCGCATGCAGATGATAGACACAAAAGCATTAATGCACAATCTGGCAGCTATGTTAACAACCTAAACGAACCGACACAAAATAAACTAGACATAGGTAAGGAAAACAGATAAAATTTATACCGAGATGGGGGTGCCTCCCCACCAAGCGCTTGTTTTAAAGTCGTCGGCTTGACTATATTGATGCCGTTCAATCCGGCTCATAAGCAAAAATGACCTTTTCATGCCGCCTATTCGTCATTTCTTTTAAATTTTTGGCCGACAAAGGTGATTTGCCATTCTTCTATCCTTCATCCATCCAGTCATCATTCGGAACAAAGAATCGCTCGCCACTGGAATTATCCACTAATTCACCGATTTCATTAAGTTGAAAGTGTTCCTTATGCTCTTTTGGGCCCTCTAGGATTTTCACAGTCGGGAGCGTGGTTTCTAATTGTGGATCAGTAATGACTATACAACCACTGTTTCTCCATTTGTCTTCAACTTCAGAGTCCACAGAGTGGTTAGTTTGCACTATGACATCTCCCTCAACAACTGTGCTAGACTCGCCGCATTTTCCTTGCATATCCACCGTGCAATACTCTATTGCTTCATCGTCGAGATCAAGTAAGACCGGAAGATTACCTTGCGGTGAATTTGTGATGGCATTGATGAGTTGACCCAATTGATTCTCAAGGCTGTGCAATGCGTCTTCTTGGCTTGCCATCCAAATCTCATTTCTTTTGATAAAGATGGTGAGAAGCTCTTCAAGCCGGTTCTCTTCTTCACGTGTTGAGGACTCAGAAAAGTTCTCGTTCGGCTGAGATGTCAACTCATAATGCGGCGGAGACTGATATGCAAACTGAGAGGCATGATTCAGATCATGATATAGCTCTTGACTGTAGTCCCAAGAGTTTGGATAGTCCTGGCAGTTTGGATGATAGGAGATCGGTTCAAAGTCAGCTCGCTCCTGATAGTAGGCATTCTGAGTGGACTGACACTCAAAATTGTCAGAAAACCTCAAGGCATTGGCAATTTGAACTTGCAATTTCTCGAGTCCTTCTTCCGAGCTTGGTGGCGTCGTCCACTCATAAGGCCATTGATAACATTGATCGTCCATAATCTGTAAACTTAAAAATAAAAGAAAGGAAGATAAAATAAATAAAAGAAATAGATATATATACGTTCTAAGTAAGATTAAATTGATTGAAATCAATATTGGACACTATTAGAATAATAGTTCCCCGGTAACGGCGCCAAAAACTTATTGGTCAAAAAACCGATCACTAAACACGCGCAAGTATACACGGTCTAACAAGTAATACAGTGATAAGTAGAGTGTCGTACCCACGAGGAACTATCACTAATATTTACCAAATACCGACTTTGTATCGCTAAAGTCTTATTCGAACAGCAATAAATGAAAGAGTGATTAATTTAAGCATAACTAATTATCACAACAAGTAATGGATAACGAATGGTAATCTAAGGAATAAGAAGCTAAGGTTACAACTTCACCCCACTCAGGCATTCTATCGAACACTTGGCGTGCTATGTTTCATCAAACTAGTTACCCTTCTCTCTATGGTCTAAATGGTCACAACAATTTGTCGACCGAGAACACACAAGTGCTCATACACCTCGGTCGAGGTATTTAAGACTCTATGTCCTAGACTTCAAAGGGAGTTGGGATAAGTATTTACCATTGGTGGAATTCTCCTACAACAATAGTTATCAGGCAAGTATAGGTGTGGCTCCATTTGAAGCATTATATGGACGAAAGTGTCGCTCTCCAATATGTTGGGATGAGGTGGGTGAAGCAACATTGTTGGGACCCGAGTTGGTATGTATGACTACGAAAAAGATCCAAATGATTCGACAACGTATACAAATGACACAAGATCGACAAAAGAGTTATGCGGATCTTCATCGAAAGGACGTGGAATTTAGTATTGGGGATCATGTATTGTTGCGTGTTGCTCCATGGAAGGGAGTTACAAGATTTGGGAAGAGAGGAAAGCTCAATCCATGATTTATTGGTCCATTTCATATTCTTGACCGAGTAGGAAATGTGGCCTATAGACTCGCGTTACCTCCAAGCATGTCTCGTCTTCATAATGTTTTTCATATATCTGTGCTTCGTAAATATGTGAAAGACCCGAACCACGTTATTGAGTTAGAAACAGAAGAGATAGCCGAAGACTTAACGTACGAGGAGGTACCTGTCAAGAACTTGGATAGGAAAGAGCATGTCTTACGTACAAAGGTCATACCACAAGTCAAAGTTTTGTGGATGAACCATGCTATAGAGTAAATGACCTAGGAGTTGGAAACGGAAATAAAAGTGAGGTATCCTCACCTTTTCGAAACACCAGGTACGTACGTCAATTTCGAGGACGAAATTTCATAAGGAGGGGAGGTTGTAAGACCCCAACTTATTATTAATGAAATTGAATTTTCTCTATTTATTATTTTGAAATAGTAAGGGTTGATTTGATTAATGTGGTTAGTTATGGGTAAAATCATAAA
The DNA here is from genome assembly GCA_020205615.1 of Panax quinquefolius. NCBI lineage: Eukaryota > Viridiplantae > Streptophyta > Magnoliopsida > Apiales > Araliaceae > Panax > Panax quinquefolius. The sequence continues at coordinate 85,602,144 of CM035168.1, forward strand.
ATATTTTAAATAAGAAAGTGGTTGTAAAATATTCATTGTTGTGGGGAATATTCATTTGGTCATGGAATATTCTTCTTTGTCAGAATATTCATACGTACGGCCAGCAAATTTGTATGGGCCCCATAACTTGAAAAACGATTGGATGAAGAAAATGACAAGTATAAGTTGTTTATAAATAATTGCAGTAGTTATTCTGCTATTATCTTTGTTGAAATACTTGGTGGTTAAAACACGATGCTTACCGCGATATTGCACCAATTATTGATTCTTACGTGAAGGCACTACTCAATAATTGTTACGTGTAATTCTTCGCTCAATATTTTATTTTATTGATTCAATAATTGCTATGTTGATATTTTATATTATTTTGTTTCAATAATTGTTACTACACAGTATTTTCCTTTATCAAATTAATAATTCATATTATTTAAATAATATTATTAGATAGCATTATTGGCAATGTCTATAAAGTTCTGTCTAAGGAGAGGTTTGGTCACCTAATTGTGTGCCAGTAAGGAGAAAAACCTTATTGGAAAGCCCCCTCTTTCCTGGGAACTGCCTAGTTGTCAGTATTGTGATTCTGTAATATTAATTGTGAATAATTAATTATTGATTTATATGATGAGGAAAATATTCATTTTATGTGGATATATAGATAGAGAAATTTTTTAATGTGACAATTGTTGAAAATAAATATTTTATCTTTTTCTGATAAAATAATTCATTTAAATATATTATTATATTATAATAATATAATAATGGTGATATCTTTACAATGAATGTGGGATATATGAATAAATGAGGAGGAAGAGTATTTTTGTTACAATAAATGTTAAAAACATGTTAAACATGTCGGTGGACCCCATTTCTTGACTGAAATTTGATTATAGCCTGCAAAATCGTCCGTATGTGGATTTTGGTCAATTTCTGTTTGGAATTTGGAAAAACTTTCTTCTGCAAAGTTGTAGAGAATTAAATTTCCTATGGAATGGACATAAGATTTAAATTTTTCTGATAAAAGAGCTATTTATTATGAATTATTGAACTTTCGAAGTTCTGGAATAATTGTTTTTTTAAAGTTTTAAATTCTTTTTAAAAGAACAATGTTTTTTACACTTGGGTGGGCGCCGCATGAGTGGTAAACATGTTGATTCAGTTTTCTTGGTGTGCATAGGAAATTTATATAATTATATTAATATTTTATTAAATTTTCTGCTTTGGTGTTCTAAGCAATTTCCTATAAATAGGGTGCTTAGGTTAGAATTGAAAATCACATCAGAAACTGAAATCTTCTCTCTCTATATTATCGAGCGTATTGTTGTGAGTATTTTGATACTTTGAGTGTTGTTATACGGTGCAAGTTCCCTTCAGCATTATATCTAGTATTCTAGTCAGAAGTACTGTCTTTTCGAGGTAAGGGATGTTATTTTTTTTATAAATGATATTATTTCTTCTAATATCATTATGTCAGAATATTGGTAAGATTTTTCTTGTGAAAGTCTTGTCTTTTAGTGTTGGGGTTACTATTCACGTATACGGCACTATTCACGTATACGACACTATTCACGAATACGGCACTATTCACAGAAAAATTAAATTTTCAATTTTTTTCCCAAAATATCTATTATTGATACTAGCTTTGATTGTATCCATGTTTTGATCATTCTTGATTTTTACTCCACTATGGTTATTTATGAAGTATTTTTCAACTTGGACTGTTTAAAGTACGAATCCTTAATATTTGTTCTTTTGTTTCACTGGATTCGTTTTCTTTAAAATATTTTTCATCATCCTCGGTCTTAAATGATGATATTACTGAATATCTTTGGCATGTAGTGCAGAGATGGTTGAATTTCTTATGAATATCTTTGGCCCGTAGTGCAAAGATGTACAGGTGTTGAGATGAACATGACCAACTGTTGAATATCTTTGGCCTGTAGTGCAAAGATGAATATTTGATTTGAGATTTTTATTGATTGATGTTATAGGGATAAAATATTGATGATGGACTTTTAAATTCATAGATAATAGTAGACTTCATTCTCTACGTAACTCTTCTATGAATTATTATTTCTGCTGCGAATATTGATTTGAAACTTATTGTCGATTATATTCTATCAAATTTTTCCCTATTGAGGACTAATGATAATTTGTTCTATATTATCTTAGTCATAATATTCTTTACTGGGCTAGTTGAGCTCACCCTTTTCCTTTTTGTTCTATTTTTCTTCTCAGGAGGCGAGAATGTAGCGAGTACTAGTCGGGGTATGGAATGAAGGTTCTAGAATGTCGTTTTAGTAGTCCTCACTATTTTGTAAAATAGTGTATCAATAATTTTAATGAGTACTTATTTGAGTGTTGATATTGTCTAGAAGACAATATTTATTTTTAAACTCACAGTTTATGTGTTGTCGTATTTTTCACGACAATTGTATTAATAAAGTTGTAGTTATTTTTGTACCATGTATTTGGTGACTCAGAATGTGTGTTGTATACCTATTTTGGGGGCGTCACAAACATTGTTGAAGACTAATGATAATTTATTCTGCATTATCTTAGTCATAATATTTCTTACTAGGCTAGTTGAGCTCACCCTTTGCTTTCATTGTTCTCTTCAGGAAATGAGAATATAGCTGGGACTAGTCGGGGAACGGAGTGACGATCCAGATGATAGCATTAGTAGTCCTCACTATTCTGTTAAATAGTATGATAATAAATGTAATGAGGACTCCATTGAGTGTGGATATTGTCTAGATGACAATATTTGTATTAAAACTCACAGCATATGTTTTGTCGTATTTTACACGACTGTTGTATAATTAAGTTGTATTTGAATTTTGTACCATGTATTTGGCGACTCAAGATGGGTGATGTATACCTATTTTGGGGGCGTCACAACATATGTTAGAAAGGAAACAACAGAACCACCATTAAAGATGGAATAACTAATATTAATTGACAAACAAGAAGACAAAGAAAGAATTAAAATTAAAGAATAAATCCTAATTTAAAAGACAACAATCTACATATCAAATTAAAAATTAAATTGCAATAATGAATCGAGAGATGAATTTACCACATTAATTAAGTTGAGTCGTGGTCCTCGTGGAAACATTGGCATCATTAGTAGCAAGGCTCAACTTGGAAATTGCTGAAAATGAAAAAAAATAATTAAACACATTATTTTTATAAATTGTTTTATTAGTTCAATAAAATAAACATAAAAAATAATTATTACCACACTTAAGTTTATCGACAAAGTCGTTATCTTCCTCCACATCAATGCAATTCTTCTTTTTAATCCAATCTTGAGCACATATGAGAGCTTCCACCATATTAGGAGACAAATGAACTTCTAAATGAATCAAGAATGCCCCCCGTGCTAAATGTGAATTCAAGCAACAAGAGAAATGGGAATAGCCAACACATCACGCAGGCAATACGTGCAAGGATGGGGAATCTTGCACTATTAGCTTTCCACCACACCAAAATATCGAAAGACTCGTCGACTTCTTCTGCATCTTCACTTAAATATTTGTCCAACTCTGATTTTTCTCCAAGTATCACTCCGGTCCGACGCTTTTTGAACTTATCCATAAGTCTATTTGTATTTTTGAATTCCATTGAATTAGAACCTTGGGATGACAGGTTACTTAAACTTGATGTGCCACTTAGCCCACTTTCTTGAGTTGAATACTTTTTTTGTACTCATTAAACAAATCTTCCATTGCTTTCTTCACACCATCGGCAATCTTTATCCCCGTGGCCCTATTACTTGCTTGATATTCTAAATCCCTATCTTCATTATCAATATCAAAATGAAGATCTACTCCCATACCCTCCAACGGATCTTCAACTTCAATTTCATCATCTCCATACATTTCGTCTAAACCAAATTGAACAAAACTCAACTTAGACCGAGGATCAAGCACAGCGGGAATATACAACAACATATTCATCTTTTTAACATTTCCCTAATACTTATCATATTTTCTTTTCATTGCCTTGGCCATTTGTTTCAATTCTCTATCATTGCTTCTTTTCCACTCACTCAAAATAATATAAGTTTCACTTATTTCATGAAATGCATTATTTGATGTGAAATAAGATGAGCCCGAAATACGCACAGTGAGATTATAAAAATGTTCTAAGAATCTCACAAACAATTTAGCCCTATTCCAGTCCGAGTCCGTTGGAATATCTTGGCCCCCATCTCTTTTACAAAGCCACGATCTTCAAATCCAAATCGATCAAAAGCTTTTTTGTACTTTAAGGCCGAACTTAACATCAAGTAAGTAGAGTTCCATCTAGTTGGACAATCTAGACTGAAGCCTTTCTTGTCTTGAATACCACAATACTCAATACAGTCCTTAAATGACTTGACCCTAGCCGGGGATTGTTTTGCATACTTCACTTCACGCCTAACATTCTCAACAAATTTCTCAAAATCAACTTCAACCCATCATTCACAACAAGATTAATAATGTGAGCTATACATCTCATGCGAATGAACTTACCACCCAAGACATTGGTTTTCCAAGATGTACATCTCTCTCTCAAGTAAGCAGCTGCCGTATCATTTGAGCTAGCATTATCTATAGTGAGTGTCATAACTTTAAAAAATCCCCACTCTTTTAGATAAGACTCAACCATTTCCCCAATGTCCTTCCCCTTATGACTTGTGATGGTTCAAAAATTTAAGATTTTCTTATGCAATTTCCAATTTTCATCAATAAAATGGGCAGTAACACACATATAATTCAAGCGTTAATTGGAAGTCCAAGAATCAGTAGTGAGGCAAGCACGTTCATAATTTTTTCTAAGGAATGTTTTCAGCTTAATTTTCTCATTATCATACAAACGAATGCAATCTCTAACAAATGTAAAACGTGAAGGCAACTGAAACCTAGGACATGCAGCTTGCATAAGACGTTTAAAACCATCTTTCTCAACATGTTTGAAAGGAAGCTCATCTACAATAAGATAGTAAGTAACGGCTGCCCTAAAAACTTCTTGGTCAAGCCTCCAAGTGGTGAGTGTACCCTCACATGCCCCTCCTTCCCTCCCCCTCACCCTTACCCTCACCCTCTTTAATTCCTACAAGTTGGGGTTGAGCTTTATCCATGTTGATGAGATTTTTTTTACAAGTTTTAAAGTGATTTCTTAAAGCATTAATGTCATTTGAAGATGAATCAGCAGCTAATTCTTTTCCACAATAAGTACACTTACCTTTGATGACATTACCATCATTATCTTTAACTGGAATGAAGTGCCCCTCAGTCCACACCTTGGATCTAGGCGCCATCCTCTTTCTTTGCGCTTTTTATATTTTCGATTGTCCCGTACTCTTTGAACTTGTCTCTATATTGGGGTGGGGGTGGGGTGGGGGTGGGGGTGGGGTGGAACAACAACACCCCCTCTTTTCATGTTCAATTGCATCAAGGTTATCAAGGTCAGGTTCGTTTGTATCATCCACCATATGCAAATCATTTAAAATACTTCTTGACATCGTCTGAAAATTTCAAACAAATTACATTAACAACAAAAGTTTAAAAAGTTTACATCAATCAAAAACATCAAGCAATAAGTATATAAGCAATAAGTTGGCCATATCAGTAATTCATAGCAGTATTTCCATTGCCACAGAGTGGACTGCATAAAAGCCACAGACTCCATTGGGGTTCGTTAGCATTCCAGATTTTAATGTTAAACACATAATTTGTATCTTTACATTGTACACCAATCCATATCAAGTTAGTTATGTTATAATCAACTAAAAGGACTGTAACAATAATTGTGTAATAATAGCATAAGTATTAATGTTTCTTGGGCCAGTTAAATTTTGCTCTATGTTCTAGGCGTTGCTTTTATGTTGTTATTTTTGTATACTTCCTCTTGAGATATTAATATATTTATAGTTGAATGGCATGTGTCTTTAGGTTTATCAAGAATAAGGAGGATATATTTACATCTTTATTTCAATTAATAGGAAATTAAAACGGAACAGTGCAAATATCAGAAAGTTCAATACGTAACCATTCGACAAAACAATGATATAAAACTTTCTAGCATCTAGTCATGGTTTATAACAAACATCTATCAATAAAAAATGTTCAATAACCATTTCATCTTTTGATCCAATATTGCTCAAGTAATAATATGCATAGCAAACATGTAATGGAGAATTTCCAAATACAAGGTAAAGCATTCATTTCATAACAAAAAAGACTTTGTAGCGATGTATTCTATTCATTCTTATACATGAAAAGATTGTAAAAGTGATAACAACGTCTCTTCTATATGAACATTATAAAACTATTAATTCTTTCATAAGTATTAATAGTTTTTTCCTACTAAAAACTGCAAATTTTGTCAAATCTCTATAGCTTATCCAAAGATCTGTAAGAATAAACTAAAAGCTCAGAAATCTGAAGAAAAAAATTACAAACTGGACTAAAAATTCTACTAAAAAATTCAATCAAGATTGACTCAATTCAATTCTAAACAGATACTTTGAGTCTTTGACCCTCAAATTCTAAACAGATACTCAATTCTATCAACTGTAACTTGGTGTTAATTTCGAGATATGAAATGTTATTAACCTTCTCCCTCAGTCCCTCTATATCTAATTTATTTATATACACCCCTATATAAGTATATAAATTATATTCACTACACAGTTTTGCACAAAAAAAATTATAAATTATAAATTAGGTTTGCAGTTTTGCACAAAAAGGGTATCTCCTCATTACCAAATTCCAACCAATTTCAAACATCCAAAATTCGAGTAAGAACTTACTTTCAAAATTCGAGTTCGCGAGTTCGAGAGTTCAGGTCTTCGTCTAATCGTCACTTCTAGATTGACGGATGAGTGATGATAACCCATGAAGAGCCACCGAAGGCGGTGAGGGAGGCGATGCCGTCGGCCGATGGGAGATTGAGACTTAAGAGTTCGAGATCTAGGTTTGGGATGAAAGATTGAGACTTGAGGGTTTGAGATCTGGCCTCTGGGTTTAGGAATTGAGAGAATGAGATTATGAGAGTTACAACTTACGACTTCAGACTCAGAGTGGGCTCCTGCGATTCATATTATTATTTTAAGTAGAGCAACTATTTGTTCAGTATTCGGTTAAACCAAATAACTTAAAAGTAAAACCCATATAAAATAATCGAAACTCCTAAAAATTTTTGGATATAACCGAATTATTAGAAAATTTCGGTTAAATTATTACGGTTCGGTTCGGTAATTCGGTTATACCCGTTTTTTGCTCAGTCCTAGTTGTAGTTGTTTTCTGTACCGTGTATTTGGCGACTCAGAATTGGTTGTGTGGACCGATTTTGGCGGCGTCATTAATCGTTTAACAAATTAATCATCCAAAGAAATTAACGGTTAACTTAATCACAAACACAAATTAACTGCCCAAAGAAAGAAAGTAACTTAACAAAGAACATCCAACATAAAGTTTAAAAATACAAAGACAGAATAAGCCAACAAATTAATCATCCCTTAAGACCTTAACAAAGTTATGACTTAACAAAGCAATATGAAGCAACAAGCCAACATGAATTTATTCTACTAGCGAAAGCAAAGAAAAGACTAGCGGCGATTGTGCTTGTAATAATAGCCAACAACCAACACTAAAAGCCAACAACCACATGAAACAAAGAACAACCAACAAAGATTCTCAAAGAACAACCTTTAATGCAATAATAACAACATGAACATGGAACACAAGATCCTGTACATCACATGCCCAAACAAGAAAAGGGAAGAAGTATATAATAAGATCCAACACCTTAGAATGTTTAAAAAAACTGGAATACACATAAATTGTTTGTTGGATTATGGTAGATCAACCATTTATATTCATTATGTAGCATTGAGATACTATCAAACATGGAAAACATTTAGTAAATACTTGAATTTGGGAAGCTAAGCCATATATTTCTTTTCTTGGAAATGTTTTAGGTTGAATTACAAAACAATCAATTCATGAATATCAAATTCTTGAAATCCTTGTCTGTGACATAATGATTGCAGGATTACTAATAACATTACTGAACTACACAAATTTAGCTACAAACTACTAAACATGAAAACTGTAGGATGTAAACTATGATAAAGGTTTTTTATAACAATCAAATCTAGTAACAACGATACAATAAAAAATGCAGCTAAGAAATCTTATAGCTCGTGATTATTGAAGCAATTCAAAGAGACAATAATTTATCAAGTGTTTAGTTTAAGGAATTCAAGAAATATAAGGCGAAATTGAAGTTGGCACAAGCACATAAAACCAAATTTGGTTCAGCTAGAAACATCACATCATCAACACTTCATGTGATCAAATATGATTAAGTGCAAGTTTCCTTCGGCTTTACATCCGATATTCCGATTAGAAAATATTGTTATTTTGAGGTAAGGGATGTTATTTTCTTCGTAAATAATATTATTTTCTTCAATATCATTATGCCGAAATATTGATATGAATTATATTGTGGAATTTTTACATGTTTATGTCGGGGTTACTATTCACGATACTCATGACTATTCACGATACTCAAGACTATTCACGAATCACTGACTATTCAATAGAAAAGTGAAATTCTCTTCTTTGTCCCAGATGTCTATTATGGTTACTATCTTTGATTGTATCCATGTTTTTTATCTTTATTCTTGAATTTTACTCCATTATGGTTTATTATGGAGTATTTTTAAATTTGAGTTATCTAAAGTGTGAATCTCTAAACTTTATCCTTTTATCTCACTGGATTTATTCTCTAAAATGTTTTTCATCATCCTCAGTCCTTAATGGTGATACTTGATGAATATCTTTGGCCTGTAGTGAAAAGATGTATGATTACTTGATGAATATCTTTGGCCCATAGTGCAAAGATGAACAAGTGTTGAGATGAACATGACCAACTGGTGATACAAATGAATATCTTTGGCCCGTAGTGCAAAGATGAATATTTAATTCAAGATATATATTGATTGATGTTACAGGGATAAAACATTGATGATGGACTTTTAAATTCATAGATGATAGTAGATTTCATTCTCTACTTAACTCTTCTAATGAATTGTTGTTTCCGCTGCAATTGTTGATCTAAAACTTGTTGTCTATTATACACTACTAGAAATTCAACATATAGCGACGGGCTATAGCGACGGTTGGGGCGGAAGCGTCGCTATAGGAGTATATAGCGACGGTCAATTTCTGACCGTCGGTGTAGGGAGTTTTTTTTGGGATGGGTCATTACCGGTCTTTAGCTTGGGCGCATACAAATCCCGAGCTTCTATTTTTCCCCCAAATCATTAGCCCCAAACATTCAGTCGTTCGTCTCATCTCGAACGAATCTCAACATTTCAGTCGATCGTCTCACCATCTCAGTCGATTGAATCTCCTCTCTCACCATCTTAGTCGCGAATCTCCTTTCTCACCATCTCAATCGCGAATCTCCTCTCTCACCATCTCGGTCGATCGAATCGACAACATGGGCGACTAGAGGTGCTTCTAGTAGTATTAAAGTGTGTAGAGGTGCTTAGAGGTGCTTCGTTAGTATCGTGAGTAGTAAGCTTCAATCAAATGGCGGTTCCATTTTCTACTTTGGTAACCAAAACCCTAAATCTCAACCAAAATCTCTATTTTTCTATTTTTCTATTTTTCTTTTACTCGCTCTTATTAATTAACATTGTTCGTTGTTGCGATTGAATGTTGGTTCATTTTCAAGTACTCGAACCCTCTTACCGACCCATATAATTTGCCCTACAAAGCTTAAAAATCGACATTGCTTCGAAAAAATGTTGTATCCTTATCATCCTCGAGTTTCTTCTCCGGCATATCATTGTGTGTCCTTCCCTCACTCCATCACAGAGAAAAGCCATTACTTCTTGGCTCTGTCCAGAGCCATGGCAGCAGTATGTGTTGCTCTAGTTTCTAATCGTAACAATTTTCATTTTAATTTCTATATAGCTATTGGTTCACTTGGTTATACCAAAGATGTTGCAAATGAATTTATTTGCTTATTCGGCGGTGGGTTTTATTTATACTTACTTATTTTTCCTTTTTTCCCTGGCATTTTAGTGTGTAATAATTATGAGAACCTTGTGAACAAGTTTGACTATTCTGGCAAGCATAACATATAAACAATATTGTTTTCAGGCTGTGTATCATCCTAGAAATTACTATTTGCTGCATCTCGATCTTGATGCTTCGGATGCTGAGAGAATTGAGCTTGCAAAGTATATCAAATCAGAGTCAATAATGAAAAATGTGATGGTGATCGATGTTTAATCAAACTTTACCTATAAGGGTCCTACGATGATTGCTGTCAGACGCTTCATGCCGCTAAGGTATTGTTAAAGCGCACTAAAGATTGGGATCGGTTTATTAATCTTAGTGCTTTGATTATCCTCTCATGCCCAAAGATGGTTAGTTGTTTTTCATGCACTAGTTTTGGTGTTTAATTGATGGTTCATGGTTGAATATTCAGAATTTGGTATATATTTGGTTTTTGATTAAATATGTTTGGTATGTTCCTATTAAAGTATAGATGTGTTTTAAAATTGTTAGTTTATCTTGCAATTGCATATAATTGAGTTAAGTAGTTTAAACACAATTTAATGGATTCAACTTTATACTTGATGGTGGTGTAGATAATGGAGGGTAGACCTTTGAGGTTGGAACGTGTTGGGCTTCATCAATTGCAACCATGAAATACTTGTTTATTTGTATTTATTTATTGGTTTTTATGTTGCAGGGCATGCTTTGGAACTACAAAATACTGCCATGCATGGCTGAGGAATGTGGTATGATTCTTTAACAAATTAATGGTAGGATCTTGGCCTATTGCTTTTGTGCTTCTCTTAATGCTATTATTTATGTCCAAATTTCGCAAAAATCCGTATTGTCTCAGACTTGCATGAAATTGGTACACAAGAAGATAGTTTCGATGAGGATGAAATAATATCAACATACACAAGGTATTGTATGGTGCATTCAACACCGGCCTATTTCCCTTTCTTGATTACATGTTATCTGAGGTCTGTATAAGGAAATACATGAGCATCTAACCACCACACTGAACCTAATTGATAATGTGACGGACGGTCAATTCTTTAGTTCTAAAATATTCTTCAAAACTTATGCTTTATGTTGTAAACAATCAGAAAGTTTTGCATTTGGTATATTATGAGGGTTTTTTCGAAGTGTTGAAAATAAAAAGCTTCATTCTACAGTTCCTCTTATATTGTAATTGTTTACTATAGTTAATGCATTTCAAATTTTTTATATGCATGTATATTAACTTGAGTTTTTTGGAGGTAGTTGAATTTGTTGAAGGTATCACATAATTCGAGCTTTGACGAAAATTGGCGTCTATTCATGTTAGGCATATATAACCATGCCTAGAAATTTTTAGTCATCATATATTCTTGTGTACTAAAAAAAATTAAGGAACCCTTTGTTTTTGGTTTCTCTCTAGTTAATTGTAATGATTCTGAAGAGGGAAGCGCAACAAATTAGTGTTGTTATTTGAGCAATATGCAGCGGCTAATCTTTCAAATTGTCAACATGAAATAATTAGGGAGTTTGACCTAAAAATGGCTGCTCGTGGAGTTATGCTTCCTATTATCTAAATTAGCTTTCTCATCTAGACTCAATTTCTCTTCTTTTTAGCCATATTTTAACAGTAATATATTCTTGTGTGTTCTGAAAAAACAATGGTTGCCTTGATTAGAATCCTCTGTTGACCATTTATTGTCTGGCTAATTAACTTACGTAGTTATTTTAAAGGAGTAGAGTTCAACAAATTACTGGTGCTACAATTGATATGCAACGTCGTTCGTGGAATGTATTACCACCGCTTCTTGAGATGAATTTTGCAATAATAGCTACACTTCCTCGTGAACAACTATTAGTAAAAGCGCAACAAATGTGAGATTTTTACATCGATCTTTTGTTCTCTAGGTTTTCTTTTTCTCAATAAAATCAATAGTTTACTTCGTCGTGGATTCTACGTGATTGTTCTCTAATATGTAAGTTATTTTTCTCAATAGAAATCAATAGTTTACCTCGATCGTGGATACTATGTGTGATTGTTCACTAATATATAAGAAGTGTGTTACGCTTTCAAATTGTTTTTGTAAAAATGTGTTCGGCTTTATATGCGGGACATTGAAATCTGCTACGATAATATCTTGGGCTCATCTGTGCAGCGGACTCCAACCAGAAGTAGTGTAAGAGGCTCTCCACGAAATAGTAGCTCTGGGAGATCTGTGGGTCTTCCTGCAAAGACATCTTGGTACAACTTTGATTACTCAATCCTTGTTTTATTTTGAGCACGGTTCTTAAAATTTTAATGTTTTTCGTGGAATGCGTGCCTCAAATAGCCGACCACAATGCAAGTATGGCGAGTTCAAATGGACCTTCTAAGCGTAAATCGACGCATGTAGTGCTTCACTAGCATTTTCAATCTGCGATGTGAGCCCACTCAGTCTCTATATTGCACTACGATTCGGGAAAGAAGTGTGATGAAGAAGTCCGCACAACTACAGAGAAAGGTAAATTGGAGCCAGTGGAATCATTATACTTTATATGGATGCGAGATCATCAAGAACTCCATCCGATACTTCTACCATGATTGGACATTCTGCTTTCTTCGATTATAAATAGCCGCTTATCTACACCACCATTGAAGTATAAAGTTGAATCCATTAATGTGCCCGTCAATTTAATGAAATCATTTGATCTTGCTGAGCAGTCTTGTGGTATTGGTCCTACTTAACTCAATTTATAATTGCATATAATCATTTGATCTTGCAATTGCATCTAATTGAGTTAAGTAGTTTAAATACAATTAAATATAATCATTTGATCTTGCAATTGCATATAATTGCAGTATAATTGAGTTAAAGTATAGATGTGTTTTAAAATTGTTAGTTTAAGATTGTAAAAGTTATTAGTTTAGTAGTTTGGTATAATAATGATCATCATATTTGGGGAGATGAATTATTCAACTATTATATTATAATGTTGTAATGTGAATGATTTTAAATTATGTATATAATATTTTGTATATTTTATTTTATATTGTATTTGTGTTTGTTGAATAAATTTGCATTATTAATTTTTTTTTTAAATATAAAAAGGCTATAGCGACGGCCATCGATCGTAGCTATAGTGTTATATAAAACATGCTATAAGCGACGATCGTCGTAGCGTCGCTATGAACTATATACACGATTTGGTCATGACTTTATAGCGACGATCGTGGCCACGACCGTCGCTATAAACTAAAAAACCCGTCGCTAAAAGTTTTACCGACGGCTTCTATAGCGACGATCGCCTACCGTCGCTTAAACCTTTAGCGACGGTCTTTTAGCCTATAATGACGGTCTTCGGCGTGAATCGTAGCTATAGGTCGATTTTTTAGTAGTGATATTCTATCAGATTTTTCCCTGTTGAAGACTAAGGATAATTTGTTGTATATTATCGTAGTCATAATATTCTTTTATCGGGCTAGTTGAGCTCACCCTTTTCCTTTTTGTTCCATTTTCTTCTCGTGAGCGAGAAACATAGCATGAAACCGATCGGGTATAGAGTGATGGTCCTAGATAGTTGTTTTAGTCATCCCTCACTATTTTTGTAAAATAGTGCATCAATAATTGTAATGAGGACTTTATTTGGGTGTGGATATTGTCTATAAAACAATATTGTATTTAAACTCACAGTATGTGTTGTCGTATTTTGTACGACAAATATATTAATAAAGTTGTAGTTGTTTTCTGTACCATGTATTTGGCGACTCAAAATGGGTGATGTATACCTATTTTGGGGGCGTCACAGTTGGTATCAAAGCTTAGGGATATGGTCTCTAGTGGAGATCAGGGAATAGAACTAGGAGGGGAGAGACAAGTAAATCCTTCGCTAGTGTGTCCTACCTAAGCTTATTTGTTGGTTGGTCATAATATAGGAATATTATGTGATATGTTAATTTGTGTAATTAACCCTTATTTTATGGCAGTTTTTAAGAATGGCAGCTGAGAACGTTAACAATGGAGTGTATGAGACTGTGGAACAACCTTTAATCACCAACCAAGAGAACGTGCAACAGGAAGGCAATATTCCTCCTGTAAACAACACTATGGAGCAAACTATGAATGATGGAATGTTTAGAAGCTTTTTGCAGTTCATGCAAAATCAGATGAGGGAGACTTGTTACAAAATACGAGTGGAAATGATAGCAACGTGCGGTTTGTCACAGCCAAGCAGTTCAAGGAGTTGGGACCACCAGATTTCTAGGGAAAGCCGGATCCGATTAAGGCGGAAACATGGGTCAAGCAAATTACCAAGATATTCGATGTCTTGGGATGCACGAAAGAACAAAAGGTTCCATTCGCCACCTTTATGTTCCGTGGTGAGGCAGATTACTGGTGGGAATCTGTGAAGTGTACCCAGCCAGCCGCACTCAACATGTCTTGGGAAAGATTTCAGAAATTGTTCAATGACAAGTACTTTCCTAAAAGTATTCGTCATATAAAGGAGGTAGAGTTTATTAGATTGGAACAGAACAACATGATGGTGTCCCAATACGAGGCGAAGTTCGCAGAGTTATCCAGGTTCGCACCTCATTTGGTAGAGAATGAGGAACGTATGACGCAGATGTTTCTGAGAGGTCTAAAACCCGAGATTCGTCAATACCTTATCTCTCACAAATTTTCTATGTATTCAGATGTTGTTAACAGGGCTCAATTATTAGAGCGAGATAGTGAGTATGTTCAACCAAGCGACCACGACTAGGGTCATACCGGTGACAGCAGTCATCGGAGCGATGATAACCAGCGAGGAGGGAAAAATACGGACAAAAGCGGTAACCACTCGGGTGGTAATCATGGCCATGATAATAGGAGAGGTGGGTAAAGTGGAAATTTCAAAAAGAGGAGATTTAACAATGATGGCAAGACATCAGCAGCAGCACCATCAACAAGTTCTAAGGGAGGAGAACGACCGCCAGTTAGATGCTACAGATGCGGAGAGGAGGGACACATAAGTCCAAACTGTTCACAGCCTTTTAAGGTGTGTTTCAATTGTGGAAAAGATGGTCATATAGCCCAATTTTGTCCGGTAGCGAAGTCAAGTCCAGCCAGGAAAGCGGCACCAAATGCGACTACTGACAAAACAAAGCCGGTGGTTCAAGGGAGGGCATTTGTCATGACTGGCCAAAACGCGAGAAACCCAAACGAGGTGATCACGGGTAAGCTAATCTTGAACTCTTGCAGAGTTTATACCTTACAAGATACCGGTTCTACCCATTCTTCTATCTCTCCTGCCTGTGCTCAACATTTAAACTTGACTCCGGAGAAATTAGACTTTGACTTATCTATGGAGACTCCGTTAGGAGAAACCTTTATCACATCTACTGTTTATAAATCTTGCTTGAACCAAGTGGGCACAATCATATTACCTGTTGATCTTATCTCTTTAAAGATACTTGAATTTGATGTGATTTTAGGGATTGATTGGTTGACTACTCATCATGCCAAAATTGATTGTTTTCGCAAGGTTGTTAGTTTTCATATTCCTAACCAACCTATTATACGAATTCAAGCAACTAAACCACTAAAATCAGTCATTGTCATATCAAGCCATAAAGCTATTCGGTAATTGAAAAACACATGTCAAGCTTTCTTAGCCCATATTATGGACTTGAACAAAAACACGTCAGATTTGAATAATATTTCTATTGTTAGTGAATTTCCTGACGTATTTCATGAAGAACTTCCTGGTCTACCCCCAGAACGTGAAGTTGAATTCTTTATTGATCTTGAACCGGGTACAAAGCCCATTTCTAAAACCCCATATCGAATGGCTCCTATTGAACTTCAAGAGTTAAAAGTCCAACTACATGAATTGTTAGACATCAGTTTCATTCATCCTAGTACATCTCCTTGGGGTGCTCCTATTTTATTCTTAAAGAAGAAAGACGGAAGTATGCGACTTTGTATTGACTACCAGAAATTGAACCATGTCACCATCAAGAATAGTTATCCCCTACCTCGTATTGATGACCTGTTCGACCAGTTACAAGGAGCACAATTCTTTTCAAAGATCGATCTTCATTCTGGATATCATCAGCTGAAGATTAAAACTAAGGATATTCCGAAAACGGCCTTCAGAACTCGGTACGGGCATTATGAATTCTTAGTCATGTCTTTTGGATTGACTAATGCTCCTGCTGCATTCATGGATATGATGAACTGTGTATTAAAGGAATATTTAGATCAGTTCTTTGTTGTCTTTATTAATGACATCCTCATCTATTCCAAAAGCCGTGAAGATCATGAGCACCATTTGAAGCTGGTACTTCAAAGACTTCGTGACAACAAGCTATATGCCAAGCTGAAGAAATGCAAGTTCTGGCTTAAGGAAGTAGCATTCTTTGGGCACGTAATGTCAAAACATGGAGTATCTGTTAACCCAGCGAAGATTAAAGCAATACAAAGTTGGGAGAAACCAAAGTCGGTGACCGAAGTGCGTAGCTTTTTGGGCTTAGCAGGTTATTATCGGAGATTCATGGAAGGATTTTCTCGAATCACTACTCCGTTAACTCAACTGACTCGGAAAGATACAAAATTCGTATGGAGTGAGGAATGCGAGAAGAGTTTCCAAGAGCTCAAGAGGAGACTCATTTCAGCACCTATTCTGACAATACCATTTGGTTCGGATGGATTTGATATATACAGCGATGCTTCAGGCAAAGGGTTAGGATGTGTTCTCATGCAACATGGGAAAGTCATAGCTTATGCCTCGCGACAACTCAAAGAATATGAGAGGAATTATCCTACTCATGATCTGGAGTTGGCAGTAGTCGTTTTTGCGTTGGAGACACTACCTGTATGGGGAGAAAGTAGAGATTTATACGGATAATAAAAGCCTCAAATATTTCTTCACCCAAAAGGAACTCAACATGCGGCAACGACGTTGGCTCGAGCTATTGAAGGATTATGACCATAGTATTCAATATCATCCTGGAAAAGCAAACGTTGTAGCTGACGCATTAAGTAGAAGATCATATGCGGGTACGAGTGCAATGTTGTTAACACAAAGGCCCATTTTGTACGACTTGCAAAGGATGGAGATAGAGTTAAAGGCTCCAAGTACTCAGATGATGATGGCAAATATACGAGTAGAACTGACTTTAATTGATAAAGTTAAAGCTGCTCAAACTATAGACATGGAGTTGATGTGTATGAAGAAGAAAGTGCAAGAAGGTGCTATTCCGGGATCAAGAATCGATGAAGAAGGAATACTTCGAGTTAACTCCAGACTTTGCGTTCCTAACAATTCTAACTTGAAGCATAGAATCATGATGGAGGCACACAACACACCATTTGAAATCCATCCCGGGAGAACCAAAATGTATCACGATCTTCGACCTGGTTGTTAAATATGGTGAATTATAATATTAATGATGAATAAGTTCGTCTTGATTAAAGATGAAATTGATAGTTCCATTGTGTTGGAATTATTAGTGTTAGTGAAAATTGACATTTATTTCGATAATAATTGATGTCTGGAGATTCTATTGACCAATCGGGTAATTAACCAGATAAATGAGCAATTAATTGCTATTATTTCATATGATTATAACTATTTGTTCACATGTGTATACTATTGATTCACATTTATTTACTATTAGGGGAGTTGGTGCAAGATTGATAATACTTGCATAACTAAGTTAAAAATGGAGGTATAGATGGAGGTACTAAACTGTAATTCGTATTTTCATATGTCTAGAACTATTGATTCACATGATTTACTATTAGGGGAGATGGTGCAAGTTTGATAATACTTGCAGGACTAAATTAAAAATGAAAAAAAAAAGAGGAAGGTATTATACTGTAATATTTTGAGCCCCAAAACGTGCAATTATCGAAACTATATTTTCTTATAAATAGAAGCTCATTCCTTCATTATATTTCACCAATTCACTAAAGCTATAGAGCAATTATTATAGAGAGAAATTATAGAGAGAAAGAAGAAGAGAAGTCTGCTACCTCACTATTTCAATATCCAGTCTTCTTTTGAGGTACGGTGTATTATTCTTTCGTATTCATGAAGGGAGTTCTTTAATTTCAATACTCGTAAGGGTTGTTATTCCATTCTTTATTATTATGTTGGAATAACCTGTCTATGTCAAGTACCGCATACATGGTGAAATTCTTCTGTTATTTCATTCTTTATTATTCTGTTGGAATAACCTGTCTGTGGGGTCTATCGCATGCCTGGTGAATTCTGTTATTATTCCATTCTTTATTATTCTATTGGAATATCCTATCTGTGCGAATTACGCATGACCTGGTTCCGTTCTTTATTATTCTGTTGGAATATCCTCGTGCGTGCGGATTACACGCGGCACCGGTTCCGTTTCTTTATTATTCTATTGAATATCCTCATCTGCGTGGGATTACGCATTTAACTCGAGTTCCATTCTTTATTATTTTGTTAGAATAACCTGTCTATGTGGATTACCGCATGTATGGTGAATGATCCTTCGTATTCGTTCTTTATTAAATTATGGAAATGATCTGTCTACGTGGATTATCGCATAGCGGGTGAAAATTCATTTACAGTTTCATATATTCCATTATACTCATCTGGGATATCATTTCTTTTGTACTCGTCATGAAATATCGTTCTCTTTGGTATTTTTCTGTTACGAGTTACTATTCACTGGTTACTATTCACCCGATTACTATTCACTCTATTATTATTCACTCGGGTATTCGGGGTACTTTTCATGTCGGAGTACTATTCACAAGTTACTATTCACGGGTTACTATTCACCCGATTACTATTCACTCTAGTATCATTCACTCGGGTATTCGAGAAACTTTTATGTCGGGGTACTATTCACGGGGTACTATTCCTGAAGTATTATTCACGGGGTACTATTTACCCAAAAAAAATATATTTCTTTTCTGTTCAAATTATTTTTGATACATGAATATTATTCTTGAATTTTACTCCACAAAGCAGTATCATGTTGACAATTTGAACGTTATTGAATTCTGGATAAATTAATTTATAAATCTTTAAAATATATCCTTGAACTTATTTTATTGAATGATTATGTCATTGTCATCATCCTCATGCTTATATTGTGATGAAAGTCATCTTTGGCTTACGTGCATAGATGGACTTGGTATGATTATGACCAGGGATTATTCGGTATAATCATAACCGTAATTTAACGAATGATGTGGTGAAAGTCCTCATTGGCCTGTAGTTCATTGATGGACAGTTGTTGGTATGATTATGACCATGGATTATTCGGTATAATCATGACCATTGATGCTTACATAAATATCCTTGGCTGTGATGCAGGGATGATTCGATTTTATTTATTAAGCTGAGTCTCAGCGATAAAGTTGATGAAAAAAACTTTTTAAATCATAGAAGATGGTGGATTTTATGCTCTACTTGACTCTTCCAATGGATTTCTTATTCCGCTGTAGTTGTTGATCTAAAACTTGTTGTCTATTATATTCTATCAGTTTTTATACTGTTGAAGGCTAAGGATAATTTATTCTGCATTATCTTTGTCATAATATTTCTTACTGGGCTAGTTGAGCTCACCCTTTCTTTCACTGTTCTCTTCAGGAAATGAGAATATATATAGGACGAGTCAGGGAACGGATTGACGGTCCAGATGGTTGTTTTAGTAGTCCTCACTATTCTATAAAATAGTGTGACAATAAATGTAATGAGGACTCCATTGAGTGTGGATATTGTCTAGAAGAAAATATTCGTGTTAAAACTCTCAGCTTATGTTTTGTCGTATTTTACACGACAGTTGTATAATTAAGTTTTTATTTGTATTCTGTACCATGTATTTGACAACTCAAGATGGGTGATGTATACATGTTTTGGGGGCATCACAGTTGGTATCAAAACTTAGGGATATGATCCCTGGCTGAGATGTGAGACAAGAACTAGGAGGGGAGAGACGGAGAATTCCTTCGCTAGTATGACCTACCTAAGTTTATTTGGTATTTAATTGGTCGGTAAAAGTATAGGCATAATATGTGATATGTTAATTAACCCTTGTTGTGACGCCCCCAAAATAGGTATACATCACCCATCTTGAGTTGCCAAATACATGGTACAGAATACAAATACAATCTTAAATATACAACAACAAATATTGTCTTCTAGACAATATCCAGTCTCAGAATAAGTCCTCATTACAATTATTATCACACTATTTTATAGAATAGTGAGGACTACTAATGCTATCATCTGGACCATCACTCCGTTCCCCGACTAGTCCTCGCTATGTTCTCATTTCAAGAGAATAAAGGTGAAGAAAGGGTGAGCTCAACTAGCCCAGTAAGAAATATTATGACTAAGATAATGCAGGATAAATTATCATTAGCCTTCAACAATGTTAAACTGATAAAATACAATAGACAACAAGTTTACCTGCAGCGGAATAAGCAATCCATTAAAAGAGTCAAGTAGAGAATAAAATCTACTATCTTTTACAATTTAAAAAGTTTTTCATCACTTTTATCGCTGAGACTCAGCTTAATAAATAATCCACATCATCCCTGCACTACGGCCAAGGATATTCATTAGTATCACGGCCACAAATTATCCATGCACTACGGGCCAAGGATATTCGTGTATTCATCAATAGTCATGATCCTGCCAACAACTGTCCATCAATGCACTACGGGCCAATGAGGACTTTTACCACATCATTTGTAACATTACGGTCATGATTATACCAAATAATCCCTGGTCATAATCATACCAAGTCCATCTATGCACTACAGGCCACAGATGACTTTCAATAAAATATAAACATGAGGATGATGACAATGATATAAGAATTAAATAAAACAAGTTCAAGAATTAATTTATCCAGGAACTAATAACGTCCAAATTGTCAACATGATATTTCTTTGTAGAGTAAAATTCAAGAATGCTCAGAAGAATATTTTCATGAAAAGATACTGGATGAAGCGCAAATATCAATGATATTCCACTAATTTCATGGAGTATAGAAGTCAAAACATTAACCAACTGAGTATAATAAAGAATGGAATAACAAAAGAAATCATCAGGCATTTGATAGATCGCACAGGTAGGTTATTCCAACAAAATAATAGATACGGAACCAGGTCCGGCTTAAAACGCACAGACAGGATATTCCAACAAAATAATAAAGATGCACCGTGTCCCAAAACGAAACGCATGCATGTATTCATTCCAATGAATAATAAAAAGACGGAACCAGTCCCACGTAAAACGCATGCATGTGATATTCCAACAAAATAATAAAGATTTTAAACTAGGTCCCAAAGAAAACGCATGAGCAGGATATTCCAACAGAATAATAAAGACTGGAATAACAAAAGGATTTCACCAAGTATAGGGTAGCCCGCGTATACAGGTTATTCCAACAGAATAATAAATAATGGAATAACAGAAGAATTTCACCAAGTATAGGGTAGACCGCGTATACAGGTTATTCCAACATAATTATAAATAATGGAATAACAGGAGAATTTCACCAAGTATAGGGAAGCCCGCGTATACAGGTTATTCCAACAGAATAATAAATAATGGAATAACAGAAGAATTTCACCACGTATAAGGTAGATCATGATATGAGCTATTCCAATGTAATAATGAAAAAAATGGAATAACGTGTTCTCTTCATGAATAAGAAAGAAATAATACCCCTTACCTTATAAAGAAGAACTGGATATAGAAGTAGTGAAGTAGCAGAATACTCTTCTTCTTTCTCTCTATAATTTCCCTCTCTAGAGTTTCAGTGAATTCGTAAGAAATAATGAAGGAATGAGCTTCTATTTATAGGAGAATGGATTGAATAGTAACTAATTCATGAATGGTCCAGATTGATTTACTTTTAAACGGATGGTCCATATTAAAACTTAAAGCAACGGTCCATACTGATTCAGTATTAAAACTTTAAACCAGCGATCCATACTGATTCACTATTAAAACTTTAAACCAGCGATCCATATTGATTTAATATTAAAACTTTAAACCAGCGATCCATATTGATTTACTATTAAAACTTCAACCAACGGTCTGAAAAATTAGCACATCTCCTCATGGAATAATATTGTACCCAAAAATAATTTGGACCGAAAAGAAATATATTGTTCGGGTGAATAGTAACTCATGAATAGTAACTCGGGAATAGTAACTCGTGAATAGTACTCTGACACAAAAAGTGTCTTGAATACCCGATTGAACAATATAACCTCCAGACATCAATTCTCATCAGAATAGATGTCGATTTCTACTAACACAAATAATCCCAACATAATGAAACTATTAAATTCATCTTTAATCAACACGAACTTATTCATCATTAATATTATAACTCACAATATTTAACAATCAAGTTGTTCCCAGGAAAGAGGGGACTTTCCAATAAGAATTTCTCCCTATTGGCGCGCAATTAGGTGACCAACCCTCTCCTTGACAGAACTTCTAGACATTATAAATATTGCAATTTAATAATATGAATAACTTTGTCCTCTCAATTATTGATTTAATAATATAACATATAATGCAGATGATACTGTGATAATAATCGAATCAATAATATGAGATATATGATGCAGCAATTACTGTAGCAATAATTAAGTATAACTAAGTGACTTCTTACGTAAGCATCAATAACCAATACCGTGTACTACTATACAACCACGCGTATTACTATACTTTTACTACCGAGTAGTTCAACAGTATTAACGGAAAAACTTCCACCGTCATTTTCATAAAAATATTTTTGTCGTTTTCTCAATCCGACAATAATTCTATTGGGGGGTCCACCAATGATTGCGCCGTTGTACGAATATTTCTTGCTAAAACGAATATTCCCCGATCAATCGAATATAATACAACAACCTGCATACTTTGAAAAATTTATAAATATTACCCACGAGTATAACATTATCTCAAATCCACACCATAATTTTGAAAAAAAATATTTCGAGAAAATTAAATCTTTATTCGTAAAATTTAAGATTTTACAATCTCCCCTCCTTAAGAAATTTCGCCCTCGAAATTTACGTACGTACCTGGTATGCCGAACAGATGAGGACACTTCGTCAGATTCTAACTCTTGAGGCATAACCTTTGAGTGTTGAATACATTCCAGGATTTTAACAGGTACATCTTCATACGTTAAATTATCCGTTATCTCGTCCGGTTCTAAATCAATAATGTGGTTCGGGTCGTCCACATATTTACGTAACATCGATATGTGAAAAAAAATAATGAACACGCGACATACTTAGCGATCAAATGAGTCTACAGTTCCTGCTCGATCGAGGATTTCAAGTAGACCAATAAAATCAAGGGTTGAGATTTTCTCTCTTCGTTGATTCTTGCTTCTAGAATAACGCCCTCTTAAACCTTCTTTTTCGTGTTCATCAGCTTCGGGTCTATAGCTTGAGCGGCTTTAACTTTATCGATTAAAGTCGATTCTACTCGTATATTCGTTATCTTCACATAGGTTCGTATATTCGCACTCGTAAACGCATACGATCTTCTACTCAACGCGTCAGCTACCACGTTCACTTTTCCACGATAGTATTGAATGGTGCGATCGTAACCTTCAACAGCTCGAGCCAACTTCTTTGGCGCATGTTACGTTCGTTTTGGTTGAAGAAATATTTAGGGTTTTAGAAATGGATTTTGTACTGGGGTCAATACAAAATTCGATTTTACGCTCTAGGGTAGGCTAAGAAGTCTTCAAGAATATGTCAGGAAATTTATTAACAATAGAAATATCATTCAAAACTGTGACTCTCGTCCATAACTTGGATAGTACGTCACATTGATACCTATCAACTTGCCATCATCATTAACTACGTCGCCTACAGAAAGTTTGGCTTCGGTGCATTCCACACAAGGAAGTCAACAACGAAAGGATCAGGGCTCTTTACTTATGGCTTGATATGACAATGATTGACTTTAGTGATTTGGTTGCTTGAATTCGCATAACAGGTTGGTTAGGAATATGAAATTAGCTAACAACCTTACGAAAAGCATGATGAGTAGTTAACCAATCGATTTCTAAAATCACATCAAAGGCAAGTATTTTCAAAGAGATAAGATCGACAGGTAACGTGAAAGTGTCGATTTGAATCAAACAAGATTAATAAGCGATGTACCGAGGTAACGAAGGTTTCTGCTAACGAAGTTTCAACCAATAGGTCAAAGTCTAACTTCTCCTGAGTTAAATTTAAACATTAAGCGCAAGCAAGAGATATAAAAGAATGGGTAGAACCGGTATCTAATAAGGTATAGACTTCGTAAGAATTTATAATTAACTAACCCATGCTAACTTCGTTTGGGTTACTCGCTTTTTGGAGAAGTCAAAAAAAACGCTCTTCCTGAAACCACCGACTTTGTTTTGTCCGTATCCGCCTTTGGTGCCACCGTCCCAGCTGGACTTGACTTTGGTGCACGACAAAATCGAGCTAAATGACCTTCTCTTCTTAAAATTTCCATTTCTATTATCTTGGCCATGATTACCACCGAAGTGGTTACCATTCTTGGCATGATAATTTTCCCCACGATGGTTATCATTGTTCCGATGGCCGTTGCCACCGGTACAATTATTATCGTGTTGTTGGTCGTTGTCTTTTGGTTGTGCTGACTCATTATTGCGCTCCAATAAATGAGCCCTATTCACAACATCTGAATGTAAACAAAGTTTTTGAGAAATGAGGTATTGACGTATATCGGGTTTCAAACCTCTTAGAAATAATCGCGTCATTCGCTCCATTGCTTACCTCAAAATTCTCGAATGTCATTTTCAAACACTTCCACAAAATAAGAGTTAATTGACATATCACATATTATCCCTATACTCTGACCAACCAATTAAATAACAAATAAACTTAGGTAGGTAATACTAGCGAAGGAATTCCCCATCTCTCCCCTCCTAGTTCTTATCTCACATCTTAGCCAGGGATCATATCCCTAAGCTTTGATACCAACTGTGACGCCCCCAAAATAGGTATAAATCACCCATCTTGAGTTGCCAAATACATGGTACAGAATACAAATACAATCTTAAATATACAACAAGAGCTGTGAGTTTTAATACAAATATTGTCTTCTAGACAATATCCACTCTCAGAATAAGTCCTCATTACAATTATTATCACACTATTTCATAGAATAGTGAGGACTACTAATGCTATCATCCGGACCATCACTGCTTCCCCGACTAGTCCCCTCGCTACGTTCTCATTTCCTAAGCGAACAGGTGAGAGAAAAGGGTGAGCTCAACTAGCCCAAGAAGAAATATTATGACTAAGATAATGTAGGATAAATTATCATTAGCCTTCAACAATGTTAAACCGATAAAATATAATAGACAACAAGTTTAATCATAGTGAATAAGCAATCCATTAAAAGAGTCAAGTAGAGAATAAAATCTACTATCTTTTATGATTTAAAAATTTTTTAATCACTTTTATCGCTGAGACTTAGCTTAATAAATAATCCACATCATCCCTGCACTACGGCCAAGAATATTCATTAGTATCACGACCACAAATTATCCATGCACTACGGGCTAAGGATATTTGTGTATTCATCAATAATCAAATGATCATGCCAACAATCATCCATCAATGCATTACGGACAATGAGGACTTTTACCACATCATTTGTAACATTACGATCATGATTATACCGAATAATCCTCAGTCATAATCATACCAAGTCCATCTCTCGCACTACTGAATACGTATGACTTTCAATAAAATATAAACATGAGGATGATGACAATGATATAAGAATTCAATAAAACAAGTTCAAGAATTAATTTATCCAAGAACTAATAACGTCCAAATTGTCAACATGATACTTCATTTGTAGAGTAAAATTCAAGAATGCTCGGAAGAATATTTCCATGAAAAGATCTTTGGATGAAGCGCAAATATCAAGGATATTCCACTAATTTCATGGAGTATAAAGTCAAAACTTTAACCAACCGAGTATAATAAAGAATGGAATAACAAAAGAAATCACCAGTATGTGATAGATCGCATGCAGCGAGTTATTCCAACATAATAATAAATACGGAACCGGTCCCACGTAAAATGCACAAACAGGATATTCCAATGTAATAATAAAAGACGGAACCGGTTCAATGTAAAACGACGCATGATGGATATTCCAATAGAATAATAAAGAAGCGGAACCGTCCCAAGCGTAAAATGCATGACGAGTGATATTCTAACGTAATAATAAAGATTTAAATCAATCCGGTCGTAAAAAAGCATGCACGCGGATATTACAACAGTAATAATAAAGAGGCGGAACCAATGTCGGCGTAAAACGCATGAATGTGATATTCCAACAGAATAATAAAGACCGGAATAACGAAGGATTTCACCAAGTATAGGGTAGCAGCATGTATCTGAGTTATTCTAACTGAATAATAAATAATGGAATAACAGAAGAATTTCACCAAGTATAGGGTAGACCGCGTATACAAGTTATTCCAATGTAATAATAAATAATGGAATAACAGGAGAATTTCACCAAGTATAGGGTAGCTCACAGATATCTTGGTTATTCCAATGAATAATAAATAATGGAATAATAGAAGAATTTCACCAAGTATAGGGTAGACCGCGTATACAAGTTATTCCAATAGAATAATGAAAAAAAAATGGAATAACAGAAGTTCTCTTCATGAGTAAGAAAGAAATAATACCCCTGACCTTATAAAGAAGAACTTGATATAGAAGTAGTGAAGTAGCAGAATACTCTTCTTCTTTCTCTCTATAATTTCTCTCTCTAGAGTTTCAATGAATTCGTAAGAAATAATGAAGGAATGAGCTTCTATTTATAGGAGAATAGATTGAATAGTAACTAATTCATGAACGGTCTAGATTGATTTACTTTTAAATGGACGGTCCATATTAAAACTTAAAGCAACGGTCCATACTGATTCACTATTAAAATTTTAAACCAGCGATCCATATTGATTTACTATTAAAACTTTTAACCAGAGATCCATATTGATTTACTATTAAAACTTCAACCAACGGTCTAAAAAATTAGCACATCTCCTCATGGAATAATATTGTACCCAAAAATAATTTGGACCGAAAAGAAATATATTGTTCGGGTGAATAGTAACTCGTGAATAGTACTCCGACACAAAAAGTGTCCCAAATACCCGATTAAACAATATAACCTCCAGATATCAATTATCATCAGAATAGATGTCGATTTCTACTAACACAAATAATCTCAACATAATGAAACTATCAAATTCATCTTTAATCAACACGAACTTATTTATCATTAATATTATAACTCATAATATTTAACAACCAGGTTGTTCCTAGGAAAGTGGGGGCTTTCCAATAAGGATTTCTCCCTATTAGCGCGCAATTAGGTGACCAACCCTCTCCTTGATAAAACTTCTAAACATTATAAATATTGCAATTTAATAATATGAATAACTTTGTCATCTCAATTATTGATTTAATAATATAACATATAATGCAGATGATATTGTGACAATAATCGAATCAATAATATGAGAGATATGATGTAGCAATTACTATAGCAATAATTGAGTATAACTGAGTGACTTCTTACGTAAGCATCAATAACCAATACCGGTGTAGCTACTACGCAACCACGCCAGATTCTCGTACTTTTTTACTACTGAGTAGTTCAACAAGATAATCGGTAAAACTTCAACAAGTTATTTTCATAAAAATATTTTTGTCGTTTTCTCAATCCGACAATAATTTTATTAGGGGTTCCACCAATGATTGCGTCGTTGTACGAATATTTCTTGCTAAAACGAATATTCCCCGACCAATCGAATATAATACAACAACTTGCATACTTTTCAAAACTTATAAATATTACCCACAATTATAACATTATCTCAAATCCACACCATAATTTTGAAAAAAAATATTTCAAGAAAATTAAATCTTTATTTGTAAAATTTTGAATTTTACAATCTCCCCTCCTTATGAAATTTCGCCCTCGAAATTTACGTGACGCACTCTAGTATCTTAGAATGAGATGAGGACACTTAATTGATTCTAACTCTTGAGGCATAACCTTTAAGTGTTGAATACATTCTAGGATTTTAACAGGTACATCTTCATACGTTAAATTATCCGCTATCTCGTCTGGTTCTAAATCAATAATGTGGTTTGGGTCGTTCACATATTTACGTAACATCGATATGTGAAAAAAATTATGAACACGCGACATACTTGGCGGTCAAACGAGTCTACAGTTCCTACTCGATCGAGGATTTCAAATAGTCCAATAAAATCAAGGGTTGAGATTTTCTCGAATGGTCACCGCTAAGCAGTTCAAGAAGTTTGGACCATGGAGAGTTTTGGGAAAACCGTAACCACTTAAAGGCGAGAGGCGTGGTTAAAGCGATCATCACAAGATATTTGATGTCTTGGGATGCTCCAAGGAGCAAAAGGTTCCCTTTGCCACCTTTATGTTGCATGAAGAGGCAGATTACTGGTGGGAATCTATAAAATGTACGCAACCTAATGCACTCAAGATGTCTTGGGAGAAGTTCCAAGAGCTGTTCAACGACAAGCGTACTTTCCCGAAAGTATTCGTCACATGAAGGAGGTGGAGTTTATCAAGTTGGAGCAACACAATATGACCGTGTCGCAATACGAGACTAAATTTGCAGAGTTATCCCAGTTTGCATCCCATTTGGTCGATAATGAGGAGCAAATGACGCGAATGTTTCTAAGAGGTTTGAAACCCGATATACGTCAATACCTCATTTCTCACAAACTTTATTTATATTCAGATGTTGTGAATAGGGCTCAATTATTGGAGCGCGATAATGAGCCAGCCCAACCAAAGGATAACGAGCAACAACACGATAATAATTGTACCGGTGGCAACGGCCATCGGAACAATGATAACCATCATGGGGGAAATTATCATGCCAAGAATGGTAACCACTTCGGTGGTAATCATGGCCAAGATAATAGAAGTGGAAAATTCAAGAAGAGATTATTTAACGATGATGGGAAGACATTGGTAGCAGTACCAACACCAGCAACAAATTCTAGGGGAGGAGAACGACCACCAGTTAGATCCTACAGATGCGGAGAAGAGGGACACATAAGTCCAAACTGTTCACAGCCTTCCAAGGTATGTTTTAGTTGTGGAAAAGACGGTCACATAGCTCGATTTTATCTTGTAGTATAATCAAGTCCAGCTAGGACGGTGGCACCAAAGGCGGATACGGACAAAACAAAGTCGGTGGTTTTAGGAAGAGCATTTTTTGTGACTTCTCAAAAAGCGAGTAACCCGAACGAAGTTAGCACGGGTTAGTTAATTATAAATTCTTGCGAAGTCTATACCTTATTAGATACCATTTCTACCCATTCTTTTATCTCTCTTGCTTGCGCTCAACGTTTAAATTTGACTCCGAAGAAATTAGACTTTTACTAATTGGTTGAAACTTCGTTAGTAGAAACCTTCGTTACCTCCACTGTTTATAAATCTTGTTTGATTCAAATTGATACTTTCACGTTACCTGTTGATCTTATCTCTTTGAAAATACTTGTCTTTGATGTGATTCTAGGATTCGATTGGTTAACTACTCATCATGCTTTTCGTAAGGTTGTTAGCTTTCATATTCCTAACCAAACTGTTATGGGAATTCAAGCAACCAAACCACTAAAGTCAATCACTGTCATATCAAGCCATAAGTAAAGAGTCTCGAGCCTTTATCTGGTGACTTCCTTGTGTGGAATGTACCGAAGCCAGAATTTCTGTAGGGGACGTCATCACAGTTTTGAATGACATTTCTATTATTAATAAATTTCCTGATGTATTCTCTAAAGACTTCCTAGCCTACCCCTAGAGTGTGAAATCGAATTTTGTAATAACTTCAGTACAAAACCCATTTCTAAAACCCTTAAATATTTCTTCAACTAAAACGAACGTATCATGCACCAAGGACGTTGGCTCGAGCTGTTGAAGATTACGACTATACCATTCAATATCATCGTGGAAGAGCGAACATGGTAGCTAACGCGTTGAGTAGAGGATCGTATGCGAGTATGATGTTGTTAACACAAAAGCCCATTTCGTATAACTTACAAATGATAAAGATAGAGTTAAAGACTCTAGGGACCCATGTGAAGATAACGAATATACAAGTAGAATCGACTTTAATCGATAAAGTTAAAGCCACTCAAACTACACACCTGAAGCTGATGAATGTGAAAAAGAAGGTTCAAGAGGGCGTTATTCTAGAAGCAAGAATCGATGAAAAGAGGAAATCTCAACCCTCGATTTAATTGGCCCATTTGAGATCTTCGATCGAGTAGGAACTGTGGCCTATACACTCACTTTACCGCCAAGTATGTCGCATGTTCATAATGTTTTTTACGTATCGATGTTACATAAATATGTGGATGACCCGAACCACATTATTGAATTAGAACAAGACGAGATAGCAAAAGATTTAACGTATGAGGAGATACATGTTAAAATCTTGGATAAGAAGGATCATATTTGACACACAAAGGTTATACCTCAAGAGTTAGAATATGAAGTGAAGTCGAGATATCCTCACCTCTTCGGCATACCTGGCACGTACGTAAATTTCGAGGGCAAAATTTCATAAGGAGGGGAGATTATAAGACCACGAATTTTATGAAATGAAAGTATTCAATTTTCTTATAATTAGTATTTTATTTCGTAAATGGTTAAATTGATAAAAGATTAAAGTTAAGGGTGATATGTGAAAATTTTTGTAAAGTATACAAGTTGTTATAAAATATTCGTTTGGTCGAGAAATATTCTTTTTATCGGGGAATATCCGTACGAAGGTACAATCATTAGTGGACCCCACAATAGAAGTATTGTCGTAGTTAGAAAACGACAGAATTATCTTTTTATAAAAGTAACGGCGAAAGTGTTACCGTTAAAACTATTGAACTACCCGGTAGTAAAAGTACAGTAATACGCGTGGTTGCATGGTAGCACACGGCTTATGTGAGAAGTCACTCAGTTATACTCAATTATTGCTACAGTAATTGCTCCATCATATCTCTCATATTATTGATTCAATTATTGTCACAGTATCATCTGCATAATATATATATTATTAAATCAATAATTGAGACGGCAAAGTTATTCATATTATTATTTGCAATATTGATAATGTCTAGAAGTTCACATCGAGGAGAGGTTTGGTCACCTAATTGCTTGGCATGATAAGGAGAAATCCTTATCGAAAAGCCCCTCTTCCTAGGAACGATCCGGTTGTTAAATATGGTGAATTATAATATTAATGATGAATAAGTTCGTTTTGATTAAAGATGAAATTGATAGTTCCATTGTGTTAGAATTATTAGTGTTAGTGAAAATTAACATTTATTTTGATAATAATTGATGTCTGGAGATTATATTGACCAATCGGGTAATTAACTAGATAAATGAGAAATTAATTGCTATTGATTCACATGATTATAACTATTTGTTCACATATGTGTACTATTGATTCACATTCATTTACTATTAGGGGAGTTGGTGCAAGATTGATAATACTTGCATGACTAAGTTAAAAATAGAGGTATAGATGGAGGTATTATACTGTAATTCATATTTTCACATGTCTAGAACTATTGATTCACATGATTTACTATTGATTCACATGATTTACTATTAGGGGAGATGGTGCAATTTTGATAATACTTGCAGGACTAAATTAAAAATGAAGGAAAAGAGGAAAGTATTATACTATAATATTTCGAGCCCCAAAACGTGCAATTATCGAAACTATATTTTCATATAAATAGAAGCTCATTCCTTCATTATTTTTCACCAATTCACTAAAGCTATAGATCAATTATTATAGAGAGAAATTATAGAAAGAAAGAAGAAGAGAAGTCTGCTACCTCACTATTCCAGTATCCAGTCTTCTTTTGAGGTAAGGGGTATTATTCTTTTGTATTCATGAAGAGAGTTATTTTCTTTCAATACTTGTAAGGGTTGTTATTCCATTATTTATTATTATGTTGGAATAACCTGTCTATGCAAAATACCGCATACATGGTGAAATTCTTTTGTTATTCCATTCTTTATTATTCTGTTGGAATAACCTCATCTGTCTTGATCTATCGCATGCACGTGAATTCTGTTGTTATTCCATTCTTTATTATTCATTTGGAATATCGTCTGTCTGGATTACGCATGACACGGTTCCGCTTCTTTATTATTACATTGGAATATCCTGCTGCGTGCGAATTACGCATGACCGGTTTCGCTTCTTTATTATTACATTGGAATATCACATGCATGTAGATTATGCGTGACTGGTTCCATTCTTTATTATTACATTGGAATAACTTTTATGCTATGTGGATTACTGCATGCATGGTGAATGATCCTTCAGTATTCATTCTTTATTAAATTGTGGAAATGATCATCGGCGTGGATTCTTGCATTGGGTGAAAATCCATTTCGCTTTAGTATATTCTATTATACTCATCTGGGATATCATTTCTTTTGTACTCGTCATGAAATATCATTTTCTTTGGTATTTTTCTGTTATGAGTTACTATTCACAGGTTACTATTCACCCAGTTACTATTCACTATAGTATCATTCACTTGGGTATTCGGGACACTTTTCGTGTCTGGGTACTATTCCCGAAGTACTATTCACGGGGTACTATTTACCCGAAAAATATATTTCTGTTCTGTCCAAATTATTTTTGGTACATGAATATTATTCTTGAATTTTACTCCACAAAGCAGTATCATGTTGATAATTTGAACGTTATTAAATTCTGGATAAATTAAATTATAAATCTTTAAAATTTATCCTTGAACTTATTTTATTGAATTATTATGTCATTGTCATCATCCTCATACTTATATTATGATGAAAGTCATCTTTGGCTTACGTGCATAGATGGACTTGGTATGATTATGACCAGAGACTATTCAGTATAATTATGACCGTAATGTAACGAATGATGTGGTGAAAGTCCTCATTGGCCTGTAGTTCATTGATGGACAGTTGTTGGTATGATTATGACCAGGGATTATTCGGTATAATCATGACCATTGATGCTTACATGAATATCCTTGGCCGTGATGCACGGATGACGCGATTTTATTTATTAAGCTGAGTCTCAGCGATAAAGTTGATGAAAAAAACTTTTTAAATCATAGAAGATAATAGATTTTATGCTCTACTTGACTCTTCCAATGGATTGCTTATTCCGCTGTAGTTGTTGATCTAAAACTTGTTGTCTATTATATTCTATCAGTTGTTATACTATTGAAGGCTAAGGATAATTTATTCTGCATTATCTTAGTCATAATATTTCTTACTGGGCTAGTTGAGCTCACCCTTTTTTTCACTGTTCTCTTCAGAAAATGAGAATATAGCTGGGATGAGTCGGGGAACGGATTAACGGTTCAGATGGTTGTTTTAATAGTCCTCACTATTCTATAAAATAGTGTGACAATAAATGTAATGAGGACTCCATTGAGTGTGGATATTGTCTAGAAGACAATATTCGTGTTAAAACTCTCAGCTTGTGTTTTATCGTATTTTACACGATAGTTGTATAATTAAGTTTTTATTTGTATTCTATACCATGTATTTGGCGACTCAAGATGGGTGATGTATACCTGTTCTGGGGGAGTCACACTATGGGCACGGATTTACGATTCAGTTCGGTATACCGTCCTCAAACGGACGGGCAATCGATAAGGACTATTCAAACCCTTGAAGATCTATTAAGACTCTATGTCCTAGATTTAAAAGTAAGTTGGGATAAGTACTTGCCACTGGTGGAATTCTTCTACAACAACAGTTATCAAGCAAGTATAGGCATGGCTCCATTCGAGGCGTTGTATGGATGAAAGTATCGTTCTCCCGTATGTTGGGACGAGGTGGGTGAAGCAACTATGTTGGGACCGAAATTGGTACGCATGACTACAGAAAAGTTTCAAATGATCTGGCAACATATAAAGACCTCACAAGATCGACAAAAGAGTTATGCTGATCTTCATCGAAAGGACGTGGAATTTAATATAGGAGATTATGTACTGTTATGTATTGCTTCATGGAAGGGAGTTACAAGATTTGGGAAGAGAGGAAAGCTCAATCATCGATTTGTTGGTCCATTTGAGATTCTTGACCGAATAGGAAATGTGGCCTATAGACTCGCATTACCTCTAAGTATGTCTCGTGTTCATAATTTTTTCATATCTATGCTTCATAAATATCTGAAAGACTCGAACCATATTATTGCGTTAGAACCAGAGAAGATAGCCGAAGATTTAACGTACGAGGAGGTACCTGTCAAGATATTGGATAGGAAAGAACTTGTCCTACGAACAAAGGCTATACCACACGTCAAGGTTTTGTGGGGGAACCATGCTATTGAAGAAATGACCTGGGAGTTAGAATCAGAAATGAAAGCGAGGTACCCTCACCTTTTCGAAATAACAGATACGTACGTCAATTTTGAGAACGAAATTTCATAAGGAGGGGAGGTTGTAAGACCCCAACTTATTATAAATAAAATTAAATTTCCTCTATTTATTATCTTGAAATAATAAGGTGATAATTTGAGATAATACTTTGGTTATAGGTGAAATGTGCAAATTTTATAATTTAAGCAAGTGGTTATAAAATATTCATTGTTATCGGGGAATATTCGTTTGGTCGTGGAATATTCTTGTTGTCGGGAAATATTCGTACGACGGCGCAGCCATTTGTGGTCCCCATAATGGAATAATTATCGGATGAAGAAAACAACAAGTTTGAGTTTTTATAAATAACGGCGTAGTTGTTACCATTAACGCTGTTGGAATACCCGGTGGTTAAAATACGATGTCTGGCGTGGTTACACGAGAGTTATTACCAGATCGTATTAAAGATTTTTTGAATTATTGATTCTTACGTGAAGGCACTACTTAATAATTGTTACAATAATTACTGTTCAATATTTTATTTTATTGATTCAATAATTGCTGCGTTGATATTTTATATTATTGTTGTTTCAATAATTATCACTGCACAGTATTTCACATTATCAGATCAATAATTCGTATTATTAGAATAATATTATTAGATAGCATTATTGTGTCTAGAAAGTTCTATCAATGAGAGGTTTGGTCACCTAATTGCGCGCCAGTAAGGAGAAATCCTTATCTAAAGCCCTTTTCCAGGAACTACCGGTTGTCATTATTGTGATTCTGTAATATTATTTGTGAATAATTATTTATTGATTTATATGATAAGAAAATATTTATTTTTTTATGTGGATATAATTGAAGGAATTAATGTTGAGGTGTTTTATCAGTATTTTTGTCGGAATGGAGGTATTAAAAATCAAATTAGTGTTCTTAAAGCTCTATTGCGTGAGTTATAATTTTAATCTGGCCGTTGGATCGTTGTGATTTTTGGATATGTTATACATATATAAGTTGAGTATATGTCCACAAATTTTGAACCGTTAAAAATTAACGTATGATTTGTTATAAATTTTATGAGGTATTGAAAATCATCCGTTTGTAAATTTCGGATATTTTCGGTTTGGAATTTGGAAAAACTTAAAGTTACAAAATTGTGGAGAATTCAATTTTATATGGAATGGACATAAAATTCGTATTTTTCTGATAAAAGAGCTATTTTATATGAATTATTGAAGTTTCAAAAATTAAATATTTTTTATTAAAATTGGGTGGGACCCACTTTTGTTTTTCAAAAACATTTGGGCTACTATTTTTCTTCCAAGTTGGCTGCTCAACAACTCAAATGAAGCATGCATAGAAATTGGTTTTAAAATATTATTATTTTATTATTTAGTCTCCTATGGCATTCTAGCATTTTCCTATAAATAGGCGCTTTGGTTAGAATTGAAAATCACACCAGAAATAAGTTTTCTCTCTCTATATATTATCGAGCGTATTTTGTGAGTATTTAGATACTTTGAGAGTTGCTATTCAGTGCAAGTTTCCTTCGGCTTTACATCCGATATTCCGATCAGAAATACTGTTATTTTGAGGTAAGGGATGTTATTTTCTTCATAAATGATATTATTTTCTTCAATATCATTATGTCGAAATATTGATATGAATTATATTATGGAATTTCTACCTGTTTGTGTCGGGGTTACTATTTACGTATACGGCACTATTCACGTATATGGCACTATTTACGAATACAGCACTATTCATCGAAAAATGAAATTTTCTCTTCTTTGTCCCAGATGTCTATTATGGTTACTATCTCTGATTGTATCCATGTTTTTTATCTTTATTCTTGAATTTTACTCCATTATGGTTTATTATGGAGTATTTTTAAACTTAAGTTATCTAAAGTACGAATATCTAAATTTTATCCTTTTATCTCACTGGATTCGTTCTCTAAAATGTTTTTCATCATTCTCAGTCCTTAATGGTGATACTTGATGAATATCTTTGGCCTGTAGTGCAAAGATGTATGATTACCGGATGAATATCTTTGGCCCGTAGTGCAAAGATGAACAGGTATTGAGATGAACATGACCAACTGGTGATAAAAATGAATATCTTTGGCCCATAGTGCAAAGATGAATATTTGATTTAAGATGTATATTGATTGATGTTATAAGGATAAAACATTGATGATGGACTTTTAAATTTATAGATGATAGTAGATTTCATTCTCTACTTAACTCTTCTAATGAATTGTTGTTTCCACTGCAGTTGTTGATCTAAAACTTGTTGTCTATTATATTCTATCAGATTTTTCCCAGTTGAAGACCAAGGATAATTTGTTGTATATTATCTTAGTCATAATATTATTTACTGGGCTAGTTGAGCTCACCCTTTTCCTTTTTGTTCCATTTTTCTTCTCACGAAGTGAGAACATAGCAAGAACTAGTCGGGGTATAGAGTGATGGTCCTAGACAGTTGTTTTAGCAGTCCTCGCTATTTTTGTAAAATAGTGCATCAATAATTGTAATGAGGACTTTATTTGGGTGTGGATATTATCTAGAAGACAATATTGTATTTAAACTCACAGTATGTGTTGTCGTATTTTGTTCGATAATTGTATTAATAAAGTTGTAGTTGTTTTCTGTACCATGTATTTGGCGACTCAGAATGGATGATGTATACCTATTTTGGGGGCGTCACATTTTTTATATAGATATAGCAAGTACAGATACTACGCCTTATAAATTCAAGTGTAGTTGTGTATATGTTTGAGAAGTTCTGAGTTTATCTCATTGTCCTATTGTGTATATAGAGTGTAAAGTAGGCCAATTTCAAGCAATCCAAAATACATACATACAAGTAAGATTTATTTACAATAATTTATATGATACACATAATATAATATATCAAAACAAAAGATAATATTTTGGTATTTTATTTTGTAAACTGGAATAATAAAGCTACCCAATAAAAGAATAATTTTAGCAGTCAAAAATCACAACAAACGTGAATCAAAATGCAGACAAAAACCAAATTTCCCATACTTAACCAAATCCTCACTTTTCTTATAAAAATGATGAATCATTAACACTAACCTAAAAAATATATAAAAACATATATAGAATGACAAATACAAAAGATTTAAACTAACATAACAGAGATGAATTAATATTTTTAAACTACAAATTACAACACTACTCTCCCACCCCAGTAATATAAAAGGATATTTGATATCTTTAGGACCATTAACAGTGATGTCCTACCAATTGGTGCTATTTATTCAGTCAAGGTAATAATTATTCTTTTATTTGTTTAACTCTTAATTTGAAAAATAATTAAATAAGTATAGACTAATATTTATTACCAACTACCAAGAGTCAAGAATAAACATAACCAGAAATGAACTTTTTATTAATGAAAATTATATAATATACAAAATATAAAAATTGAACGAAGATTATATTAACTACGAATATTGAACGAAGATGATATTCCTTACGAATATTGAACAAATATAATATTCATACGAATACGAAAAATAACATCTCTTCAGAATATGAAATAAATAATACCCCTTACCTCAGAAGAAGACTGGATACTGGAATACTGAAGTAGCAGAATTCGCTTCTTCTTTTTCTCTATAGCTTCTATCTCTATAATTGCTCTTGTGAGACTTGGTGAATTGGTGAGAACGAAGGAAGAATGAGCTTCTATTTATAGAAAAATATAGTTTCGATAATTGCACATTTTGGGGTTCAAAATATTACAGTATAATACCTTCATCTTTTTCTTCATTTTTAATTTAGTCCTGCAAGTATTATCAAACTTGCACCACCTCCCCTAATAGTATATCATGTGAATCAATAGTACAATCATGTGACTCAATAGTTCTATACAAGTGAAAAAAATAATTATAGTATAGTACCTTCATCTATACCTCCATTTTTAATTTAGTCATGCAAGTATTATCAATCTTGCACCACCTCCCCTAATAGTACATACATGTGAATTAATAGTACACACATGTGATCACATAGTTATAAGCATGTGAATTAATAGAAATTAATTGCTCATTTATCTGATTAATTACCCGATTGGTCAATATAACTTCCAGACTTCAATTATTATCGAAATAAATGTCAATTTCCACTAACACTAATAATCCCAACATAATGGAACTATCAATTTCATCTTTAATCAACACGAACTTTTTCATCATTAATATTATAACTCACAATATTTAACAACCAGGTCGTTCCCAAGAAAGATGGGGCTTTTCGATAAGGATCTCTCCTTATTAGCGCGCAATTAGGTGACCAAACCTCTCTTTGACAGAACTTCTAGACATTGTCAATATTGCAAATAATAATATGAATAACTTTGTTGTCTCAATTATTGATTTAATAATATAACATATTATGCAGATGATACTGTGACAACAATTGAATCAATAATATGAGAGATATGATGCAACAATTACTGTAGCAATAATTGAGTATAACTGAGTGACTTCTTACGTAAGCATCAATAATCAATACAGTGTGCTACTATGCAACCACGCATATTACTATACTTTTACTACCGGATAGTTCAATAGTTTAACGGTAAAACTTTCGTCATTATTTTTATAAAAAGATATTTATGTCATTTTCTAACTACGACAATACTTCCGTTGTGGGGTTCACCAATGATTGTGCCATCGTACGAATATTTCCTGTTAAAATGAATATTCCCTGACCAATCGAATATTCCCCGACACAACGAATATTTTATATCATCTTCCTTACTTTGCAAAAATTTTCACATATCACCCTTAACTTTAAATTTTTATCAATTTAACTATTTACCAAAATAAAAAATTGAATACTTTTATTTCATAAAATTCGGGATCTCACACTGTTGTTATAGGAAAACTCCACTAATGGTAAGAACTTGTCCCAACTTCCTTTATAGTCAAGGACACAGAGTCTTAATAAATCTTCAAGAGTTTCAATAGTCCTCTCCGACTGCTCATCCGTTTGAGGATGATATGCCAAACTAAATCGTAAATCTGTGCCCATAGCTTTTTGTAAACTAACCCAAAATCTAGAAGTGAATCTTGGGTCTCGATCAGAAAATATGGATACTGGCATACCATGCAATCTTACAATCTTGTTTATATACATACTAGCAAGACGTTTAAGTGTATAAGTTTCTCGTATCGATAAGAAATGAGCAGACTTGGTCAATCTATCAATAATGACCCAAATCGCATCTATGCCTTGAGAAACCTTGGGAAGACTAGTAACGAAATCCATGGTAATGTGCTCCCACTTTCATTCTGGAATTTCAAGTGGTTGTAATGGACCTTTTAGCACTTGATGCTCCGCCTTGAATCGTTGACAAGTTAGACACCTTGAGATAAACCCCGCTATCTCTCTCTTCATATTGCTCCACCAAAATTTATGTCGAAGATCACAATACATTTTGGTACTCCCAGGATGGATTGCAAACAGTGTGTTGTGCGCCTCCATCATAATTTTATACTTCAAGTCAAAATCGTTAGGAACACAAAGTCTGGAGTTGACTCAAAGTATTCCTTCTTCATCGATTCTTGCTCCTAAATAGCATCTTGGTACTTTCTTCATCATACGCATCGACGGCTCCGTGCATAGCTTGAGCGACTTTAACATTATCGATTAAAGTCAGTTCTACTCGTATATTCGCCATCATCACATGGGTCCCTGGAGTCTTTAACTCTATCTCCATCCTTTGTAAGTCATACAAAATGGGCCTTTACGTTGACAATATCGCACTCGTACCCGCATATGATCTTCTACTCAATGCGTCAGCTACTATGTTCACTTTTCCAAGATGGTATTGAATGGTATGATCGTAATCTTTCAACAACTCAAGCCAACGTCGTTGCCGCATGTTGAGTTCCTTTTGAGTGAAGAAATATTTGAGGCTTTTATGATCCGTATAGATCTCCACCTTCTCTCTATACAGGTAATGCCTCCAAATCATAAGCGCAAAAATGATAGCTGCCAACTCTAGATCATGAGTAGGATAATTCCTCTCATATTCTTTGAGTTGTCATGAGGCATAGGCTATGACTTTCTCATATTGCATGAGAACACATCCTAACCCTTTACTTGAAGCATCACTGTAGATGACAAATCCCTCCAAGCCAGATGGTATTGTCAGAACAGGTGCTGAAATGAGTCTCCTCTTGAGTTCTTAAAAACTCTTCTCACATTCCTCGCTCCAACCGAATTTAATATCTTTTCGAGTCAGCTGAGTTAATTGAGTAATGATTTGAGAAAACTCTTCTATGAATCTCCGATAATAACCAGCTAAGCCGAGAAAGCTACGTACTTCGGTCACTGACTTAGGTTGCTCCCAGTTTTGAATTGCTTCAATCTTTTTCGGGTCAACAGATATTCCATGATTTGATATCACGTGCCCAACGAATGCTACTGTGACGCCCCCAAAACAGGTATACAAAACCCATCTTCAGTCGCCAAATACATGGTACAGAATACAAATACAAACTTAATTATACAACTGTCGTGTAAAATACGACAAAACATAAGCTGAGAGTTTTAATAAGAATATTGTCATCTAGACAATATCCACACTCAATGGAGTCCTCATTATATTTATTGTCACAATATTTTATAGAATAGTGAGGACTACTAAAACAACCATCTGGGCCGTCAATCCGTTCCCTGACTCATCCCAGCTATATTCTCATTTCTTAAAGAGAACAGTGAAAGAAAGGGTGAGCTCAACTAGCCCAGTAAGAAATATTATGACTAAGATAATGCAAAATAAATTATCCTTAGCTTTCAACAGTATAACAACTAATAGAATACAATAGACAACAAGTTTAACTGCAGCGGAATAAGCAATCCATTAGAAGAGTAAAGTAGAGCATGATATCTACTATCTTCTATTATTTAAAATGTTTTCATCAATTTTTATCGCTGAGACTCAGCTTAATAAATAAACCATATCATCGAATCTTCCCTGCACTACGGGACAATGATATTCATTAAATCATCAATGGTCATGACTATACCGAATAATCCCTGGTCATAATCATACCAAAAACTGTCCATCAATGCACTACAGGCCACTGAGGACTTTCACCACATCATTCGTCACATTACGGTCATGATTAAACCGAATAATCCCTAGTCATAATCATACCAAGTCCATCTATGCACGTAAGCCAAAGATGACTTTCATCACCATATAAGCATAAGGATGATGACAATGACATAATAATTCAATAAAACAAGTTCAAGGATAAATTTTAAAGATTTATAATTTAATTTATCCAGAAATCAATAACGTCCAAATTGTCAACATGATACTGCTTTGTGGAGTAAAATTCAAGAATAATATTCATCTACCAAAAATAATTTGGACAGAAAAAAAATATATTTTTCGAGTGAATAGTACTTCA
The DNA here is from genome assembly GCA_020205615.1 of Panax quinquefolius. NCBI lineage: Eukaryota > Viridiplantae > Streptophyta > Magnoliopsida > Apiales > Araliaceae > Panax > Panax quinquefolius. The sequence goes on from CM035168.1 coordinate 85,644,149, forward strand.
AGAATAGTATCCCGTGAATAGTACCCCGACACGAAAAGTGTCCCGAATACCCTAATGAATGATACTAGAATGAATAGTAATCGGGTGAATAGTAACCCGTGAATAGTACTCCGGCACGAAAAGTATCCCGAATACTCGAGTAAATAATACTAGAGTAAATAGTAACTGGGTGAATAGTAACCCGTAAATAGTAACTCGTAAAAGAAAAATACCAAAGAAAATGATATTCCATGACGAGTACAAAAGAAATGATATCTCATACGAGTATAATAGAATATACAAAATCGCAATGGATTTTCACCCGCCATGCAAGAATCCACGTAGTATGCATCATTTCCACAATTTAATAAAGAATGAATACAAAAGGTCATTCACCATCCATGCGGTAATCCACATATGCAAAGTTATATTCCAATGAATAATAAAGAATGGAATAATGTAAGAATTCACCGTGCATGCGATAGACCGCATGCATGTGTTATTCCCAAATGTAATAATAAAGAATGGAACCAGTCATGCGTAATCCGCACATGCAAGAAGATATTTCAACAGAATAATAAAGAATAGAACCGAATTCATGCGTAATCCGCACTTGCATGTGATATTCCAACGTAATAATAAAAAGCGGAACCGGTCATGTGTAATCCACACGCATGTGATATTCCAACAGAATAATAAAGAATGGAATAACAACAAAATTCACGAGGCATGCGATGTAGGCGCATGCAGACGAAGTTATTCCAATGAATAATAAAGAATAGAATAATGTAAGAATTTCACCATGTATGCGGTACTTGGCATGTAAGTTATTCCAACATAATAATAAAGAATGGAATAACAACCCTTACGAGTATTGAAAGAAAATAACTCTCTTCATGAATACGAAAGAATTATACCCCTTACCTCAAAAGAAGACTGGATACTAGAATAGTGAGGTAACAGATTTCTCTTCTTCTTTCTCTCCATAATAATTGCTCTATAGCTTTAGTGAATTGGTGAGAAATGAAAGAAGAATGAGCTTCTATTTAAAGGAAAAAATAGTTTCGATAATTGCACGTTTTGGGGCTCAAAATATTATAGTATAATACCTTCCTCTTTTTCTTTATTTTTAATTTAGTCCTGCAAGTATTATCAAACTTGCACCACCTCCCCTAATAGTAAATAATGTGAATCAATAGTTCAATCATGTGAATTAATAGTTATAATCATGTGAAAATACAAATTACAGTATAGTACCTCCATCTATACCTCCATTTTTAACTTAGTCATGCAAGTATTATCAATCTTGCACCACCTCCCCTAATAGTACAAGAATGTGAATCAATAGTACACACATGTGAAAAAATAGTTATAATCATGTGAATTAATAGTAATTAATTGCTCATTTATCCGGTGAATTATCTAATTGGTCAATATAACCTCCAGACATCAATTATTATCGAAATAAATGCCGATTTCCACTAACACTAATAATTCCAACACAATGGAAATATCCATTTTATCTTTAATCAACACAAACTTATTAATCATTAATATTATAATGAAAGTAATATGCACACAAGCCAATCATGTTTGATGATAAAGCATATACTTTGTAACAATCTTATTCATTTATTAATAAAAATTATTAATTTATTAAAGGCTTTTAATTATCTACATGATGATCTTTGTTTTATAATATGTGATAAACCCATAGTTTTAAGCAATGCTTTTAGAATAATGATGATGATCATTCTAATGAGATCTAAATTCTTAGAAAGCTTAAAACTAAAATAGTTCCCAATCATTGGATTACTAAATTGGGGATTAGTGAATCCGGATAGATTGGTGCATACGTTGCTTTTCATTGGATGAGGATGATTGATCTCATGATCATTTGTGTGGAGACACTAAAGCAAGTATGTAGGTGCTTATTAGAGAATAAGTTCACTTTGAACGTTGGCTCGCTAAGGAATACCTAATGGAGTTTTATTTGCTGTCAATAGGAATTCTGTAGTGATAGTAATCTGAGTAATCCTTGGACTTGAGATCATCATAGTATCTTGTGTATGATGAGTTATACTTTGACTTATTCCTTAAGACCCTTAGGGTATATCAAAGGGTATGCTTGGGTATAATAAGTTGTACATGGAGATAATGTATGATCAATAAAGAATCTACCACTTCTAATAAAAAGAAGAGAAATGTCTATGTGATTCGATAAATGACAACCCAAAGAGTCCTTGGCGGCGCGAATGAAATTAGAAAGGAGTTTCTAATTTGCATTATTTGGAGTTGTGCATTTAAGGATCGAAATACATATAATTAAATAAAATAAGACTTGTGATAATTCCATGTCTTATATTTAATTGGGACATTGTATGGTGGAAGGATTGAATTATGCGGTAACTATTTACTCAAAGGTTCTTTTATGATTAATGTTGAAATCTATATTATCTCGGAAAGTCGTTGATCATTAGGGGAGGCTTATCCTTTGTGTAGAATAAATATTATTTATTTAAATAAATTAATTGTTTAATTTATTTATTTAAATAAGATTAGAATTGTTCTAATTGATTTATTCACAACCTAGGTTTAATATGGAGAACCTAAAGGGTCACACCATAAAAGGAAGAATAATTATTTAAGAAGTTAATGGCATAATCGTAATAATATATTATGTATATTTAATTTAATCTATGGTGATAGAATAAATTAAATAGCTTAATATTATTATTTAATATTTTAGAAATATTAAATATAAATTAATAAGAGGAGTCTTATTAATATTATTACAATTATTATTATTTTAATTTCTAAAAGAGTTTAGGAATTAATTTAATATAAGTACTCTCATTTATTCCTAATAAGATTAGGAGGTTAAATTAATTAAAAGAGTTTAATTGATTATCCCTAATAAGATTAGGGAGCTTAATTAATTAAAAGAATTTAATTAATTAAATAAAACTCAATTCCTTAATTGTTAAGGTGGGTTGCCCACATCTATTAATAAGAGGAGTCTTATTATGGGTGAAGGGAGTTGTTGACTTTTACAACACACGTAATAATTCCAATTGTTGGGAGAGTACACCCTTTCTATAGAGATAGAAAAACTAGGGTTTAGCCAACCACCCTTTTCTTGAATCATTATTATTCCTTGGTGGATCACCTCTAGAGGCCAAACATATGGGTGGCTAACGTTGATCAAAGGAAGGAACAAAACCCCGGTGGATTCAAGATTAAACGCGAAAGGATTTGGAGGTGAACTTGTACCTGAGGAAGCTCGATCTTCAAGGGTATGATTTTATTCTTTATCTTTTCGTTTAATTAATAATTGTACATAAAGGATGATCCGGGTATATGGTTTGTAAATTTTTTAAACTCTGATTTTTACACGCTTCCGCATTATTTTGCAATTTGATTGCGCACATGAATATTACAAACCTAACAGTGGCATCAGAGCCAAACCTTTATGCGAATTATTAATTGTTTTAATTTGATATGTATATTGATATGTGTTTAGAACAATTTAATTGGGCATAATTTTATTGTATAAAATTTAAAAAAAAAACAGTTTTTTTTTTATATACCGAACTGGATGTGATTCAAAGGATTTTACGGAAAATAAAACGCATGCACGGAAATTGACATGCACGAAAGAAAATAAAAAAAAAATAACCGAAGCTGCTGGCCACGCAATCACGTTGGACGTTTTAAAAAAAATATATATATATATATCCCAGGCCATCCACTCATTGAAAAACACAGCCAATAAAAGAGCAAGGCCACAAATATCATATCTTGGCCAGTTCGGACAAGTTGTTGATGAAGATCATGATGATTAATTAATCTTTGAAACATATCGCCAGGCTTTCATTAAGGGTTGTTGATTAAGATACATCATGTTCCAAGGATTGTTCATCACGTGGTTATACATAATTTGTTAAGTTCTGCGCAAAGAATTTCTTGACTAAGTTATTTATATATATATATATATATATATATATATATATATATATTAATAATATATATATTCTTAATAATTTTATTATTAAATAAAAATTTTATTTTAATATTAAAATAAAAAGTTTATTTTATATTAAAATATAAAGTTTATTTTAATTTTAAAATTAAATTTCATGCTAACTAATTAGAGTTGGAATTGGATTCCATGATAACTAATTGGAGTTGAAATTGGATTTTATTTTTCCTTAAATAAAGGAGTTTATTTTGATATGAAATTAGATTTCATATTATTCAAAAATAAAAGAGTTTATTTGTGAATAGGAAAGAGAATCCTAATTTCCTTAAATAAAGGAGTTTATTTAAATACTGAAATAAGATTTCATATTATTCAAAATAAAAGAGTTTATTTGTGAATAGGAAAGAAAATCCGTGTTTCCTTAAATAAAGGAGTTTATTTAAATATGAAATAAGATTTCATATTATTCAAAATAAAGGAGTTTATTTGTGAATAGGAAAAGAATCCAAGTGTGTTTCCTTTAATAAAGGAGTTTTTTTTTTACTTGAATTGGATTCCATAATTAATTAAAATAAAGGAGTTTATTTTGATTAATGATTTTGATTAAAATAAAATAGTTTATTTTATTCAAAATTGAATAAATTAAAATAAAATAGTTTTATTTTGATTTAAATTTGGATTAAAATAAAGGAGTTTATTTTGATTCAAAATAGATTTTATACTAACTAATTTTGCCCATTAAATGATATCAATATATATATTAAATGTTTATTATTCATAAGATGAATGTTATTTATTGATGCGTATGGTGATGTGTATGATAATAAATGGGATTGATTATGACTATTGACCAATATGATTGGATTTTATTTTAGTTGGATGCATGAATGTATGGGTTTTATTAAATGGGGTCTGCGTACCTTCGTCTTCTCTAATTTTTCTTAATGTAAATTCTATTTCCTCCTATGTACTTCCCTCGATCACGATCAAGGTTTCTATTTAATTTAAATAGTTTTGTAATAGGAATAGTTAGAATTAATTTTGAAAAATTGGAGATCAAGGAAGCAAGGAGGCGTTTGAAGACCCGGTTGTAATGGAGCCCGGGTTTAAATGTAATAGTTATATTTAAATATTATTTCTTGCACCCCAAGGGTTTGACCTTTTTGGTTCACTTGGTGGCTCTAGTGAACCAAACTAGAATAAAAGTCCATAATCAATCCGCAGTAGAATATAGTATTCTATATGTGCATGCTTATACTATATATATTATATATTATGCAAACATGCTTCGTATGTTCATTAATATATTGCGTATTTTATATATATATAATAATGCGCTAAAACAAGATGAGACAAATTAATAACAAACCCCTCAATTTTTATATTAAGTCCTAAGCGTTCAAAGATATTTGGAATATCGAACGTCGCCTTCTAGCATGATAAAATTAATAGAGTATTAAATATTTAATATGAGCTTGTTGTGTCACCACAAGGCAAGTATTAAGTATTTAAGATGTTAATTTATCACATTTGATGCTTATAAAGAAAATTGAACAATATTGTTTTGTTGTGTCACCACAAGGATGATATTTTTCTTTTTTGAATATATGGAGTGCTAGGTTGGACTTAACTTGGATAATTTTGATTCGGATGTGCCACCACTTGATCAAAATAATCTAAGAGGCAAAATACAAGGAGTTGCATAGTTGATGTAATTGACAAGAGTTGTCTACCTATTTATTTATATATAGTTTGTTGTGTCACCACAAGGCTATATACATTTGAAATGGGATCCTTATTCTCACTAGCGAGATCTTTAATTAGATTTTCTTTGAACTATATATATTGAGGTAAAATAGTTTGAAGAAAATAGTGGGAGATACCAATTTAAAACAAGACCTAATTTATTTTGGTAATTAATAATAGAATGTATGTTAAAATGTTGTTAATTACAAATTCATTTACAAAATTTTACAATGTCTAAAATTACTATCACTGCGAAGCATATTAGATGCTAAATTAATCAGACCGAATTAAACGGATTCGTTAAGGAATTGAGAACAATTCTCATAGCTGAAAAACTATCTTATGTCCTTAATACGTCTATCCCTGCAATGGTTGCAGACAATGCCTCTGAGGAAGACATTGCTACTTTTAGAAAGTGGCAAGATGATGCACAGTTGGCTCAATGCATCATGCTCGCATCCATGAGTAACGAGCTTCAATACAAGATGAAACTATGGACGCTCCTACTATATTCCCCGCACATCAAGTAGTTGATGGTGAGGAAAGTAGGACCGATAGATATCGAGATATCTAAGGAGCTCTTCCGATCTAGAATGGGCAATGGCACTATAAATGCATAAAAAGTTCTTAACATAATCAATTTGATTGATCAATTAGGACAACTGGTTTTGTCATGGATGGAGAGTTGAGCCAAGATTTGATCTTGCACTCACTCCCGGACTCCTTTCACAATTGTTGTGAATTTTTCATATAAACAAGCTAGATATCAGCTTTGTTGATTTGCTTAACATGTTGAAAAATGATGAGAGTCACTTTCCAACCAAGAAAAACCAAGTCTTACTGGTAGGGGCCAAAGGATCTTCTGAAAAGATGAACGATTCAAAGAAGGTAAATAGAAAGGCATAAACAAAGGATAATAAGAACAAAACTGATACGGATAGCAAAGGAGTTTGCTTCCACTGCAACAAGCCTGGACACTGGAAAGAAATTGCGAGAAGCATCTTGCAGAGGCTAACCACAGAAGCTTAGTGAAGTTTCGGTTACAATACAGTTTTTGTTCATGATTGAAATAAATTTTTCTTTAAGTCAAGGTTCTACTTGGGTATTGGATACCGACTTTGGTTATCATAAATATAGATTTATGAAGGGACCAAGCAGAAGTAGAAAGTTAAACAAATATAAGTAATCCTATGTGTGGGAAATGAAGCAAAGGTTGCAACATTAGCCATAGAAACTTATAGTTTAGCAATGCCTACGGGAAAATCTATTAAGTCAATAAGTTGTTATTGTATTCCAGTTCTTGTTAAAAATATTATTTCCATTTTATTGTTGGACAATAAAATTTTTGGTATTATAATTAAGAACAATTGTTGTTCTATTTATAATAATAATGTTTTGTATAGATCTGGAATATTACTTAATAAATTTTGTATACTTGACTTACATGAAAAATAATTTTGCATATTGAACAAATTAGTATAAGAAAAGGAGATGATCATTCAAAGAGTTGAATGTGTGTATTTGCTGAAATACAAGTATGAATTATTTGAAAGGTTCAAAGAATTCAGAAGTGAAACAAATTGACAAAGTATTAAGATTCTTTGATTAAGATCAAGGAATAAATACTTGTGCAATAAATTTCTAGATCATCTCAAATGGTTTTCTCATAATGGACACATCCTGATACGCAATAATTGATTGATGTATCTGAATGAAAAATCATACCTTGTTGGACATGGTGCGGTCCATAATGATTTTACCGACATTCCAAAGATCCTTCAGGATAATGTCCTAGAAATGGTCGCATATCTACGAAAATGGTAACCTCAAAATCTGGCCTCAAGACTCCATAAAAGTTATGGACAGGGAGGATTCCTAATCTTAAGTATGTTAAGATAAGGGGTTGTCCAACTTATGTGAAAAGGTTTCAAAGGATAAGCTTGGGACAAAATTTGACATGTACAGATTTGTGGGACATCCTAAAGTAAGTTTAGGACATATGTTCTATAATCCTACATAACAAAAGGTGTTTATTGCGAAACACCTTGCCTTCTAAGATAAAGGTGTTTATCATTAAAGGGGCTAGTGGGAGGATAATAGATCTTGAAGAGTTCAAGAACCACAAAACACTATAAGTCAAATAAGAGGAACCTATAGATAGACCCATTGTACCACAACCGAATCGTAAATCGGAATAGTCTCAAAGATACCTAGGAGGTATGGATTCATCATAGATAATGATGATGAGGTACACATCATAGAAGATGATGATCCAGTTACATACGATGAGGTAAGAGTTCTAGTGTGTACAAAAGGGTCAGTGGGAGCGTCTTGAAATTTCTAGTATTATATGTTCTATACTACGGATGAGGAATAACATACCAATGCTACAATCAGTAAAGATAAAGTTGTCTAAACATTCCTCCATGAATGATTTGGAAGAGTATCTTAGTTGGGGATATAAATCTATATAGATAGATTTAAAAGGATGCTCGACTTAACCCAAGGAACGTATATTCATTTGATGCTAAAGTCGTTTAGCATGGCAAACTCCAAGAGAAGTCTCATGTCGATGAGCTATGGAGTGTATCTCTCTTAATAGTCCCCACAGACTCCAAAAGAGAGATCACATGAGTAACTATCATGTATGCAATGAAATATACGAGACCTGATGTTGATCAGTCATATTCGGAGAAGTTCACTTTGTGAGTCGATGAAAAACATCTTAAAGTTCTTAACCAAAGACACTAAGGATGTGATCATATTCATGGTGGGTCTAAATTAAAACGAGAGGGCTTAACAGACTCAAGTTTTTCGGAGACGGACCAAGACGACGTAAAAAATCCACTTTAAGGTAAAGGGTTATCTTGAACAATTAGTGCGGTGAATTGAAAGGTTCCAAACAAAGAAAAGAGTTCTTTGGTTTAGTGATAAAGACAAAGTAAATAGCTATAAATGAAGTCGCAAGTTGATTGTTTGGATTAAAAGTTTATTACGTAACTAGAATAGTTCCTAAGTCTCATCTTGGATCTAAACATGTGTTGTGGCACTTTCATTTGATTATTAGAATCATTGAAAGATGAGAAATCACTATAGAGATAGTGGACTCTCAAGAACAACATTACATATCCATTAACTAAAGCTTATCCAACAGCAGGGTAATCGTCACTTAGAGAAGAAGAGTATAAGATACCATGACGATTGGCTTTAGTGCAAGTGGGAGATTGAAAGTAATATGCACATAAGCCAATCATGTTTGATGATAAAGCATATACTTTGTAACAATCTTATTCATTTATTAATAAAAATTATTAATTTATTAAAGGCTTTTAATTATCTACATGATGCTGTTTTATAATATGTGATAAACCCATAGTTTTAAGCAATGCTTTTAGAATAATGATGATGATCATTCTAATGAGATCTAAATTCTTAGAAAGCTTAAAACTAAAATAGTTCCCAATCATTGGATTACTAAATTGGGGATTAGTGAATCCGGATAGATTGGTGCATACATTGCTTGCTCATTGGATGAGGATTATTGATCTCATGATCATTTGTGTGGAGACACTAAAGCAAGTATGTAGGTGCTTATTAGAGAATAAGTTCACTGAACGTGGCTCGCTAAGGAATACCTAATGGAGTTTTATTTGCTGTCGATAGGAATTCTGTAGTGATAGTAGTCTGAGTAATCCTTGGACTTGAGATCATCATAGTATCTTGTGTATGATGAGTTATACTTTGACTTATTCCTTAAGACCCTTAGGGTATATCAAAGGGTATGCTTGGGTATAATAAGTTGTACATGGAGATAATGTATGATCAATAAAGAATCTACCACTTCTAATAAAAGAAGAGAAATGTCCTATGTGATTCGATAAATGACAACCCAGTAGTCCTTGGCAGTAAGAATGAAATTAGAAAGGAGTTTCTAATTTGCATTATTTGAGTTGTGCATTTAAGGATCGAAATACATATAATTAAATAAAATAAGACTTGTGATAATTCCATGTCTTATATTTAATTGGGACATTGTATGGTGGAAGGATTGAATTGTCATGGTAACTATTTACTCAAAGGTTCTTTTATGATTAATGTTGAAATCTATATTATCCTAAAAGTCGTTGATCGCTAGGGAGGCTTATCCCTATTGTAGAATAAATATTATTTATTTAAATAAATTAATTGTTTAATTTATTTATTTAAATAAGATTAAAATTGTTCTAATTGATTTATTCACAACCCCATTTAATATGGAGAACCTAAAGGGTCACACCATAAAAGGAAGAATAATTATTTAAGACGTTAATGGCATAATCGTAATAATATAAATTATGTATATTTAATTTAATCTATGGTGATAGAATAAATTAAATAGCTTAATATTTATTATTTAATATTTTAGAAATATTAAATATAAATTAATAAGAGGAGTCTTATTAATATTATTACAATTATTATTATTTTAATTTCTAAAGAGTTTAGGAATTAATTTAATATAAGTACTCTCATTTATTCCTAATAAGATTAGGAGGTTAAATTAATTAAAAGAGTTTAATTGATTATCCCTAATAAGATTAGGGAGCTTAATTAATTAAAAGAATTTAATTAAATAAATAAAACCCAATTCCTTAATTGTTAAGGTGGGTTGCCCACATCTATTAATAAGAGGAGTCTTATTATGGGTGAAGGGAGTTGTTGACTTTTACAACACACGTAATAATTCCAATTATTGGGAGAGTACACCCTTTCTATAGAGATAGAAAAACTAGGGTTTAGCCAACCACCCTTTTCTTGAATCATTATTATTCCTTGGTGGATCACCTCTAGAGGCCAAACATATGGGTGGCTAACGTTGATCAAAGGAAGGAACAAAACCCCGGTGGATTCAAGATTGAACGCGAAAGGATTTGGAGGTGAACTTGTACCTGAGGAAGCTCGATCTTCAAGGGTATGATTTTATTCTTTATCTTTTCGTTTAATTAATAATTGTGCATAAAGGATGATCCGGGTATATGGTTTGTAAATTTTTTAAACTCTGATTTTTACACGCTTCCGCATTATTTTGCAATTTGATTGCGCACATGAATATTACAAACCTAACATATAATTCACAATATTTAACAACCAGGTCGTTCTCAGGAAAAGGGGGCTTTCCGATAAGAATTTCTCCTTATTGGCGCGCAATTAGTTGACCAAACCTCTCCTTGACAGAACTTCTAGACATTGTCAATATTGTAAATAATAATATGAATAACTTTGTCGTCTCAATTATTGATTTAATAATATATATTATGCACATGAGACTGTGACAATAATTGAATCAATAATATGAGAGATATAATGCAGCAATTACTGTAGCAATAATTGAGTATAACTGAGTGACTTCTCACGTAAGCATTAATAACCAATACAGTGTGCTACTATGCAACCACGCGTATTACTGTACTTTTACTACCAGGTAGTTCAACAGTTTTAACGGTAACACTTTCACCATTATTTTTAATAAAAGATAATTTTGTCGTTTTTTTACTACGACAATTCTTCCGTTGTGGGGTCCACCAATGATTGTGCCGTCGTACGAATATTCCCTGTTAAAACGAATATTCCCCGACCAATCGAATATTATATAACCACTTGCTTACTTTGCAAAATTTGTAAATATTACCCACAACTATAACATTATATCAAATCCACACCATAATATTCAAAAAAAAATATTTTGAGAAATTTAAATCTTTATTCATAAAATCTGGGGTCTCACAGCTACATCCTCAAGCCAGAACTCGCATTTCTTCAACTTGGCATATAGCTTGTTTTCACGAAGCTTTTGAAGTATCAGCCTCAAGTGTTGCTCATGGTCTTCACGGGTTTTGGAGTATATGAGGATGTCATCAATAAAGACGACCACAAAGTGATCCAAATATTTCTTGAATACTCGGTTCCTCATGTCCATGAAGGCAGCATGAGCATTTGTCAATCCAAAGGACATGACTAGGAATTCATAATGCTCGTACCGAGTTCTGAAAGCAGTCTTTGAAATGTCATCAGTTTTAATCTTTAACTGGTGATATCCGGAACAAAAATAAATTTTTGAAAAGAATTTGGCACCTTGCACCTTGTCAAACAGATCATCAATACGAGGTAACGGGTACTTATTTTTTATGGTGACATGATTCAACTCCCGATAATCAATACAAAGTCGCATACTTCCATCTTTCTTCTTCACGAATAGAACAGGAGCACCTCAAAGAGACGTACTAGGACGAATGAAACTGATGTCTAACAATTCCTGTAGTTGGGTTTTTAACTCCTGAAATTCAATAGGAGCCATTCGATATGGGGCTTTGGAAATGGATTTTGTACCAGATTCAAGGTTTCACGCTCTGGGGTAGGCCAGGAAGTTCTTCAGGGAATACGTCAGGAAATTTATTAACAATAGAAATATCATTCAAATTTGACGTATTTTTATTTAAATCCGTGACATGGGCTAAGAAAGCTTGACATCCGTTTTTCAATAAACGAATAGCTTTATGGCTTGATATGACAGTGATTGACTTTAGTGGTTTGGTTGCTTGAATTCACATAATAGGTTGGTTAGGAATATGAAAGCTAACCACCTTACGAAAATAATCGGTTTTAGCATGATGAGTAGTTAACCAATCAATCCCTAAAATCACATCAAATGCAAGTATTTTCAAAGAGATAAGATCGACAGGTAATGTGCGGTTACCGATTTGAATCAAACAAGACTTATAAATAGTGGATGTAATGAAGGTTTCTCCCAACGGAGTTTCAACAAGATAAGTCAAAGTCTAATTTCTCTGAGTCAAATTTAAACGTTGAGCGCAAGTAGGAGAAATAAAGGAATGGGTAGAACCAGTATCAAATAAGGTATATACTTCGCTAGAGTTTATGATAAGCTTACCTGTTATCACCTCGTTCGGATTCCTTACTTTTTGGGAGGTTACGACAAACGCTCTCCCTTGAACTACCGGTTTTGTCTTGTGTAGGACGGCCTTTGATGCCTCCATCCCAGTTGGACTTGACTTTGGTGCATGACAAAATCGGGCTAGGTGACCTTCTTTTCCACAATTGTAACACGCTTTGGACTGCATCGCGCAGTTTGTACTGATGTGCCCCTCCCCTCCGCATTTGTAACATACGATCAGCGATCGTTCTCCTTCCTTAACAACAGGCGCTGGTGCTGACGTCTTTCCATCATTATTGAATCTCCTCTTATTGAAATGTCCACTCTTATTATCTTGGTCATGATTACCACCGAAGTGGTTACCATTTCTGGCATGTTGATTCCCTCCACGTTTGTTGTCATCGCTTCGGTGACTGCTACCACATGTAGTATCGCTTTGCCGGCTGCTATCTCTTAGTTGAGTTGACTCATTATCACACTCCAATAACTGAGCCCTATTTACAACATCTGAATACAAACACAGTTTATGAGAAATTAGGTATTGACGTATCTCAGGTTTCAAACCTCTTAGAAACATCCGCGTCATTCTCTCCTCATTATCAACCAAGTGGGACGTAAACCGGGACAACTCGACAAACTTAGCTTCGTACTGTGACACGGTCATATTGTTTTGCTCCAGCTTGATAAACTCTACCTCCTTCATATGACAAATACTTTCAAGAAAGTACTTATCGTTGAACAGTTCTTGGAACTTCTCCCAAGACATCTTCAATCTGGCGAGTGAGTCGCTTCTGATTCCCCACTAGTAATCACGCCTCTTCATCAACATGAAGATGGCAAAGGGAACCTTTTGCTCCTAATAGCATCCCAAGACATCAAATATCTTGGTGATCTGCTTTATCCACGCTCACGCCTTTAAGTGGTTTTGGCTCTCCAAAAAACATCGGTGGTCCCAGCTCCTTGAATCTGCTTTAGCGGTGGCCTGCTTAGAGTCACCGATGTTTCTACTGCATTTTGAATGAGAGTCGCTCTCTCTTTGATGTTGCATGAATTGCATAAAGCCTCTGAACATTCCATCGTTCACCATTTCATCGATTTTATTGTTTACCTGAGGATTATTGTCTTCTTGTTGCACATTATCCTAGGTATTGATCGTTGATGACTCAACGGTCTCATGTGCTTCATTGTTTATCTCAACATTTTCGGATGTCATTTTCAAATACTGCCACAAAATAAGGGTTAATTGACATGTCACATAGTATCCCTATACTCTGACCGACCAATTAAATACCAAATAAACTTAGGTAGGTTATACTAGCGAAGGAATTCCCTGTCTCTCCCCTCCTAGTTCTTGTCTCACATCTCAGTCAGGGATCATATCCCTAAGCTTTGATACCAAATGTGACGCCCCCAAAATAGGTATACATCACCCATCTTGGGTCACCAAATACATGGTACTGAATACAAATACAAACTTAATTATACAACATGAGCTGAGAGTTTTTACACGATATTGTTTCTAGACAATATCCAAACTCAAATAGAGTCCTCAATATATTTATTATCACACTATTTCATAGAATAGTGAGGACTACTAATGCAACCATCTGGACCGTCACTCCATTCCCTGACTAGTCCCGGCTACGTTCTCATTTCCAGAAGAGAACAATGAAAGCAAAAGGGTGAGCTCAACTAGCCCAGCAAGAAATATTATGACAAAGATAATGCAGAATAAATTATCATTAGCCTTCAACAGTGTTAAACTGATAAAATACAATAAACATCAAGTTTAACTGCAGCGGAACAAGCAATCCATTAAAAGAGTCAAGTAGAGCATGATATCTAGTATCTTCTATGATTTAAAAAGTTTTTCATCAACATTATCGCTGAGACTCAGCTTAATAAATAAACCACATCCTCGAATCATCCCTGCACTACGGGCCAAGGATATTCATGTAATCATCAATGGTCATGATTATACCGAATAATCCCTGGTCATAACCATACCAACAAATGTCCATCAATGCACTACGGGCCAATGAGGACCTTTACCACATCATTTATAACATTACGGGTCATGATTATACCGAATGATCCCTGGTCATAATCATACCAATCAACAGTCCATCTATGCACGTAAGCCAAAGATGACTTTCATCATAATATAAGCATGAGGATGATGACAATGATATAAGAATTAATCAAACAAAATCAAGGATAAATATTAAAGACTTTAAATTTATCCAGAGTTTAAAAATATCCAAATTGTCAATATGATACTACTTTTTGGAGTAAAATTCAAGAATAATTTTCATGTATCAAAAACAATTTGAACAGAAAAGAAATATATTTTTTGGGTGAATAGTACCCTACGAATAGTACTTTACGAATAGTACCTCGTGAATAGTACCTCGACATAAAAAGTGTCCCAAATACGCGAGTGAATAATATTCAGGTGAATAGTAATTGGGTGAATAGTAACTCATGAATAGTAACTCGTGAATAGTACTCCGGCATGAAAAGTGCCCCAAATACCCGAGTGAATAATATTTGAGTGAATAGTAACTGGGTGGATAGTAACCCATGAATAGTAACTCGTAAATAGTACTCTGGCATGAAAAGTTCAATAATTATCAAGAAAGCTCAAAATAATATTTTCATAAAAAGATACCGGATGAAGCACAAATTTCAAGGATATTCTACTAATTTCACGGAGTATAGAAGCAATACTTTAACAGAATGAGTGTATAATCAGGAATACGAGATGAAATAATATTTCTCACATACTACAGAGTATGGAAGAAAATATTATTTCTACGAATACTGAAAAAAATTATATCCCTTACCTCAGAAGAAGACTGGATACTGGAATAGTGAGGTAGCAGACTTCTCTTCTTCTTTCTCTCTATAGCTTCTCTCTCTATAGCTCTCTCTATAATTGCTCTTGTGAGTCTTAGTGAATTGGTGATAATGAAGGAAGAATGAGCTTCTATTTATAGGAAAACATAGTTTCGATAATTGCACGTTTTGGGACTCAAAATATTACAGTATAATACCTTCATCTTTTCCTTCATTTTTAATTTAGTCCTGCAAGTATTATCAAACTTGCACCACCTCCCCTAATAGTATATCATGTGAATCAATAGTGCAATCATGTGAACCAATAGTTCTATACATGTGAAAAAAATAATTACAGTATAGTACCTTCATCTATACCTCTATTTTTAATTTAGTCATGCAAATATTATCAATCTTGCACCACCTTCCCTAATAATACACACATGTGAATCAATAGTACATATATGTGAACACATAGTTATAAGCATGTGAATTAATAGCAATTAATTGCTCATTTATCCGATTAATTACCTGATTGGCCAATATAACTTCCAGACATCAATTATTATCGAAATATATGTCGATTTCCACTAATACTAATAATCCCAACATAATGGAACTATCAATTTCATCTTTAATCAACGCGAACTTATTCATCATTAATATTATAACTCACAATATTTAACAACCAGGTCGTTCCCAGGAAAGAGGGGGCTTTCCGATAAGGATTTCTGTGACGCCCCCAAAATAGGTATACAACACCCATTCTGAGTCGCCAAATACATGGTACAGAAACAACTACAACTTTATTAATACAATTGTCGAGTAAAATACGACAACACATAAACTGTGAGTTTCAAAACAAATATTGTCTTCTAGACAATATCAACACTCAAATAAGTCCTCATTACAATTATTGATACACTATTTTACAAAATAGTGAGGACTACTAAAACGACATTCTAGAACCTTCATTCCATACCCTGACTAGTACTCGCTACATTCTCGCCTCCTGAGAAGAAAAATGGAACAAAAAGGAAAAGGGTGAGCTCAACTAGCCCAGTAAAGAATATTATGACTAAGATAATATATACCAAATTATCATTAGTCCTCGGCAGGGAAAAATCTGATAGAATATAATAGACAACAAGTTTCAGATCAATATTCGCAGTGGAAATAATAATTCATAGAAGAGTTACGGAGAGAATGAAATCTACTATTATCTATGAATTTAAAAGTCCATCATTAATATTTTATCCCTGTAACATCAATCAATAAACATCTTGAATCAAATATTCATCTTTGCACTACAGGCCAAAGATATTCAACAGTTGGTCATGTTCATCTCAACACCTGTACATCTTTGCACTACGAGCCAAAGATATTCATAAGAAATTCAACCATCTTTGCACTATAGGCCAAAGATATTCAATAATATCATCATTTAGGATTGAGGATGATGAAAAATATTTTAAAGAAAACGAATCCAGTGAAACAAAAGAATAAATATTAAGGATTCGTACTTTAAACAGTCCAAGTTCAAAAATACTTCATAAATAACCATAGTGGAGTAAAATTCAAGAATGTCAAAACATGGATACACTCAAAGCTAGTATCCATAATAGATATTTTGGACAAAAAATAAAAATTTAATTTTTCTATGAATAGTGTCGTATACGTGAATAGTGTCGTATACGTGAATAGTAACCCCGACACTAAAAGTCAAGAATTTCACAAGAAAAATCTTACCAATATTCTGGCATAATAATATTAGAAGAAATAATATCATTTATAAAAAAAAAATAACATCCCTTACCTCGAAAAGACAATACTTCTGACTAGAATACTGGATATCGTGTTGAAGGGAACTTATACCGTATAGCAACACTTAAAGTATCAAAATACTCATAAGAATACGCTCGATAATATAGAGAGAGAAGATTTCAGTTTTTGGTGTGATTTTTAATTCTAACCTAAGCACCCTATTTATAGGAAATTGCTTAGAACACCAAAGCAGAAAATTTAATAAAATATTAATATAATTATATAAATTTCCTACGCACACCAAGAAAACTGAATTCAACATGTTTACCACTCATGTGGTGCCCACCCAAGTGTACAAAATGTTTTTCTTTTAAAAAGAATTTAAAACTTTAAAAAAATAATTATTCCGGAACTTCAGAACTTCAATAATTCATAATAAATAGCTCTTTTATCAGAAAAATTCAAATCTTATGTCCATTCCATAGAAAATTTAATTCTCTACAACTTTACAGAAGAAAGTTTTTCCAAATTCCAAACAGAAATTGACCGAAATCCACATACGGACGATTTTACAAGATATAATCAAATTTCAGTCAAGAAATGGGGTCCACCGACATGTTTAACATCTTTTTAACATTTATTGTAACAAAAATACTCTTCCTCCTCATTTATTCATATATCCCACATTCATTGTAAAGATATCACCATTATTATATTATTATAATATAATAATATATTTAAATGAATTATTTTATTAGAAAAAGATAAAATATTTATTTTCAACAATTGTCACATTAAAAATTTTCTCCATCTATATCCACATAAAATGAATATTTTCCTCATCATATAAATTAATAATTAATTATTTACAAATAATATTACAGAATCACAATACTGACAACCAGGCAATTTCCAGGAAAGAGGAGGCTTTCTAACAAGGATTTCTCCTTACTGACGCGCAATTAGGTGACCAAACCTCTCCTTAGATAGAACTTTCTAGATATTGCCAATAATGTTATCTAATAATATTATTCAAATAATATGAATTATTAATTTTATAAAGAAAAATATTGTGCAGTAACAACTATTGAAATAACAATAATATAAAATATCAATATAGCAATTATTAAATCAATAAAATAAAATATTGAATAAGAATTACTTTAAACAATTATTGAGTAAAGTGCCTTCTTACGTAAGAATCAATAATTGGTGCAATACCGCATCTACTACTATGTTTTAACCAATTTAGTATTTTAACAATATTAATTGTAATAACTACTGCAGTTATTTATAAACAACTTATACTTATCGCTTTCTTCATCCAATCGCTTTTTCACATTATGGGGCCCACACAAGGTCATTGCGCCATCGTCATTTAATATTCCCAAACAACAAAAAATAGTCCACGACCAAACGAATATTCCCCGACTACAATGAATATTTTACAACCACTTGCTTATTTAAAATATTTGCGCATTCTACCCTTAACTAACCACATTAATCAAATCAACCCTTACTATTTCAAAATAATAAATAGTGGAAATTCAATTTCATTAATAATAAGTTGGGGTCTTACAACCTCCCCTCTTTATGAAATTTCATCCTCGAAATTGACGACGCGTTCACAGTGTTTCAAAAGGTGAGGATACCTCGCTTTCATTTCCGCTTTCCAACTCTCGGGTCATTTCCTCTATAACATGGTTCCTCCACAAAACTTTGACTTGTGGTATGACCTTTGTACGTAAGACATGCTCCTTCCTATCCAAGATCTTAACAGGTACCTCCTCGTACGTTAAGTCTTCGGCTATCTCTTCTGGTTCTAACTCAATAACGTGGTTCGGGTCTTTCACATATTTACGAAGCACAGATATGTGAAAAATATTATGAACACGAGACATGCTTGGAGGTAACGCGAGTCTATAGACCACATTTCCTACTCGGTCAAGAATCTGAAATGGACCAATAAATCGTGGATTAAGCTTTCCTCTCTTCCTAAATCTTGTAACTCCCTTCCATGGAGCAACATGCAACAATACATGATCCCCAATACTAAATTCCACGTCCTTTCGATGAAGATCCGCATAACTCTTTTGTCGATCCTGTGCTTGCTTTGTATCGTTGTCGAATCATTTGGATCTTTTTGTAGTCATATACGTACTAACTCGGGTTCCAACAATGTTGCTTCACCCACCTCATCCCAACATATTGGAGAGCGACACTTTCGTCCATATAATGCTTCAAATGGAGCCACACCTATACTTGCCTGATAACTATTGTTGTAGGAGAATTCCACCAATGGTAAATACTTATCCCAACTCCTTTGAAGTCTAGGACACAGAGTCTTAATAGATCTTCAAGAGTTTGAATAGTCCTCTCGATTGTCTTCGTCTGCTTGAGGATGGTATACCGAATCAATCAGAATCCGTCCCCATAGCTTTTTGCAAGCTAACCCAAAATCGTGAAGTGAATCTTGGGTCACGATCCAAAACTATGGATACTGGCATGCCATGAAATCTCACAATTTCATTTACATACGTACGAGCAAGACATTCAAGGGAATAAGTCTCCCGTATTGGCAAGAAATGAGCAGACTTGGTTAATCTATCAACAATAACCCAAATAGCATTTATGCCCTGAGAAACCGTGGGAAGACCCGTAACAAAATCCATGGTAATGTGTTCCCACTTCCATTTTGGAATCTCAAGTGGTTGTAATGGACCCTTTGGCACTTGATGCTCCGCCTTTACACGTTGACAAGTTAAACACCTCGAGATAAACTTTGCAATCTATCTCTTCATATTGTTCCACCAAAATGTATGTCGAAGATCACGATACATTTTGGTACTTCCAGGATGGATTACAAACGGTGTATTGTGTGCCTCCATCATGATCTTGTACTTCAAATCAAAATCGTTAGGAACACAAAGTCTGGAGTGGACTCGAAGTATTCCTTCTTCATCAATTCTTGCTTCTGGAATAGCACCTTCTTATACTTTCTTCTTCATACGCATCAGCTTTGGGTCTGTGGCTTGAGCAACTTTAACTTTATCGATTAAAGTTGGTTCTATGCGTATAATTGACATCATTGCATGGGTCCCCGGAGTCTTGAATTCTATCTTCATATTTTGTAAATCACACAAAATGGGCCTTTATGTTGACAACATAGAACTCGTTCTCGCATATGATCTTCTACTCAACGCGTTAGCTACCACGTTCGCTTTTCTAGGATGGTATTGAATGGTGTAGTCGTAATCTTTCAACAGCTCAAGCTAACGTCGTTTCCGCATGTTGAGTTCCTTTTGGGTGAAGAAATATTTGAGGCTTTTATGGTCTGAATATATCTCCACTTTCTCTCCATATAAATAATACCTCCAGATCTTTAGCACGAAAATGAGTCCTGCCAACTCTAGATCATGAGTAGGATAATTCCTCTCATATTCTTTAAGTTGTCACGAGGCATAGGCTATGACTTTCCCACGTTGCATGAGAACACATCCTAACCCTTTGCTCGAAGCATCGCTGTAGGTAACAAATCCATCCGAACCAAACGGTATTTTCAGAACAAGTACCGAAATGAGTCTCCTCGTTCCATATGAATTTTGTATCCTTCCGAGTCAGTTGAGTTAACAGAGTAGAGATTCGAGAAAATCCTTCCACGAATCTTCGATAATAACCAACTAAACCCAGAAAGCTACGTACTTCGGTCACCGACTTCGGTTGCTCCCAACTTTGTATTGCTTCAATCTTCGCCGGGTTAACAGATACTCCATGTTTTGACACCACGTGCCCAAGGAATGCTACTTCTTCAAGCCAGAACTCACATTTCTTTAACTTGGCAAAAAGCTTGTTTTCACGCAGCCTTTGGAGTACCAGCTTCAAATGGTGCTCATGATCTTCATGACTTTTGGAATATATGAGGATGTCATCAATAAAGACAACAACGAACTGATCCAAATATTCCTTTAATACTCGGTTCATCATATCCATGAAAGCCGCAGGAGCATTAGTTAATCCAAAAGACATGACTAAGAATTTATAATGCCCGCATCGAAGTTCTCAAGGCGCTTTGGAATATCCTCGATTCTAATCTTCAAATGATGATATCCGAATCGAAGATCGATCTTTGAAAAGAATTGTGCATCTTGTAACTGGTCAAATAGGTCATCAATGCGAGGTAGCGGATACCTATTCTTGATGGTGACATGGTTTAATTCCCGGTAGTCAATACAAAGTCGCATACTCCCATCTTTCTTCTTTACGAATAAAATAGGAGCACCCCAAGGAGATGTACTAGGACGAATGAAACCAATGTCCAACAACTCCTATAATTGGACCTTTAACTCCTGAAGTTCAATAGGAGCCATTCGATATAGGGTTTTAGAAATGGGCTTTGTACCAGGTTCAAGATCAATAAAGAATTCAACTTCACGTTCTGGGGGTAGACCAGGAAGTTCTTCAGGAAATACGTCAGGAAATTAACTAACAATAGGAATATTATTCAAATCTGACGTGTCTTTATTCAAATCCATAACATGGGCTAAGAAAGCATGACATTCGTTTTTCAATAAACGAATAGCTTTATGACTTGATATGACAGTGATTGATTTCAGTGGTTTAGTTCTTTGAATTAAATATAACAGTTGGTTAGGAATATGAAAACTAACAACCTTACGAAAACAATCAATTTTGGCTTGATGAGTAGTTAACCAATCAATCCCTAAAATCATATCAAAAGTAAATATCTTTAAAGAGATAATGTCAACAGGTAATGTGATGGTGCCAACTTGGATCAAACAAGATTTATAAACAGTGGATGTAATAAAAGTGTCTCCTAACGGAGTCTCCACAGATAGGTCAAAGTCTAATTTCTCCGGAGTTAAGTTTAAACGTTGAGCACAAGCAGGAGAGATAAATGAATGGGTAGCACCAGTATCTAGTAATGTATAAACTTCGCAAGAATTTATGATTAGCTTACCCGTGATCACCTCGTTTGGGTTCCTCGCATTTTGACCAGTCATGACAAACGCTCTTCCAGGAACCATTGACTTTGACTTTTCTGGGATAACCTTTTGAGTCACCATCCCTGCTGGACTTGGTTTTGCTACCGTACAATATCAAGCGATATGTCCTTCCTTTCCACAATTATAGCATACCTTAAACTGTTGTGGGCATTTTGGGCTGATATGTCCCTCTTTCCCGCATTTATAGCATACGACCGATGGTCGTTCTCCTCCCTTAGAACCAGTTGCTACTGGTGCTGACATCTTCACATCGTCATTATTGAATCTCCTCTTTTTAAAATCCCCCCCCCCCCCGACTCGCTTCTTCTATTTTCATGGCCATGATTACCACCAAAGTGGTTGCTGCTTTTGTCCGTATTTTTCTTTCTCTGCTGGTTATCGTTGTTCTGATGACTGCTGTCACCAGTATGACCCTGGTTGTGGTCTCTTGGCTAAACGTACTCGTTATCTCGCTCTAATAATTGAGCCATATTGACAACGTCTGAATAGAGATAAAATTTTTGAGAAATGAGATATTGACGTATGTCGGGTTTCAAACCTCTCAGAAACATCCACGTCATACGTTCCTCATTCTCCACCAAATGAGGTGCAAACCTGGATAACTCCTCGAACTTCGCCTCGTATTGGGACACCGTCATGTTATTCTATTCCAATCTAATAAACTCCACCTCCTTCATATGACGAATACTTTCAGGAAAGTACTTGTCATTAAACAGTTTCTGAAATGTCTCCCAAGACATGCTGAGTGCGGCTGGATGGATACGCTTCACAGATTTCCACCAGTAATCTGCCTCATTACGGAACATAAAGGTTGAGAATGGAACCTTCTGTTCCTCCGTGCATCCCAAGACATCGAATATCTTGGTAATTTGCTTGACCCACGTCTCTGCCTTAATCGGATTCTGCTTTCCCCAGAATTCTGGTGGTCCCAACTCTTTGAACTATTTGGCTGTGACAAATCGTGCGTTGCTATCATTTCCACCTGTATTTTGTACACGAGTCTCCCTCATCTGATTTTGCATGAATTGCAAAAAGCTTCTAAACATTCCTTCGTTCATCGTCTGATCAGAGGTGTTGTTTACAGGAGGAACATTGTCAGCCTGTTGCACGTTTTCCTTATTGATGAATAAAGGTGTCTTCACGGTTTCAGTTACTCCACTGTTAACATTCTCGGTTGACATTCTCAAATACTGTCATAAAACAAGGGTTAATTAAAGAAATCAATATATCACATAATATCCTTATATTTTGACCAACCAACAAATAAGCTTAGGTAGGACACACTAGCGAAGGATTTACTCATCTCTCCCCTCCTAGTTTTATTCCCCGATCTCTGCCAGAGATTATATCCCTAAGCTCTGATTCCAACTGTGACGCCCCAAAAATAGGTATACAACACCCAGTCTGAGTCGCCAAATACATGGTACAGAAACAACTACAACTTTATTAATACAATTGTCGTGCAAAATATGACAACACATAAACTGTGAGTTTAAAAATAAATATTATCTTTTAGACAATATCAACACTCAAATAAGTCCTCATTACAATTATTTATACACTATTTTACAAAATAGTGAGGACTACTAAAACGACATTCTAGAACCTTCATTCCATACCCCGACTGTAAGACCCCAACTTTTATGAATAAAGATAAATTTTCTATAATTATCATTTTTGAATATTACGGAATGAATTTGATATAATGTTATAGTTGTGGGTAATATTTATAAATTTTGCAAAGTACGCAAGTTGTTATATAATATTCGATTGGTCGGGGAATATTCATTTTAACAGGGAATATTCGTACAACGGCACAATCATTGGTGGACCCCACAACAGAATTATTGTCAGATTGAGAAAACGATAAAAATATTTTATGAAAATAACGGCGGAAGTTTTATTGTTAACTGTTGAAACACCCGGTGTTAAAAGTACAGGAATACGCGTGGTTGCATAGTAGCACACGGTATTGATTATTGATGCTTACGTGAGAAGTCACTCAGTTTTGTTCAATTATTGCTTAAGTAATTGTTGCATAGTATCTCACGTTATTTGATTCAATTATTGTTGATATTTTATTTATTATTATTAAATCAATAATTGAGATGACAGAGTTATTAATATTATTATTTGCAATATTAACGATGTCTAGAAGTTCTACCAAGGAGAGAATTGGTCACCTAATTGCGCGCCAATAGGGAGAAATCCTTATTGGAAAGCCCCATCTTTCCTGGGAACGACCTGGTCGATTAATATTATGAATTATAATAATGATGATAAATGTTGTTAAAAATATTGAGGTGATTTTTATGAAGTTTTGCTTATTTTATGGACCCCTATTTACCCATTTTTTCAAAATAATCGGTAGAAAATTATTTAATATAATAAAGGTGGGGCCACATGTGGGGCCCACGTGTGTTGAAAGAAAAATGGGTGGAGAAGATTTAGGGTCACGGGAGTTACATTTTTATTATATATATATATATATATATAATACTCCCTCCGTCCCAAATTAATTGCTCAATTTTGACCTTTTTAAGTCAAATTGACTATTTTTAGAATTAATAATTAAGCATATATAAATATATTTCTAAAATTATAAAAATTGGGGTTAGTAATAAATTGTATATACTTTCTTTTGGTTATAATCTCTTCACCTATATTTTAGCAAAAATAGTAAAAAGATTAGATTTAAAAATGGTCAATTTGACTTTAAAAAGTCAAAACTAAGCAATTAATTTGGGACGGAGGGAGTATATTTTATTTAAAAGATTTTATTTTATTAGAATATTTTATAGTAAACCAATCTGGACCGTCTATTTAAAAGTAAATCAATCCGGACTGCTCAGAATTAGTTTCTTTATTCACCCATTCTCCTATAAATAAAGCTCATTCCTTCATTATTTCTTACGAATTCATTGAAACTCTAGAGAGAGAAACTATAGAGAGAAAGAAGAAAAGTATTCTGCTACTTCACTACTCCTATATCCAGTTTGTTCTAAGGTAAGGGGTATTATTTCTTTCATATTCATGAAGAGAACTTACATTATTCCATTCTTTATTATTACATTGGAATAACTTTGATATCTGTGATTATACCATATACTTGGTGAAATTCTTCTGTTATTTCATTCTTTATCATTATGTTGGAATAACCTGTCTATGCGAAGTACCGCATACATGGTGAAATTCTCCTGTTATTCCATTCTTTATTATTCTGTTAGAACATCCTGTCTATGCGTTTACGCATGACCTGGTTCCGTTATTTATTATTCTGTTGGAACATCCTGTCGGTGTAAATTTTGCCTGACCTGGTTCTGTTATTTATTATTCTGTTGGAATATCCTGTCTGTGCGTTTATGCATGACCTAGTTCCGTTATTTTTTATTCTGTTGGAATAACCTGTCTGTGCGGTTCTATCGCATGCCTGATGATTTCTTTTGTTATCCCATTCTTTATTATACTTAGTTGGTTAAAGTTTTGACTTCTATACTCCATGAAATTAGTGGAATATCCTTGATATTACGCTTCATCCAGTATCTTTTCATGAAAATACTCTTCTGAGCATTCTTGAATTTTACTCTACAAAGAAGTATCATGTTGACAATTTGGACGTTATTAGTTCCTGGATAAATTAATTCTTGAACTTGTTTTATTGAATTCTTATATTATTGTCATCATCCTCATGTTTATATTATGTTGAAAGTTATCTGTGGCCTGTAGTGCATAGATGAACTTGGTATGATTATGACCGGAGATTATTCGGTATAATCATAACCGTAATGTTACAAATGATGTGGTAAAAGTCCTCATTGGCCCGTAGTGCATTGATGGACAGTTGTTGGCATGATCATGATCATTGATGAATACACGAATATCCTTGGCCCGTAGTGCATGGATAATTTATGGTTGTGATACTAATGAATATCCTTGGTCATAGTGCAGGGATGATGTGGATTATTTATTAAGTTGAGTCCCAAATAAAAGTGATGAAAAACCTTTTAAATCCTAAAAGATAGTAGATTTTATTCTCTACTTGACTCTTTTAATGGATTGCTTGTTCACCGCAGCTTAAACTTGATGTTTGTTATATTGTATCTCATTTAACAATGTTGAAGGCTAACGATAATTTATTACAGATTATCTTAGTCAAAATATTTCTTATTAGGCTAGTTGAGCTCACCCTTTTACTTTCATTGTTCTCTTGAGAAAATGAGAACATAGCGAGGACTAGTCGGGGAGCGGGTGTGACGGTCCGAGATAATAGCATTAGTAGTCCTCACTATTCTGTTAAATAGTGTGATAATAAATGTAATGAGGACTCAATTGAGTGTGGATATTGTCTAGATGACAATATTTGTATTAAAACTCACAGCTTATGTTTTGTAGTATTTTACACGACTATTGTATAATTAAGTTGTATTTGAATTTTGTACCATGTATTTGGCGACTCAAGATGGGTGATGTATACCTATTTTGGGGGCATCATACCGACTAGTACTCGCTTCATTCTCGCCTCCTGAGAAGAAAAATGGAACAAAAAGGAAAAGGGTGAGCTCAACTAGCCCAGTAAAGAATATTATGACTAATATAATATTGAACAAATTATCATTAGTCCTCAACAGGAAAAAATCTGATAGAATATAATAGACAACAAGTTTCAGATCAATATTCGCAGCAAAAATAATAATTCATAGAAGAGTTACGTAGAGAATGAATTCTACTATTATCTATGAATTTAAAAGTCCATCATCAATATTTTATCCCTGTAACATCAATCAATAAACATCTTGAATCAAATATTCATCTTTGCACTACAGCCAAAGATATTCAACAATTAATTCATATTCATCTCAACACTGTACATCTTTTTGCACTCTGAGCCAAAGATATTCATAAGAAATTCAATCATCTTTACACTACAGGCCAAAGATATTCAGTAATATCATCATTTAGGACTGAGGATGATGAAAAATATTTTAAAGAAACCAAATCCAGTGAAATAAAAGAACAAATATTAAGGATTCGTACTTTAAACAGTCCAGATTCAAAAATACTTCATAAATAATCATAGTGGAGTAAAAATCAAGAATGATCAAAATATGGATACAATCAAAGCTAGTATACATAATAGATATTTTGGACAAAAAACAAAAATTTAATTTTTCTATGAATAGTGTCGTATTAAGTGAATAAAGGTCAGATATCGTGAATAAAGGTCGTCTACATGAATAGTAAGCCCGACACTAAAAGACAAGAATTGCACAAGAAATATCTTACCAATATTCCGGCATAATGATATTAGAAGAAATAATATCATTTATAAAAAAATAACATCCCTTAGCTTTTCGAAGACGGTTCCTTATTTGGAATCTTTGGATATTGTCTTAAAGGAACTTATCTTAGTATAGCGACACTCAAAGTATCAAAATACTCACAAGAATACGCTCGATAATATAGAGAGAGAAGATTTCAGTTTCTAGTGTGATTTTCAATTCTAACCTAAGCACCCTATTTATAGGAAATTGCTTAGAACACCAAAGCAAAAAATTTAATAAAATATTAATATAATTATATAAATTTCCTACGCACACCAAGAAAACTGAATTCAACATGTTTACCACTCATGTGGGGCCTACCCAAGTGTAAAAAATGTTTTTCTTTTAAAAAGAATTTAAAACTTTAAAAAAATAATTATTCCGGAACTTCGGAACTTCAATAATCATAATAAATAGCTTTTTATCAGAAAAATTCAAATCTTATGTCCATTCCATAGGAAATTTAATGCTCTACAACTTTGCAGAAGAAAGTTTTTTCAAATTCCAAACAGAAATTGACCAAAATCCACATACGGACGATTTTGCAGACTATAATCAAATTTCAGTCAAGAAATGGGGTCCACCGACATGTTTAACATATTTTTAACATTTATTGTAATAAAAATACTCTTCCTCCTCATTTATTCATATATCCCACATTCATTATAAAGATATCACCATTATTATATTATTATAATATAATAATATATTTAAATGAATTATTTTATCGTAAAAAGATAAAATATTTATTTTCAATAATTGTCACATTAAAATTTTCCCATCTATATCCACATAAAATGAATATTTTTCTCATCATATAAATCAATAATTAATTATTCACAAATAATATTACGAATCACAATACTAACAACTAAGCGGTTCAGGAAAGAAGAACTTTCCAATAAGGATTTTTCCTTACTTCTTGGTAGCAATGATTAGGTGACCAAACTTCTCCTGCAGGCAATTTTTACAGACGGTCTACCAATAATCTTTATCTAATAATATTATTCAAATAATATGAATTATTAATTTGATAAAGGAAAATCTTTGTTCGGTGTGAATTATTGAAAAACAATAATAATATAAAATATCAACATAGAATTATTGAATCAATAAAATAAAATATTGAATAGTAATTCTTTGTAATAATTATTGAGTAGTGTCTTTCTTACGTAAGAATCGATAATTGGTGCAATACTGAGTGTCTTTCTTGTGTTTTTAACCACCGAAAGTATTTCAACAAGATAATTGATGAATAACTCTGTGCCGCTATTTATACAACTTATACTTGTCGTTTTCTTTATCCAATCGCTTTTAGATTATAGACCCCACATTAAGATCGCCAGTGCATTTAATATTCCTCGACAATGAAAGAATATTTTTACTGACCAAACGAATATTTCCCCCGACAACAATGAATATTTTACAATCACTTGCTTATTTAAAATATTTCATGATTTTACCCATAACTAATCACATTAATCAAATCAACCCTTACTATTTCAAAATAATAAATAGAGGAAATTCAATTTACTGGCATTGTCGATATTATCGAAATAATAATATGAATAATTTTGTCGTCTCAATTATTGATTTAATAATATATAAAAATATTATGCAGATGATCTTTGTGATAATAATTGAATCAATAATATGAGAGATATGATCAATAATTATCATAATAATAATTGAGTATAACCGGTGAAACACACATAAGTATCGATAATCAATACCGTGTCTTCTTATGTAACCAATGCGTATTCAGATTTTTACAATCGCGTAGTAGATTCAGCGGTTTAACGGTAAAACTTTCGTCGCTATTTTTATAAAAAGATAATTCTGACGTTATTTAACTACGACAATACCTTCATTGTGGGGTCCATCAATAATTATGCTGTCGTACGAATATTTCTTTTCAAAACGAATATTAACAGGTAACCTGCTACTTTTTGTCCTTTCATTTGTTTTTTTTTCCGTTGTTCTTTTGCTCACATGTTACACGTTTTTCAAACTAGGAAGCTTTCAGGAAATACCCCAGTTCCCAATATGTAGAAGCCGCCTTACTATAAAAGCTAATAATCTCCATAAACTCATAATCAAGATAACCCTCTTAATTGTTCTGCAAATCTCTCCAACAAAAAATCACAGTTTCTCATAAATATATATATATATATATATATATATATATATATATATATATGTACGTATGTAGGAAATTAAACATGACTACTGCTAGACAAGTGATGAGCTCCAGTTTCATTATTGGGCACGCTCTTCTCATTTTGATTCTTATCTTGCATGCAACGAAAACAGAAGCTATAGAATTCGGTATTTAATGCCTAAAAACATCACTAATCTAGTGCATGATATGTCATTAAGTGTGTGTGTGTATATATATATATATATATATGGGTATATAATATGATGCATGCATGCAGCGGAGGACGAGGCAGAATTTGATTACGGAGAATACAGCGTGAAGGGACCAAGTCAGTGGGGGGATCTAAGGCCAGAATGGGCGGAATGTAAGTATGGAAAACAGCAGTCTCCTATTAATTTTTCACACCGGAAGGTTGAATTAGTTCCCAAGTCGGAGGAGCTGAAAACGCGTTACAAGCCTTCTAAGGCCACTCTCAAGAATAGAGGCCATGATATATCAGTAAGTTTATTTTAGTAGGTAGCTAGATAAGTTTCAAAATATCCCTATTTTAATTTATACTTAACGTATATATTAATTAAACTCTTTATTAATTTCTTCAATTAATTTGTGACTTTTGCATTTCATTTATATATATATATATATATATATATATATAGTCCAGGATCTTAAAATTCATCACTTTCATCAAGCTCACTTCATTTTTAGCGACGAATCGACGATGGTTTCGATTAAATACAATAGTCATCTATCTTTTTTAGAACGTCATATGTTTCCATCGCTAAAAGTATAGATGGCTATTGATGAACCGAATCGTCGTCGGTCCATCTCAAATAAATAAAGAGGTAATTCGAAATAGATAAATATAAGGGTGAAACCTAGATCCGATCATCGCATATATATATATAAGTCATATCATAATCAACAACGTACACATGCATGCATGTTACATCATTCACACATTCACCATGTCCATGCACCATGGATATACATACAACACGATAAAATTACACACCATATGCACGCATATTTAACCTGCATTAGCGTGTGTATGTATTTTGCAGCTTCAATGGCCAGGTGATGCTGGATCAATACAGATCCATGGCATCCACTATACTCTCAGACAAGCTCACTGGCACTCACCTTCCGAGCACACCATCAATGGCAAGAGGTTTCTCTAGATCTCTCTCTCACTATATATATATAATATATATATTACCTACACATAGTTGATGAACGACAAAGTCGGTCTTGAGTTTTCTAAGGTCAAGGACAAATTTTCTTAAGTGTGCCCCTTTATACAAGTCTTCTTCTTTTTTCTTTCTTTCTCTTAGGATTTTTGAAAAGTTGTTTCTTAAGAAACATTTTTTAATTTTTATAATAATTAATAAACACAACACAATAAAAAATAATAAAACTAATTAACAAAGAACAATACAATCTGGATTTTGAGTATATTTTCTTCCACTTGAAACTTCCAATTATAAAGAACAAGAATTCCAATCAAGTTTTCTGTTGAATCAAATAAGAAAAAATTAACAAAGATATGTATTATAATTTATAAAATTTATCCATCTAGATTCTATATGTATCTTTAAAAAAAATTACTTTCAACGAAAGGCACTAGTCTAGCTGGTTGATGATTTATTTTCCAACTCTGTTGGAGAAGATCAGTAGAATCACCGGAAAAAAAAATTACTTGTGTTGCGTTATGAACAGAGAGATTCGAAGTTATTTCCTTCTTTTTGTGGTTAAGAGTCTGTTTTGATTCCCCATATTTATGAATTTGTTTTATATTATATTTTATAATTAATATGGGACTTCCTTCCTCAGTATGTTTCTTCTTGAGATTGAGTATATAAAGACTGATTGGATTGATTGGCTTCCCTTTTCATTAACATGTACAGGCGACAAGTACTTCTTTTGTTTTATTTTTTATTTTTTTATACATATATACATAAGCTTATAAAAAAATTTATGCCCCCTCAGCTGTGGGCCTCAAGTTGTAGTCCTGGTAGCCATGGCCCAAGGCCGGCTCTAATGAACGAATAACTTAATTTGATGATCGTGGGTCCCAGTGCAAATTAGGGTTCACATGACCTAATTGAATTAAATGTACAATTAGGATTTTACGACCTCATTAAATGTACAAATTAGGATTCGCATGGCCTAATTGAATGAAGACGAAAAAGTCAAAAATAAATGTACTAAACCCGAAAGAAGCATCCACATGTCCCGAGGCAGAAGGCTCGTGGAGGCGGCTCGTTTTGAGAATTGATTGAAGGATTGGATTGGTGGCTAGAAGGACATGACGATATGAGTATTATTTTAATGACTAAATGGTATTTTTGGAATTTTTCTGAAGATATGTGTCTGGCATGTGACTACTTAAGTTCCAAGAAATTCTATAAATACCCCTTCTATTCTATGAAGGAGGAGACCTCTTTTTGGACTTTGAACTTGGACATTCTCTCAACCCGAAGTCTGAATACCTGCTACTTTAATAAGGTTTTCAAATTCTGAGAATTCTGTCACGTGTCATTGGAGTAACACCCACCTGTTCTTCTCTCATATTCAATCAATCAATCTCATGAATATTGAACTAGCTAGCTCTTAATTAATTAAATTTAACAGGTACGACTTGGAGCGACACATGGTTCACAAAAACGAGGAGACAAACAAGGTTGCTGTAATTGGTGTACTATACGAAATTGGCAAACCAGACCCATTTCTCTCCAAGGCACGTACGTTTGAATGTCAAATACATATATATATATATATATATATATATATATATATATATAGAGCCCTTCCATAGCTTGATAGGTTCTTATAGATCTTGTCTGACACCCCTTTTTGGACCGGTTGATAAATTGAATTGATGGTCACGATTAACTTTTCTATTTGATAAAAGCCAAGACAAAGTTGTTATGCTAATTATTTACCTCGCATCTATTTCTATTTTAATAAGTGAGGCCCACGTAAAATTATATTGTCGAAGATAGTTATAAAAAGTGAATATTTATTATTAAAATAATCCTACTTAAGAGCTTCTACCCACCACACATTTTTTTTTTAATTTTTTTTATTTCTCCCGTACTTAAGACAATTTGATACTACCGGCATTAAAATAATAAAATAATCCCACGGAAGAGCTTTCTACCTATTACACATTTTTTTTTTTTTTTTTTTTATTTCTCCTACGATCTGCAATACTTACCGGTTAGCATTAAAATAATAAAAAAATTCACCAAGACAAAAGTCTGAGTTACTACGCTAGTATTAAAAATTGAAAAAATAATAATACGGTAGACAAAATTGTTGTCACTGGTGACAATAAAAAATTAAAAAAATTATTTTATTCAAGCAATTCGCTGCTAAACAGATTCGAACTCGCAACCTCAAACTCCATACACTCGTCATATGACCACCCGAGCACTACGGGCCTAGCTGTTAATTTCAACCAAGGATATATCTTTATATTAAAATTTCACCATCCCCCAAAATCTATATTCTTGCATTATTATTATATTACGATTTATTATTATTAATAAGTCTATATAATACATATGGGGGTTTTCTATTTAGAAATAAGTTAATATCTATATTTATTATTATCCCCTTTAATATTTTTTCTTATTTTTGTAATAATATAATAAAAGGATAATTAATATATTAAAAAAAATATCATTATTTAATAAAATATAAATAATGATTTTATATTCATGTATTACTATTATTATTATATTCATGTATTACTTATTATTAAAAATAATATTAATAATGATTTTTAATATTAATATAAATAATGTGATTATTAATATTAGTCCTAATAAAAATATCCCATAAAGTTGGATTATTAATATTACTAAGTTATGAATTTGAAAATCCCATAAAGTTCAACCAAATAGACATTCTTATTAATTAATATGTACATTAGATAACGTTGGATAAGTTCTATATCTCGAGAGTAGGAAGTAATCTTGCGGATTTCTTGTAGAGCTCCCACGCGACGCCAGAAACGAAAAGACCGTGACATCTTCCAAGGACCACTTCTTCGTAAATATTACCATTGGCCCTAACGAAAAAAAATAACATACTTGTATACAAAATGCCACAATGCGAGTTGTTGTGTTGTTTCGATTGAATCTTTAAGGTCTGCACATGGGAGATTACCACCAAGCCACTCATCACGATCGGATTACCATTTCGCAAACAAAATGGTATCAAATGTACCGCATGTACAAAGTAGTTGGTTAAATAATTTTTAATATTAAAGGACATTATAAAATTAAAATATTTTAAAACTAAACATACCGCAACTTTAACGAATTACGAGTACATTTCATGTAACTTAATATACATAGTGTCATCAGTAGTAAGCGGTCAATTATGGTAACCATCCAATCTTCAACTGCGAATAGAACAAGACAAAATGGCTTTGATTGGTACTACACCGGCATGAATATGTATTTGCATTCGTAAAGGTGGACCAACATCTTAGTTAACATACGGTTTGCAAAAACTCCATACAGTATTCACGTTAGTGCAGGGCACATAGCCCTGCCCAAGATGCATGAAGAATGAATTCACGAAACCAAATTGGGACCACCTTTGTATTCCCCGCGACCGTAGTATTCCTCTCTCTCCTCGTAGCAACAACATATAAGCGTCGATGACATGCTCGAATATCCAACTCCCAGGCCATAAGGATTGCACTGCATTGTGTTCTAATTCATATAACTGACGCGGATGTGATAAAGGATATAAATCCTCTTCTGGTGCCACCACGTTTCCAAACATATGTTTATTTATAAATGTCTCCTTCCAATCTTTAAGTCTTTTGGATAAGGACCCTTTTGGTCCATAAGAGATGTGGTCTCCCACATCTTGTACCTGATTGAGACCCAAATGTACATTATTATTATTTAGCAATAATAATTAAAACCATCACTATTAACATAACTATATATACCTTTTGTGAACTAGATCCCTTGGCGTCAAAAAGTCCCACAAATGAAGAGTTGGTTGGAATGTAACACTCCTCATAGGTTTGGAAGGTTGGAATGTAACATTCCTCGTAGGCTTGGGTGGTGGGAATGGAGCTCTCCTCGATTACTTGTGGGGTGGGTATGTAGCTCTCTTGTCAACATAATCAGCTTTGTTTCCCAAGCCCTTCATTGAGTTGTGTGTATTGGGACCGTGGTCCAAAATTTGTGGGACCCCCACCGAGGTATTTGTTTACCTCTTGCTTCAAGTCGTATAGGCGTATTGAAATCCCAATTATTTTTTTGCGAGAACCAACTCGGGAGGCAAATTTGAGTAATCTTGAAAATTTATCAAGTAACGACTTTGCACTCTCAACCTGTCATGTAAGATAAACACAAACAAATATTATTAACAATAAATATGAATAAATATAATATTAAGTATTTACTCCAATACATGATTTATTAAAGAAGAATATAAGTTTATACCATTTGAATAAGGTGTTGTTGGTTGTAAATGACCCGAGGCTCATAACAACTGTCGTGGTCGTCATTTCGTCGAGGTTTGGTGAATTTTCCAACGTGTAATTTTCCTATACCGCACCATGTAATCATCTATTGGGACATAATCGAAATTTCAGGTTTGTTGTCCTTCGATATGATCCATGTATGCCTCCCACATCGAAATATATTCCCTCTCAAGGCCATACAATCCTCGACATCAATAAATTTAAATTTTTCTCCTTCCTAAGGTCACCGTGGTTTTTGGTCATTGATGGTATGCCTTGCATGAACCCCGAATCGTCTCATCACACTGGTCCAAGCATCCGAAATTCCACAATATCAAAGTGGATCAAGGGAACCCACCGATCCCAACAACCCGCCTTCAAAATTAAATCCACGATATCATCATCCCATATTATGTAAGGCCACCAAACCACATCCCACATAAACTTCTAACTCCCTCGATAAAATGACAAATGGTGATGGGGATTCTCACGCCTACTGTGGTAATCATGGGCTCCAAAATAGGACCATGCTAAAGCCCTAGGTAACCATAAGGATGATTGTGGCCAAGGGTTTGGCTTTCCAATACTTACACGCTCATAAGCCCAAATTTGTAACAATGTAACACAACCATTAATGTATTTAACTCCTTTCCTAGTAGCAGTATATAAAGATATGTACAAATATGCTAACACTGTCGCGCCCCAAGAGTAAGTTACACAATCTTCAGCGTTGGTAATAAAAGACATATATCGTGGGTGCACACTATTTCTATTCCTATTAGGGAATAATATTGCCCCACACAACCACAACATGTATGCCTTTGTGTGTCGCCCTACAACATCTTTACTTGCATTCTCGGGACATTTATTAAAATGTTCGTGCAACCACACTAATGAAATTGCACTGCGTTTTTTTGAACTAAAATATTCACCAGCTAATTTATCTTCAAAACAATCCCTAAAATAATTCAAATTGGTGACAATGAGGGGACCCAATTAAGGGCTTTCCCACCACCGCAACCCAAAAATAAAGTGAACATCCTCTAACGTGATTGTTATTTCTCCACGCTTTAAATGAAAAGTATTGGTCTTGAGCGCCATCTCTGGACTAAGGCAGATATCAGACCAAGGTCAGTTTGGTGTACAACACCTCAAAAACTAAATACTCCAAATCCACATTTATCTAATAGGATTTTTTGTTCTTTGTCAAAGCCCACTTATTATATTTCTGATCAGTATATTGACTGGAGCCTAATTTTCCCCTCTCTCTCCCATGATATATATCATCTGATACATGATTTTGTTGATCATGAAGAACACTTGGATCAATTGGCCCATATTCCCAGCTGTCCATCTTTTACCTAAAAAAAATACATCAATTCCATATTAGTATTCTGCATGACAAAATAAAGTTGAAAGTAACATCTTTTGCAAAATGACATTAATAACAATACACAATAACATGCATTAAAAACTAGTCATCACTAAACAACATGCATGTAATAATAACATGCATGTATATAATGTAATAATATTAACATGCATTAAAAACCGGCTGTAACATTATGCATGTTAAAACTATTAACATGCATGTAATAATAACATTAACAAGAAATAATAACATTAACAAGAAAAACTATTAACAACAAAAGTAATAACATACGTATAATAATAACAATTTAGTACACTTTGGAATAAGTTTTTTCATTTATATAATGTAATAAAATTGAACAAATAACAATAAATAAAAACTATTTCAAACAAAACAAATAACAATAATGGCTATAACAATATCTTACATCTTTGCAAATAATAATATGAAATGGAGTACCAATAACAATAAATCTTACAAAAAATTGATGTCTTCATAATATAATAAATGGATTCCACCGCTTGATTTGTTGAAGTTTTTTTGCTCCTCTCTCTTCCAAATACTCCTCTCTACTCTCTGTTATTTTTATTTTATCTAGCTTGGCAAGTGAACTTTAGTTTGAACAACATGTGTTCTCAATAGACGCTTTAAATAAGCTCATTCAAATGTCCCAAGACATGAATTAATTTAGGACCAAATTCAAACAAATGTCTCGATTTTTTAGTTTATCGAGCTTGCAGTGTTCTTTCCCGAAGCGATGTGGCGTAAAAAAGTGGTCAAAAAAAATATTCAAGACATTTCCGAGGCGATGTGGCGAGCACAAAGGTTTGTCACTTTGTTAAAGTAGGTCTTGAGCTTCTTCAATTTTGGAATTAAAATAATATATATATTCCTCTCAAAATTAGCCTTACTAGGTGAGGCTATAACGATTGAAATAAAAAATATATATATTATTAATAAATTGCTCTACTTAGAGGCTATAACAACCGGAAATAAAAAATATATATATTATTAATAAAAACCGTTTTAATTTAAGAGAGGCTATAACTACCGAATAAATCAATTTTTCATTGCTAGCTAGACTCGAACCCGCGACCTCAAGCTCCAAACATTCGTCATATGACCACCCGAGCACCACAGGCCTAGCTGTCATATCTTACCTTGGATTTGGATATATCTTAAAACATTCCATCTCCCCCCAAATTAAATTTCTCAATATTTTATTATAATTATTTGATTATTATTATTATTCTATTATTATTACGAATTGAGTATAAAGTCGTTCCATATTCTAGCGGCTTATGTACTTTTTATTATTTTATTATCATCATTATTATTATTATTATTATTATTATTATTATTATTATTATTATTATTATTATTATTATTATTATTATTATTATTATAAACAATGTCTGGTGAATAAGTAGTCAAACATAATAATACAACACTATGGGAATAGAAAAAAGCCGACATTGATTATATGGGAAAAGTACATTAGTTTGACTTCTTGAGCATTAACCGCTAAAAGCTGTACCGGCTGATCTTTTTACCTTTAAATATTATCTAGGAAGCTGCTATTTTCTCAAGTTATCTTCTTATCCTTCCATAGAATTTGTTCTCTGATATTATTTTCTATTTTCTCCTCTACTCATAATTTGTTTCATCTGGTTGCCCACTTTCACTTCAGAAAATCAAGTTGAAGTTCTGATCGAGCAAAATTCATCACTATTATTCACAAGTAAGTTTAGACGTTTCCAACGTCAATTCGTTGATTCCATGAAATACAATGTTCATAAACTTAGTGAGTTGTGTGTCAACGATACTAAGGTTTATGCGGTTGTATAATCTATGAATCTGTTGAAAGTGGTGGAAGATATAAAGAAGTTGTCAACAATCGACAATCGGGATCGGTAACATGTAATCGCGCAAATATTTTCTCACTCTACGGTGAATTATGCGAGCACATCTTGAGATATTTCATAGCAAAGAGTATTTCACAAATACCGACCAGATATGATCCTTCATCGGTGGACAAGAGACGCGAAACAAAAGAATGGTGAAGACTTACTCTTTAACTCCACATCTGCTGACTTCGAACAAAATCAAGCAATGCGCTATAATCATTTGATGGGTGATTACCAGGAGTTAGCGAGCAAAGCGGCTTGCTCAGTCCGAGGTTACAAAACTGTTCTTAAACCGAATGCACGAGGAAAAGAGTTGGTTGACCAAGATTATCCTGGATGAGAATATTCTTTGGCGGCGGATGGCGACATTGATTGCCGCGATTTGGAGATCCAAATCATGATATGGGATACGATAATGACGATGAAGATGCAAAGGTGGAAGAAGAAGAAGAGTTTTTGCCGCCTAATATTTCTCAAACAAAGGGCCACAAAAAATAATCTAGATTCAAGAGTGCACTCGAGAAAATCATTCCTTCTAAGACTCATCGAAAATGTGCAATTTGTGGCTTTGAAACCGACCACGATAAGCGAAATCACTATCGAATGCTAGGGATTCCTGAGCCAAAAAAATAGGCGTCGGTTGTATTAATCATTCTATGTTTTTTTTTATTTTATGAAAATGAACATGTAATATGTACTATTCCTCTTAATGTTATGCAGTACTAGTATTGGTATAATCTGTACTTCTAATATTGATAACCACATTATTACTATTATTATTATTATTATTATTATTATTATTATTATTATTATTATTATTATTATTATTATTATTATAATACTTCACTACTTTTATAAATTCGATAATCACATTATTATTATACTTCACTAGTTTTATTAATAATAAAATCATTTCTTAATAATAAAATCATTGCTTAATATATAAAATCATTACTAATAATCATTGCTTAATAAATATAGATATTAACTTATTTCTAAATAGAAAACCCCCATATGTATTATAATAATAATGCAAGAATATAGATTTTGAGGAATGGTGAAGTTTTAATATAAAGATATATCCTTGGTTGAAATTAACAGCTATGCCTGTGGTGCTCAGGTGGTCATATGACGAGTGTATGGAGTTTGAGGTTGCGAGTTCGAATCTGTTTAGCAGCGAATTGCTTGAATAAAATCATTTTTTAATTTTTATTGTCGTCATGATAAGTTGTCTTGGCCTTCATTATTTTTTCAATTTTTTAATACCAAACAGTCTTAAATAGAAATTTTTTATTATTTTAATGCCACCAGTATCGGCTTTGTCACTCCGTAGGAGAAATAAAAAAAAAAAAAATTAAAAAAAAAATAATTAATAGGGTAGAAGCTCTTCCTACGGATTATTTTATTATTTTAATGCCACCAGTATCATCACTTGTCATCATTACGGGAGAAATAAAAAAAATAAAAAAATGTGTGGTTCGATAGAAGCTCTTCCTAGGATTATTTTAATAATAAATATTCACTTTTTATAACTATCTTGACAATATAATTTTACGTGGGCCTCACTTATTAAAATAGTTCTAGAGATGCGGAGTAAATAATTAAAAGCACAACAACCTCGTGTCTTAGAACTTATCAAATAGAAAAGTTAATCGCAGACCATCAATTCAATTTATCAACTATCCAAAAGAGGGTGTTCTTGACAAGATCTTTCATAAGAATCCTATCATATGGGAAGAACCTCTATATATATACTGATCTCGTCCATTTATTAATTAATTTATCAATTACTTGTTTTGGCTTTTAGTTGATGAGAAATTTATCGTCTTTGGTGAAGACAAATGTTAAAGAAACATACCCCGGGGTCATTGATCCGAATGAGATTATTAGTGGAGATAAGAGTTTCTACAGATACAAGGGTTCACTCACTACTCCTCCTTGTACCGAAGGTGTCGTCTGGACTGTCAACAAAAAGGTACACCTTCTTGTATAGTGTGCTACGTGTAACTATGGCATAAATATAGGTCCGAGACAGATCCGGTAATTTAATAATAAATTTATCAATTAATCAATACAGTGTTGACACGTAGAGAGAGATCACCTCCCGCCTGTGTGTTTGTTGGGAAAAGTACGCCAAAAATAATATATATCCCAGAAATTACTTTTCCGACTTTGTGCAATTAAATATGAAATCAACAAAATCAATTATTAGCGATCAGTGATATATATCTGTGATCGCATTCGATCAGTGATATATATCTGCGATCGACTACGATCGTGAATTTAAGTTGCATATAATTTGATCGCTGGGTGAACACTTGCGACCACTATTAGCAATCGAATTTGGATCACAGATAAATTTGATCGCTGATGAGACATTTTCTTGTAGTGTTTTATGATCTCACATTAATTATGAACGATCGCAATAATCATTTGAGCCACTTTTGTAATCGTTTCTATCATGATACGAAGTATATATAGACCTAAAATATAAAATTATATGCAAGGCAATGTAAGGAGAATAGCATATCTTAAATTAAATTTGCATTAAATTAATTGTATATATCCTACTAACTTCATATGGTTAACAATTAAGGAGATCTTTACTTATAATTGAACTCATCCCAGATAAGGACTGTTTCAAGATATCAGGTTAAGCTGCTTCAAGAAGCTGTTGACGACGTACGTATACGAAATATTCCATTAGCTAATCAATAAATATTATGATCAATACATGTTTATGTTAAATAATTTAATCTCTTTTACATATGAACAATTAACAATTAAATTGGTGAATGTTGTGGTTGCAGTATGCGAGGGATAATGCGAGACCATTACAACCAGTTAACGGGCGAGCGGTTCACCTCTATACTCCAAAGAGAAAGATCGACTGGACTAATATTTTCTCTCTTGCTTCTATAGAAGGCAACCGATTTTTGGGAATTGAATGAAATTCCTGAGAAATAATTGGGATTTTATTATTATTATTTTTATTATATTATCAGTTTTACATGTAATAAGGTTAAGTTTATGAATTACGATTGCTGCTTTTTGTTAATCCTTTTACTCTTGATCTTGGCCCGAAAAAATTAGATTAAGTTTGACTTTATATAAGATTAAAATGAGACTTAATTTCTTGAAATTAAAAACTAATATGATTCATTGGGCTTTTAGAATATCTAATATTATTATAATTAATAATATATAATACAAATTTCGTAATAGAATCAGTATGTATATATATGTTGGTTCTCAGTGGAGACATTTTTGGTCGAACTTAGAAATTCAGAATAAATTAATTAATTTGTATCGTGAGACTTTCTGACTTTGTCCTTGATGTGTACTCTCAAAATTTATCTAGTAATAAAAACATGATGACATATAATTTTAAAAATTGGTGAGGTCTAGGAGGAGCAGCGTGATGGTAGATTTAAATAATATAATAAATAATAAAAAATTTATTCTAATATAAAATGACATGTTTTCATCGGAAAAAAACAATTATTCATCTCCTATAAAAAAAAATATAATTATTCCGAGAACACTGCTCCTCCTAGACCTCACCAATTTTTTCGTAACAATCACACCAATTATTTCATGTCTACATGGGAAAAACTACGTGCTTTCTTCATGATGGTAATGACATTGTAATCTATATTTGATAATATTATATAGGTTATTTTATAATATTAAAACAAATGAAAATTTAATTTAATTTTAAAGTTGGGAATAGAACTTGAACATTCATTTCCGAATAGAGAGGTGTGAAATCTTTCTCTATAGCTAAAGATAAAACCTCCCAATTGCGAAACTATTAAGTTTTGAGTAATTTTGGTATATTAATATATTTTTATCCATTCTATTAGGGGTCGGTTTATAAATAAATTATCAAATTGAATTTTTTTACGGTCAACTCATTAAACTATATATTATTTATTCTAGTAATTTTCTTGAAATACATCTACATTAACCATTTAACGAGAAAAATGATGTGTAAATGCGTAATGAAAAAAAACTGAGCTGGATAAAAATATATATTATTATTATTATTATTATTCTTATTCTTATATTTATTTTTCTTATTTTTCTAATTCCTATTCTTCTTCTTCTTCTTCGTGAACCAAACTTCTCTCCTACTAGTCTACCACCACCACCACCACCACCACCACCATCCATCTTCTATTCTCCGTCCCTCCTCCTCCCTACAAACCATCACAACCTTTTATTTCTTCCACTTTATTACTTGGATCTGTTGTGCTTTTCTAGCGGCCTCTCAAAAATCTATCTACCGATCTATGTTTGCAAAGTTCGGAACTATGATCTGAAGTGGGGGTGTATGAGATTGGCTTCGGGGGTTTCAGATTTGCTGGGGTGGGGTTTTGGAAGTTGATTCGCTCGGATTTGATTTTGGAAGTTGATCTGCTCGGATCTCTAATCTCTGTTCTTGATTTGCTTTCGATTTTCTTTTTATTTGATTAGTTCGATCAATTTGATTTTCGCTGTGATGTATTAATTATTCACGGAAATGGAAAGTAACCTGTTTGTTCTTATTAGCATAATATGGTATGATCAGATTGAAAAGTTCTTGCATTGATGTTTATTATAATTGAATATAATTATTTTGGTGGGATTTATGATTGTGTGTACAGGGATTTTTTTGGGTGGGGATTGATTATTTGATAGATTTGTATGAAATTAAAATTTGGGGTTTGGGGAGAAGACGAGATGTTGAGAAGGATTTGTTTGGTGAAAATTTCATTTGTTTGATTCTTTTATATTAATTTAATATATTTTGTGGATATTTTGTTCAACAAATTAATATTGTTTTCATTATGATTTCTTGGTGTTTTGATTTTAATTTAGTTTGCCAATTTAGGACAATACATGCATTACACAATGTTTATATTATATTATATAATTGTGATGGATTAGTATTTTAATAATTAAAATATGAAAAATATCAATTTTCGGACGGGTATAATTGATTTCTCAAAATTAGAGATAATTTTAGAAAATTTAGTACTATAAAAATTATAGTTTTACCTTTTAATTTTTTAATTAAAGAAAATGGTGATTTAAAGAAAAATTAATGCATAAAAATTATTAATTAATAATAAAATATATTAATGTATAATGTTTACAAATGTATTTATATAAAATTAATTAATTCATATTTTTTATAAGTTTTAAATATTTTAGGTTCACTTTAAAAATATAAAATTATCTAATATTTTGAAAT
Source organism: Panax quinquefolius (assembly GCA_020205615.1). Taxonomy (NCBI): domain Eukaryota; kingdom Viridiplantae; phylum Streptophyta; class Magnoliopsida; order Apiales; family Araliaceae; genus Panax; species Panax quinquefolius. The sequence continues at coordinate 85,687,907 of CM035168.1, forward strand.
AGAGGAATTATTATTATTATATTAATTTTTAGCAATATATATATATATATATATATATATATATATATATCATATTTAAGTTATTAATTTTTTCTACTTTATAACTGTGAAGTTAAAGGATTTTATTTGGTTACTTTTTTTTTATTGTTTTATTTGCTTAACTTGTCTTAATTGTTAGTTTTTGGGTATTTTTTTTTTTTACCATGACATGCTACATGGACATAAATATATGACATAATCAAAGTCCATCTGCCATGTGTACTTAATCCGTTAAAAGTCAAACGATTTAACAGAATTTATAACGGTTTGTAAATAAATTGTAGTTCAGTGAGTCAAATGAAAAAAAAATCAGTTCAATGATGCATTTGTAAACCGATATTAAGTAGAGTGGGAAAAAGTGTATTTAACCCTATTAACAATACATTACAAACAAACTATTAATTATAATTAGTGAAGTATAATTAAATTTTTCATTAAAAGATGTGAATCATTCAGTATTATTATAATAAAAACTGTAATTATCTTCAATTAATTATAAGTTAATTTATAAATTAATATATCAAGATTTTCTCTAAAGTCTAAAGTCTTTGTCAATGTCATTCGCGAAGAAGCACCACATCAGATATTCCTAAGGTGGTCCCGGATTGTCGTAAAAAACACAAGTCGTAAGAAAAATATTACCACCAACTATCTAGTAAGTACCATCCACCGTTATTCGTAGAGCTTCGAAAAAAAAAAAAAAAAAAAAAAAAGAATTTATAAAAAAAATTAAGAAGTGTGTGAACAAGAAAATCGTGTCTTGTTAGTTAGGGTTTTGTGTTGACTGAGTAGGAGAGAAATTCAATAAGTGCACGAAATTGGTTGATTGATTGAAGAGGGGAGAAGAATAGGTGGACGATTACTTCAATGACACGTGACAGAACTCCTAGAATCCAGAAATCGTGTTAGTGTAGCAGGGATTCCAAGAGTCTTCTTGAGTGCTTCGAGTTGAGAGAATATCCAAGCCTTTAGTGCTTTTAGATGGAATGTCAAAGTCTTAAGTCACAAAAAGTGTTCCCGCTTTCTAGAATGGAAGGGGTATTTATAGAGTTTCCTGAAACTTAAGTAGTCACATGTCAGACACAAGTCTTTAGAAAAATTCCAGAAAGTCATGTCCTTCTAGTCACCAATCCAATCCCTCAATCAATTCCCAAAACAAGCCGCATCCACGAGTCTTCTGCCTTGGGAAACGTGAAGAATTCTCTCGGGTCTAGTATATTTATTTTTGGCTTTTTCGTCTTCATTCAATTAGGACATGCGAACCCTAATTTATACATTTAATGAGGTCGTGGAACCCTAATTGTGCATTTAATTCAATTAGGTCATGTGAATCTTAATTTGCACTTGGGCCCACATTTGTCCCCTGCGCGAGGGTCGCTTTTCCAAAGAGACGATCGTGTAAGAATACTTCAAGCTTTTGAATGATTTTGCGGACTCCACTTTGCAAGTCTTGAAGACAAGGACCCCTAGGGAACCAAACACTTAGGGTTAAACCCTTTGGAGGCAAAATCTAGCAGGGCTCTTCTGTGGACATATTGAAAAATCTTCTGAAAATCTTTTCATAATTTGCCAAATATTTGTTTCCTTATTTTTTTCTGAAAATTAAATAAGGAAGATCATCAAATATTAGTAAATAAAATCCAGTCTAATAAAATCTTTCTTTTGGTAAACTAAATCTTTCATTTTTATCAAATCAAATCAAATCTTAATTTTATTTTGGAAATAAATTTTTTTTCTTTATTTGATTTTGAAGACAATATCCTTATCATTATTATTATTTAGAAGGAAAAAATTAAATTTTGAAATTTTCCTTTATTGGGAGTAAAAATCAAATCTTTTCTATATTTAGAAAATAATATCTTTATATATTTCTATTTAGAAACAAAATCAAATATACTTATCTTTTGGAAACCAGATTGAATCATTTCCTTAATGGAAAAAAGAGTGATTGCTTCATTTTACGTTGCAAGTATACTTTGGGGGGATATGCATGTATTCATATATATGCATCTCCCAAGCTATTCACGCCTCCTTTCTTATCTTGTTTCATTTTGGATTTTCTCTCTTCCTACTAGCCAGGAAGATCTGTAAAGGAGCAGCAAGAAGACTTTCTTCAATCCGAGCGAGAGGTAACAAAGAGGATTCCTCCCTATAGGGCTGAACCCTAGGGGTTGAACCCTATAGGGCTGAACCTTATGGGGGACCTGAACCCTTAATTGGGGTTCTATTCCTTTTTCTCGTCTTCGCTTTTCAATTTTTTTACTTGTATGTTTTCTTTCGGATTTCTCTTGACTTGTTTCTTCTATTTCTCTTTTCTGTTTCAGGCAATTGTAGTCTTTCTTTGTTTCTGAGACACATCACCTTGATCATATCTTGGTTTTTTCCCCCGAAATTCATCAAAGAAATGCTATAATTTTTGCGGCGAAGAAGCATTCGTTCCAAGTAGTTGATTTGTGGAGCAACAGGACCTCAAAGGAATAGAGGGAACATGCCCTAGGTGGTCGAACCCTATAGGGGGCCAAACCCTATAGGGAGCCGAACCCTAAGGGGGTCGAACCCTATAAGATTTTTTTTCAGGACTCTCCAATCTTTCTTTTGTCTTCCGAGCCCCATTACCTTGATTACATCTCGATTTTTTCCCTTGGATAATAAAGAAAGATTGGCATTTTTTGATGAAATACACAAAGGAAGAAAAAATATACTCTGCATACAGCAAAACCACCCTTGGGGGCCACACCCTAGGGGGGGTCAAACCCTAGGAGGCCGAACCCTAGGAGGAAATCACCAATTAGATGGAAAAAATGAAGTTCTAGAGGAGCAGTTACTATTTTGATCATAATTTTTGACACGTTTGGAGTTTCGGGGCCCATAATATATCAAAACGAAGCTAGCGACGAGCCCTACAAAAATCATTGCCTTTGACCATGATGTATACCTTTATAAGTCCAAAAAAGGCTCTAAAGAATGCTTTTGGTCTGTCCGGAGTTTTTTCAAAAAATTTTATAAATTTTTTCTTGCATGATTGTGATTCCTAACTCTTTCTAACATTATTTCTTCTTCTTTTCAGGTGTTTTTAAGCTTAAATCTCGAACTTTCTTCTTTGTCATGGTAAGCACTTCGAGCTCTAACACTTTCTTTGACATCTTTTCCTTGCTCTTTAGAGCCCTTATGCTGAATTCTTCTTGCTTGAAGACCTTCTTCTTTGAACATCATGCAGACTCGGAAACCGCCAAGGAGGCCCCGTTCCTCAGTGATCGGGGAAGGGCTCCCCTCTTTGGTCTTTTCGACTTCTTTTTGGGAGCAAGTCCAGACTTATGACCGTACAACTTTTCCTTCGCCATAGAAGGAAGGCTTGTTTCTATATGCAGTGGCTTGTGGAAGTTGGAATGAGTTCTTGTCTGATTCATCTAGCCACCTTCAGGAATAGCAATATTTAATCGATGAGATACTTGGGAATATGTTGATTATGTGGATAGCTGACATTCTTCTTGCATCCAGCTATACAGGAACATTCGTATCCAATAGGACCATGGTGCTCCTCTATATGCACATTCATCACTGCTTGGGGGGAATGCACCTCTACTCTGGAGGATGTATATGCCATCTACAAGTAATCATTTGCCCCCTAGGCATAAATCACGCCTTTGGTGAGATGATCGCGCAAAATACTTTAAGTGTTAAAGTCTTGATTCCAGTTTCTGAACACTTCGCGGGGCTTGTTGTTTTGCAAGCCTCAAAAACGAAAGTCCTAAGAGAGGGAACCTCTAGGGGAGAAAACCTTAGGAGGGCGAGCCTTAAAGGAGTTCTCCTGGGATATCTTGGAAAATCTTCGATCTAATCCTTCTTACCCTATCTTAAAATTTCTCTTTTCTTTAGAATCAAGAAGTCATTGAGAAGACCAATGCTGATAAAGAGGATGATGACGTTCCCATTGGGTTCTTTGTGAGTACCGTAAATGGGGCAGCGGCGGCAGCGACTTCCATTACTTGTGATATGTCCCGGCATATCACTATTTGTATCGAGTCTTCTTCACCTCATAATGATTATGTCAGTCTTGATGCTAAGGATTCTTTGTCTGATGTAAGCTCGGATGGCCTGCTGTGGGTGGTGCAGCGCTCTCTTCACACCTTTCTACAACTTCTCCACATGACAGTTTTAAGGGTACCGGTGAGACTCATGGTTCTTTGAGGAGGAATCCTTCTGAGACTATTGCTGATGTTCATCCTCCCAATGAGGATTCCGCCGAGTTGGTGATTGCTCGGGAGGGTATTGTGGATAACACTTTGGGTGAGTTGAATGACCTTCCGAGTAAGACCCCAACTTTTATGAATAAAGATTAATTTCTCTCGAAATATATTTTTGAATATTATGGTGTGAATTTGATATAATGTTATAGTTGTGGGTAATATTTACAAATTTTGCAAAGTAAGCAAGTGGTTATATAATATTCGATTGGTCGGGAAATATTCGTTTTAACAGGGAATATTCGTACGACGGCACAATCATTGGTGGACCCCACAACGGAAGTATTGTTGTAGTTAAAAAACGCATGTAATTATCTTTTATAAAAATAACAATGAAAATTTTACCGTTAAACCGTTGAATCGGCCCAGGTAGTAAAAGTACAATGTCTGGCGTGGTTGCATAGTAGCACACCAGATTGATTATTGATGCTTACGTGAGAAGTCACTCGGTTATACTCAATTATTACTACGATGGTTGTTGCATCATATCTCTCATATTATTGATTCAATTATTGTCACAAGATCATCTGCATAATATTTTATATTATTAAATCAATAATTGAGACGACAAAGTTATTCATATTATTATTTACAATATTGACAATGTCTGAAGTTCATCGAGGAGAGGTTTGGTCACCTAATCATGCGCCCAATAAGGAGAAATCCTTATCGGAAAGCCCCCTCTTTCCTGGGAACGACATGTTTGTTAAATATTGTGAGTTATAATATTAATGATGAATAAGTTCGTGTTGATTAAAGATGAAATTGATAGTTTCATTGTGTTGGGATTATTAGTGTTAGTGGAAATTGACATTTATTTTGATAATAATTGATGTCTGGAAGTTATACTGACCAATCGGGTAATTAATCGGATAAATGAGCAATTAATTGCTATTAATTCACATGCTTATAACTATTTGTTCACATGTATGTACTATTGATTCACATCCATGTACTATTAGGGGAGGTGGTGCAAGATTGATAATATTTGCATGACTAAGTTAAAAATGGAGGTATAAATAGAGGTACTATACTGTAATTTGTATTTTCACATGTATAGAACTATTGATTCACATGATTGAACTATTGATTCACATGATGTACTATTAGGGGAGGTGGTGCAAGTTTGATAATACTTGCAGGACTAAATTAAAAATTAAGTAAAAGATGAAGGTATTATATTGTAATATTTTGAGCCTCAAAACGTGCAATTATCGAAACTATATTTTCCTATAAATAGAAGCTCATTCTTCCTTCATTCTCACCAATTCACTAAGTCTCGCAAGAGCAATTATAGAGAGAGAATCTATAGAGAGAAAGAAGAAGAGAAATCTGTTACCTCACTATTTCAGTATCCAGTGTTCTTCTGATGTAAGGGATAATATATTTTTTAGTATTCGTAGAAATAATATTTTCTTCCATACTCTGTAGTATGTGAGTAATATTATTTCATTTCATATTCCTGATTATACCCTTATTCTGTTAAAGAATTGCTTCTATACTCCATGAAATTAGTAGAATATCTTTGATATTTGCGCTTCATCCAGTATCTTTTCATGGAAATATTATTATGAGCTTTCTTAATAATTATTGATCGTTTCATGTCGGAATATTATTCATGAGTTACTATTTACGAGTTACTATTCACTCAAATATTATTCACTCGGGTATTCGGGGCACTTTTTATGTCAGAGTACTATTCACGAGTTACTATTCACCCGATTACTATTCACCCGAATATTATTCACTCGAGTATTTGGGGCACTTTTTATGTTGGGGTACTATTCACGAGGTACTATTTCCAAAGTACTATTCACAGGGTACTATTCACCCAAAAAATATATTCCTTTTCTGTCCAAATTATTTTTGATACATGAATATTATTCTTGAATTTTACTCCACAAAGCAGTATCATGTTGACAATTTGGATATTTTTAAACTCTGGATAAATTTAAAGTCTTTAAAATTTATCCTTGATTTCGTTTGATTAATGCTTATATCATTGTCATCATCCTCATGCTTATATTGTGATGAAAGTCATATTTGGCTTACGTGCATAGATGGACTGTTGATTGGTACGATTATTGTGACGCCCCCAAAATAGGTCCACACGACCCATTCTGAGTCGCCAGATATCACACTATAAAAATCAAATACAAACTTTATTTATACAACTGTTGAACTGTCGTGCAAAGTAAGACATCAGATAAGCTGTGAGTTTTAATACAATATTATCTAAGTGAGATGATCCAACTCAAATTGTTACTGATGCCATATAAAGTACAGCAGCAAATATTTTAAGACCCCAAAGAAGAACGAGAAGATTACTATCGTATTCATTCTAATGAGGTGCACTTTTGACGCTTTCAAAGTCGGGTTCTCATCACTCTATAGTTGTTCGCCAAAATCAATTATTAAGTGACGTATGAAATACGACACGCACATCTTAGGTCCTCAATGCAATTATATATTGCATGTCATGCCATTTTATAAAGTGTTGAGAAACTTCAACAGTCTCGAACCATCTCACTATTTCCCTGTTATCCCCGCTCGACCCAGCTACACTCTTATTACCTGAAAGGAATTGTGAAGCAAAAGGGTGAGCACAACTAGCCCAGTAAAGAATATCATGACTAAAGATAATTAAATTATCAATAGCCTTCATCGATAATAAATCAAAGATTTAGAACATATGGCGAGATGATAAAACTTTTCAACCGTAGTTGCGGTAGAACGAAGCGATACATTAAAAGAGTCGAATAGACCATCGTGTCTATTATCTTCTCCATGTTAAAAGTCCACCAATAATGTTTTATCCTTGTAACATCAATCAACAATTCCTGTCCACGATTATATGAATAACTCATAATCATAATTGTGATTCTGAATTCCTTTTCGCACCCAGGACGAAGATAATTTACATCACATATCTTCACCTGAAACATCAAAAATCATGGTTATACCAAATCACAATTCCTGCTCATAATCATACTAATAAATTCATCTTTGCACTACTACCAAAGATATACAAATCAGATAACTAAAAATCAACAGTTCATCTTTTGCACTACTGAGCCAAAGATATACAATCATAAAACCAATAATCTTTGAGACTCGACTTAATAGTATCACGACCACGAATTATCCATGCACTACGGGCGAAGGATATTCGTGTTTTCCATCTGATCATGATTATACCGAATAATCCACAGTCGTCATAATCATACCAAGTCCATCTATACACTACGACCAAAGATGACTTTTACCACATCATTTATAACATTACGGTCATGATTATACCGAATAATCCTCGGTCATAATCATACCAAGTCTATCTATGCACCACAGCCACGTATTGACTTCAACACAACACAACTGAAGCATGAGAATGATGACAATGATATAATCATTAATCAAACTAAAACAATGATAAATATTAAAGACTTTAAATTTATCCAAATATTATCAATCACATAATAAATTCATAATCTAATATTGTTAATATCACAACAATATTTTAATCACTTCTTAACTTATAAACAATTTATTTCAATTGTTTACACTTTACCAAATAATGCATTTAATCATTCAAAAATGTCATACTCATAAGATTTCATCACCAATGATCAAATCCCTCATCAAAAATATGCATATACCTTATATAGGATTTTCATGCCATAAAATCCTATTTTTCAACTTTGTTACTTCACATAACATATTTAACTCATATGTTCGTAACTAAACTATTTTCATAAAAAATACCAAATCAGTCCTAAAAATATTTGTTTTCTGGGATTTAGCAGTATATATTCCCATAATGAACATACATTTTTCTCGGAATTTTTAAAATTCATTTACTATTTTTCAAAAATCAATTTCTAATTAATTCCTTAAGAAATTAGCTACGTCAAGTTTAACTCCAGAAATTCCCAAATCTTGGCAGGATCTTACACATGTTAACATGAGCTTCCAGTTTAAATTTCATGGTCATCGGAGTTATAGAACTCCTATATAGCATTTTTTTAAATCGAAAAACCTAAATATTGAAATGGTCATAACTTGCTCATTTTAAGTCGGAATGAGCTCATTTTTGGATAGGAGGTTCTTTATACCATATACTTTTATGTCACAAAAGGGTGGAATTTTTCTCACAAATTAAGTGGCCGAAAATGCCCTTTTAAAATTCTGGACAGTAGCTTTTTCGAAATTTCCAGCTTTTGACTCCTTTGTTAAAATCAGTTCACACGAAAATCTACAATACCTTTTTCCAGTGATTCCACTTGGAGATGCTACAAAACTCATAGATCTAACTCTAGGACTTGACCACACTCAAAAATTCGAAATATAATAGGAGATATGGTCAATTGAATTTTATGTTACGTTTTTACCAAAATCTGGTTTTTCAACCCTTTGTGATTTCTAAGAAACTTTCATGTTTTCACATAATAACCAACATAACTCATCATAACACTTACTAATACCAAATATACCCATGATTTTCATCAGTCCAATGCTTTTATTATGACTCTCATCATAATCAACGTAAACAGATCGTTTCCACAATTTAATAAGAAATGAATACAAAGGATCATTCACCATGCATGTGGTAATTCACATAGACAGGTTATTCCAACAGAATAATAAAGAATAGAATAACAGAAGGATTCACCATGCATACGATAGAGACCGCACAGACAGGTTATTCCCAATAGAATAATAAAGAACGGAACCAGGTCAGGCGTGATCCGCACCGACAGGATATTCCAACAAAATAATAAAGAACGGAACCAGGTCGGGCGAAATTCGCATCGACAAGATATTCTAACAGAATAATAAATAATGGAACCAAGTCCGGCGTAAACGCACAGACATGATATTTCGACAGAATAATAAATAATGGAACCAGTCCCACAGAAAAACACATGACGGATATTCCGCGTAATAGTAAAGAATGGAATAATAGAAGAATTTCACCATGTATGTTGTACTTTGCATATATAGGTTATTCTAACATAATAATAAAGAATGGAATAACAGAAGTTCTATTCATGAATAAGAAAGAAATAATACCCCTTACAGGTACAACAAATAATATCCCTTACCTTAGAATAAAGCTGGATACTTGAATAGAAATGTAGCAGACTTCTCTTTTTCTTTCTCTCTATAGATTTTCTCTCTATAGCTTCTCTCTATAATTTTTCTCTATAATAATTGCTCTATAGCTTTGGTGAATTGGTGAGAAATGAAGGAAGAATGAGCTTCTATTTATAGGAAAATATAGTTTAGATAATTGCACATTTTGGGGCTCGAAAAATTACAGTACAATAACTCCAACTTTTCTTTCATTTTTAATTCAGTCATCCAAGTATCATCAAACTTGCACCACCTCCCCTAATAGTAAATCATGTGAATCAATAGTTCTAAACATGTGAAAAAATTAATTACCGTATAGTACCTCCATCTATACCTCCATTTTTAACTTAGTCATGCAAGTATCATCAATCTTGCACCAACTCCCCTAATAGTATAAGAATGTGATTCAATAGTACACACATGTGAACAAATAGTTATATGAGCATGTGAATTAGTAGCAATTAATTGCTCATTTACCCGATTAATTACCCGGTTGGTCAATATGACTTCCAGACATCAATTACTATCTAAATAAATGTCGATTTCCACTAACACTAACAATCCCAACACAATGGAAATATTTTTCTCAAAAATTTTATTATTGAAATTTCGAATTTTGACTTTTTTCAAAAAAATCAACTGTTGACTTTTTTGACCAAAAAGTCAACATCGGAAAATTTTGTGTTTATAGTCTATTTCTACTAATTTCATCGTTCCGGACTCAAATATCATGTCCGCGTCTCCAAATTCAACTCCGAACTCAAATTCGATTATAATAACATTCATCATTAATATCATAACTCACAATATTTAACAATCAGGTCGTTCCCAAGAAAGATGGGGCTTTCCGATAAGAATTTCTCCTTATTGGCGCGCAATTAGGTGACCAAACCTCTCCTTGGCAGAACTTCTAGACATTGTAAATATTGCAATTTAATAATATGAATAACTTTGTCGCCTCAATTATATATGCAATAATCGAATCAATAATATGAGAGATATGATGCAGCAATTACTGTAGCAATAATTGAGTATAACTAAGTGACTTCTCAAATAAGCATCAATAATCGATACCGTGTGCTACTATGCAACCACGCGTATTTTACCACCGATTATTTTATAACAACTTGCTTACTTTGCAAAATTTTCACATATCACCCTTAACTTTAACCTTTATCAATTTAACCATTTACTAAATAGAATAATTATAAGAAAATTGAATACTTTCATTTCATAAAATTCGGGGTCTCACAATTATGACCATGGATCCTTCGGTATAATTGTGACCCGTAATGTTACAAATGATGTGCTAAAAGTCCTCAGTGGCCTGTAGTGCATTGATGAACAGTTGTTGGTATGATTATGACCAGGGATTATTTGGTATAATCATGACCATTGATGATTACATTAATATCCTTGGCTCGTAGTGCAGGGATGATTCGATGATGTGGTTTATTTATTAAGCTGAGTCTCAACAATAAAATTGATGAAAAACTTTTTAAATCATAAAAGATAGTAGATATCATGCTCTACTTGACTCTTCTAATGGATTGCTTGTTCTGCTGCAGTTAAACTTGATGTTTATTGTATTTTATCAGTTTAACATTGTTGAAGGCTAATGATAATTTATTCTGCATTATCTTAGTCATAATATTTCTTACTGGGCTAGTTGAGCTCACCCTTTGCTTTCATTATTCTCTTCATGAAATAAGAACGTAGCCGGGACTAGTCGAGGAATGGAGTGACGGTCCAGATGTTTGCATTAGTAGTCCTCACTATTCTGTGAAATAGTGTGATAATAAATGAGGACTTATTTTGAGTTTGAATATTGTCTAGAAGACAATATTTGTATTAAAACTCACAGCTCATGTTGTATAATTAAGTTTGTATTTGTATTCAGTACCATGTATTTGGCGACCCAAGATGGGTGATGTATACCTATTTTGGGGGCGTCACAGTTGGTATCAAAGCTTAGGGATATGATCCCTGGCTGAGATGTGAGATAAGAACTAGGAGGGGAGAGACGGGGAATTCCTTCGCTAGTATGACCTACCTAAGTTTATTTGGTATTTAATTGGTCGGTCATAGTATAGGGATAATATGTGACATGTCAATTAACCATTGTTTTGTGGCAGTATTTGAAAATGGCATCCGAAAATGTTGAGATAAGCAATGAAGCGCATGAGACCGTTAAGTCACCAACGATAAATACCCAGGATAATGTGCAACAGGAAGACAATAATCCTCAGGTAAACAATAACACCGATGAAATGGTGAACGATGGGATGTTCAGAGGTTTTATGCAATTCATGCAACATCAGGCGAGAGCGGCTCCTGTTTAACATGCAGGGGGAAACACTAGCAACTCTCGAACGGTCATCGCTAAACAGTTCAAGGAGTTGGGACCACCGGAGTTTTTTGGAGAGCCAAAACCACTTAAGACGGAGACGTGGATAAAGCAGATCACCAAGATATTTGATGTCTTGGGTTGCTCCGAGGAGCAAAAGGTTCCCTTTGCCACCTTCATGTTGCGAGCAGAGGCAGATTACTGGTGGGAATCTGTAAAGCGTACTCAACCTGTCGCACTGAAAATGACTTGGGAGAAGTTTTAAGAACTGTTCAACGACAAGTACTTCCCCAAAAATATTCGTCACATGAAGATCATGAGCAACACTTGAGGCTGATACTCCAAAAGCTTTGTGAAAACAAGCTTTATGCCAATTTGAAGAAATGCGAGTTCTGGCTTGAGGAAGTAGCATTCCTTGGGCACGTAGTATCAAATCATGAAATATCTGTTGACCCGGCAAAGATTGAAGCAATTCAAAGCTGGGAGAAACCTAACTCAGTCACCGAAGTACATAGCTTTCAGGGCTTAGCTGGTTATTATCGAAGAATCATGGAAAGATTTTCTCGAATCGCTACTCCATTAACTTAGCTGACTCGAAAAGATAAAAAATTCGGTTGGAGCGAGGAATGTGAGAAGAGTTTTCAAGAACTCAAGAGGAGACTCATTTCAGCACCTATTCTGAAAAACGGATGTCAAGCTTTCTTAGCCCATGTCACGAATTTAAATAAAAAAACGTCAGATTTAAATGATATTTCTATTGTTAATAAATTTCCTGACGTATTCCCTGAAGAACTTCCTAGCCTACCCCCAGAGCGTGAAATTGAATTTTGTATCGACCTTGAATCGCATAAAAACCCATTTACAAGCCCCGTGTCGAATGGCTCCTATTGAACTTCGTGGAGTTAAAAACCCAACTACGAGGAATTGTTAGACATCAATTTCATTCGCTTCTAATCGCCTCCTCGGGGTGCTCTGCTCTATTCGTGAAGAAGAAAGATGGAAGTATGCGACTTTGTATTGATTATCGGGAGTTGAATCATGTCACCATAAAAAATAGGTACCCGTTACCTCGTATTGATGATCTGTTTGACAAGGTGCAAGGTGCCAAATTCTTTTCAAAAATTAATTTTTGTTCCGGATATCACCAGTTAAAGATTAAAACTGATGACATTCCAAAGACTGCTTTCAGAACTCGGTACGAGCATTATGAATTCCTAGTCATGTCCTTTGGATTGACTAATGCCCCTGCTGCCTTCATGGATATTATGATGAACCAAGTATTCAAGGAATATTTGGATCACTTTGTGGTCGTCTTTATTGATGACATCCTCATATACTCCAAAACCCGTGAAGACCATGAGCAACACTTGAGGCTGATACTCTAAAAGCTTCGTGAAAACAAGCTATACATAATTGAATATTGAACAGGTGCTGAAAGTTAATGAGTACAGAGATGTTAGCGGTTGTTGCACCAATGCCAGTAGCCGAGGTTCCAGCGCAAAGCGAGTCAGTTGAAGAAGTGGGAAAATATGAACCCATGGTGAATCTGGGGAGTGATCATGATGATTTTCCCGAGATGTATTTGAGTAGAGATGAGGAGGCAGAGTCAGAGGAAGTGAAGGTGGAGAAAGAGAATAAAACTAAAGTTGGAGAACAAGATCAAGTATCTGCAGAAGTTCAAGAACTCCGGAGTAATGTATTTCTCTTGGAGGAATTGTAGAAGACGGAGCGAGCACTATGCGAGATGACCGAAGAACGAAAGGACTTGAAGGCGCAAGTGGAAAGAATAAAGGCTGAAGGTGGTGGATTGTCTGAAGGAACTTTCAAGAAGTAGAAGAGCAAGAATAAGATAAAGAGGGACAACGACAGTGATAGTAATTTCGAAAATTCAAACCTGAATAATAAGCAAGTTTGTGGCAAGTGTGGAAAGACTCACTTGGGAGAGTGCGTGATGTGGAAGAACGTGTGTTTCAACATCCTGTTGTAAATATCACAATGTATGTGTCCAGAGAAAATTATGCCATCAGGGTAAGAAATTAGGGACAGACAATCGACTTGCCTAATTTAATTCCCATAGAAGGAAAAAAGCACCACCAAAATTTAACAACTAATATCAAATATCAATACAAAAAATACCAATACGCTACCTTTAACTTATTATTATTTCTTCAGTAGACTAAAAGAGGGAGGAAGTCGAGAACATACCAAATTCTTAGAGACTTAGACTTAGAGTTAGATAGACAGTGAAACGGTGAGTCGGCGAGAGTCACGAGACAGACTGTGAGAGCCGAGAGGCGGAGGCCGCGGCGGAGATTGAGACAGGGAGAGGTGGACGCCGAGCCAGAGATTGAGACTGTCGAGTAGCGGAGACTCGAGAGTTGAGAGGCAAGAGGCTGAGGAGTGAGGAGTGAGGAATCGAGATCTCAATTCTCATATCTGACCTTTGGGAGCGGGCTAGGGCTAAGGGCAAAATGAGAGAAAACAAAGCATACTACTGAATACTAATAGTTATATTATAGATAATATTATAAAATTAATTTTTTAAGTATTAAAGTTATGTTATTCGGGTATCCGAATAACCTGTTTTTTGAAAATCGGAAGCGAAACTGAATAACGAGTAATAATTCAGATATAACCGAAATTCTAAAAAAACTAAAAAACCTAATTAATTCGGTTAAAATAATTCGATTCGGTTCGGTAATTCGATTTTATCTGTATTTTGCTCACTCCTACTTGTATGGTGAGAATCTTGCTATATTAATGTATTTTCTTACAAGAAATAAGTATTTTTTTACACAATTTTAAAAATAAAAATAATAAAAAGGAGAGGAGAGTAGAGGAGAGAAAATAAATAAGTTCTCGTTAATTTACAATAGGGCAATATGGTCATACACAATTATGTATATTTTATTTGTGTACAGTTTGCCAAAACTATGTCATTTTGACAGATTTATTTTTGATTTCTAATTTGAAAAATGAAAAATTATTTTTTTTTAAACAAATCTGATAAAACGACGTAATTTTAACAAACTATATACAAATAAAATATTCACAACTGTGTATGATCATTATTCCCTTTACAATAACATAATAAATACAATAAAGGTTCTCTCTGACCAAAAACGGAATTAATACTAGCATTATCCTTCGTTGTTTTTGTTAGTATCTCACTACTTCATTCAGGAATAGTACAGTACTAGTATCTTTTTCATAAATTATATACGGACACCCTCGATTACAATTTAAATTTAAATATCTTGATTTTCTCCTAAATTCCCACGTGTCATGTTACTAGAGGGTATGTATATTACTTATTCTCATCCAACTGCAACTGATCATAAAATATGCTGCAAATCCATCAAATTCTTAAATCCCAGGTGAGTGAGTGAGTGAGTGAATGGTTCATAATTCACAAGGCCATAAGCACAAAAAAGAATGCATTTCACAGGATCAAGAACATAAATTCCCCCATTCTTAAAACTTCTACAGAATGAATACAAGGAGAAAATAATGAAATTCAGACTTCACAACTTTGCATTATTTCAATTTTTAGACCATTGTAATGCAAATTAAAGCAACCTAAGTTCATAGATGCATGACTTAACCCCCATCACAATAACTAATATGCTAATTTGATTGCCGATTCATAATTGAAAAAATAAAACTCAATCCATAGAGTAGGCATATGAACAGCAAAGAAAAATAAATGCAGAGTAACCAGAGCATGTGATAAGGAACATTAATTTGAGTAGACACTCGACGACAAGATAAAAAGGTACTTTCTTTCAGGCCTTCGGCCAAAATCTCTTCATTCACTCATTTCAATAAACCATTGTTCGTTTCTTCTATTTTTCCCCTTCATATATTTGCAATTACTCTACATCAAGACTTCCATCTTTGAAAGTCCAATCTCAATAATTCCCACCCAATATTTTCTAAATGAATTTGGGTTGAGAGAGGAAACTCTACACTAGGCACATATAATTTGTGCCGCCTATTCCTACAGTAAGAAAACCTAAAAAAAATTACCAGAAGTTAACGGGAAAAGGACAAAAAAAAGGGAGGGAACTAAATTTTCCTATAATTTACAAGAATTTCCTTTGTGGAATTCTAACTAGGATCAATGCAGCTTCAGAAGACACTAAAGCCAAGATCCATGTTACCGTAGCCGGTGCACAGACCTGCACCCTCATCCTCGTTGCTGAAGAGGGTTTGGTCTGAGCAATCAAGTGTTGCTCCACATGCTTTGTTATATGATCGGCAAGCTGAGTGACAAACCCTTAGCCTGTTATCACCATCCTTGTCACACTTCTGAATAGAAATCTGTTTCAAGCAGATTAGTGAAATTAATAAATGTGTTGCTCACTATGAAGATAATAGCAACAATGTATAAATCGAACAGTTCGACATTTCAATGAAATGTTAATACTAGAGAAGCAAGCCAGATATAGGACATTTCAATCTCTAAAAGCTAGCTTAAAGCAAAGCTATATCAATTACTCAGACCAAGCATGTTAAAAATAGGTAGTCATTCCCTACTGCCTAAACCCAATAGAAAACTAGACTGTACCCTACTTATGTTTTCATTGCTTAATCAAGCTTGCTCGACAGCATATCTCAATCCCATTTCATGCAATGTACTCCAAATATCTTACACCCCAATGAATGTAATATTTAACCTTCAAGGCATCTTCTGTTGATCTTTTTGTGAATAGATACTAAATGGTTCTTTATGGTTACTACAACTGCACCCACGTAATCTTGATGGAGTTGAAAGCCTGGTACTGATCAAGCTTTAGTAATGAAGCATGAGATTCAATTTTAGCAATACAAGTTTCTGCCTTTCGAGAAAAGAGAGAGAATGCCGTCTTTGCATATCATGCCACAAAGGAACATTTATTCTATCAAAAAGTAGTGGGAAACCCCCTCCCCCCAAAAAAAAATTCCAAATAGGAAAACAGATATACAACATATATAAACAGAGAAAGACAAAAAGAGTTGTGCGCGTTTGGCCGGTTGAAGTGAAGAAGGTAGTTAAAAAATACTCGGATGCTATGCTGCTTGATTAAGGTTAGCAAGTGAAACAACTATATATTGTACATTGCTAATGATTAGAATCAGTCTTTATTGTAGAGAGTATAAAAATGAAGAAACATACCCAGCAGGCTAGCCGCCTAGCAGCTCCATCACAGTCTCCACCTCTGAAAAAGTTGAAAATTTTCCGAGGACCACCAGGGAATAATCGGTGGTAGTTAGGCTTGACAACTACTTCTTCTAGTTGCTGCAGTATACTCAATTCACTAGGCGCACAATGTTGCATAGATGCATCTTTCCCTAACAAATCTTTGCAAATTAAGAGACTTGAGGAGATCGTGGAGCTGTTTCGGCATGTGTACCCAGCATAGTCCGAACAACGGAACTCACAGACTCCATTATCACAGACGCCTCCATGAAGGCTGCATTGTTCATCACAAACAGCTGCATATCATTCCCAATCAACAATGTAAGACAATGTTATGTAGAGGAAAACAATAAATCGAGCAACAATTGTGTATGCCTACGAGTAACAACTCCATGCTGCAATGTAATAGCAGCTCCGCAATGCAATAAGTTATTACATTGATGTGACATTTATTATGTTTGGTTCACCTTTTACATGAATTAGCTCCGTAATTCTATTACATCAATTTTTAAGTTTTTCATTACAACCTCCAATTGATGTATTGGTCCATTACATCTATTATAATGCAACAGGTCATAAAAGATTAAACAATAAGGACTACAACTCATTTAACATTTGTACTTGCAATTTACTTTATTCGGTACATAAAATCATATAATTTAGTTTTTGAACATAATGTAATAACGTTACAATTACTACACAAATACCAAGAGCCAACCAAACAAACACGTCGTAATAACCTATTACCATTACATTACAACTCTATTGCATTACGTAGACTATTGCATTACATTAAATTTTTATTCCGCGAACCAAACACCTTAATGAACATTATATGATTGTTCTATAAAATGATTGTTATTACAATATTCCTTCATTTGCAAAAAAAAAATGTGATATATACTGAATGCATTAATTTCAAAGAGAGACAACATTACCCGTAGAGCAGTCAACACCAGTGTGCCCACTTTCACACTCACAGACACCGTCTTGAAGGCACTTGCCGTGCCCGTTACAGTTGCTAGGGCAAGAGCCTGCAAATTAACTTTAATAAGAATCCTAAGAAAACTCAAAATGATGATTAGTGAGGGGGTTAGAGAGGAGAACAGGATGGAGCTTACGTTTGCTACAATCATGACCACTAAACCCAAGAAAGCATTGACACCTTCCATCAACACAGTCTCCATTAAAATGACAAGAATTGGGACATTGCCCAGACACAGGAATAGGGTCTATGTTACAGAGTTCATGATAAGCTGGACACATTAGCTCACCTGAACAAAAATAAAAAAGGTAAAATCAATCAAATAGAGAAGCCTCAAGGCTGCATGAATACAAATGGAGATTGAATATGAGCAAGGATAGATTGAATATTATAATTACCATTGAAGCCAGAAAACTGAACTTGTCCACCTGCTTCAGGGCATACTTTCCAAAGACCATCCACAGCAATCTAAATAAAGCACTTCCACATTCACATTTACATTTGAAGAAAATTTATTGCAAAACACGAGTATATGTAAAGTTCAAAAGAAAGTATTTGAACTCCTCAGTGTAAATATAGCCATTAGGGAATGTTCATTTTGTAAATAAGGTATTACTTCTACACTTAGTGTGTGTTTTGATAAGCTAATTATGCTAACATAATAAAGGGATGCATTTCTGATTACAAAAATAACATTAAAATCTTCAAGGGCAGGACCACATAAAATTTGAGGAGCCATAGCTTCTTCACCTTTTTAAATGGTTTTCCAAAATGCAAGATATTTTATGTGCTCCTTCCCCTAAGAAAAGAGGGAAAACTGGAAAGGGGGTATTTTTATTTGGAATACATACAGTATACAGTTGGTGCACTCCTTCCTACTTCCTATTCCCAAAGATATTTTATTCCACCCCCCTCCCCCCACCCTACAACCCCTACCCCCACCCCTACCTCTACTGTCTGTCCTTTATTTTCATTGTTGGGTGGTGAACAAATTATAAGTGAGGTTTACAGCAACTCGAGATTCTGAACTTGTATTGTTTCTCCTTTTTAAGATAAGAGCCCAGATAACCTCCATAAGAATATCTAAACATATATATATATATATATATATATATATATATATATATATATATATATACTACATACAGAAACTTCCCTACCACTCTCCCCCACACAACTCCAACCACCAACACACAAAAAAAAGCCTCACAAGAAGTACCAGTTTTGATTGGAATATCGTATATCTGGAACACATTAAAAATATATTTTGATTAGTGTATCTGCCCCCTAATGATGTCATTTGGTGGGTAAAGAGAGTCATTTGGCATTACAGGTGACTGAAAAGAAGAGCTATCTCCATTCACACACACACATAGAGAGAGAGAGAGAGAGGTTACCTCTAATGAGTTGTTCGTACACCTGTGCTGGTAACAACCATTTCCTTGGGCAGTAGAGCCCCGTACAAACCCAGAACGTACCAATGATGAGGCCATACACCTATACAGATGTAACTAATTGATGAATAAAACTCAAATCAGAAATATATTCAGAATTTTAAATTTAGAGCAAATCTCACCTCGAGCTACTCCCTCGCACTTCACCCAACATTCTATCAGGCGGTCGTGCACTTTTAATGTCTGTACATGAACCATCAGAATATGCTACAAAATAAGTGCAATAATCAGCCAAAGATGATTGGCCACCTGCAATGACCGAGTATAGAAGTCAACAGTTGGTCAAACTTATTTGCACAAAACAAAAAAAATTAGAAATGATTATTGTTTATTCGCAGAAATCATGTAAAACAACATAATTTTCTGTCTAATGTGATTACAGCCTAATGGAATACCTGACAAACCAGAAGAGTGTGTCGGGATAGTACATCTTCAGCTGAGGATTAAAAATTGCGAAAGGATGTAAAAATACTCTCTAAAAGTTTTTTGTTTGGATAAAAAGAGAGCTATTTCAAAAATTATTTGTTTGAATAAAGAGAGTGAGCACCAAAATTCCCCAAAGTAACTAAATTTGGTAGGCCAAATATTACTAAATTTGGTAGGTAGTATAAAAAAAAGAAGAGAAGCAATAATTTTCATATTAGAGAAGTGCCAAATAGTACTAAATTTGGTAGGCCAATCTAGGAACATAAAATACTGCACTGAAAACGATGAACTCTAATGCAAAGAAATTCATTTTAAGTATTTCAACTCAGGTGGATCTAAAATTGATATACTTATCAAAAACAAGAATAATCTAAAAGTCTATAAAATCCATTTAAAATCTTGAAAAATCAAAATGTCCAACCATGGGATGAAAAATATAGAAAAATCTAACAAAAAACACAAGTACGAAGATGCAAGCTTAAGAGCAAACCTTTGTTAGCTTGTGGAAAATAACGGGCCCACTGAGGAAGGTCCCCACTATAATTTACAATTGGGCAGTAACCCTCAGCCTCCCTGTTATAAGTACACCCAGATAACTGTGTCATATTGCAATGATATGCTCCCTTCCACAGGTTGCAAGGGGAGGTAACAAAGTCAGTCCCTTGGTTGCGGCCCCAGTCAAGACGGTCTGCCATGTCATAATTAGCCTTGTACCATCCGCTATCCTCTAGCAAAGCCAGTGTCATTTTAGAAACAACTGACCTTGTATCTACTGAGCCCGTCATAATCTCATTCATCAAAAGCCTTTTCTCCCAGTGGGATCCTGTAGCAAATTATGAAACTAATGATGTTACATTGATGTTCTTCATTCTCAATTACATGACCCTAAAATATAAAGTGATTATGAAAAAATTATCATATAATAATATTTGCTTTCCAAATAATCCTTCTCTTGTATACTTGGAAGCAGTGATGCACATATTTCTAGACTTCACCAGTTAACTAATATAGTATAGATTTCTGACAAATAGTGTCGCCAAGCTAATGATAATTAATAATTATAGCTTGGAAATAGAGAAAACAAAGGATAAACAACCTGAAGTACCACGCCCTCCACCATCTTCTAACTCTAAGCCAGTGAAATTCTCAGAGAAGGCCTGCATTAACAACTTATCAAGCCATTGTTTCTTTACTATTTTATTTTCTTAATAGAAATTTCAAGAAATGCACAGGTTTTATGAAACAAAACCCACAAATGGAGAAGTAATGGCATACCCCATAATGATGACGTGAATGCATGACAACACGAGGAAGCACCACACGAGTTACCATCCGTCCAAGCTTTTCATCAATGGATTGTTTAGTAACCTACAAATAGAACAAACAAGTTATATTGAGGTCAAAATCATAATGTAAATGAAGATCACAAAAAGGGTGCACATGATTTTTTAATGAGAGTTACTCTAGGCTGAATAGCAGCAGGACCATCAAAAACTGGAGATACTTTAACTCCAAAGGAAGTGCAGAGGACCAAATAAACCAAAGATAATACTAAAGGGTGAATTTCTCATTTTCCCCATCTTCTATGACTAATCTTAGAAGTATCTTCAATATGATTAGACATGTTCTTTTTATTTTTTTAAGTAACATAATGTGACATTCTAGAAAACCTGAGATGATGATGCAACTGATTATTATTCTCTAACAAATTTCGAATAGTGAACGGTACGCCAATCAACGTGTTCAACAAATGGTTTCAAAGTAAACTCCAACAGAAGTTTTCAATTCATAGTTTAGTGGCTAGTATTTACCTGACTACGGCGCCTTTTTCTCTCATCCCTAAAATGCGCGAATGCATGCGGATCAAAACCAAGAACGTGCATCACCTGGGCAATATCCATATCTTTCAATCACACAAACAAGGCAAATTCTTTCTAATATATACCCAAATTCTAAATCCAACTCACTTCATGTATCAGCGTAGCTGAAAGTAAGGTTTCTGCTTCAGCAGTCAAGTGGCGAGGAGCAACATTCACATGTCCTGCAAACAGAATGTACCATTACTTGATTAGAGTTTAGTCTTCTAACAGATGGTAGGATACAAAGGTGCTTCACAACAAACAATCTCCATGAAGAAGGTACCGGCAATTGCACGACCCCATTGATCACGCTCACATGCCACTGCCCATGCTAGGGTGTTGCCTGTCGTAGGTCTAGTAGTCACCAAAAGAACTAAGTCTGCATCAGCAACACCCTCTGGAGAATAAATAAACAATTAGTGAGTGATCGCCATTTAAGTATAATTATAAAAAATAAAAATGAAAACTAACCAGTATAATAATAACATGAAATGTGATAATTAATAGACAAACATTCGCTACAGCAGCAATACCTTCTACATACTCCCGCGGAAGCTGTACACCTCCGTCTTGTCCACATGCAGAATACCCACTTAACTGCAAGTTCCCTCTTACACGTTCAACAGCTAAGGCTCTTCTGAACCAGTCTGCTGTCTGCCCTAGAGCCTGTGTCAAGTTACTGCAACAAATTAGAGTCTATTTTACCAAATATGCTAATAATAACCCTTAAAGCTTTCATATTTAAACATAAAAAGTATTTATTAAGTCGTCCAGCAATATACAACTGACAGACTATTGTGCATATGTCCAACTGCTACACATGCCAGTAGTTTGCACCAGATCGATCTGTTTTGCAACATGAACTTGTTCTCTAAAGTATCAGTTTTATGACAACTTGCAAAATTTGGGTATTTTCATCATGATACTTCAAAAAACGATACATAAAGATTATAAAAGAAGGTGAAGAAACAGACTAGCCAAGTGTACCTTACGAAGACGATGCTTTTTGTCTTCCCCAGTAATATCATACAAAGTGCAGTTATACCAGCAGTCACCAGAAATTGGTGGATCCCCATGAGGATTACAAGAAGGCGTTTCAGAATGAGCACTCACAGGAGGCTCTCCAAGCTAAACAAGAACAGAGGATAGCATCATTAATTCTAAGCCATGACCCAAGCAAGAACCAAAAAGGCACCAGCTCATTAATAATACACACCTTCACAATGTCACCAACATTTCGACAATCTCTATCAGGTGAGTGCCCAACAGCATCGTAGTTTAAATAAATTCTAATAGGCTGTTTTTCATCCTCTTGCTTCCCTGAAAATTTGGAAGCTTCAAGCAACGCCCTTCCCCTCCTGTAGAGGGGTTTTGAGACACTAGGCTCCTCATAAACCTGTGGTGTAACCGAATACACCTTGAGCCCCGGTCTTTTCCTTTGTTCAATTATCTGGTCATGAATACAGGAATGTGATATAATGTTCTCAGTGCCCTTTTCTGAACCTCGCCACTGCAATTCATGTTCTTGGTATGTTGCTTGACCAGCTTCAAACCATACCAAAATCAATAAAATCTGAAAGAGGTGAGCAAAAGGGTGAGCATCACTACAGTGTAGAAATTTTGCCTAAGAAACCAGGAATATAACCACAAAGGTTATATATGAACCACAATGTTTCAATATGAACAAACCAGAAGACCCAATTTATGCTCCAACTTCTAAACCAGTATAAAATATCACTACAGTGTATAAATTTTGCCTAAGAAAATCAACATGTCACTAAAGTCCCGCACATGCTAGTTCATACCAAATCAAGGCAGCAATCTTTGAACAACATATGCATTACTTGAGCTCAACATAAACCACACAGCATAAATAAACAAATTACTGCATTTTGACCAAAAACTCCACCAACCCAACAATTCAAATAACCAAAATAACCCAAATCCCCAATTTAACTAATTTCCACATGAAAAATTAAAATTTTCATTCAACCTAAATATTGGAAGGAACATGGCCGACTAAACCAAAACCTCATATATATATATATATATATATATATATATATATATATATATATATATATATATATACACACACACACACACACAAAAGAACAGATTTTGAACTTTATCTCGCAAATGTGCCTCTTCACGCAACTTAATTATTTAAGACTTGACATAAATAGAAAGTTGGAAAATGAAGTAGATGAGAAAAAGGAGCTAAAGATCAGCTAACCAAAAGGGTATTACCAAAAATTAAAATTAGAGATCTTGAAAATGCGTTAGTAATAAACCCAACCCCTCCATCAGATAAAAAAAACGACGAATTTTTTTTAGTTTTGAGTCAGTTGTATGGCTTTAAATTTTCTCTTTATTTCCCTACATTTCTCAGAAATCAAACAGGGTATCTAAGACTCTAGTTTCCAGCTTATCTTCTAATTTAAAATTTATATTAAACCTAAATTTGTAATTGCAAATAACTAAAATACTAAATTTAAGAGATGAAGGAGAGAGAGAGGGGGGAGGGTACCACTTACCTGGAGTAGAAAGAGAGTAAATCTCAGTTGGGTAGTACAAAATCTCACAAAAATACATCGATTACAAGGAATCTTTAACTCCATGAAATGAAATGTAAGAGGCTAACAACAACAACAACATCGGATACATCAAATCGCTGGCGACTCTCCGATCGGCTCCAAAACCCAGAAAAATCGCAGGCTTTCCCGCATTATATAAATTACAACGGAAAACAAAACAATTACAGATAGAAAGAGAAAA
This sequence comes from Panax quinquefolius, assembly GCA_020205615.1. Lineage (NCBI taxonomy): Eukaryota > Viridiplantae > Streptophyta > Magnoliopsida > Apiales > Araliaceae > Panax > Panax quinquefolius. The sequence continues at coordinate 85,712,354 of CM035168.1, forward strand.
GGAAAGGAAAGGGTTTCTCTCTCTATCAATGAGTTTAAAAGGGTACAAAGAACTCAACTTTTGATTTCTCAGGGAATGAACTGTAGGTGGGTTTTTGGAGTTCTTGATGAAATGGGTTTTTTTTTGTTGCTTGAATTACTGAAAATGAAATTGAAGAATTTATCAGTAAATGTTTGTGTTTGTTCTTGGGATGAGAGAGAAAACGCATTCCACGAAGCAAGAAGAATAGAAAAATGATGAAAAAGATGGAGTGGGTAGAGTTCATAATTTGTCGAGTTAAAAATTTGTACAGATAATCTTGTTTTTCATTTAAAATTTTGTGTGGGATGAAAATTTGGATAAAATATCATGGCGTTACATAACTCACCTCAGTTTCTGTTGCAATTACAAGAACACCAATGTCGGCAAAATGTTAAAAAATAAAACTCCCGCTTTTCTAAATTATAAACTTTTATAAAGTAAATTTTAAATATTTTTAAATTTAAAATTAAGATAAATTTATTTAATTTATATCAATAAAATTATATATATTATAAATTACCTAAAAAAATATTACTTTATAATATTTATTATTTTAAAATTTTAAATAAATTATGTCAATTTTAAATTTAAAAATATTGTGGACAAAAATTTTCTCCTCAAATTAATTTTAAACTTTTAAATAAATTATTTTAAATTTAAAAAGTCAAATTGACATTGAGAAAGTAACTAACTAAATTTATTTATTCTACCTGAAAATGAAAATATCATTATTTTTATTTTTCACTAAATTTTTAAAAAAGACATTTAAACATAAAAATTTATATTTAAAATGTCATACTCTTTCTATTACACAAAATGAGTTTTCATTTATAAAAAAATTACAGATTTATTTTTATTTTATATTTACCTTAATATTAGTTCAATAATAGTGGGAGGATAATGAAAAACTTTTAATGGTAAATTGAGAATATCCTTTTACATTATTATTAATAATAATAATAATTAAAAAAAGAGACTATTCTTTTTAACAAAACAAGTTGACAATTAGGATTCTTATTATGCAACAAAAGTAATATGTCCTACTCAAAATTTAGCATTTTAACAAATAAATAAATAACAGAGCATTAACTTTCATTCTATATTAAGAAAATAACTTTTATTTTGTGTTTTAAATGTATTTCAAGCATAATATAATTAATATTTTGTACATAAGATTAAAATTACTGTCAATAGTAGCATCAAGATTTTTTTAGTGAATTTGTGATGAATCATGATAACTTGCTAAAATTATTTGAATATTAAATTTAAAGTTTGATTCGGACTCAAGTTGAGTTGAATCAATTCGTTATTCAGATGGTATTATAGACAGTGATCACTTGTGTTAATCTTACTGTTGGGTCATAATCTTTTTTTTTATTGGGCCAGACTTAATGGACTCCTCTCTTGGATTATGTTATTTTTGTCCTGATTGGTCCGAATGATTTGGGCCCAATTATTTGATTATTTCGTTGGGTCCTTTCGGTTGGATCCGATCGTTTGGATCATTTCTGTTATTTGGGCTTAGTCATTAAACTGCCCCATTATACAAATTGCCACTTAAACCAACTTTGACCGGTAATCATTATGCCAAATAATAGTTTGACTACTATGTCTGCCACCTTTCTGCATGGCATTAATGAGGATGGGACTCAGATGACCGGCGGTGGCAAAGAGTGGTAGCAGGTGAGGAAGTAGGCTACATACTTTCGGCTGAAATGACCGGGAGTGGGGGAAAAGGTGTCAGGGGGGTGATGGGTGGCGCGGTAAACCAAGATTAGAATACGTATGGGGCTAGGATCACAAAAGAGGTAGGTAACAAAACATTACACACAATCATATTATTATTCTCTCTCAGACATAGAAATTAGTTTTCTCTCCATTGTTAACCTTGTGATCGCCGATCATCTTGACTCTCGCGCTGAAGCTATCCCAAGCGGTCGGTAGTCGAAGCTTTTGGTGTTGACTTGTTGAATGTGCAGGATATCGGACGCGTCTTGGTGATTGGGACGTGGAGAAAGATCTTGGCGTTAACATTGGCGCCAGAAGGAGGGGCTGAGTTCTAGTGTCCTGAGTATTTTTCAATCACGATGTTGTGTTTGTTCTACGTCGATATTCATGGTGAAGAGTAGAACACCTACACCGAAGAAAAGGCGGTAGAAATTTCGCGCTAGTGAATCGGCACCACGAATGTCATCGAGGATCGTTTGGGGCCGTGATAAGTGTTCATGCTTGTACAACGTCAAACGATCACATGAAGATTTTTTTGGTAGAAGGCGGTGGGCAAGTGCTGTAAGCGTAAGCTAGTTTTCCGACGGAGAAAGATGTCAGCCATGGTGGGAAGCGAGTAGAAGGCACCTCGCCTAGAACTCGATAAGAGATGACCAAGACGAAAAGGCCTCACGATCGCTAAGATGGCGAGATGAAGCGGATAGAGCTATGGAAGTACTCGTGAAGCAGCGACAGGATATAGCTGAGCAGATGGCTCGGATGGCAGATTTGAGGGACGAAGAGTTCAGTTATGATCGATCCAAGAGCAAGGACACCGGAGTGGGAAAGAACATTCATTCGGGACGAGAGTCTCGGTAGAACTCGAGAAAGAAGAAGATCCCAAGCCCTACTCCTCAAAGATCGAAGAGGGCACATCACCCTGCCGATTCTAAGGAGCAGGGTCGAAAAAAACGAAGAGGTCGATCCAGAGATCGCACTCCTGAGACCACAAAGAAAGCACTTGTTGTTGCACATTCTCGCCATAGCGCCCAAGTTCAGAGACGAAGTATGTCCAGAGATCGTACTCCCGAGAGTCTACTGAGGGTACACCACCCCGTGGACATTCGCCATCGGAAAAGTCCTTCTAAAGTTGAAGGCTCTATTGTAAAACCCGGTCCACTCGGGAGGAGGAAGAGTCACCGAAAAAGAAGCATCATCTTAACGGAAGGTGTGGAGTATCTGGTTAAAGAGTTAAAAGAACTTGAGCGCTTATAAGTACAAAAAAAACGAAGGATACTTCGGGAAAGAAGGCATCCCCTTTTTCCACGGAGATTCTTAAAGAAAAAGCTGACCCCACCAAGAAGTTGCCCCACATCGAAAGTTATGATGGATCGGGGGATCCCTACGACCACAGTCAGGCGTTCGACCGACTGATGGACTATTACGACTTTAGCGATGCTGCTAAGTGTCATACTTTTGTCACAACGCTCAGAAAGGATGCCCGGCAGTGGATGGGGACTTTGCCCTCGGATTCAATTTCATCTTGGGCAGACATGTGCAGTAAATTTCATGCTCGCTTCGGGAGCAACAAAAGAAGGGGAAAACCAACTGGTTCGTTGGCTCAGGTTCGACAGTATTCGAATGAGTCTTTGGGCCAATATGTGAAGCGGTTCCGTGAAGCAGTCGGCCAAGTGACAGACCTGAACGATCTACAAGCCGTTGGACTGTTTCAAAATGGGTTAGATCTGGTCAAATCAGAGAAGTTGGTGAAGAAGTTAATGTTTCATCACCCGAAGAGTCTCGCTGAAGCCTTCGACAAAGCTGAAGGCTATATCGTGGTGGAGGAAGCCATGGACAGCCTCAAACGTCCTTCTTCGGGAATAGAAGCAAAAGAGACGAGATCGGGATGAGGCAAATAAAGACCGGAAGAAGAATGAAGGGAATAAAGACCGCTGCGAAGGCGGGTCGAAGAGATATAACAATTGGAGACAAGGTGGAGGGCGTTAATTCGCTCCGGCCGAGAGAGTGAATAGGGCGTACAAAGCGGCTTCAACACGACAAGACAAGGTACATTATCTTGGATCGATTAAGAATCAACCTATCTTGAGCCACCTCGAGATAACATTAAGCCCGAAAAAGGAAATTCTCGTAAGTATTGTGATTACCATCAAGCTTGGTCACGTCTGACGAATGATCGTGCTAGTTTGAAGGACTTTATTGAAAGAAAGGTACAAGGTGGGGCTTTAATTCAGTATGTGGCTGCCAGAACTAATCAACAAAGGAGACGGAGAGGGCACTGTTCGCGCGACTCAACCAGTTCGAAGAAGGGTTGCCAGCTCGGGAGCGACTGCAAGGCATGTGATAGATGTCATCACTTTGAGTACTTACAGCAAACTTCGTTGGAAAGAAGCGCTGAAGTTACTTGGATTCGGTCATGTCAGTGGCGGGTACCTTCTCGAAGACTGACAGACCTTATTCGAGTACGGTAATCTCCTTTACTGATGAAGATTACCCTTCGGAAGTCATCGAACCGCACGAGAGATCATTGGTCTTGGCTGCCTTGAAGTGGGTTCGGTGGATATAAGCGAATGATGGTGGATAATGGGTCTTCTGTAGATATTCTGTATGCCCACGCTTATCAGAGGATGCACCTAGACGGGCGGAAGATGGAGATAGGGCAGGAGGCTCCTTTGTATGGTTTTAGTAACGACCCGGTCAAGGTGGCTGGAACCATTGAACTCTGGATTATCTTGAGCGGCCCCAACGGTAGAAATTATTTGCAAATTTTATGTTGTGCATGTAGATTCTGCTTATAATGCTATTTTGGGAAGGCCTACTTTAATTTCTTTGCAAGCTGTGACCTTAATTCCTCATTTCAAAATCAAATTTCCTACGGCTCATGGGGTTGGTGAGGTGAAAGGGGATTTGGATCTCGCAGAAAGGTGTTATAGAACGCTTTGTGATCACTTGGGAGTGGGGTATCGAAGTAGAAGCAGACCATGGCGATAGAGATCGAACCCTTCACAGAGAGTAGTTCCGAACCATTGGTCATGCCAGCTGAAGAAACGGAGGAGATAGAGCTCATCCTGGGCAAAGTGAACAAGACAGTGAAAATAGGTTCGGGTCTTCCGGAACCTCTCCGGATGAACCTCATGGAGCTCCTGCAATGCTATATTGACATTTTCGCATGGGAACCTCAGGATATGCCAGGAGTAAGCAGGGATATCGCTGAACATCGGTTGGAGGTGGACCCGTCAAAGAAACCAGTCCGATAGAAGAGGAGGATCTTTGCACCTGAACGTCAGCGAATCATTGTGAAGAGATTACAAAACTGTTGGCAGCTGACTTCATCTTCAAGATCGACTACCCACAATGGATGACAAATGTGGTGCTGGTCTAGAAGCAGAATGGTAAATGGCGAGTCTGCATCGACTATACCGATCTAAATAAAGCTTGTCCAAAGGATTTTTACCCACTGCCCCACATCGACCAACTCATCGATGCCACTTCGGGGTATGCTTTGTTAAGTTTCATGGATGCATTTTCTGGATATCATCAAATTTCCATGTGTAAAGAGGATATACCGAAGACGGTGTTCATTACGCATAGTTCGGTATATGCCTATAAGAAAATGACTTTCGGCCTCATCAATGCCGGAGCCACATACCAGAGGATGATGAACCATGTTTTCAGATATCAGTTGGGCAGGAATGTGGAGGTGTACGTGGACGATATGATTGTCAAAAGCATGTTGGTGCATAAACATCTGGATGATTTAGAAGAATGCTTTCAGACAATTCGTCATCACAATTTGAGATTGAACTCCACTAAGTGCACCTTCGGTCTAGGGGCTGGCAAATTTCTGGGTTATCTTGTCAGTCAGAGAGGAATTAAGGCCAATCTAGAGAAGATTCAAGCGATCCTGAACATGAAGACTCCTCAGTCATTTAAAGATGTTCAACGTCTGACTGGAAGGATTGCAGCTTTAAGGAGGTTCATGTCCAAGTCGACAGAAAGATGTTTGTCGTTCTTTGATACGTTGAAAGGGCCGAAGAATGTAAAGACGTTCCAATGGACTTCGAAGTGTGAGGACGCCTTTCAAAGCATCAAGTCTTACTTATCTTCGGCGCCTTTGTTGGTGAAGCCCGCTCCTGCTGAGCCCCTATATTTATACTTAGCAGCTAGTTCGAAGGCGGTAGGAGCAGTTTTGGTGTGTGAAGTTGGGGGTAAGCAGCACCCGATTTATTATGTAAGCCATGTCCTTCGGGATGCTGAAACAAGGTACCAAACATCGAAAAGTTTGTTTTTGCTTTAATAACTGCTAGTCGAAAGCTTAGGCAATACTTCCAGGGTAGATTGGTAATAGTATACACAGATCAACCTTTGAAGAAGATTATGGGCAAACCTGAGGTATCGGGGAGATTAGCTACATAGACGATGGAGTTGTCCCAATTTTTCATTGAATATCATCCCCGAACCGCCATCAAAGGGAAAGCCTTGGCTGATTTTGTAGTTGAATGCTCATTTTCTGAAGCTGATGAAGTTGTGGCAAAAGCTGAAGGATCGATAGAAGCGATTCTGATTCTTCAATGAAGCGAGTTAAGTGGAATATTTGTATGCGATGGGTCTTCTACCATGGACGTCAGTGGAGCAGGGATTATTTTGACGAGTCCGGAGGGATTCAAGGTGCAGCAGGCCATCAGATTTTAGTTCAAAGCGACGAACAATGAAGCTGAGTATGAGGCGGTACTCGCAGGGTTACGACTAGCAAAGAGTCTTGAAGTGCAAAGAATAGTCATCTTCAGTGATTCTCAGTTAGTCGTTAAGCAACTTTCTGGGGAATACGAAACTCGAGGCCCAAGAATGATCAAATATTTACCAGAATTGAAGGAACAACTTCAATATTTCCAATCCTACGAGTTTCAGGGGGTCGAGCGTAATAACAATTCCATTGCTGATGCACTCTCCAAATTAGCCACTACGGATGTTAATGTCTTTGATGGGTCGGTTTACTTAGAAATTTTGCAACATCCTAGTGTTTATCATGAATCGGTGATGTGCGTTGATCAAGACAAACCATTTGGTGACCCCATATATAGAGTATCTGGCAGATGGCGTCTTACCTTCGAATCGGATGCTAGCCAAGCAAATTAAGTATAAGAGTGCTAATTTTGTTCTGATTGATGGAGATCTGTTCCGAAGGGCTTTCTCGTCTCCACTATTGAAATGTTTGACTCCATCTGAAGCTGAATATGCTCTCCGAGAAGTACATGAAGGCATCTGTAGCGACCATATGACGACTAAGTTATTAGCCTATAAAGTACTTTGTCAAGGGTACTACTGGCCTACCATCTTCAAGGAAGCGACTGAATACGTCAAGAAGTGCGAGAAGTGTCAACTCAACGGTCAGATCCCATTCGACCACCGGAAAGAGCTATACTCGATCTTATCTCCTATACCCTTCGCTGTCTGGGGGGTTGATATACTGGGTCCGCTACCGAAAGCAAAAGGTCAAGTCAGTTTTGTTATAGTTGCCATCGACTATATGACCAAATGGGTAGAAGCAAAGCCACTTAGATTAATAACGGACAAGAATGCTTGAAATTTTGAAAGAATCGGTAGTATTTCTTTTGAATTCCTAAGGTGGTAATATCGACAACAATGAACGTCGGTTTGTGGGATCGAAATTTGAAACATTTCGAAAAGAACTGGGGATCCAACACGAAAAGACTTGATGGCTCATCCTCGATCAAACGGACAAGTTGAAGTGACCAACGAGCGGCTGCTTTGAATGGGATCAGCCTTGATTGGACGAAGCCAAGCGAGATGGCGGAAAGAGCTACTTAGCGTGTTATGGGCTTACCGAACTACTCCGAGGATTACAATGGGGGATTCACCTTTCAGATTGGCCTATGGTACTGATGCCTTAGTCCCAGTTGAAATTGGATCTCCAAGTCTTCGGGTTAGTCAATTCAAAGAGATCTACAATGAGGAAGGGCTTAAGGCCAATCTTGATTTGCTTGAGGAAGTCAGAAAAACGACCTTAATCAAATTGGCGACTATCAACGAAGAGTGGCCAAGCATTATAACAAGGGGTAAAGTTTCGCGAGTTCGGTAGGAGATTTTGTCCTCGGAGAAGCCGAGGCATCTACACCTCGAGAATCTGGAAAAGGCGATGCTAAACCCAGGAAGGACCGTATGAAATCACCGAAGTCTTGAAGCCGGGGACTTATCGGTTGAAGGCATTAGGCGGGTCGACAATTAAAAATACTTGCACGTTGGCGAGCTTAGGAAGTACTTTCGGATAAAAATGATGTCCGATTACATTGGAAGTCTCAGTAAATATTTATGTCATCATCAATAAAGTCCCTTTTTCTCAAACAAATCTTGTCTTCGTTCTTTGATCGGTTTAGTGGTGTAAGGAGGTTCGAGGGGACTCGTGACCATTCGATGGTAGCCTTAATGGCGGTGGACCTTATGGGTTTGTCGGGCCCTTACGTGGTAAAATGAAACGCCATCCTTAAGACGTTGTCGAGCCCTGCGCGTGGTAGGCAATTATCGACACTTAGACCTTGTCGAAAGCCCTTCGTGGTAGGCAAGTGTCATCCTTAAGACGTTGTCGAGCCTGCGTGGGTAGGCAATTGTCGACACTTAGACCTTGTCGGGGCCTTCGGGTAGGCAAATGTCATCCTTTAGACCTTGTCGAGCCCTTCGTGGTAAGCAAGTGTCATCCTTAAGACATTAATCGAGCCTCGCGTGGTAGGCAATTGTCGACACTTAGACCTTGTCAGGCCCTTCGGGGTAGGAAAGTGTCATCCTTTAGACCTTGCCAGGCCCTTCGTGGTAGGCAAGTGTCATCCTTTAGACCTTGTCAGGCCCTTCGGGGTAGGCAAATGTCATCATTTAGACCTTGTTAGGCCCTTCGTGGTAGGCAAGTGTCAACCTTAAGACGTTGTCAGGCCCTGCGTGGTAGGCAATTGTCGACACTTAGACCTTGTCAGGCCCTTCGGGGTAGGAAAGTGTCATCCTTAAGACGTTGTCAGGCCCTATGTGGTAGGCAATTGTCGACACTTAGACCTTGTCGAATCCCTTCTAGGTAGGCAAGTGTCATCCTTCGACCTTGTCGAACCCCTTCGTGGTAGGCAAAGCGTTGTCCTTTAGACTTTGTCGGGCCCTTCAGCGGTAAAAACGTCATCTCTTGGTTTTGTTAGGCCTTTCGGGGTAAACAAATTCCTAATGAAGCGAGATCTCATCTCTCACACTTGAAACTAATAAGTATCCCTTTACTTTATTACCTAAAATTTTTCTAAGTGTCGAGTTCGGAATGCCTCATTCTTTAACTTCATCTTACCTGTTATATAACATGTTTAGTTGTTAATTAACGGTTCGAATTCAGTCCATGAAAGAGTTTGTGCATCTTTCTAGTTGAATTAATATTGGAGTATTGGCAGAAAATAGATGCACCGAAGTCATAAGGGATGAAACCACTTTTTCATTGATATTTAATCTAATTACAATATTAGATAATTTTTACAAGTCCTATAAATTAAAGAAAGAAAAATAACAGAAAACTTCACAAATATTCTTTAATAAAACCAAGGAAAAATAAGAGCATCAGCTTCAGGCGCCATTTTCATCATCTGAAGAGTCGAGCAAGGATGAATCCGCGTTGGCTGCAATCAGCTTCTCCTTGCCACGACTCCGGCAAAGCTTGTAGCTTTCAGAGTATATCTTCATTATCTCCCCATTGATCTCATCCGAGTTCCGATACTCTTCACAGATTTGTTTGTGAAGGTCATCGGTTAGAGGAGGCCCAAGGTCCCGAAGGGCCTTGAGTTCTCGGATTTCTTCTTCGAGCTTCTGGCGCTTATTCAGATGACGAGTTTCTGCCAGCTCTAGTTTATGGATGGTCATGGTCAAGAGTTTAGCATCAGCCTTTAGTTCCTTGATCTTCTCCATCCTTATCTCGCTCCTCTGAACCAAGTCAACATTCATTTTGACGATCTCCACATACTGGCCTTTAGTTGACTTCAGTTCTTCATTGGATGCCTTCACATCTCCCTTGGCTTGGGCTAACTCTTTTTGAAGCCTTTCATTTGTATGAAGAACGCATTCGCGTTGAGTCCTTTCCCTAGCCAAGGCAGACTTCAGAAGGGCATTCTCCTTCCTCAGAGCCTCTTCCTCGGATTCAGACTCGAGGGACCTCGGACGCAGACGCCCGAACACAGCATTCGCCTATGCATGTCCAATATTATTTGATCAGTTTTCAGATATAAGTATGAAGATAAATATGGAAATAAAGGAGAGAACCGTTTACCTTCGCCAGATAGCTCATGCCCTCGCTATGTAAATCCCTGTTCGAACTGTTCCCGAATCGATGGTCATCGGTTTTGCGTACAAAGGCGTCAAACAGTTGAAAGGGAAAATGGGCATTAAATCGAGGCCACATGGTTGGAGAGGCCATAGCTTCATGCTGAAATTCGGCAGTCGTTTGTCTTGGAGGAGAAGGCGGGGGTTGATTGCGAACTGGCGAGGGGTCCACGTGTATAGTTTCGAGAGAAGGAGACCGAACAGGAGTGGGTTCGGGGGTCGGTGGAGGTGCAGAAGATGAACCGGGATGGCTGTCTGCTGGATGTTTCCTTTTTCGGGATGGAATGGGGACAGATCCGGTCGGTTCATCATCAGGCACTTGGATTTCTGTGGGGATTATTGGAGGGATGTCAGCCGAAGATGAGGGAACTCGGAGCTCTTCGGCGGTCAGGGGGGTTATCTTTGTTCTTATCTTCTTTACACGAAGAACCTTTGCCCGATCGTGCAAAAGGTATGTCGAAAGCGAACTCCTCTTCACCGGATAGATTCGGAAGGTGCGAGATTGGGGTTGGGTGTTGAAATTTGCTTGTGGGGTTGCTTGAAATTGCTTAGGATCACTTTCGTGGTTTGTTTCCTGGTTGGGTGGATTTGGATTTTTGGCGGATCTTTTTCTTCTCTACGGGTCTCAAGGATTCTTCTGCATGTTTGGCTCATCGATGCAGGGTTTTTCATTTTGAAGGGAAGTGGTTGGTGGATCGGTGATGCGGGGATCAAATTTTGAAGATTCTTCATCGGATGCTCTTCGCTCGCATCCGTATTCTTCCCCGCCAAAAATCTTCCCGATCTTTCACTTCCAAAGAAGTTGGTTTGATCATGACAACGCAAAAATCATGTATCGTAACCCGTATCACTTAGATATCTCAAAATTATGTTATAAAGTTGTTCAAACTTACATTTGTGGTCATATAGCCAGGGCTTGTTTGGTCGAAGTGTAAAACTCCATTCTTTTGGAGGAATCTTCTTCAAAAAATCATCATCTCCTCACACGCTTCTTGGAGATATCTCTAAAGTCGTGAGAGACCCGATCGAGGTAGTCCAATCTGGAAGAGAAGAGATTTCGGTCCTCAGAATGAAAAACCACTTCTCGTACAACCCTTGTTCTTTGGAAGGGGTATCCATCGGGGTCTTATGGCGCCCCAAAATAGGTATACATCACCTATTCGAAATTGTCAATACATGGTACGTAAACAACTACTAACTTTATTATTACAACAAGAAAAGCTGTGAGTTTGAATACAAATATTATCTTCTGACAATATCTATACTCAAATAAATCCTCATCACATTTATTGATACATTATTTTACAAAATGGTGAGGACTACTAAACAATTCTTTCTAAAACCTTCATTCCATATCCCGACTAAATACTTTCGCTATATTCTCGCCTCCCGAGAAGAAAAAAATGGAACAAAAAGGAAAAGGGTGAGCTCAACTAGCCCAAGAAAGAATATTATGACTAAGATAATATACAACAAATTACCGTTAGTCTTCAACGTGGAAAATCTAATAGAATACAATAGACAACAAATTTTAAATCAATATTCGCAATGAAAATAATAATTCATTAGAAAAGTTAAGTAGAGAATGCAAACTACTATCTTTTATGTATGAATTTAAAAGTTCATCGTCTATCTTTTATCCCCAGTAACATCAATCAATATACATCCGAATCAAATATTCATCTTTGCACTACAGCCAAAGATATTCATCGATTAATCATGTTCATCTAAACACTGCTCATCTTTGCACTACTGACCAAAGATATTCTTCAAAATCATTCATCTTTTGCACTACGTGCCAAAGATATTCAATATTATCATCATTTAAGACCGGTGATGATGAAAAATATTTTAAAGAAACGAATCCAAAGAAACAAAATGACAAGGATTAAGGATTAAGGATTCGTACTTTGTTTTATCCATGTTCAAAAATACCTCAAAAATAATCATAGTGGTGTAAAATTCAAGAATGATCAAAACATGGATACAATCAAAGCTAGTATCCGAATAGATATTTTGGACAAAAAGAAGAAATTTTATTTTTCTATGAATAGTCAGATATCGTGAATAAAGTCTGAGTATCGTGAATAAGAATTCAGACACCAAAAGATAGAAATTTCCCAAAAACATCTTCACGCTTCATGAATAGTACTCGTGAATAGAACTCATGAATAGTAACCCCATACATGGAAAAGTTCCAAATTTGATAAAAAGTTTCAACCAATATTTCAAAGATAATGATATTGAAGAAATAATATCATTTGAGAAGAAAATAACATCCCTTACCTCGAAAGATTAATACTTCTAAATGGAATACCGTATAGTCTTTGAAGGAACTTGCAGACCGCCTAACAATACTCAAAGTATACTCACAAGAATACGCCAATATATCGAGAGAAATAGAGAGAAACTTCGGTTTACGGTGTGTTTTTCAATTCTAACCTAAGACTTATTATTTATAGGAAAATGCTTAGAACACCAAAAGTAGAAAATTGAATATAATATTAATATATTTTCACATTTTCTTTAGCCCACCTTAGACAACTGATCTCAGCCCATTTGAATCACATGTGAGGCCAACTTAGTTGCAAAAAACATTTTTCTCAAAATAATTAACTAAAACTCCCAAAAAATTAATTATTTGAACTTGAACTTCAATAATTCATAATAAATAGCCCTTTTATCGTAAAATTCAAATCTTATGAGTTTTTATAGGAAATTCAATTCTCTACAACTTTTCGTAGAAAGTTTTTCCGAATTCCAAATAGAAATTGACCAAAATCCACAAACAAGCGATTTTACAGTTTATAATCAAATTTCACCAATAAATGGGGTCCACCGACATGTTTAACATGTTTTAAATATTTATTACAACAAAATACTCTTCCTCCTCGTATACTCATATATCCCACATTCGTTGTAAAAATATCACCATTATTATATTATTATAATATAATAATATATTTAAATAAATTATTTTATCGTAAAAAGATAAAATTTCAATTTTCAACAATTGTCACATTAAAAATTTTCTCCATCTATATCCATTATAAAATCAATATTTTCCTTATCATATGAATCAATAATTAATTATTCACAAATAATATTACAAAATCACAATATTGATAACTAAAGCGATTCCTGGAAAGAGGAGAGCTTCCAATAAGAATTTCTCCTTCATCGACACGCAATTAGGTGACCAAACCTCTCCTTAGATGTAACTTTCTAGACATTGCCAATAATGTTATCTAATAATATTATTCGGATAATATGAATTATTTCTTCGATAATGAAAATACCGTGTAATGACAATTATCAAACAACAAAGAATATAAAATATCAACGCAATAATTATTAAATCAATAAAATATCGAATAAGAATTACAGTAACCATTATTGAGTAGTGCCTTCTTACGTAAGAATCAATAATTGGTGCAATACCGTAAAGCCTTCGTGTTTTAACCACCGAGTATTTTAACAAAGATTAATTGCAGAATAACTACACCGCTTATTTTTAAACAACTTATATTTGTCGTTTTTCATCCAATCGCTTTCCACATGGGCCCACACACGGTCAAGGCGTCGTAAATGCGAATATTCCCCGACAATGCGAATATTCCACGACCAAACGAATATTCCCCGACAACAATGAATATTTTATAACCACTTGCTTATTTTGAAATATTTGCGTATTTTACCCCTAACTATCCACATCAATCAAATCAACCCTTACTATTTCAAAATAATAAATAGAGAAAATTAAATTTCATTAATAATAAGTTGGGGTCTTACAGGTCTCCTCTCGAATCTGGTGTTGGGTCGGGGAGACTGCTTACTCAATATTTTGAAGCCTCGTTCTCGAGACCTACCGGCAGAGAAGAGGGTGAAGAAGATGTCCACAGAGGGAGAAATCCCTAATTCATGACAGAAGGCAATGAATGTCAGGATGTGGATATAGGAATTGGGCACTAACTGAGCAAAACCCACTCCTATGAACCCTAGGAGGGTAACGACAAATGCATGGAGGGGTAGGCGAACCCCCTTTTCTAGAAAGTGACTGGCATGGCGACCCAACCGTCCGGTCGCTGATACATACGCTCTTTAGGAGCGGGAGCCCTTATGGCGTACATGTCAGGAATCTGATAACGAGTCCGGAGGATACGTATCTCAGATTCCGTGACAGAGGAGGGGATGTTGGCATAGGGAAACTGTTCCCCATCCTTAAAGAAGTTAGAAGGTGATGCAGAAGGGATCAGAGGTGGATTTCCCCCCATGGTTGTTGAAGATTGGGGGTTGGAACTCGAACCCTCTTGGTTAGGGTTTGGATTGGGGAGAGACTGCTACTTGGAGTCACGCCGAGGGGAGAATTTTGGCTAGAATTCACAGTCACCATTGTTGAGATTTCATAAAACAGAGGAGGAAGTTCTGCAGAGGAGAAGAAAGCTCAAAGGTTCAAATTTCAAATTGGCAGGTAAAACCGTCAGAATTGGTAAAGTTTATCTTTTATACTGACGGTTACACGGTAATCGAGGGCGACACATTTAATTTACAGCAATTATGATGAATTGGAAGAGGTTTCGTCCATTTTTGGGTCTAAATATCTTCACCTGAGTGGACTTGTGTCTATTGGACCTCCCATTTCATTTACGATATCGGTTTGACCGATTTTGTTGGGCTTTTGTGAGTTTCACTTTGACCTCTTGGGACTTATCATAATTTGTTATATCATGGGCCTATCTTGTTTATAGTCTTTCATTAAACACCTCTGCTTAAATAAAAGACTGAGGCGGCAATGTCAGCCATAATCCTTTCCCTTATCGGGCCGATTTAAATTTTTCCTCCCTCGGATTATGTTATTCTTATCCCGATTGGTCCAAATGATTTGGGCCCCAATTACTTGATTATTTCGTTGGGTCCTTTCGGTTGGATCCCATCGTTTGGGTCATTTCCGTTATTTGGGCTTAGTCATTAAATTAGCCCATTATACAAATTGCCACTCAACCCAACTTTGACCGGTAATCATTATGCCAAATAATAGTTGACTACTATGTTCGCCACCTTCTGCATGGCATTAATGAGGATGGGACTCGGATGACCTATGCGATGTGAAAGAGAGTGGTAGCGAGTGTAAGGAAGTAGGCTACATACTTTCTACCAAATGAATGACCGGAGTGGGGGAAAAGGTGTCAGGAGGTGATGGGTGGCACGGTAAACCAGGATTAGAGTACGTATGGGGCTAGGATCACAAAAGAGGTAGGTAACAAAATATTACACACAATCATATTATTATTCTCTCTCAGACATTAGACATTATTTTTCTCTCCATTGTTAACCTTGTGATCGTCGATACTGACTCTCACGCCGGAGCTTTCCCCCGACGGTCAGGCCGTCAAGCTTTTGGAGTTGACTTGTTGAACTGTGTAGGATATCGGACGCGTTTTGGTGATTGAGACGTGGAGAAAGATCTTGGCGTTAACACTTACTAAATTTAATTTGTGCCTTATACTTTAAATTTAAATTTATTTTTTAGAGCGATTAGCATAAAATTAACGTTAATTAATTGATTAATACGATATTAATATACAGACGAGATATGATCTATCTCTACTCGTTAATACTGTATTAATTAATTTACTAATTTAGTATGAAGTTAACTTTATCGTAACTGAATTCTATAATTTTATATACACCGTACAAAGATTGTCAGTTGTAGTTGGTTCAGCGGCCACGTAGGACCCTATTTATTTATTTTACCAAAAGGTATGTCCAAAATTATTTAACATTTGCTCACGTAGTTGGACCTCCAACTTGTACGAGAAATAGAAATAGAAAAACAGTGTGCCTAAATAATTATTCGGACCATAGGCTTGTTAATTTTTTTAAATTTTTTTGGGTTGGGGTGGGGGTGGGGTGGGGTGGGGTGGGGTGGAGTGATGGGGGAGAGCAGATCTTTTGTTCTTAATTTTTTTATCCCTTGATTTAAATTTTGATACCTAATCTCTTACTTAATACTAATTAATTATAAAATTAAATAAAAAAATATGTGTCAAAATTTAAGTAGAAGACAAAAAAAAACAAAATTGGAAACAGAAAATCTGTTCTTGGGAGTTGTTATTTTTCCTCATAAAATAAAATGGTGCTTTGCCTCCTTGACTTTCTCAAGTTACCAAAGTTTGAAGTAAATGAAATTTATTCATGGAGATTTCGTGAATTGGAGTGTTGGTTAGGAACTATCATTATTTAAATAAAAATGAGTTTGAATAAAAACTTAAACAAGCCAAAGAGAAGAATATTAATTTTTGGGTAGGACTTAAATTGAGGGGTTAGCTAGGTTTGGTATTTTGTTGACCTGCTATCCAATTAAGCCTCACCATATTCTTTCTTTTTTTCATCCAATTTTTTCCCCCTGTACCAAAAACATTGACCTAATTCACCTCACCTTACTAATACTGTAGCTTATCCCAATATCATTTTAACTAATAAATTGTTAATATTATTGTCCTATTTGGTTTTAGCTTTACAACATTTGTTAAGAAAACAGCTCATCTGTCTTGATAAAACTAACCGTTTAGGTTAATTTATTGTTGTAATCCACCTAATTAGCATTGTTAATGTCTGATTTTATACGCTTAACGAAATCACCAAAATAGCATATCAAAATTGCGCTAACAAGTTATGTAAGACCTTAACTTTTATGAATAAAGATGAATTTTCAATAAATATTATTTTTGAATATTATGGAATAAATTTGATATAATGTTATAGTTGTGGGTAATATTTAGAAATTTTGAAAAGTATGCAAGTTGTTATATAATATTTGATTGGTCGGGGAATATTCGTTTTAACAGAGAATATTCGTACGACGGCACAATCATTGGTGGACCCCACAACGAAATTATTGTCGGATTGAGAAAATAATAAAAATATTTTTATGAAAATAACGGCGGAAGTTTTACCATTAACTGTTGAAACACCCGATGTTAAAAATACAGAAATACGCGTGGTTGCATAGTAGCACACGGTATTGATTATTGATGCTTACGTGAGAAGTCACTTAATTTTGTTTAATTATTGCTACAATAATTGTCGCATAGTATCTCACGTTATTTGATTCAATTATTATCGATGTTTTATATATTATTAAACCAATAATTGAGATAACAAAGTTATTAATATTATTATTTGAAATATTAACGATGTCTGTAAGTTACATCGAGGAAAGGTTTGATAACCTAATCATACTAATAGGAGAAATCTTTATTTGAAAGCCCTTTCCTTTAACTAACCTCATTGATTAATATTGTGAATTATAATAATGATGATAAATATTGTTAAATATATTGAGGTGTCTTTTTATGAAGTCACTAAGTTTATATATATATATATATATATAAATTTTGTTTTATTAGTATTATTAATGTAATAAAATGAAAAACTTTTTATATAAAATGTAATACTTTTATAACGTTATTTGTTTTATTAGATAATAATTAGAATAAAATATATTTTATTATGCATAGTGTTTACATAGTAAAATCTTTTTATATAAAATGTAATACTTTTATAAAATTAATTATTTTATTAGATTTTAAATAATATATATATATATATATATATTATATTTAATTGTATAGTATCCTTTCTATTTTCCTATAAATAGGATGTTTAGTTAGAATTGAAATCACAAATTAGTAAATTGTAGAATTCTCTTCTATAATCTTGGCGTGTTTCTTTGTAGTTTAAGAAAGCTTTGGAACGTAGTCTGAAGTTTTCTTCAAGTATATACCGCGCCTACCCGGCTTCTGAGTACTCTTCTTTATAACGTAAGGGGTATTATTTCTTTCGTATTCATGAAGAGAACTTCAGTTATTCCATTCCTTATTATTCTGTTGGAATAACTTTTGTATATGAAAGATCGCATACACGGCGAAATTCTTCATTATTCCATTCTTTATTTTTCCGTTGGAATATCCTCGCCTACATGTATATTACGCATGGCCCGGTTCAATTATTTATTATTCTCACCGAGCTTTCTAGCCGGGTCTTCGCATTAACAAGATTGACATCGAGCAAGGATTGGCCTTGTTGATATGATGATCAAAGACATGGACCAATCTGAGTAGCTTCAGGTGTATATGCACATTTACCTATACACAATATTTCCAACGTGTGAGCTCATCTGCATATAACAAGTGACTTACTACTAAACTAAGTCTGTAAACAATGTTTGTGCTTGATCGGGACTCAAAGCGATTAGCTTTTGAATGTAGCATGAGAACCTGCTCTGATACCAATTGTTAGTTCCCAATAGGCATAATAGATCTAGAAGGGGGGTTGAATAGATCCTTTTTGATTTCAATACTTTTCTGCTTTATTTTGTATTGCTAATAATTTAGCATGTGACAAACATAAGAATCTTTTCAAGCACATCGGAATAAGTAAAAGATCCACTTCATTGATATATTCATAATAATATATACATTGTTCGTAGAGTTAGTTCAATGGTAAGCAGTTATAACATACATGGCAGTTATAGCAGTTAATGTACATAATGTAAATGACATAAAGTAAAAGACACAAGGGGTTTTAAGTGGTTCAGAGACTCAAGCTCCTAATCCACTCTTCTACTTTCAACTAGCAGGATTTTCACTAAGGAAGGGCAACACCCTGAATCACCAAGATTACTTCAAGGCCAGCAGCCTTGGGACTTCAGTTCACTAAGAACTCTTCAAGGCCAGCAGCCTTGGAACTTCTCTAGTTCCCTAGGAACTCTTCAAGCCCAAATTTCTTTGAACTTTATTTAGTCCTCCCACAAGGACCCCTCAGTCCCGGCTTCTTGTTGAAGTTGTTTGTTGAGTTGGTCTTTGAGTTGCTAAGATGTCATTAAGCTCTGAACATCTTTTGTATTTAGCGACTTGATGTGGTCCTCTTTGCATTCTCGCTTCGTGTCTGACCACATCTTCTTTGGTGCAAATTGATCTTCACTTTTTTCTCGCTTCATCTTCATCTCGGTATCGCCTATGCACCATCACCATCCGGGTTTACTAAGTCTCTGTGCTTTTAGTAGACTTTGTCGGCACTTAGCAATCCTCAACCCTTCTTGAATACTTTGCGTACATAGTTCTGCACTTGTTTTATTTTTAGCTTTGCTTTCACGGTGATTCGTAGAGTGGCTCTCTTGATCTTCTTTATACTTAGCCACTTTCCCGAATGCTATTTTCTTGCCTTCGGCTCTCACTTGGCGACCATCTTCAAAGGGCATTCTCATCCTTGTTGAGTGAAGCTTGATCTGTTTGATTCCTTCTTCAAAGTTGCTTCACTTCCACCTTTCGTAGTCTCACCACATCATCGAGACTTGTTCTATTTATCTTTGGTGGAACTCAGAGAGTCAACAATAGCATTCACCAACTCAACAATTCGCAACTTCACAATCATCGCAACTCTTGATCTTTGAAGTTCTGTTGATTTATCTCGCTTCCCAATCTTTCCGTTGGAAAGTAGCCGCTGAAAGCTATTCAAATTTCTTCGCAGATCTCGAGTTATTATTTGGTGTAGATCGCAGATGTGACATGACATCTTTTTACGACTTCCCGACACGCGCAGCTTCATCGTTTCACCAACCCCGCCGATATATCACTTTTGATATCTTGGGCGAGTTGACGACTTTATTTCACCGCTCGATTTCTCGATCGAGGTCATCCTCTTGATCGATGCTTTCAATAAGCTCTTGTTGAATATTACCCTTCAGATTGAACCGTTGCCAATGCCTCAATCTTCAGTTGTTCGAACTCTACGATTCTGATGCATACCTTCTTGGACTTGATCGTAGTGTCTTGTTTGACTTGCTTCTTGATGTGTAGAATTAACACTATGATCTTGAAGAGTGTTCATTAGATCTCCAATGTGGAACACCACTTCCTTTTCTTGTGCAGTGTTTTTATACTTCTGTTTTCCTCGATGTTCTCAGATACTGATGACTAGGCTCTTTGTTATGGTCCCTTCTGAATAGCAAGACATCTCAGATTTGTAGCATGCTCAGTACGTTTTCTCCTTGTGATCTCCCGTTCACTTATCATCAATGGACTGACCCATGCTTAATCACTTTTGTCTTGTTATTCGTAGGTCGACTCAAAGATCTTTAGGTATACTCCATTAGTTTCTTCTTTGTATGGCAAACACTACGATCTTGGTTGCTTCCAAGAACCTTGTCGTCTTTCTACTTGACAGCTACTGCATGTGCTGACTTTCCTTAATCAGCTATTGAAGTCTTCTCATCTTGTGGAAGACTTCATCTCGAATGGCTTCACAACTCGATCTTGATGCTGATTGGGTTGGTGCTTAGATCTTTTGTTAGCTTGCATGCCATTCGTTGAGTGCTCTCTGGTTTCCTTCGTGTGGGGCGTGTTTATGCGCAAGGCCAACCGGAGGCTTCATTCCTTTGATATTCTGGGATCGCTTATTCGCGTTGAATCGATTTGCTTCTACGATTCGCGCTTAACATCAGTGAGCACATCTGCTGAGGTCTTAGTTACGCACTCTACGATTCAGCTTTGGCAGTGCAGACACTACGACTCCGAGATCAGATCTTGACACTCTACATTCTCTGTCGTTGTGCTTGTTGTCTATATCTGATCTTTCTCGACTATGATCTCTGCCTCTGGTATGATTAGTAGACTTTACGACTCTGAGTATAGTCTACGATTCTTGACTTAGCTTTGGCAGATACTCTCTACGGCTTTCGTAAGGCGTGTCATTGCCTCTACGATTCTCGAATACGACTTCCTCAAAGCAGACTATAGCTCGAGGAAGTTCTCCTCGACACACTACTTCGATCCTTTCTCGCCTCTCCGGAAGTCTACGAACTCCGAGATCTACTATCTTGCAGACTATTCCCGCCTCGATAGCTCTCGAGTTTTCCTCGACTCTCCCGGCGGACTACGATTTCACAGTGCGAAGGCTCAACGATCGAATGCCTATCTATTACATCAAAAGATCAACCTAACATGCTTGATCTTTCTATATTTATATTCCTTGTACACCATTTCTTTTTAAGGACTTTACAAAGCTGTTTTGCTTATGTAGGATCAACAAAACACATTTGATCAATTCATTCTAAGTCCTTGCACATATGTTTCTATTATCTATCAAAGGACTTTACAGCTTTTCTTAATGCAAACATACTTGCATATTCATTCATATATATATGTCATAATCAAATCATATGTAAACAGGAATATCATTTACATGTTTATTCCTGACAAAGTCTTTTGTTATTCCATTCTCTATTATTCTGTTGGAATATCCTGTCTGTGCGTTTGCGTATGACCTAGTTCCATTATTTATTATTCTGTTGGAATAATCTGTCTGTGCGGTCTATCGCATGCATGGTGAATTCTTCTATTATTTCATTCTTTATTATTCTGTTGGAATAACATGTCTATGTGGATTACCACATGCATGGTGAATGACCCTTCGTATTCATTTCTTATTAAATTGTGAAAATGATCTCATACTGACGTGGATTACCGCATGGCGTGAAAATCCATTGCGGCTTCATATATTCTATGATACTCATTTGGTTAAAATTCGCTTCTATACTCCATGAAATTAGTGGAATATCCTTGATATTTGCGCTTCATTCAAAGATCTTTTCATGGAAATATTCTTCCGAGCATTCTTGAATTTTACTCCACAAAGCAAAGATCATGTTGACAATTGGACATTATCGAGTTCGGATAAATTAACTTATAAATCTTTAAAATTTATTCTTGAACTTGTTTTATTGAATTATTATGTCATTGTCATCATCCTCATGCTTATATTATGATGAAAGTCATTTTTGGCTTACGTGCATAGATGGACTTGGTATGATTATGACCATGGATTATTCTTGTATAATCATGACCTCAGTAATGTTATAAATGATGTGGTAAAAGTCCTCGGTGGCTCTGTATTGTATTGACGGGCGCTTTTTGGTATGATTATGACCAGAGATTATTCTAAGATAGTCACTCCATTGATAATTTAATGAATATCCTTGGCCCATAAAGCGTGGATGACTCGATGATGTGGTTTATTTATTGTCGAGTCTCAAATGATAAAAATTGATGAAAACATTTTAAATCATAGAAGATAGTAGATATCATGCTCTACTCGACTCTTCTAATGGATTGCTTATTCACCGCAGCTTAAACTTGATGTCTATCATTGTATTTTATCGGTTTAACATTGTTGAAGACTAATGATCATTTATTCTGCATTATCTTAGTCATAATATTTCTTACTTGGCTAGTTGAGCTCACCCCTTTCTTTCATTGTTCTCTTCAGGAAATGAGAACGTAGTCGGGACTATTCGGGGAATGGAGTGACGGTCCAGATGATAGTATTAGTAGTCTTCACTATTCTGTTAAATAGTGTGACAATAAATGTATTGAGGACTCCCTTGAGTGTGGATATTGTCTAGATGACAATATTCTTATTAAAACTCTCAATTTATGTTTTGTCGTATTTTACACGACTGTTGTAAAATTAGTTTGTATTTGTATTTAGTACCTTGTATCTGACGACCCAAGATGGGTGATGTATACCTATTTTGGGGGCATCACAGTTGGTATCAAAGCTTAGGGATATGATCCCTGGCTAAGATGTGAGACAAGAACAAGGAGGGGAGAGACAAGGAATTCCTTCGCTAGTATGACCTACCTAAGTTTATTTGGTATTTAATTGGTCGGTAAGAGTATAGAGATAATATATGATATGTTAATTAACCCTTGTTTTGTGGTAGTATTTGAAAATGGCATTCGAAAATGTTGAGATAAGCAATGAAGCACATGAGACCGTTGAGTCACCAACGATCAATGCCCATGGTAATGTGCAATAGGAAGATAATAATCCTCATGAAAACAATAACACCGATGAAATGGTGAACGATGGGATGTTAAGAGGCTTTATGCAATTCATGCAACATCAGGCGAGAGCGGCTCCTGTCCAAAATGCAGGTGGAAACACTAACAACTCTCGGACGGTCACCGCTAAGCAGTTCAAGGAGCTGGGACCACCGGAGTTTTTTGGAGAGCCAAAACCACTTAAGGCATAGACATGGATAAAGTAGATCAACAAGATATTTGATGTCTTGGGATGCTCCGAGGAGCAAAAGGTTCCCTTTGCCACCTTCATGTTGCGTGTAGAGGCGATTTACTAGTGGGGAATCAGAAGCGTACTCAACTCGCCGTGACCAAGATGTCTTGGGAGAAGTTCCAAGAATTGTTCAACGACAAGTACTTTCTTGAAAGTATTCGCACATGAAAGAGGTGGAGATCATCAAGCTTGAGCAAAACAATACGACCGTGGCGCAAAGACGGGTTAAGCTTGTCGTTTGTCGAGTTGTCTCGGTTTCCCCACTTGGTTGATAATGAGGAGAGAATGACGCGATGTTTCTAAGAGGTTTGAAACCCGAGATACATCAATACCTTATCTCTCATAAACTGTGTTTGTATTCAGATGTTGTGAATAGGGCTCAGTTATTGGAATGCGATAATGAGTCTACCCAACCAAGAGAGAGAAGTCGACAAGTAGATAATACCAAAGCAGGTAGCGATCATCGGCGGCGGTGACAACAAACGTGGAGGGAATCAACATGCCAGAAATGATAACTACTTCGGTGGTAATCATGGCCAAGACAATAGGAGTGGAAAGTTTAAGAAGAGAAGGTTCAACAAAGATGGAAAGACGTCAAGACCAAAGACCACCGTTAAGGAAGGAGAACGACCATCACGGTTGTATGTTACAAATGTGGAGGGAAGGACACATAAGTCCAAACCGCATCGATGCAAATCCAAGCATGTTATAATTGTGGGAAAAAGGTCACCTAGCCTGATTTTGTCGTGCACCAAAGTCAAGTCCAGCTGAGATGGAGGCATCCAAGGGTGTCCTGCATAAGACAAAACCTAGTTCAAGGGAGAGCGTTTGTCGTAACCTCCCAAAAAGCGAGGAATCCGAACGAGGTGATCACGGTAAGCTAATCATAAACTCTAGCGAAGTTTATACTTTATTTGATACCGGCTTTACCCATTCCTTTATTTCTCCTACTTGCGCCAACGCTTAAATTTGACTCGGAGAAATTAGACTTTGATTTATCTCATTGAAACTCCGTTGGGAGAAACCTTCATTACATCCATGATTTATAAGTCTTGTTTGATTCAAATCGGTAACCGCATCGCTACTTCGTCGATCTTATTTCTTTGAAAATACTTACATTTGATGTGATTCTAGGATTGATTGGTTAACTACTCATCATGCAAAATTGATTATTTTCGTAAGGTCATTAGCTTTCATATTCCTAACCAACCTATTATGCTAATTCAAGCAACCAAACCATTAAAATCCATCATCGTCATCTCAAGCCATAAAGCTATTCGCTTTATTGAAAAACGGATGTCAAGCTTTCTTAGCTCATGTCACGGATCTAAACAAAAATACGCCGCTTTTGAATGATATTTCTATTGTTAATGAATTTCGTGACGTATTCCCGGAAGAACTTCCTGGCCTACCCCCAGAGCGTGAAATTGATTTTTGTATCGAACTTGAACCCGGTACAAAACCCATTTCCAAAGCCCCATATCGAATGGATCCTATTGAACTTCAGGAGTTAAAGACCCAACTGCAGGAATTGATAGACATCAGTTTCAATCGTCCTAGTATGTCTCCTTGGGGTGCTCCTGTTTTATTCGTGAAGAAGAAAGATGGGAGTATGCGACTTTGTATTGATTATCGGGAGTTGAACCATGTCACTATCAAAAATAGATATCCATTTCCTCACATTGATGACCTGTTTGACCAGTTGTAAGGCGCCAAATTTTTTTCAATGATTGATCTTCGTTCTGGATATCACCAATTGAAGATTAGAACCGATGACATTCCAAAGACGACTTTCGAACTCCTCATGACGGCATTATGAATTCTAGTCATGTCTTTTGGATTGATTAATGCTCCTGCTTTTTCATGGATATGATGAACCGAGTATTCAAGGAATATTTGGATCACTTTGTGGTCGTCTTTATTGATGACATTCTCATATATTCCAAAAGCCGTGAAGATCATGAGCAACACTTGAGGCTGATACTCCAAAAGTTTCGTGAAAATAAGCTTTATGCCAAGTTAAAGAAATGTGAGTTCTGACTTGAAGAAGTAGCATTCCTTGGGCACGTAGTATCAAGTCATAGAATATTTGTTGACTCAGAAAAGATTGAAGCAATTCAAAGCTGGGAGCAACCTAAATCAATGACCGAAGTACGTAGCTTTCTCGGTTTAACTGGTTATTATCGGAGATTCGTGGAAGGATTTTCTTGAATCGCTACTCCATTAACTCAGCTGACTCGGAAAGATACAAAGTTTGGTTGGAGCGAAGAATGTGAGAAGATTTTTCAAGAACTTAAGAGAAGAATCATTTCAGCACCTGTTCTGACAATACCATCTGGCTCGGAGGGATTTGTCATCTACAGTGATGCTTCAGGCAAAGGGTTAAGATGTGTTCTCATGCAATATGGAAAAGTCATAGCCTATGCCTCTCGACAACTCAAAGAATATGAGAGGAATTATCTTACTCATAATCTAGAGTTGGCAGCTGTTGTCTTCGCACTTAAATTTTGGAGGAATTACTTGTATGGGGAGAAAGTGGAGATCTTTACGGATCATAAAAGCCTCAAATACTTCTTCACTTAAAAGGAACTCAAAATGCGACAATGACGTTGGCTTGAATTGTTGAAAGATTATGATTATACCATCCAATACCACCCTGGAAAAGAGAACGTGGTAGCTGATGCATTGAGTAGAAGATCATATGCGGGTATGATTGCATTATTGTCAACGCAAAGGCCCATTTTGTATGACTTACAAAGGATGGAGATAGAGTTAAAGACTCCAGGGACCCATGTGATGATGGCGAATATACGAGTAGAACCGACTTTAATTGATAAAGTCAAAGTTGCTCAAGCTACTGGACACGGAGCCGATGCGTATGAGGAAAAAAAAGTCTGAAGGTGCTATCGCCAAGCAAGAATCGATGAAGAAGGAATACTTCGAGTCAACTCCAGACTTTGTATTCCTAACGACCCTGATTTAAAGTATAAAATCATGATGGAGGCACACAATACACCGTTTGAAATCCATCCTGGGAGTACCAAAATGTATCGTGATCTTCGTCATACATTTTGGTGGAGCAATATGAAGAGAGAGATAGCGCAGTTTATCTCAAGGTGTCTAACTTGTCAACGAGTCAAAGCAGAGCATCAAGTGCCAAAAGGTTCATTGCAATCACTTGAAATTCCAGAATGGAAGTGGAAGAACATTACCATGGATTTCGTTACTGGTCTTCCCAAGGTTTCTCAAGACATAGATGCAATTTGGGTCATTGTTGATAGATTGACCAAGTCTGCTCACTTCTTACCAATACGAGAAACTTATACACTTGAACGTCTTGCTCGTATGTACATAAACGAGATTGTAAGACTGCATGGTATGCCAGTATCCATAGTTTCTGATCGAGACCCAAGATTAACTTCAAGATTTTGGGTTAGTTTGCCAAAAGCTATGGGCACAGATTTACGATTTAGTTCGGCATATCATCCTCAGACGGACGGACAATCAGAGAGGACTATTCAAGTAATTGAAGATTTATTAAGACTCTGTGTCCTTGACTTCAAGGGAAGTTGGGATAAGTTCATTATTTAAATAAAAATGAGTTTGAATAAAAACTTAAACAAGCCAAAGAGAAGATTATTAATTTTTGGGTAGGACTTAAATTGAGGGGTTAGCTAGGTTTGGTATTTTGTTGACCTGCTATCCAATTAAGCCTCACCATATTCTTTCTTTTTTTCATCCAATTTTTTTCCCTGTACCAAAAACATTGACCTAATTCACCTCACCTTACTAATACTGTAGCTTATCCCAATATCATTTTAACTAATAAATTGTTAATATTATTGTCCTATTTGGTTTTAGCTTTACAACATTTGTTAAGAAAACAGCTCATCTGTCTTGTTAAAACTAACTGTTTAGGTTAATTTATTGTTGTAATCCACCTAATTAGCATTGTTAATGCCTGATTTTATACGCTTAACGAAATCACCAAAATAGCATATCAAAATCGCGCTAACAAGTTATGTAAGACCCCAACTTTTATGAATAAAGATGAATTTTCAATAAATATCATTTTTGAATATTATGGAGTAAATTTGATATAATGTTATAGTTGTGGGTAATATTTAGAAATTTTGAAAAGTATGCAAGTTGTTATATAATATTCGATTGGTCGGGGAATATTCGTTTTAACAGGAATATTCGTGCATGACTGCACAATCATTAGTGGACCTCATAACTTGAATTATTGTTTGGATTGAGATAACGACAAAAATATTTTTATGAAAATAACGGCGGAAGTTTTACCATTAACTGTTGAAACACCCGGTGTTAAAAGTACAGTAATACGCGTGGTTGCATAGTAGCACACGGTATTGATTATTGATGCTTACGTGAGAAGTCACTTAATTTTGTTCAATTATTGCTACAATAATTGTCGCATAGTATCTCACGTTATTTGATTCAATTATTATCGATGTTTTATATATTATTAAATCAATAATTGAGATAATAAAGTTATTAATATTATTATTTGCAATATTAACGATGTCTAGAAGTTCTGCCAAGGAGAGGTTTGGTCACCTAATCAAGGCGCCAATAGGGAGAAATCCTTATTGAAAGCCCTCTTTCCAGGAAATCGACACGGGTCGATTAATATTGTGAATTATAATAATGATGATAAATGTTGTTAAATATATTGAGGTGTCTTTTTATGAAGTCACGGAAGTTTATATATATATATATATATATATTATATATATATATATATAAAAATTTTGTTTAATTAGTATTATTAATGTAATAAAATGAAAAGCTTTTTATATAAAATGTAATACTTTTATAAAGTTATTTGTTTTATTAGACAATAATTAGAATATAATATATTTTATTATGCATAGTATTTTGCATAGTAAAATCTTTTTATATAAAAATGTAATACTTTTATAAAGTTAATTATTTTATTAGATTTTAAATAATATATATATATATATATTATATTATATTTTATTGCATAGTATCTTTACTATTTTCCTATAAATAGGATATTTAGTTAGAATTGAAATCACACTAGAAATTCAGAGAATTCTCTTTTATAATCTTGAGCGTATTTCTTTAGAGTTTAAGAAAGCTTTGAGCGTAGTGCAAGTTTTCTTCAAGTATATCCCCGCCCTACCCGTCGGAGTACTCTTCTTTATAAGGTAAGGGGTATTATTTCTTTCGTATTCATAAAGAGAACTTCTGTTATTCCATTCCTTATTATTCTGTTGGAATAACCTGTATATGCGAAGTACCGCATACATGGTGAACACTACAAAAAAAAGGCTTATCAATGATCAAGACATCAATGATCAGATACGGTCATGAGATGGCTATCTATGACCGTGTCATGCATTATATGAGTCGCAGATAATCTGGTCGCTGGAAGGACATCAGCGACCAACAATAGCGACCGAATTATTAGCGACCGCAATTAGCGACCGATACCGTCGCTATTATGACTTATGCTGAGTCATTTGTCATGCGTGACGTGTCACACGTGTCAGCGACCAATAATAATAAGACCGCAATGCGCCGCTAGATTCAAAGAAGCTGAAGCGGTCGCTGATACATTTTTAGCGACCGCATGCGGTCGCTGATGTTTTTTTTTTTTTTTAAATTTTTGCCTATTTTATTGATTTCCCAAAAATAACCTGCTTTGTACCTGCTTTCAATCCCAACACAATATAATATATATATATATATATATATATATATATATATATATATATATACAAGCATCCATATTAACATCCATCCAATACAATACAAAACATTCATCCATGAATAAACATTCATCCAATACAATACAAAACATTCATCCAACACAATATAATCGATATCGTAAACATCCATATAAACTAATACAATTGTCCAAAGAATGAATCTAAAAGAGTACAAGGCTTTAAAAATCTAAAAAAATAATTCTAGCGCTTTCACGGATCATCCAAATTAGGATCCTGTAATTATCAAAGTAATAAAACATATATGTTACATATAAGTAAGACATCGACTTCGTAGACTATAAACATATAAGACAATGTAGCTAAACAATAAACGATATATATATACCGCTCCCGTTGTTGTCTGCTTCTCCCCGCTTCCTGCTGCGCCGCCATCGCTTCCGCCAACTCATCAGACTCGTAGACTGCAGATGCCCGCCCAAGATATCTAAGAAGATCACGATCTCGACAGATCGCTCTCACACAATCAAGAGAGTATGATAGGTTTGGATAACCTCGATGATCGTGTAGATCGGTGGCGAGTCACTCGTACCCCATCGATGGTCGGGCGTCGCTTTGTCCTCGGCCTTTGACATAATTTTTCTTCACGATGGACGCCTCTCCCATAATTCTTGATCAATCGATTTTACGCGGGTGCCTTCGTGATAGCGCTGCTCATTAAGCCCTTATAAGTGTCTGTCGTCGGAAGATGAACAATTAAATTGTTAAAATAAATAAAAAAAATACTAAAGAAGGTCATTACAATTTATAAACAACATATTAGGATAAAGTGAACTTATTACCGCTTATCCTAATGTACCTTCGGTGTACCATCGCGGTGGCCACATACACATCCAACCAATTGATAGGTCAACCTTGAGACCGAGACTCCTATAGTTCATTTTCTCATATTATTATGTAAACATATGATATTTTAGCTACAAAAGATGATCAGAACATAACATACATACGCATTCTCGGCAAAGAATGTCTTTGGTACTGTGATATATCGCCGCCTCGACACGTGCCTTTTGCCTTTTTCCGCCGTCCGATACACCTGAGGATCTGCTCGAGGTGGCGCCTTGCGCTCTCGACCCAAATCTCCTTTCTCCATCGTCACACATCTCGCACCTATACGGGCCGTTTGCGCATCACCGTGGGCTATGCTTATGCATATATTGCTCACCTTGTCTCCGATGGTCAATCTCAAAGATTGTGTAGGGCTTTTTGTCGCTCCTTGTTCAAATTATCTTTAGTTCAGACGCATTAGCATTTACGCGTAATAGTGTCTCAATAATCGATGCGTATGTGCGTCGTCCCATCTATATCGCTTCGCAAATAAAACAACAATAATAATATTAAAACTGTTATATTACTAAACAATATTATTTGATTAACTATGTATTATCTATTAGAGTGATCAAAAATATACCGAAATTCAAATTTCAAATCAAGATCCTTATGGGCGAGAGGTGTATCTCGCCCGTAAATCACCGGCGTGAGCGCTTCAGAAGCATAATTGTGAAATGCACTTTACAATTTTACTATCTTGAAAATCACTACAATATACAATAATTTATATTAAAACCCTTACATTTAAATCACTACTATATTTATAAAAATGAAAATATTCAACCCTTATATATATATACACAATGTTTAACTTACGTGCTATCTGGAGGAGGACGGATCTGTATAAGAATGCGATCATCTGGATTAGCCTGGCCTTCTAACACATGATTAGGGCCCAACCCAACCCGCCTTTCAGTCTCAGCAGTTCGTAAGACATCTATAAATAAAAAATTTAGGATGTTAGTATAAGTTATAAATGAAAGGTACATAAACATGTCGTGGATATAGAGAACATCGATATGTAATTGTATGTAAACAAAAGGACAATAGGATAGGATAGTCTGTGCCACTAGGATAGTCTAGCGTGTATATTTAAGTTACTTAAGGTTACTTTTAGCATCACCAAACTTCATTCCTAGTTATGTTTTATGTTATACTCATGTTCAAGTTATATGGCCATTTGACTTATATATGAAAAAAATTCGGCAGAGTCTCCCCTATAATATGGACTATCCACACGCATTTAGGGCATGCATACTTGACCAATTTCAGCAAAATATAATCCCAACACACGAAAAATGTCAATGTGCACAACTATAATTCAAGGCACAATTTAGGAGAATCCAATATTAGTAAAAACAATAAGAAGCCCAAAAATTGTCCCAATTTCAGCAATATCAACAACAATTTATTTAAATTTCAGCAAAAATATATTCAGCAGTAATGTTATATTCAAAAATTTTCCAAATTTCAAAGAATCATTATTCAAGAATAACAAATTATCCAACTTTAGATAATCTCATATTAAAACATGAAACCTAATCATGCGATGTTCCCAAATTATTCTTGTGGTGTAAAGTGTGTATATATTTTCTTATAAAATTATACATATATGATGTATATGTGTGTATATATATACATATAGGTATCAATCAACTCATAAAAGAATCTCTTTTCTTAAATTCATTGATTATCCCAAAAGTTTCATACCCTTTTGTGGTTATACCCATTTTGAATCTCTCTTCTTAAATTCATTGATTGGCCCTGTAAGGCTTGGCTAAGCTTGGCATGGCCTCAGATGGCCTCATGCCCCCAAGGCTAACCCATCACCTCAATAGTCCCTTAAAGGCTCTAGTGGATCACTTAGTTTAAAATCCCTACATCATTTAACAAAGACCAATTGGATATTAGACTCCAATGTTGGTGGTTTGACATTTATTAATGTAAGTGCAACTAATTCAATTTGATATCATCTCCTCTTATTTAAAAGTATATAGCATTGGTCCTCATACTCACAATTATATAGACCAACTCACCCCTTAGCGTGTGACCTAGAATAACCCAAATACAAATTACATTAGAAATCAACAAGCCATTGGGTGGGAAATAAATGCTTAAGCATAAATTTTGTCAATCCTAATTATCCTCCTACCCTACCCAACAAGATTTGGACCACAAAGATATCTCTGAAGAGGTATGAAATCTATAATAATTCCAAGTGTCAAACACAAATACCAACTCATGAACCACAAATACCAACATTATACAAAAAATATTAACATTAGAGACTAACCCATTATACTAACATTATACAAAAAATATTAACATTAGAGACTAACATTATACAAAATAATTCCAAGTGCCAAACACAAATACTAACTCATAAACCACAAATACCAACATTATACAAAAAATATTAACATTAGAGACTAACCAATTATACTAACATTATACAAAAAAAATATTAACATTAGAGACTAACATTATACAAAAATAATTCCAAGTGCAAACACAAAAAATACCAACATTATATAAAAATATTAACATTAGAGACTAACCCATTATACTAACATTGAGACTAATACATTCAATCAAACATTTGAACCACATAAATTAACAAAAATCGCATTCAATCGAAACCCACAAGCTACAAAGAGTCAAAAAGAAGAAGAAAAACCAAATATTCGTACATAACATAACACACACACACACACACACACACATATATATATATATCAAATATTTGTTATATAATTTGGTACCTAACACCAATTGAAGGAGAAAGTCAACCCAATCGCGCGACAGCAACAAGATTTACTTTTCTCCTTCTTTTCCCCCTTCTTCCTCTTCTCCCTATTCGGTCTCCCTCTTATTTTTTTCCTTTCTCGATTCTCACATCGCCGAAATGAAAAGACCGATAGATTAAAAGGATCGGACGAGCATCAGATCAAACACATCGTGACGCGTCATTGATTTTTAATGACATGGACTTATCAATGATCGACGCGTCGCCGATTATAAGTTGTCGCAAAAAAAACTACGCAACATTTCTTGCCAAATTTTGGGTGGGAAATTTGTTCTAGCGATCGGCAATGATGACCGCAATGGTCATTGATGTCACTTAGCTTAATCGAAATATAATATGGTCACGATATCGGTCAAGATTAAGACTATCAACGACCGGATATGCGATTCACCGATAGCCCTTTTTCAGAGTGGAAATTCTTCAGTTATTCCATTCCTTATTATTCTGTTGGAATAACCTGTATATGCGAAGTACCGCATACATAGTGAGATTCTTCCGTTATTCTATTCTTTATTTTTCTGTTGGAATATCCTGTCTGTGCGTATTACACATGACCTGGTTCCATTATTTATTATTCTGTTGGAATAACCTGTCTGTGCGGTCTATCGCATACCTGGTGAAGTCTTTTGTTATTCCATTCTCTATTATTATGTTGGAATATCCTGTCTATGCATTTACGCATGACCTAGTTTCATTATTTATTATTACATTGGAATATTACATTTGGAATATCACATGCGTGCGTTCACGCATGACACAGTTCCATTATTTATTATTTTGTTGGAATAACTTTTGTCTTTACTGATTACCTATCACATGCATGATGAATTCTTCATTATTCCATTCTTTATTATTACATTGGAATAACTTTGTACATGTGGATTACCATATGCATGGTGAATGACCCTTCGTATTCATTTCTTATTAAATTGTGAAAATGATCTGTCTACGTGGATTACCGCATGGCGGGTGAAAATCCATTGCAATTTCATATATTCTATGATACTCATTTGGTTAAAATTTTGGCTTCTATACTCAATGAAATTAGTGGAATATCCTTGATATTTGCGCTTCATTCAGTATCTTTTCATGGAAATATTCTTCTGAGCATTCTTGAATTTTACTCCACAAAGCAGTATCATGTTGACAATTTGGACATTATTGAGTCCAAGATAAATTAACTTATAAATCTTTAAAATTTATTCTTGAACTTATTTTATTGAATTATTATGTCATTGTCATCATCCTCATGCTTATATTGTGATGAAAGTCATCTTTGGCTTACGTCCATAGATGGACTTGGTATGATTATGACCAGGGATTAATCGGTATAATAATGACCTGTAATGTTATAAATGATGTGGTAAAAGTCCTCAGTGGCCTGTAGTATATTGACGGATAGTTTTTGGTATGATTATGACCAGGGATTATTCGGTATAGTCATGACCATTGATAATTTAATGAATATCCTTGGTCCGTAAAGTAGGGATGACTCGATGATGTGGTTTATTTATTAAGCTAAGTCTCAGCGATAAAAATTGATGAAAACATTTTAAATCATAGAAGATAGTAGATATCATGCTCTACTTGACTCTTCTAATGGATTACTTATTCAGCTGCAGTTAAACTTGATGTCTATTGTATTTTATCAGTTTAACATTGTTGAAGACTAATGATAATTTATTATGCATTATCTTAGTCATAATATTTCTTACTGGGCTAGTTGAGCTCATCCCTTTCTTTCACTGTTCTCTTCAGGAAATGAGAACGTAGCCGGGACTAGTCGGGGAATGGAGTGACGGTCCAGATGATAGTATTAGTAGTCATCACTATTCTGTTAAATAGTGTGACAATAAATGTATTGAGAACTCCTTTGAGTGTGGATATTGTCTAGATGACAATATTCTTATTAAAACTCTCAATTTATGTTTTGTTGTATTTTACACGATTGTTGTATAATTACTTCGTATTTGTATCCAGTACCTTGTATCTGGCGACCCAAGATGGGTGATGTATACCTATTTTGGGGGCATAACAAGTTAATTGTATTGCTGTAAAATTATACTCATGAAATACACTCACATAAATATAAACAAATACATATAAAATATGGAAATCCAATTGAGAAAAAACCACGGAGAAAGAGAAATTCACTATAATAAATATGGAGAGTATAAAGTATTTATTTGTATCATATATTATTCTCATCGTGTGTTGTGTAATTGTCTCAAACCCTTGCTTATTGCTGTATTTATAGATGTCATGTCCACCGGAATCCAGTTAGGAGTAGAACTATTTTTTAGAATCACCTTATAACTGCAATTAATGGCTGATAGATTCCTTCCCAAATTAGATCTTCTTATCCCACCAAATAAGGAAACACAATCTTACTTCAATATGGATTCTCTCACTGTAAAAATAAATATATGAGTCAACACCAAATCTGGTTCATTAAATAAATTAGACTACACCTTAGCTAGATCCAAATAATCACATCCCAACAAGTATTATATCCATGAGGATCCACCGATGGTCCTACCCCCATTTTTTAAAAGAATTGTGCTGCTCATTCGGCAACAAAATTAAGATTATATTTATATCGTGTGATATTTATATTTAGTCGATTGTATGCTGAATATATATGTAAGACCACAACTTTTTATGAATAAAGATTTAAATTCTCTAATTATTATTTTGAATAATAAGGTGTTGATTTGATATAATGTTTTAGTTATGGTTCAAATGTGCAAATTTTGCAAAGTAAGCATGTGACGCCCCCAAAATAGGTATACATCACCCATCTTGGGTCGCCAAATACATGGTACTGAAATCAAATACAAACTTCCTTAATACAACTGTCGTGTAAAAATACAACAAAACATAACTGAGTTTTTACATGAATATTGTCTCATAGACAATATCCAAACTCAAATTCAATCCTCATTATACTTATTATCACACTAAGTAGTGAGGACTACTAAAATAACCATCTTGGACTGTCACTCCATTCCCCAACTAGTCCCGGCTACGTTCTCATTTTCTGAAGAGAACAATGAAAGAAAAAGGGTGAGCTCAACTAGCCCAGTAAGAAATATTATGACTAAGATAATGTAGAATAAATTATCATTAGCATCCAACAGTGTTAAACTGATAAAATACAATAAACATCAAGTTTAACTATAATGGAACAAGCAATCCATTAGAAGAGTCAAGTAGAGCATGATATCTACTATCTTCTATGATTTAATAAATAAACCACATCATCGAATTATCCCTGCACTACGGGCCAAGGATATTCATGTAATCATCAATGGTCATGATTATACCGAATAATCCCTGGTCATAACTATACCAACAAATGTCCATCAATGCACTATGGGCCAATGAGGACTTTTACCACATCATTTGTAACATTACGGGTCATGATTATACTGAATGATCCCTGATCATAATCATACCAATCAACAGTCCATCTGTGCACGTAAGCCAAAGATGACTTTTATCATAATATAAGCATGAGGATGATGATAATGATATAAGAATTAATTACACGAAATCAAGGATAAATATTAAAGACTTTAAATTTATCCAGAGTTTAAAAATATCCAAATTGTCAACATGATAATGCTTTGTGGAGTAAAATTTAAGAATAATATTCATGTATCAAAAATAATTTGGACAGAAAAGAAATATATTTTTCAGGTGAATAGTACCCCATGAATAGTATTACGGGAATAGTACTTCGTGAATAGTACCCCGACATGAAAAGTGCCCCAAATTCCCGAGTGAATAATATTCGAGTGAATAGTGACTGGGTGAATAGTAACCCGTGAATAGTAACTCGTGAATAGTATTCCGGCATGAAAAGTCCTCTGAATACCCGAGTGAATAATATTTGAGTAAATAGTAACCGGGTGAATAGTAAACCATAAATAGTAACTCATGAATAGTATTCCGGTATGAAAAGATCAATAATTATCAAGAAAGCTCAGAATAATATTTTCATGAAAAGATACTGGATGAAGCGCAAATATCAAGGATATTCTATTAATTTCATGGAGTATAGAAGCAATTGTTTAACAGAATGAGGATATAATCAGGAATATGAGACGAAATAATATTACTCACATACTACAAAGTATGAAAAAATATTATTTCTTATGAATACTGAACAAAAATAATATCCCTTACGAATACGAAAGAAATAATACCCCTTACGAATATTGAACGAAAATAATATTCCTTACAAATATTAAACGAAGACAATGAATATTGAACGAAAATGATATTCCTTAC
Source organism: Panax quinquefolius (assembly GCA_020205615.1). NCBI lineage: Eukaryota > Viridiplantae > Streptophyta > Magnoliopsida > Apiales > Araliaceae > Panax > Panax quinquefolius. The sequence continues at coordinate 85,749,302 of CM035168.1, forward strand.
GAATATTGAACGAAAATAATATTCATACGAATAAGAAAAATAATATCTCTTCAGAATATGAAATAAATAATACCCCTTACCTCATATTATTGATTCAACTATTGTCACAGTTTCATCTGCACAATATTTTATATTATTAAATCAATAATTGAGACGACAAAGTTATTCATATTATTATTTGTATTATTGACAATGTCTAGAAAGTTCTGTCAAGGAAAGGGGTTTGATCACGTAATTGCGCGCCAATATGGAGAAATCCTTATCGGAAAGCTCCTTCTTTCCTGGGAATGACTTGGTTGTTAATATTGTAAGTCATATTATTGATGAATAAATGTTGTTAAAAATATTTCCATTGTGTTGGGATTATTAGTGTTAGTGGAAATCGATATTTATTTAGATAATAGTTGATTTCTGGATGTTAAATTGACCAAACGGGTAATTAATCGGATAAATGAGCAATTAATTGCTATTAGTTCACATGCAAATAACTATTTATTCATATGCATAAAACTATTGGTTCACATGCATGTACTATTAGGGGAGGTTGTGCAAGATTGATTATACTTGAAGGACTAAATTAAAAATAGAGGCAAAGATGAAGGTACTAAACTGTAATAATTCGAGCCCCTAAACATGCAATTATCGAAACTATGTTTTCTTATAAATAAAAGCTCATTTCTTCTTTCATTCTCACCAATTCACTAATACTCACAAGAAGAACTATAGAAAGAGAAACTATAGAGAGGAAGAATAAGAGTATTCTGCTACTTCACTATTGCAGTATCCAATCTTCTACTAAGGTAAAGGGTATTATTTATTTCATATTCGCTTGCGATATTATTTTTTCGTATTCGTAAGGAATTTTATTTCGTTCAATATTCGTAAGAAATATTATTTTTGTTCAACAGTCGTAAGGGATATTATTTTTGTTCAATATTCGTAGAAAATTATATTTTCTTCCATATTTTGTAGTATGTAATATTATTTCATTTTAGATTCTGATTTCTACACTCATTTTGTTAAAGTATTGTTTCTATTCTCCTTGAAATTAGTGGAATATCCTTGAAATTTATGTTTTATCTAATATAGTTCCATTGAAATATTTTTCTGGACATTCTTGATAAATTTTGATCTTTTCATGCTGGAGTTCTATTCCTGAAGTACTATTCACTCGGGTACTATTCACCCGGGATACTATTCATGACTAAAATTGATTCTTTTTTGTCTAAATTATTTTTGATACAATATTATTCTTGAATTTTACTCCACAAAGCAGTATCATGTTGACAATTTTGACATTATTGAATTCTGAATAAATTCAATTATAAATCTTTAAAATTTATCATTGCTCTCATTTAATTGAATTCTTATATCATTGTCATCATCCTCATGCTTATATTGTGATGAAAGTTCTCATTGTCCCGTAGTGCATTGATGGACAGTTGTTGATATGATCATGACCAGGGATTATTCGGTATAATCATGACCTGTAATGTTACAAATGATGTGGTAAAAGTCTTCATTGGCCCGTAGTGCATTGATGGACAGTTGTTGGCATGATTATGACCATTGGTGATAGTACGAATATCCTTGGCCCGTAGTGCATGGATAATTCTTGGATGTGATACTAATGAATATCCTTGGCCCGTAGTGCATGGATAATTCAGTGATGTGGATTATTTATTAAGTTAAGTCTCAGCGATAAAATTGATGTTAAACTTTTAAATCATAGAAGATAGAAGATATCATGCTCTACTTGACTCTTCTAATGGATTGCTTGTTTCACTACAGTTAAACTTGTTGTTTATTGTATTCTATCAGATTAACACTGTTGAAGGCTAACGATAATTTATTCTGCATTATCTTAGTCATAATATTTCTTACTGGGCTAGTTGAGCTCACCCTTTGCTTTCATTGCTCTCTTCAGGAAATGAGAATATAGCAGTGACTAGTCGGGGAACGGAGTGATGGTCCGAGATGGTGGATATAGTAGTCCTCACTATTCTATGAAATAGTGTAATAATAATAATGATGAGGACTCCATTTGAGTTTAGATATTGTGTAGAAGACAATATTCATGTCAAAACTCTCAGCTACGTTTTGTCGTATTGTATAAATGAAGTTTGTATTTAAGTTCTGTACCATGTATTTGGTGACTTAGAATGAGTGATGTATACCTATTTTGAGGGCGTCCCAGTTGGTATCAAAGCCTAGGGATATGATCCCTAGCTGAGATGTGAGACTAGAACTAGGAGGGGTGAGACGGATAAATCCTTTGCTAGTATGACCTACCTAAGCTTATTTGTTATTTAATTGGTCGGTCAGAATATAAGGGTATTATGTGGTATGTCAATTAACCCTTATTTTGTGGCAGTATTTAAAATGGCATCTAAAAATGTTGAGAGCAATGGAGCACATGAGACCGTTGAGTCACCACATATCAATAACGAGGATAATGTGCATCAGGAAGGCAATAATCCTCATGTAAACAATAACACCGACCAAATGATGAATGATGGGATGTTCAAAGGCTTTATGCAATTCATATAACATCAGGCGAGAGAGACTCCTGTTCAAAATGCAGGTGAAAACATTGGCAACTCTTGGATGGTCACTGCTAAGTAGTTCAAGGAGCTGGGACCACCAAAGTTTTTAGGAAAGCCAGAACCACTTATGGTAGAGACGTGGATAAAGTAGATCACCAAGATATTTGATGTCTTGGGATGCTCCGAGGAGCAAAAGGTTCTCTTTGCCACCTTCATGTTGAGAGGAGAGGTAGATTACTAGTGGGAATCTATAAAATATACTCAACCTGCCGCACTAAAGATGTCTTAGGAGAAGTTCCAAAAATTGTTCAACGACAAGTACTTTCCCGAAAGTATTGGTCACATGAAGGAGGTGGATTTCATCAAGCTGGAGCAAAACAATACGATCGTATCGTAGTACGAGGCTAAATTTACGGAGTTATCCTGGTCTGCATCCCATTTGGTAGATACTGAGGAGAGAATGACGCGAATATTTCTGCGAAGTTTGAAACCAGAAATACGTCAACACCTCATTTCTCATAAACTTTGCTTGTATTCAGATGTTATGAATAGGGCTTAGTTATTGGAGCGCGATACTGAGTCAACCCAACCAAGAGAGAGTAGCCAACAAATCGATAATACCAGTGGTAGCAGTCATCGAAGCGGTGACAACAAACGTGGAGGGAAGTAACATGCCAGAAATGGTAACCACTTCGGTGGTAATCATGGACAAGACAATAGAAGTAATAATTTCAAAAAAAAGAATGTTCAACAATGATGTAAAGACAGCAGCACCAACACTCGTTTTCAAGGAAGGAGAACGACCACCTATCGTATGCTTCAAATACAGAGGGGAGGGACACATCAGTCCAAACTGCACGATGCAGTCCAAAGCATGTTATAATTGCGGAAGAAAAGGTCACCTAGCCTAATTTTGTCGTACAGTGAAGTCAAGTCCAGCTGGGATGGAGACACCAAAGGTCATCCCAGACAAGTCAAAGTCGGTAGTTCAAGGGAGAGCGTTTGTCGTGACCTCCCAAAAAGCGAGGAACCCGAACGAAGTTATCACGGGTAAGCTAATCATAAACTCTTGCGAAGTTTATAACTTATTTGATACCGGTTCTACCCATTCTTTTATTTCTCTTACTTGCGCTCAACATTTAAATTTGACTTCGAAGAAATTAGACTTTGACTTATCTGTTGAAACTCCGTTGGGGGAAACCTTCATTACATCCACTGTTTATAAATCTTGTTTGATTCAAATCGGCACCCGCACATTACCTGTCGATCTTATCTCTTTGAAAATACTTTCATTTGATGTAATTTTAGGGATTGATTGGTTAACTACTCATCATGTTAAAATTAATTTTTTTCGTAAGGTTGTTAACTTTCATATTCCTAACCAACCTATTATGCGAATTCAAACATCCAAACCACTAAAGTCAATCACTGTCATATCAAGCCATAAAGCTATTAGTTTATTGAAAAATGAATGTCAAGATTTCTTAGCCCATGTCACAGATTTAAACAAAAATACGTCAGATTTGAATGATATTTCTATTGTTAATAAATTTCCTGATGTATTCCCTGAAGAACTTCCTGGCCTACCCCCAGGGCGTGAAATCAAATTTTTTATCAACCATAAACCTGGTACAAAACCCATTTCTAAAGCCCTATATCGAATGACTCCTATTGAACTTCAGGAGTTAAAAACTCAACTACAGGAATTGTTAGACATCGGCTTCATTCGTCCTATTACGTCTCCTTGGGGTGCTCATGTTCTATTCGTAAAGAAGAAAGATGGAAGTATGTGACTTTGTATTGATTATCGGAAGTTGAATCATGTCACCATCAAAAATAGGTACCCGTTGCCTCGCATTAATGACATGTTTGACCAGTTGCAAGGAGCTAAATTCTTTTCAAAGATTGATCTTCGTTCCGGATATCACCATTTAAAGATTAAAACCGATGACATTCTAAATACTTCTTTCAGAACTCGGTACGGGCATTACAAAATCCTAGTCATGTCTTTTGGATTGACTAATTCTCCTGCTGCTGCCTTCATAGATATGATGAACCGAGTATTCAAGAAATATTTGGATCATTTTGTGGTTGTATTTATTGATGAAATCCTTATTTACTCCAAAAGCCATGAAGATCATGAGCATCACTTGAGGCTGATACTCCAAAAGCTTCGTGAAAACAAGCTGTTGGGCCATGATATTTCATGTATTGGGCCGGATCAGTGGGCTGACCCATCATATGACTAAATATCTACATCTTTGGGCTTTGACCGGTAATGATGAGTTAAGATAACAGTTGATTGTTATCTCTGCCATGCATTAATGTGGATGGGTTCTAATCGGTACGTGGAGGAGAACGTGATGGGATGGAGCGGTGAGAGTCGCTTAAATCGATCGAGATCACCGAGGATTGGGGACGGTGTCGACGATATTGGGTGTACCAGAAACCGAAAGCGTAAGAGTATATGTTAGTAATGAGATCACAAAAGAAAGGTAACTGATATTTTTCTCTCTCAATACACTAGATATTATTTTCCTCCATTGTTAACCTTGTGATCGCCTATACTGACTCTCACACCGGAGCTATCCCCCGACGGTTGAAGCCGTCAAACTTTTGGTGTTGTCATGTTTACTGTGCAGGATCGAACGTGTCTTACGTGATTGAGACGTGTGAAAGGATCTTGGTGTTAACATTTGGCACTAGAAGGAGGGCTTTTTTCTAGTGTTCTTGAGTTTTCAATCATAATCTTTTCAGTTGTTCTACGTCGGAAGTTATGGTGAGGAGTAGAACGGTTACACCAGAAAGACAGCCGATGGCTGTTAGTTCTTCTATACAGCAAGTCTCTGTTAAGGATCGATTGGGTCCTTCAACGAGTGCTCATGACAGCACGGCTTCCAAACATAACTTAGAGGGTTCTCGTTCGAGAGCACATGGTGAAGCTAGAAGAAGGTTGGTCTTTGCTGCTGACAAAGGATGGTACTGTGACGCCCCCAAAATAGGTCCATTCCATCCAACCCATTCTGAGTCGCCAAATACATGGTACAGAAATAACTACAACTTTATTATTACAACATATAAACTGTGAGTTTAAATACAGATATTGTCATCTAGACAATATCCACACGCAAATAAATCCCCATCATAATTATTGATACATTATTTTACAAAAATGGTGAGGACTACTAAACAACTCTCTCTAGACCTTCATTCCATACCCGAATAAGTACTCGCCACATTCTCGCCTCCTAAAAGAAAATGGAACAACAAGGAAAAGGGTGAGCTCAACTAGCCCAAGAAAGAATATTATGACTAAGATAATATACAACAAATTATCGTTAGTCTTCACGAGGGAAAAATCTAATAGAATCTGATAGACAACAAATTTTAAATCAATATTCGCAAGTGAAATAATAATTCATTAGAAGAGTTAAGTAGAGAATGCAAACTACTATCTTCTATATATGAATTTAAAAGTTCATCGTCGATATTTTATCCACCGTAACATCAATCAATATATATACGGAATCAAATATTCATCTTTGCACTACAGGGCCAAAGATATTCATTAGTTAGTCATGTTCATCTAAACACTGCTCATCTTTGCACTACGGGCCAAAGATATTAATCGATCGGTCATGTTCATCTCAACACTGCTCATCTTTTGCACTACGGGCCAAAGATATTCATCAAGAAATCATTCATCTTTGCACTACACAGCCAAAGATATTCATGAATATCATCATTTAAGACCGAGGATGATGAAAATATTTTTAAAGAAACGAATCTAGTGAAACAAAATGACAAGGATTAAGGATTTAGATTCGTACTTTGTTTTATCCATGTCCAACAATACCTCAAAAATAATCATAGTGATGTAAAATTCAAGAATGATCAAAACATGGATACAATCAAAGCTAGTATCCGTATAGATATTTTTGAACGAAAAGAAGAAATTTTATTTTTAAATTGAATAGTCAGTGATAAGTGAATAATTAGGTCGTATCGTGAATAATCTTAGTATAAGTGAATAGTAACTCACACACAAAAGATAGAAATTTCACAAAAAAAACATCTTCACGCTTAGTGAATAGTACTCGTGAATAGTAACTCGTGAATAAGAACTCATGAATAAGAACTTTCGTGAATAGTAACTCATGAATAGTAACTCATGAATAAGTAACCCCAACATGAAAAAGTTCCAAATTTGATAAAATTTCCAACCAATATTTTCGGATAATGATATTGAAGAAATAATATCATTTTCGAATAAAATAACATCCCTTACCTCGAAAACAATACTTCTAGTTGAAACACCGGATATAAAGGCTATGACTTGAACTTGCACCAGATATAGCAACACTCAAAGTATACTCACAAAAATACGCTCAAAATATCGAGAGAAATAGAGAAAACTTGAGTTTACGTGTGATTTTCAATTCTAACCTAAGCACCCTATTTATAGAAATTGCTTAGAACACCAAAAGCGAAAATTGAATATAATATTAATATAATTATACAAATTTTTCTTAGCCCACCTTTTGGTCAAAAACACCAGCCACACATGTTAATGATGTCCAAAAAAATACAAAAAACGTTTTTCTAACAAAAATAATTTAAACTCCAAAAATCAATTCACACCCGATATACCGAAACTTCAATAATTCACAATAAATAGCTCTTTTATCAGAAAATTCGAATCTTGCGACTTTTTATAGGAAATTCAATTCTCTACAACTTTGCAGAAGAAAGTTTTTCCAAATTCCAAACATAAATTGACCGAAATCCACAAACGGTCGATTTTACAGTCTATAATCAATTTTCGGTCAAGAAATGGGTCCACCAACACACAAAACATGTGTTAAACATTTAATGCCACAAAAATACTCTTCCTCCTCATATACTCATATATCCCACATTCATTATAAAAATATCACCGTTAATATATTATTAAAATAATATATTTAAATGAATTATTTTATCGAAAAGATAAAATATTAATTTTCAACAATTGTCACATTAAAAATTTTCTCCATCTATATCCACATAAAATCAATATTTTCCTCATTATATAAATCAATAATTAATTATTCTCAAATAATATTACAGAATCACAAGATCGCAACTGTGACGGTAGTTCTCAGAAGAGGGGGCTTTCAATAAGGATCTCTCTTTCTTGGCCGCAATTAGGTGACCAAACCTCTCCTTAGATGTAACTTTCTAGACATTGCCAATAATGTTATCTAATAATATTATTCGATAATATGAATTATTGCTCTGATAATAAAAAATACTATGTAATGACAATTATTGAAACAACAAAGAATATAAAATATCAACGCACAATTATTGAATCAATAAAATAAAATCTTTGAATAAAGAATTCACCGTAATAATTATTGAGTAGTGCCTTCTTACGTAATAATCAATAATTGGTGCAATACTGGTAATCATTGTTCAACAACGCCAGACATTCGTGTTTTAAACCACCGGGTATTCCAACAAAGATAATCTGTGAATAACTACGCCACTGTGTTATTTATAAACAACTTATATTTTTCGTTTTTTTCATCCAATCGCTTTCCGTTATGGGGCCCACATTAAGGTCGCTACCATTAATTACGAATATTCCCAGACAAAGAAGAATATTCCACGACCAAACGAATATTTCTCGACAATAATGAATATTTTATAACAACTTGCTTATTCGAAATATTTACGTATTTTACCCACAACTAACCACATTAATCAAATCCACCCTTACTATTTCAAAATAAAGGAAATTCCTTTTTATTTAAAAAATTTCGGGGTCTTACAGGTACCATGATCAGAAACGGGTAGAAGGCACACCGCCTAGAATCCGACACTGAAGTGGTCAGGATAATAAGGCTGCTAAGCTAGCAAAGATGGCAGATGAGGCAGATAAAGCTTTGAAGGGTCTTTTGAAGCAGATAGAGGATATAGCTGAGCAGATGCTTCGTATGGCCGAGCTTAATGATGAGGCGTCCGGTCATGTTCAATCCGAAAGGCGTAGTAAACCTAGAGATAGATAACCAAGAGAAGGGAAGGAGTCTGTTCACTCTGGTCATATATCTCGAGGCTGACCTCAAGATCGAAGGAGGTCAAGAAGTCAAACTCATGAGGTATCAAGGAAAACACCTCACCTTAATGGTTCTCGAGGTCATGGTGGCAGCAGATGAAGAAGCAGGTCCAGAGAATACACACCGGAGACTACAAAGAAGGCACCCCGTCTTGAGTATCATCAACAAGATGACAGAGCCCCACGCTGAAGTAGATCCAGAAGTCATACTCCCGAGAATCCACTTAAAGCACACCGCTTTGTGGATACTAGTCAACAGAGAAGTCCATCAAGAGTAGTGGGTTCTGATAGACGCGGTCGATCTACTCAGAAGAAGAGGAACTCTCCGAAGAAAGAAGTCTCGTCGCAACCAGAAGGAGTGGACTTTCTGGTTAAGGAGTTGAAAGAGCTTCGGAAGCAGTTGGCCGAATTTCAACAAGTGAAGGATACCTCGGGAAAAAAGGCGTCTCTTTTTTTATCAGATATCCTTAAGGAGAAGGCTGATCCTACCAAGACGCTACCCCACATGGGGAGTTATGATGGATCTGGAGATCCCTATGACCATAGCCAAGCATTTGACAGACTGATGGATTATTATGACTTTACCGATGTGGCTAAGTGTCATACGTTTGTGACAACGCTTAGGAAAGATGCAAGGCAATGGATGGGTACGTTGCCTTCGGATTCAGTCTCATCATGGGCAGAGTTGTGTAACAAGTTTCATGCTCATTTCGGGAGCAACAGAAGAAGAGGAAAGCCTACCGGATCATTGGCTCAAGTTCGGCAATATTCAAATGAGTCCATTAATACACTACAGGCCACTGAGGACTTTTACCACATCATTTATAACATTACAGGTCATGATTATACCGAATGATACCTAGTCATAATCATACGAAGTCCATCTATGCACTTAAGCCAAAGATTACTTTCATCACAATATAAGCATAAGGATGATGACAATGATATAAGCATTAATCAAACGAAAACAAGGATACATATTAAAGACTTTAATTTTATCCAAATATTATCAATCACTTAATAAACTCATCATCTAATATTATTAATATTATAACAATATTTTAATCATTTCTTAAACTTATAAACAATTTATTTCAATTGTTTACACTTTACCAAATAATGCATTTAATCATTCAAAAATGTCATACTCATAAGATTTCATCACCAATGATCAAATCACTCATCAAAAATCTGTATATACCCTATATAGGATTCCCAAGCCATAAATTCCTATTTTTCAATTTTGTTACTTCACATAACATATTTAATTCATTTACTCATAACTAGTTCATTTTCATGAAAAATACCAAATCAGTCCCAAAAATATTTTTTTCCGGGATTTAGCGAAATATTGTCCCATATTGAACATATATTTTCTCTAATTTTTAAAATTCATTTACTATTTTTCATATGGCCAAAATCTATGAATATTTAGACATTTATCATAAATTGTACTTTTGTCCAAAATTCAAATTTACTGGGGTATACTCTCTCGTTATATACATGTATCTCCCAATAAAATTTCACCCATTTTAGAGTTAAATATAAAAAGTTATAAGGGTTTACTTTTAAAATAGTTTTTTTCCATAAAATCCATTACTCTTAATCTATATATCCAAAAATCTCTATTTTTGGACAAAATCTAGAAAACTCATCAAATTATCATTTCAAATTTTTCCAAAATTTTTGAGGGTCGAAAAATTATGAAACCGCCCCTAGCAGAAACCCCTTTTGAATGAAAATTCTATTCATATGAATTCATTCACCATGCATGCAGATAATCCACATGACGCAAGTTATTCCAATGAATAATAAAGAATGGAATAACGAAAGAATTTACCATGCATGCGATAGATCGCACAAAAACAGTTATTCTCAATGTAATAATAAAGAATGGAACTAGGTCATGCAGAAAGCTGCATGCATGACATGATATTCCAAATGTAATAATAAAGAATGGAACCAGTCATGCATAAACCGCATGCATGTGAGGATATTCAAACGTAATAATAAAGAATGGAATAACAACGAGAATTCACCGAGCATGCGATAGGCCTTGCGGGCAAGTTATTCCAATAGAATAATAAATAATGGAACCAATTAAATACGTAAATCGCATGCATACGATATATTCAACGTAATAATAAAGAATGGAATAACGTAAGAATTCACCATGCATGCGATGTAATCCGCACGAATGAGTTATTCCAACAAAATAATATAGAATGGAACCAGGTCTAGCTAATCCGCACAGACAAAATATTCCAACAGAATAATAAAGAATGGAATAATAGAAGAATTTCACCATGTATGCGGTATTTGGCGTGAGCGAGTTATTCCAACATAATAATAAAGAATGGAATAACAGAAGAATTTCACCATGTATGCGGTACTTCGCATAGACAGGTTATTCCAACATAATAATAAAGAATGGAATAACAGAAGCTCTCTTCATAAATATGAAAGAAATAATATCCCTTACCTTAGAATAAAATTGGATACTGGAATAGAGAGGTAACAGACTTCTCTTCTTCTTTCTCTCTATAATTTCTCTCTATAATAATTGCTCTATAGCTTTAGTGAATTGGTGAGAAATGAAGGAAGAATGAGCTTCCATTTATAGGAAAATATAGTTTCGATAATTGCACGTTTTGGGACTCGAAATATTACAGTAAAATACCTTCCTCTTTTCCTTTATTTTTAATTTAGTCCTGCAAGTATTATCAAACTTGCACCACCTCGCCTAATAGTAAATCATGTGAATCAATAGTAAATCATGTGAATCAATAGTTTTAGACATGTGAAAAAATAATTACAGTATAGTACCTTCAACTATACCTCCATTTTTAACTTAGTCATGAAAGTATTATCAATCTTGCACTAACTCCCCTAATAGTAAGTGAATGTGACTCAATAGTACACACATGTGAATAAATAGTTATATAAGCATATGAATTAGTAGTAATTAATTGCTCATTTATCCGATTAATTATCCGATTTATCAATATAACCCCCTGACATCAATTATCATCAGAATAGATGTCGATTTCCACTAACACTAATAATCCCAACATAATGGAACTATCAAATTCATCTTTAATCAACACGAACTTATTCATCATTAATATTATAACTCACAATATTTAACAACCAGGACATTCACAGGAAAGAGGGGGCTTTCCGATAAGGATTTCTCCTTATCAAGCGCGCAATTAGGTGACCAAACCTCTCATTGTGTAACTTGAGACATTGTCGATATTGCAAATAATAATATGAATAACTTTGTCGTCTCAATTATTGATTTAATAATATATCATAAATTATGTAGATGATCTTTGTGACAATAATCAAATCAATAATATGAGAGATATGATCAAAGAATTATCTTTGTGATAATTGAGTATAACTGAGTGATTTCTGACGTAAGCATCAATAATCAATACTATGTGCTACTATGCAACCACGCGTATTACTGTACTTTTACTACCGAGTAGTTCAAAAGTTTTAATGGTAAAACTTCCGCCGTTATTTTCATAAAAATATTTTTTTGTCGTTTTCTCAATCCGACAATAATTCTGTTGTGGGGTCCACCAATGATTGTACCGTCGTACGGATATTCCCTGACCAATCGAATATTATACAACAACTTGCATACTTTTCAAAATTCATAAATATTACCCACAACTATAACATTATCTCAAATCCACACCATAATATTCAAAAAATATATTTCGAGAAATTTAAATCTTTATTCATAAAATTTGGGGTCTCACATTAACGGCAAAACTTCCGTCGTTATTTTTATAAAAAGATAATTCTGTCGTTTTCTAACTATGACAATACTTCTGTTGTGGGGTCCACCAATGATTGTGCCATCGTACGAATATTCCCTGTTAAAACGAATATTCCCCGACCAATCGAATATTATATAACCACTTGCTTACTTTGCAAAATTTGTAAATATTACCCACAACTATAACATTATATTATATCCACACCATGATATATTTTGAGAGAAATTAATCTTTATTCATAAAAGTTGGGGCCTTACAACCTCCCCTTCTTATGAAATTTCGTCCTCGAAATTAGGGTACGTACCTGGTATATCGAAGAGGTGAGGATATTTTGACTTCATCTCAGATTCTAACTCCCATGTCATTTCTTCCACATCGTGGTTTCTCCACAAAACTTTGACTTGAGGTATAACCTTGGAGCGTAGAATATGATTCTTCTTATCTAAGATTTTAACAGGTAATTCTTCATACGTTAAATCTTCCTCTATCTCTTTTGGTTCTAATTCAATAATGTGGTTCGGGTCTTTTACATATTTACGTAACATAGATATATGGAAAACGTTATGAACATGAGACATACTTGGCGATAAGGCGAATCTATAGGCCACAGTTCCTACTCGTTTGAGGATTATAAATGGGCCAATGAATCGAGGATTGAGCTTTCCTCTCTTTCTAAATCTCGTAACTCCTTTCCATGGAGCAACACGTAACAACACATGATCTCCAATATTGAATTCCACGTCTTTTCGATGAAGATCAACATAACTCTTTTGTCGATCTTGTGAGGTTTTTATACGTTATTTCGGATCGTTTGAATCTTTTACGTAGTCATATCGTTACCAACTTGGTCCCAACAACGTTGCTTCACCCACCTTATCCCATCATACTGGAGAATGACACTTTCTTCCATACAACGCCTCAAATGGAGCCATGCCAATACTTGCTTGATAACTGTTGTTGTAGGAAAACTCCACCAATGGTAAGAACTTGTCCCAACTTCCATTGAAGTCAAGGACACAGAGTCTTAATAAATCTTCAAGAGTTTGAATAGTCTTTTCCGACTGCCAATCCGTTTGAGGATGATATGCCGAACTAAATCGTAAATCCGTGCCCATAGCTTTTTGCAAACTAACCCAAAATCTTGAAGTGAATCTTGGGTCTCAATCAGAAACTATGGATACTGGCATACCATACAATCTTACAATCTCGTTTATATACATACTAGTAAGACGTTCAAGTTTATAAGTTTCTCGTATCGGTAAGAAATGAGCAGACTTGGTCAATCTATCAACAATGACCCAAATCGCATCTATGCCTTGAGAAACCTTGGGAAGACCAGTAACGAAATCCATGGTAATGTGCTCCCACTTCCATTCTGGAATTTCAAGTGGTTGCAATGGACCTTTTGGCACTTGATGCTCCGCCTTAACTCGTTGACAAGTTAGACACCTTGAGATAAACCCCGCTATCTCTCTCTTCATATTCCTCCACCAAAAGGTATGTCGGAGATCACGATACATTTTGGTACTCCCATGATGGATTGCAAACGGTGTGTTGTGCGCCTCCATCATAATTTTATACTTCAAGTCAGAATGTTAGGAACACAAAGTCTGGAGTTGACTCAAAGTATTCCTTCTTCGTCGATTCTTGCTTCCGGAATAACACCTTTTTGCACTTTCTTCTTTATACGCATCAGCTCCAGGTCTGTAGCTTGAGAAGCTTTAACTTTATCGATTAAAGTCGGTTTTACTCGTATATTCACCATCATCATATGGGTCCCTGGAGTCTTTAAATCTATCTCCATCCTTTGTAAGTCATACAAAATGGGCCTTTGCGTTGATGATGTCGCACTTTCATTCCGCGTATGATCTTTCTACTCAATGCATCAGCTACTACATTCGCTTTTGCAGGATGGTATTAAATGGTATGATCATAATCTTTCAATAGATCAAGCCAACATCGTTGCCGCATGTTGAGTTCCTTTTGAGTAAATAAATATTTGAGGCTTTTATGATCCGTATAGATCTCCACCTTCTCTCCATACAGGTAATGCCTCCAAATCTTAAGCGCAAAAATGACAACGGCCAACTCTAGATCATGAGTAGGATAATTTCTGTCATATTCTTTGAGTTGTCGTGAGGCATAGTCTATGAGTTTCCCATGTTGTATGAGAACACATCCTAACCCTTTGCCTGAAGCATCACTGTTGATGAAAAATCCCTCCGAGCCAGATGGTATTGTCAGAACAGGTGCTGAAATGAGTCTTCTCTTGAGTTCCTGAAAACTCTTCTCATATTCCTCGCTCCAACCGAATTTTGTATCTTTTCGAGTCAGCTGCGTTAATGGAGTAGGGATTCGAGAAAACCCTTCTACGAATCTCCGATAATAACCAGCTAAGCCGAGAAAGCTACGTATTTCGATCCATCGACTTAGGTTGCTCCCCACTTTGAATTGCTTCAATCTTTGCGTCAATGATATTCCATGATTTGATATAACGTGCCCAAGGAATGCAACTTCCTCAAGCCAGAACTCACATTTCTTCAACTTGGCATATAACTTGTTTTCACGAAGCTTTTGGAGTATCAGCCTCAAGTGTTGCTCATGGTCTTTACGGGTTTTGGAGTATATGAGGATGTCATCAATAAAGATGACCACAAAGTGATCCAAATATTCTTTGAATACTCGTTTCATCATGTCCATGAAGGCAGCAGGAGCATTAGTCAATCCAAAAGACATGACTAGGAATTCATAATGCCCGTACCGAGTTCTGAAAGTAGTCTTTGGAATGTCATCAGTTTTAATCTTCAACTGATGATATCCGGAACGAAGATCAATCTTTGAAAAGAATTTGGCTCCTTGCAACTGGTCAAACAGATCATCAATGTGAGGCAACGAGTACCTATTTTTGATGGTGACATGATTCAACTCCCGATAATCAATACAAAGTTGCATACTTCTATCTTTCTTCTTCACGAATAGAACAGGAGCACCCCAAGGAGACGTACTAGGACGAATGAAACAGATGTCTAACAATTATTATTGTTGGGTTTTTAACTCTTGAAGTTCAATAGGAGCCATTCGATATGGGGCTTTGGAAATGGATTTTGTACCGGATTCAAGGTCGATACAAAATTCAATTTCACGCTCTGGGGGTAGGCTAGGAAGTTCTTCAGGGAATACGTCAGGAAATTTATTAACAATAGAAATATCATTCAAATCTGACGTATTTTTATTTAAATCCGTGACATGGGCTAAGAAAGCTTGACATCCGTTTTTCAATAAACGAATAGCTTTATGGCTTGATATGACGGTGATTGATTTTAGTGGTTTGGTTGCTTGAATTCACATAATAGGTTGGTTAGGAATATGAAAGCTAACAACCTTATAAAAACAATCGATTTTAGCATGATGAGTAGTTAACCAATCAATCCCTAAAATCACATCAAATGCAAGTATTTTCAAATAAATAAGATCGACAGGTAATATGCGGTTACTGATTTGAATCAAACAAGACTTATAAATCATGGACGTAATGAAGGTTTCTCCCAACGGAGTTTCAACAGATAAGTCAAAGTCTAATTTCTTCGGAGTCAAATTTAAACGTTGAGCGCAAGTAGGAGAAATAAAGGAATGGGTAGAACTTGTATCAAATAAAGTATAAACTTCGCTAGAGTTTATGATTAGCTAACCCTTGATCACCTCGTTCGGATTCCTCTCTTTTTGGGAGGTTAGGACAAACGCTCTCCCTTGAACTATCAGTTTTGTCTTGTCTGGGACACCCTTTGATGCCTCTATCCCAACTGGACTTGACTTTGATGCACGGAAAAATCGGGCTAGGTGACCTTATTTTCCATAATTGTAACATGCTTTGGACAGCATCGTGCAGTTTGGACTTATGTGTCCATCCCCTCCACATTTTTAATATACGACCGGTGGTCGTTCTCCTTCCTTAACAACAGGTGCTAGTGCTGACGTCTTTTCATCATTATTGAATTTCCTCTTCTTGAAATGTCCACTCTTATTGTCATGGCCATGATTACCACCGAAGTGATTACCATTTCTGGCATGTTGATTCCCTCCACGTTTGTTGTCACCGCTTCGATAACTGATACCACTGGTATTATCGACCAAGTGGGACGCAAACCGAGATAACTCGGCAAACTTAGCTTCGTACTATGCCACAGTCATATTGTTTTGCTCAAGCTTGATGAACTCTACCTCCTTCATGTGACGAATACTTTCAGGAAAGTATTTGTCATTGAATAGTTCTTAGAACTTCTCCTAAGACATCTTTAGTGCGGTAGGTTGAGTACGCTTTACAGATTACCACCAGTAATCTGCCTCTGCTAACAAAATGAAGGTGGCAAAGGGAACCTTTTGCTCCTCGGAGAATCCCAAGACATCAAATATCTTGTTGATCTACTTTATCCACATCTCTACCTTAAGTGGTTTTGGCTCTCCAAAAAACTCTGGTGGTCCCAGCTCCTTGAACTGCTTAGCGGTGACCGTCCGAGAGTTATCAATGTTTCCACCTGCACTTTGGATGGAGGCGCCGCCACCGATGTTGCATGAATTGCATAAAACCTCTGAACATCCCATCGTTCATCATTTGATCCTTGTTGTTTACCTGAGGATTATTGTCTTCCTGTTGCACATTATCCTGGGTATTAATCTGTTGTGACTCAACGGTCTCATGTGCTTCATTGCTTATCTCAACATTTTCGGATGCCATTTTCAAATACTGCCACAAAACAAGGGTTAATTATCATATCACATATTATCCCTATACTCTGACCGACCAATTAAATACCAAATAAACTTAGATAGGTCATACTAGCGAAGGAATTCCCCGTCTCTCCCCTCCTAGTTCTTATCTCACATCTCATCCAGGGATCATATCCCTAAGCTTTGATACCAACTGTGACACCCCCAAAATAGTATATATCACCCAACTTGAGTCGCCAAATACATGGAACAGAATACAAATACAAACTTAATTATAGAACCGTCGTGTAATATACGACAAAACATAGCTGAGAGTTTAAACAGGAATATTGCCTTCTAGACAATATACACTCTCAAATAGAGTCCTCATTACATTTATTGTCACACTATTTTATAGAATAGTGAGGAGTACTATAACACCATCTCGGACCATCACTTCGTTCCCCGACTAGTCCCGGCTACGTTCTCATTTCCTGAAGAGAACAATGAAAGCAAAAGGGTGAGCTCAACTAGCCCAGTAAGAAATATTATGACTAAGATAATGCAGAATAAATTATCATTAGTCTTCAACAATGTTAAACTGATAAAATACAATAGACATCAAGTTTAACTACATCGAAATAAGCAATCCATTAGAAGAGTCAAGTAGAGCATGATATCTACTATCTACTATGATTTAAAATGTTTTCATCAATTTTTATCGCTGAGACTCAACTTAATAAATAAACCACATCATCGAGTCATCCCTGCACTATGGGCCAAAGATATTCATTAAATCATCAATGGTCATGACTATACCGAATTATCCCTGGTCATAATCATACCAAAAACTGTCCATCAATGCATTACAGGCCACTGAGGACTTTTACCACATCATTTATAACATTACAGGTCATGATTATACCGAATGATCCCTGGTCATAATCATACCAGGTTCATCTATGCACGTAAGCCAAAGATGACTTTCATCACAATATAAGCATGAGGATGATGACAATGACATAATAATTCAATAAAACAAGTTTAAGAATAAATTTTAAAGATTTATAAGTTAATTTATCCTGAAATCAATTACGTCCAAATTGTAAACATGATACTACTTTGTGGGGTAAAATTCAAGAATGCTCAGAAAAATATTTCCATGAAAAGATACTGGATGAAGCGCAAATTTCCAGGATATTCTACTAATTTCATAGAGTATAGGAGTCAAAACTTTAACCAACTGAGTATAATAGAATATATAAAACTACAAATGGATTTTCGCCCGTCAAGCGGTAATCCACGTAGACAGATCATTTCCACAATTTAATAAGGAATGAATACGAAGGATCATTCACCATGCATGTGGTAATCCGCATAGACAGATTATTTCAACAGAATAATAAAGAATTGAATAATAGAAGAATTCACCAGTGCATGCGATAGAATCGCATGCATACATGTTATTCCCGAATCAATAATAAAGAATAGAACCGTGTCATAAGTAATCCGCATGCAGACGTGATATTCCAATGTAATAATAAAGAATGGAATAATAATAGAATTTACCGTGCATGCGATAGACCGCACGATGCATGAGTTATTCCAACGAATAATAAAGAATGGAACCAGGTCATGCGTAATCGCATGCATGTGGATATTCCAATGAATAATATAGAATAGAATAACAACATAATTCACCGGGCATGCGATAGATCGTATGCATGTGTTATTCCAATGTAATAATAAAGAATGGAATAACGTAAGAATTTCACCATGTATGCAGATTACTTGCGATAGATAGGTTATTCCAACATAATAATAAAGAATGGAATAACAACCCTTACGAGTATTGAAAAAAAATAACTCTCTTCATGAATACGAAAGAATAATACCCCTTACCTTAGAAGAAGACTGGATACTGAAATAGTGAGGTAGAAGACTTCTCTTCTTCTTGCTCTCTATAATTTCTCTCTATAATAATTGCTCTATAGCTTTAGTGAATTGGTGAGAAATGAAGGAAGAATGAGCTTCTATTTATAGGAAAATATAGTTTCGATAATTGCACATTTTGGGACTCAAAATATTACAATATAATACCTTCGTCTTTTTCTTTATTTTTAATTTAGTCCTGCAAGTATTATCAAACTTGCACCACCTCCCCTAATAGTAAATAATGTGAATCAATAGTTCAATCATGTGAATCAATAGTTATAATCATGTGAAAATACGAATTACAGTATAGTACCTCCATCTATACCTCCATTTTTAACTTAGTCATGCAAGTATTATCAATCTTGCACCAACTCCCCTAATAGTACAAGAATGTGAATCAATAGTACACACATGTGAACAAATAGTTATAGTCATGTGAATTAATAGCAATTAATTGCTCATTTATCCGATTAATTACCCGACTGGTCAGTATAACTTCTAGACATCAATTAATATCGAAATAAATATCGATTTCCACTAACTCTAATAATTCCAACACAATGGAACTATCAATTTCATCTTTAATCAACACAAACTTATTCATCATTAATATTATAACTCACAATATTTAACAACTAGGTCGTTCTCAGGAGAGAGGGGACTTTCCAATAAGGATTTCTCCTTATTGGCGCGCAATTAGATGACCAAACCTCTTCTTGACAGAACTTCTAGACATTGTAAATATTGAAATTTAATAATATGAATAACTTTGTCGTCTCAATTATTGATTTAATAATATAACATATTATGCAGATGATACTGTGACAATAATTGAATCAATAATATGAGAGATATGATGCAACAATTACTGTAGCAATAGTTGAATATAACTGAGTGACTTCTCACGTAAGCATCAATAATCAATACTGTGTGCTACTTATGCGCAACCACAGACATCGTTCTTTTACTAACGGGTAGTTCAACAGGTTTAATGGTAAAACTTCCGTCGTTATTTTTATAAAAGATAATTACATCGTTTTTTCTAACTACGACAATACTTCCATTGTGGGGTCCACCAATGATTGTGCCACCGCATCTAATATTCCCCGTTAAAACGAATATTCCCCGACCAATCGAATATTATATAACCACTTGCTTACTTTACAAAATTTGTAAATATTACCCACAACTATAATATTATATTATATCCACACCATAATATATTTCGAGAGAAATTAATCTGTATTCATAAAAGTTGGGGTCTTACATTGACCTGGGGTACTATTCATGATAAAAATTGACTCGTTTTCGGTCCAAATCATTTTTGGTACAATATTATTCTTGAATTTTACTCCACAAAGCAGTATCATGTTGACAATTTGGACGTTATTGATTTCTGGATAAATTAAATTATAAATCTTTAAAATTTTTCCTTGAACTTGTTTTATTGAATTCTTATATCATTGTCATCATCCCCATGTTTATATTATGTTGAAAGTCATATGTGGCCTGTAGTGCATAGATGGACTTGGTATGATTATGACCAATGATTATTCGGTATAATCATGACCGTAATGTTACAAATGATGTGGTAAAAGTCCTCATTGGCCCGTAGTGCATTGATGGACAGTTGTTGGCATGATCATGACCATTGATGAATACACGAGTATCCTTGGCCCATAGTGCATGGATATTTTATGGTCGTGATACTAAAGAATATCCTTGGCCGTAGTGTAGGGGTGATTCGATGATGTGGATTAATTATTAAGCTGAGTCTCAGCGATAAAAAGTGATGAAAAACCTTTTAAATCATAGAAGATAGTAGATATCATGCTCTACTTGACTCTTCTAATGGATTGTTTGTTTCCGCTGCAGTTAAACTTGATGTTTATTATATTTTATCAGTTTAACACTATTAAAGGCTAACGATAATTTATTCTGCATTATCTTAGTCATAATATTTCTTTTTGGGCTAGTTGAGCTCACCCTTTGCTTTCATTATTCTCTTTAGGAAATGAAAATATAGTTGGGACTAGTCGGGGAACGGAGTGACGGTCCAGATGATAGCAGTAGTAGTCCTCACTATTCTGTGAAATAGTGTGGTAATAAATGTATTGAGGACTCCATTTGAGTTTGAATACTGTCTAGAAGACAATATTCGTATTAGAACTCTCAGTTTATGTTTTGTCGTATTTTACACGACAGTTGTATTATTAAGTTGTATTTGAATTTTGTACCATGTATTTGGCGACTCAAGATGGGTGATGTATACCTATTTTGGGGGCGTCACATCGGAGCCCTTACCATGTGAGTATCCAATATCTGTTAACGGGTCCGGATGTTTGGCAGCTCAGCCTCAGTGACAGTAGATTGAGTATTGGCATGGGGGAATTGCTCCCCACTCTTAAAGAATTCAGCAGGTGTTGGAAGGGGTATTGATGGTGGATTTTTACTTGCGGTAGTAGCGAATTTGGGGTTAGAACCCGAGCCCCTTTTGTTAGGGCTTGGGTTAGGAGGGACAAAGGAGATAGGGGTTGCTTCGATGGGAGTATCTGGATTTGGTTCTTGGGAAGCCATTGTTGATAAGTTGCAGAGAAAGGAAGAAAGCTCAGAAGAGAAAAGGAAAGCAAGAGGCGTCTAAAATTTGAATTGGCAGGTAAAACTGTCAATTTGGGGGAAAATAACTTTTATATTGGCGGTTTCACAGAGCTCAAGGGCGGCTAATTTAATGTTAATAATGATAAGGAATTTGAATGGGTAGCGTCCGATTCAAGTCTCAGTTCTTAACCGGGCTGGGCTTCTAAATTGGACTTCCGGTTTTAATTTATCTTACTTTATGATATTTACCGAATGGGTTTCGGTTGGTTTCATTATGGGCCTTCAATAATCCTATCATATCTTTTTGAATCATGGACCGTTCATAGTTTTCTATTAAACGATACATTTTAATAAAAACTAGAAGCAATGTTGAGCCATGATATTTCATGTATTAATAGGATCGATTAATGACCCATCATATGACTAAATATCTACATCTTTGGGCTTTGACCGGTAATGATGAGATAAGATAATAGTTGACTGTTATCTCTGCTATGCATTAATGTGGATGGGATCTAATCGGTTTGGCAAAGGGAGGAAACGTGATGGGATGGAGCAGTGAAATTTTCTTGCGATCGGTTTGAGATCACCGAGATTGGGGGACGATGTATCGATGTGAGACCCCAAATTTTATGAATAAAGATTTAAATTTCTCGAAATATTTTTTTTGAATATTATGGTGTGGATTTGATATAATGTTATAGTTGTGGGTAATATTTATAAATTTTGCAAAGTATGCAAGTTGTTATATAATATTCGATTGGTCGGGGAATATTCTTTTTATCGGGGAATATCCGTACGACGGCATAATCATTGGTGGACCCCACAATGGAATTATTGTCGAATTGAGAAAACAACAAAAATATTTTATGAAAATAACGGCGAAAGTTTTACCGTTAATTGTTGAAACACCCAATGTTAAAAGTACAGTAATACGCGTGGTTGCATAGTAGCACACGGTATTCATTATTGATGCTTACGTGAGAAGTCACTCAGTTTTGTTCAATTATTGCGACAGTAATTGCTACATAGTATCTCACATTATTTGATTCAATTATTGTCAATATTTTATATATTATTAAATCAATAATTGAGACGATAAAGTTATTAATATTATTATTTGCAATATTAACGATGTCTAGAAGTTTTGTCAAGGAGAGGTTTGGTCACCTAATTGCGCGCCAATAGGGAGAAATCCTTATTTGAAAGCCCCCTCTTTCCTGGAAATGACCTGGTCGATTAATATTGTGAATTATAATAAAGGTGATAAATGTTGTTGGCATGATCATGACCATTGATGAAAATACGAATGTCCTTGACCTGTAGTGCATGGATAATTTGTGGTTGTGATACTAATGAATATCCTTGGTAGTAGTGCGTGGATGATGATGGATTTTTATTGAAATTGAGTCTCAAATGATAAAAGTGATGAAAACCTTTTAAATCATAGAAGATAGTAGATTTTATTCTCTACTTGACTCTTCTAATGGATTGCTTGTTCCGCTGCATTTAAACTTGATGTTTGTTATATTGTATCAGTTTAACACTGTTGAAGGCTAACGATAATTTATTCTGCATTATCTTAGTCATAATATTTCTTACTAGGCTAGTTGAGTTCACCCTTTTGCTTTCATTGTTCTCTTGAAATGAGAACGTGGCGAGGACTAGTCGGGGAACCAGAGTGACGGTCCAGATGATAGCATTAGTAGTCCTCACTATTCTATGAAATAGTGTGATAATAAATATATTGAGGACTTATTTTGAGTTTGAATACTGTCTATAAGACAATATTTGTATTAAAACTCACAGCTCATGTTGTATATTTAAGATTGTATTTGTATTCTGTTGATCGATTTCGCAATCAATGAATACGTGTAAGTATACACGGTCAACAAGTAATAAAGTGAAAGTAGAGTATCTTTCCCACGAGGAATTATTTAATAAAAATTACCAAATACTAACTCTTAACCAAATCAATTTTATTTAAACAATTGCAAAGTGTGATTTTTCTAATTAAGAAAACTAAATTAACTAATTAAACCGAATTGCTTTATAAATGAATTCAAATAAATAAAGGTTAAGACTCCAATATCCCCAATTATGAACTATAAACCAATTATCCAACTATCCCAATTATTATGCCTACTGAATTGTTAACAGGAATTCTCAAATGCCAAAAGTCCTTTTCCAAGTGATCAATTGCCTTTTATTTAATCCAGTTTAATCTTGCTATATCTCTATGCAAAATAATTGAATTAAACTCTTTTCAATCCCAATTCCTTACGTGTTACATGCGGTGAACAAATATTTCCATTCAATTCACAAACCTAATTATTCACTTTGTAAATAACTAAGTCACATGATATCAAGCCCAGTTCTAACCCTAGAATTCCTCTTTCAATTCATTCTAGAGTAACAAGGTAATTACTGATCAGATAATTAGTCAATAAGCTCAAGACAAGATAAATAATTCACTTTAACATAAATATTTGGAATAAATTGTATAACTAATTTATAGTCATAAAAGGTTCAATTGAAATCTTAATAAAAGAGTTAGTTCATAATTAATGAATTAAAACCAAGAATCCACAACTGAATAGATATTAAAAGATAAAAGTATGATAAGAGAAGAGAATAGAATCATTGTCAAGAAATCGATGCTCCCTCTTTTTGCTCTTTTCTTCAATGGTCTACAAGTTGCTTCAATCTCCAAAACTAATAAGAACTAGGGTTTATGTTCTAATCTAATAGAGTGTTTTATCTAAGCTAATCTATGTAATCTCACTTTATTTTATGCCTTACATCATGTATTTATAGATTACAAGTCCAATTTTTAGCTTAGGAACAAACCCAATCCAATTTGGAGTCAAAAAGGTGTCAAAATTACCCAAAAACGTCCAGTGCCCAACTAACCTCTTCCCCAAGTGCTTCCAAATACTGGGCATGACGCTTAGATGACTGCTTCCCAGTACCTCGGCCATGACGGGCATGTAAACCAAAATGGGCGCCGGCCATGGCCCCTTTTCCGACATTTTTTACTCCGACGTCCTTTGGGAAAATAGCCATAAATTCTTCGTCCGAACTCTGATTTTGATGATTCAAGATATTCCGGAAAGAGGAGACGTAGATCTACAACTTTCATTCTTTAAGTTTTTCAAAATAAGGTCCAGAGCAATACTTAAATTGGCTCTGAAGTGACTGTTGTGTAAATGGTAAACCGAAAAATGCGAATCTAGCCACCCCGAACGTCGATCCAAGTAACTTTTGTCCCAATTCCTACAAAACAACATAAAACATGCATGAATAGACACAAACACTTAAAATCAACCAAAAGATTAAGCTCAAATGCACTCAATTATGAGTATAAAACTCACTCATTATATTCTGTACCATGTATTTGGCGACTCAGAATAGGTTATGTATAACTATTTGGGGGGCGTCACAGTTGGTATCAAAGCTTAGGGATATGATCCCTGGCTGAGATGTGAGACAAGAACTAGGAGGGGAGAGACGGCGAATTACTTCGCTAGTATGACCTACCTAAGTTTATTTTGTATTTAATTGGTCGGTCAGAGTATAAGGATAATTTGTGACATGTCAATTAACCCTAGTTTTGTGGAAGTATTTGAAAATGGCAGCTGAAAATGTTAACAATGGAGTGAATGAGATCGTGGAGACAACTTTAATCACCAACCAGGATAATGTGATGTCAAACGAAGAAGGAATTAGAGATATCCATGTGGTGAGTGAAGAATTGATAGTTGCACCCGAGATAGTCGAAGAGGTAGCAGCTGAGAGTGAGGAAGAAGAGGAAGAAGAGGAACCTGAGGAGAATTTATTAGAAGAATTTTATGATCAAAATTTAGAATTACAAAATTGTGTTCATGAGTTAGAAGAGCAGGTTAAAGAAGAACGGCAGGCGGTCGTAGAACAAAAGGATGCAACAATTCAAGCTTGTGTTACCCGATATGTGATGCTTGAACAGAAGCACTCTTTGGCAGAGTATAAGATGATAAAGCTGGAATCTAAGCTGAAAGAAGAAAAAACTGAATGAGTGAGAATGAGTGATGTATAGGTAAAAGCCGCACGACGCGTTGATATTGTGGAAAGAGATGTCCGATCTAAGAAGGCTAAAATAGATGATATGTATTTCTCTTTTTGGACAACAATTGAGAGAACCCAACATCGAGTTTTAAATTACCCGGTACATTGCGGTCAACCCCAATTTGATATGGATCGAAGATTAATGATTCAGATCATGAAACAGGAGTACGATGAAGCAGTTGAGGGTGGAATATGCCCTATAGAAAAGTCAATTTCAACGGTAGTGATGACACCAAATGCTGCCCCAGACAAGTCAAAGCCGGGTAGTTCAAGGGGGAGCGGTTGTCATGACTTTCCAACAAGTGAGGAACCCAAACGAAGTTATCACGGGTTAGTTAATTATAAATTCTTGCGAAGTCTATACCTTATTAGATACCGGTTCTACCCATTCTTTTATCTCTCTTGCTTGCACTCAATGTTTAAATTTGACTCCGGAGAGATTAGACTTTGACTTATTGATTGAAACTTCGTTAGTAGAAACCTTCGTTAACTCCACTGTTTATAAATCTTGTTTGATTCAAATCGACACTTTCACGTTACCTGTCGATCTTATCTCTTTGAAAATACTTGCCTTTGATGCGATTTTAGGAATAGATTGGTTAACTACTCATTATGCTTTTCATAAGGTTATTAGCTTTCATGTTCATAACCAACCTATTATGTGAATTCAAGCAACCAAACTACTAAATTTAATCACTGTTATATAAAGCCATAAGTAAAGAACCCCGATCCTTTCGTTGTTGACTTCCTTGTGTGGAATGCATCGAAGCCAGACTTTCTATAGGCGATGTCGTGAATGACGATGGCAAGTTGATAGGTATCAATGTGATGTACTATCCAAGTCTTGGATGAGAGTCACAGTTTTGAATGATATTTTTATTGTTAATAAATTTCCTGATGTATTCTTGGAGACTTCTTAGCCTACCCCCGTAGCGTGAAATCGAATTTTGTATTGACCCCAGTACAAAACTCATTTCTAAAACCCTTAAATATTTCTTCAACCAAAACAAACGTATAATGTGCCAAAGATATTGGCTCGAGCTGTTGAAAATTACGACCATACCATTCAAATTCATCGTGGAAGAGCGAACGTGGTAGCTAACGCGTTGAGTAAAAGATCGTATGCGGTTACTAGTGCGATATTGTTAACACAAAAACCCATTTTGTATAACTTACAAATGATGAAGATAGAGTTAAAGACTCTAGGGACCCACGTGAAGATAACGAATATACGATTAGAATCGATAAAGTTAAAGCCGCTCAAACTACACACTTGGAGATGATAAATATGAAGAAGAAGGTTCAAGAAGGCGTTATTCTAGAAGCAAGAATCGATGAATATAGGAAATCTCAACCCTCGATTTAATTGGCCCATTTGAAATCCTCGATCGAGTAGGAACTGTGGCCTATAGACTCGTTTTATCGCCCAGTATGTCGCGTGTTCATAACTTTTTTTTACGTATCGATGTTACGTAAATATGTGGATGACCCGAACCACATTATTAAATTAAAACTAGATGAGATAGTAGAAGATTTAATGTATGAGGAGATACGTGTTAAAATCTTGGATAAGAAGGATCATATTAAACACTCAAAGGTTATACCTCAAGAGCTAGAATCTGAAATGAAGTCAAGGTATCCTCACATTTTCGGCATACCAGGTACGTACGTAAATTTTGAGGGCGAAATTTCATAAGGAGGGGAGATTGTGAGACCCCAAATTTTATGAATAAAGATTTAAATTTCTCGAAATATTTTTTTTTGAATATTATGGTGTGGATTTGATATAATGTTATAGTTGTGGGTAATATTTATAAATTTTGCAAAGTATGCAAGTTGTTATATAATATTCGATTGGTGGGGCATATTCTTTTTAACAATATTAAATGCATTCATTGGTGGACCCCTAACGGAATTATTGTCGGATTGAAAACGACAAAAATATTTTATGAAAATAACGGCGGAAGTTTTACCGTTAATTGCTTTGAAACACGGTGTTAAAAAATACGATGATCTGGCGTGGTTGCGTAGTAGCACGATATTGATTATTGATGCTTACGTGAAAGTCACTCGGTTTTGTTCAATTATTACTCACGATAAATTGTTGCATAGTATCTCACGTTATTTGATTCAATTATTGTCGATATTTTATATATTATTAAATCAATAATTGAGACGACAAAGTTATTAATATTATTATTTGCAATATTAACGATGTCTAAAGTTACATCGAGGAGAGGTTTGGTCACCTAATTGCGTGCTGATAGGGAGAAATTCTTATTAGAAAGCCCCTCTTTCCGGGAACGCGACACAGTCGATTAATATTGTGAATTATAATAAAGGTGATAAATATTGTTAAAATTATTAAGGTAATTTTTATGAAGTTTTGCTTATTTTATGAAATTTCTTAAAAGGTTTTCAAAATAATGTAGAAATTTCCACAAAAAGAAAAAAAATTGGGGGGAGAATCGGTAAGTCACTAAGTTTATATATATATATATATATATATATATAAATTTTGTTTTATTATTATTATAAATGTAATAAAATGAAAACTTTTATAAAAACAAAATACTTTTTATAAAGTTTTATTTTATTTGATTATAAATATAATATATTATATTTTATTATGCATAGTGTTTGCATAAAGCTGCGTAGTAAAAAATCTTTTATATAAAATGAATACTTTTTATAAAGTTTTGTTTTATTTGATTATAAATAGAATATATTATATTTTATTATGCATAGTGTTTTGCGTAGTGCTCTCGTAGTGTTTGCATAGTAAAATCTTTTTATATAAAATGAAATACTTTTATAAAGTTATTTGTTTTATTAGATTTTAAATAATATATATATATATATTATATAAATTTTGTTTTATTATATAATTATAAATATAATATATTATATTTTATTGCATAATATCCTTTCCATTCTCCTATAAATAGGATGCTTAGTTAGAATTGAAAAACACACCAGAAATTTAGAGAATTCTTCTTCTATAATCTTGAGCGTATTTCTTTAGAGTTTAAGAAAGCTTTGAGCGTAGAAAATAGTGCAAGTTTTCTTCAAGTATATCCCCGCCCTACTCGTCGGAATACTCTTCTTTTTAAGGTAAGGAGTATTATTCTTTCGTATTCATGAAGAGAGTTATTTTCTTTCAATACTTTTAAGGGTTGTTATTCCATTCTTATTATTATGTTGGAATAACTTTTATACATCTGAAGTCCGCATACATGGTGAAATTCTTTTATTATTCCATTCTTTATTATTTTTTTTGGAATAACTTTTATGCATGCGGTCTATCATCGCATGCACGTGAATTCTGTTGTTATTCCATTCTTTATTATTACATTTGGAACATCCTATGCATCAGGATTACACATGACTGGATTCCATTCTTTATTATTACTGTTTGAACATCCTGTCTGCATGCGGATTCACGTGACTGGTTCCATTCTTTATTATTACATGGAATATCACGTGCATGCGGATTACGCGTGACACAGTTCTATTTCCATTCTTTATTACTCATTGGAATATCACATGCATGTGGATTCTGCATATGCATGGTGAATGATCCTTTGTATTCATTCTTTATTAACTTGTGGAAATGATCTGTCTACGTGGATTACCGCATAGCGGGCGAAAATCCATTTGCAGTTTCATATATTCTATTATAATCAGTTGGTTAAAGTTTTAGCTTATATACTCCATGAAATTATTAGAATATCCTGGATATTTGCGCTTCATCTAGTATCTTTTCATAGAAATATTCTTTTGGGCATTCTTAAATTTTTACTCCACAAAGCAGTGTCATGTTGACAATTTGGAAGTTATTGGTTTCTGGATAAATTAATTTATAAATCTTTAAAATTTATTCTTGAACTTGTTTTATTGAATTATTATGTCATTGTCATCATCCTCATGTTTATATTATGTTGAAAGTCATATGTGGCCTGTAGTGCATAGATGGACTTGGTATGATTATGACCAGGGATTATTCGGCATAATCATGACCGTAATGTTATAAATGATGTGGTAAAAGTCCTCATTGGCCCGTAGTGCATTGATGGACAGTTGTTGGCATGATCATGACCATTGATGAAAACACGAATATCCTTGATCCGTAGTGCATGGATAATTTATGGTTGTGATACTAATGAATATCCTTGGCAATAGTGCAGGGATGATGTGGATTATTTATTGAGTTGAGTCTCAGCGATAAAAGTGATGAAAAACCTTTTAAATCATAGAAGATAGTAGATTTTATTCTCTACTTGACTCTTCTAATAGATTGCTTGTTCCACTGCAGTTAAACTTGATGTTTGTTATATTGTATCAGTTTAACACTGTTGAAGGCTAACGATAATTTATTCTGCATTATCTTAGTCATAATATTTCTTCTTTGGGCTAGTTGAGCTCAACCTTTTGCTTTCATTGTTCTCTTGAGAAATGAGAACGTAGCGAGGACTAGTCGGGAAGCGGAGTGGCGGTCGGATGATAGCATTAGTAGTCCTCACTACTCTATGAAATAATGTGATAATAAATGTATTGAGGACTTATTTTGAGTTTGAATACTGTCTAGAAGACAATATTTGTATTAAAACTCACAGCTCATGTTGTATATTTAAGATTGTATTTGTATTATGTACCATGTATTTGGTGACTCAGAATAGGTGATGTATAGCTATTTTAGGGGCATCACAATTGGTATCAAAGCTTAGGGATATGATCCCTGGCTGAGATGTGAGACAAGAACTAGGAGGGGAGAGACATGGAATTCCTTCGCTAGTATGACCTACCTAAGTTTATTTTGTATTTAATTGGTCGGTCAGAGTTTAAGGATATTATGTGACATGTCAATTAACCCTTGTTTTGTGGCAGTATTTGAAAATGACAGCTGAAAATGTTAACAATGGAGTGAATGAGATTGTGGAGATACCTTTAATCACCAACCAGGATAATGTGATGTCAGGCGAAAAAGGAATTAGAGATATCCATGTGGTGAATGAAGAATTGATAGTTGCACCCGAGATAGTCGTAGAGGTAGCAGCTGAGAGTGAGGAAGAAGAGGAACCTGAGGAGAATTTATTAGAAGAATTTTATGATCAAAATTTAGAATTACAAAATCGTGTTCATGAGTTAGAAGAGCAGGTTGAAGAATGGCAGGCGGTCGTGGAACAAAAGAATGCAAAAATTCAAGCTTGTGTTACCCGATATGTGATGCTTGAACAGAAGCACTCTTTGGCAGAGTATAAGATGATAAAGCTGGAATTTGAGCTGAAAGAAGAAACAACTGAACGAGTGAGAATGAGTGATGCATGGGTAAAAAAAAGTCGACAGCGTTGATATTGTGGAAAGAGATGTCTGATCTAAGAAGGCTAAAATAGATGATATGTATTTCTCTTTTTGGACAGCAATTGAGAGAACCTAACATTGAGTTTTGAGTTACCCGGTACATTGCGGTCAACCCCAATTTGATATGGATCGAAGATTATTGATTCAGATCATGAAACAAGAGTACGATGAAGTAGTTGAGGGTAGAATATGCCCTATAGAAAAGTCAATTTCAACTGTAGTGATGACACCAAATGCTGCCCCAGACAAGTCAAAGCCGGGTAGTTCAAGGGGGAGCGGTTGTCATGACTTTCCAACAAGTGAGGAACCCAAACGAAGTTATCACGGGTTAGTTAATTATAAATTCTTGCGAAGTCTATACCTTATTAGATACCGGTTCTACCCATTCTTTTATCTCTCTTGCTTGCGCTCAACGTTTAAATTTGACTCCGGAGAGATTAGACTTTGACTTATCGATTGAAACTTCGTTAGTAGAAACCTTCGTTACCTCCACTGTTTATAAATCTTGTTTGATTCAAATCGATAATTTCACGTTACCTGTCGATCTTATCTCTTTGAAAATATTTGCCTTTGATGCAATTTTAGGAATCGATTGGTTAACTACTCATCATGATTTGAATGATATTTCTATTGTTAATAAATTTCCTGGCGTATTCTTGGAGACTTCTTAGCCTACCCCCATAGCGTGAAATCGAATTTTTGTATTGATTGATGTGTTATCAATCTTGGAAAACCCATTTCTAAAACCCTTAAATATTTCTTCAACCAAAATGAACGTATAATGTGCCAAAGACGTTGGCTCGAGCTGTTGAAGATTACGACCATACCATTTAATATCATCGTGGAAGAGCGAACGTGGTAGCTAACACGTTGAGTAAAAGATCGTATGCGGTTACTAGTGCGATATTGTTAACACAAAAACCCATTTTGTATAACTTACAAATGATGAAGATAGAGTTAAAGACTCTAGGGACCCACGTGAAATAACGAATATACGATTAGAATCGACTTTAATCGATAAAGTTAAAGCCGCTCAAACTACACACCTGGAGATGATGAATACGAAGAAGATTGTTCAAGAAGGTGTTATTCTAGAAGCAAGAATCGATGAATAGAGGAAATCTCTACCCTCAATTTAATTGGCCCATTTGAAATCATCTATCGAGTAGGAACTGTGGCCTATAGACTCGTTTTACCGCCAAGTATGTCGCATGTTCATAACGTTTGTTTTATGTATCGATGTTACGTAAATATGTGGATGACCCGAACCACATTATTGAATTAAAACTAGACGAGATAGCAGAAGATTTAACGTATGAGGAGATATGTGTTAAAATCTTGGATAAGAAGAATCGTATTAAACACTCAAAGGTTATACCTCAAGAGTTAGAATCTGAAATGAAGTCAGGTATCCTCACCTTTTCGGCATACCAGGTACGTACGTAAATTTCGAGGGCGAAATTTCATAAGGAGGGAAGATTGTGAGACCCCAAATTTTATGAATAAAAATTTAATTTTCTCGAAATATTTTTTTTGAATATTATGGTGTGGATTTGATATGTTATAGTTGTGGGTAATATTTATAAATTTTGCAAAGTATGCAAGTTGTTATATAATATTCGATTGGTCGGGGCATATTCTTTTTGTCGGGGAATATCCGTACGACGACACAATCATTGGTGGACCCCACAACGGAATTATTATCGGATTGAGAAAACGACAAAAATATTTTATAAAAATAACGGTGGAAGTTTTACCGATTAAGCTGTTGAAACACACGGTGTTAAAAATACAAGATGTCTGGCATTGGTTGCATATAGTACCACATGGTATTGAATATTGATGCTTACGTGAGAAGTCACTCGGTTTTTTTCAATTATTGCTACGATGAATTTTGTAGTATCTCACGTTATTTGATTCAATTATTGTCAATATTTTATATATTATTAAATCAATAATTGAGGCGACAAAGTTATTAATATTATTATTTGCAATATTAATGATGTCTAGAAGTTACATCGAGGAGAGGTTTGGTCACCTAATCATGCTTGCCAATAGGGAGAAATCCTTATTGAAAGCCCTTCTTTCCGAGGACCCAACTTGATCGATTAATATTGTGAATTATAATAAAGGTGATAAATATTGTTAAAATTATTAAGGTAATTTTTATGAAATTTTACTTATTTTATGAAATTTCTTAAAATAATCGGTGTTTCTTAAAAGGTGGGCCCATGTGGGGCCCAAAAAAAAAAAAATGGGGGGGGGGGAATCTGAGAAGTCACGAAAGTTTATATATATATAAATTTGATTTTATTATTATTATAAATGTAATAAAACAGAAAGTTTTTATATAAAACATAATACTTTTTATAAAGTTTTGCTTTATTTGATTATAAATAGAATATATTATATTTTATTATGCATAGTGTTTGTATAGTGCATGCATAGTAAAATCTTTTTATAAAAATAGAATACTTTTTATAAAGTTTTGTTTTATTTGATTACAAATAGAATATATTATATTTTATTATGCATAGTGTTTGCATAGTGCTGCATAGTGTTTGCATAATAAAATCTTTTTATATAAAATAGAATACTTTTATAAAGTTATTTGTTTTATTAGTTTTTAAATAAAATATATATATATATATATATATAAATTTTGTTTTATTATATAATTATAAATAGAATATATTATATTTTATTGCATAATATCCTTTCCATTCTCTATAAATAGGATGCTTAGTTAGAATTGAAAAACACACCGAAAATTGAGAATTCTTCTTCATAATTTTGGCGTATTTCTTTAGAGTTTAAGAAAGCTTTGAGCGTAGAAAATAGTGCAAGTTTTCTTCAAGTATATCCCATACTGGTTGGAATACTCTTCTTTTTTAAGGTAAGGAGTATTATTCTTTTCGTATTCATGAAGAGTTATTTTCTTTCAATACTAAATGGGGTTGTTATTCCATTCTTTATTATTATGTTGGAATAACTTTGTCATCTGTCAAAGTACCACATACATGGTGAAATTCTTCTATTATTCCATTCTTTATTATTTTTTTGGAATAACTTTTATGCATGCGGTCTATCGCATGCACGGTGAATTCATTTGTTATTCCATTCTTTATTATTACATTGGAACATCACATGCATGCGGATTACGCATGACTGGTTCCATTCTTTATTATTACTGTTGGAACATCACATGCATGCGGATTACGTATGACTGGTTCCATTCTTTATTACTCTATTGGAATATCCTGTCTTTGTGGATTCTTTGTATGCATGGTGAATGATCCTTTGTATTCATTCATTCTTATTAACTTGTGGAAATGATGCATCTACGTGGATTCTGCATGTGCAAGCGAAAATCCATTTGCGATTTCATATATTCTATTATAATCGGTTGGTTAAAGTTTTGGCTTCTATACTCCATGAAATTAGTAGAATATCCTCGGATATTTGTGCTTCATCCAAGATATCTTTTAATGGAAATATTCTTACGAGCATTCTTGAATTTTTACTCCACAAAGCGATATCGTGTTGACAATTTGGGCGTTATTGGTTTTCGGATAAATTAATTTATAAATCTTTAAAATTTATTCTTGAACTTGTTTTATTGAATTATTATGTCATTGTCATCATCTTTATGTTTATATTATGTTGAAAGTCATCTGGCATTTGTAGTGCATAGATGGACTTGGTATGATTATGACCGAGGATTATTCGGTATAATCATGGTAGTAATGTTATAAATGATGTGGTAAAAGTCCTCATTGGCCCGTAGTGCATTGATGGACAGTTTTTGGCATGATCATGACCATTGATGAAAACACGAATATCATTGGCCCATAGTGCATGGATAATTTGTGGTTGTGATACTAATGAATATCCTTGGCCGTAGTGCAGGGATGATGTGGATTATTTATTGAGCTGAATCTCAACCATAAAAGTGATGAAAAACCTTTTAAATCATAGAAGATAGTAGATTTTATTCTCTACTTGACTCTTCTAATGGATTGCTTGTTCCGCTGTAGTTAAACTTGATGTTTGTTATATTGTATCAGTTTAACACTGTTGAAGGCTAACGATAATTTATTCTGCATTATCTTAGTCATAATATTTCTTACTGGGCTAGTTGAGCTCACCCTTTTGCTTTCATTGTTCTCTTGAGAAATGAGAACGTAGCGAGGGACTAGTCGAGGAGCGGGTGGCGGTCGAGATAATAGCATTAGTAGTCCTCACTATTCTATGAAATAGTGTGATAATAAATGTATTGAGGACTTATTTTGAGTTTGAATACTATCTAGAAGACAATATTTGTATTAAAACTCACAACTCATGTTGTATATTTAAGATTGTATTTATATTCTGTACCATGTATTTGGCGACTCAGAATAGGTGATGTATAGCTATTTTGGGGGCGTCACACAGACGATATTGGGTGGCGATGGCCCGAAGCGTAAGAGTATATGTTAGAGGAGATCACAAAAGAAAAGGTGGCGATATTTTCTCTCTCAATACACTAGATATTATTTTCCTCCATTGTTAACCTTGTGATCACCAGATCGACTCTCACACCGTAGCTATCCCCAATGATCGGGCCGTCGAGCTTTTGGTGTTGTCGTGTTTCTTTATCTTGAGATCGGACGTGTCTTACGTGATTGGGACGTGTGAAAGGATCTTGGCGTTAACATTTGGCGCTAGAAGGAGGGCTTTTTTCTAGTATTCTTGAGTTTTCAATCACAATCTTTTCAGTTGTTCTACGTCAGAAGTTATGGTGAGGAGTAGAATGGTTACACCGGAAGGACAGCCGATGGCAACATGTGGCAACGACGTTAACTTGAGTCGTTGAAAGATTACAATTATACTATTCAATACCATCCTGAAAAAGTGAACGTTGTAGCTGGCACATTGAGTAGAAGATCATATGTAGGTACGAGTACGATATTCTCAATGCAAATGCCCATTTTGTATGACTTACAAAGGATGTAGATAGTGTTAAAGACTCAAGAAACCCACGTGATAATGGCAAATATACGAGTAGAACCGACTTTAATCGATAAAATTTAATTTGCTCAAGCTGGAATACTTCGATGAAGAAGAAGAAAGTACAAGAAGGTGCTATTCTGAAAACAAGAATCGATGAAGAAGGAATACTTCGAGTCAACTCCAGACTTTGTGTTCCTAACAACTCTGACTTAAAGTGTAAAATCATGATGGAGGCGCACAATACACTATTTGCAATCCATCATGGGAGTACCAAAATGTATCGTGATATTCGATATACATTTTGGTGGAGCAATATGAAGAGAGAGATAACAGAGTTTATCTCAAGGTGTCTAACTTGTCAACGAGTCAAGGCGGAGCATCAAGTGCCAAAGGATCCATTGCAACCACTTAAGATTTCAGAATGGAAGTGGGAGCACATTACCATGGACTTCGTTACTGATCTTTCAAAAGTTTATCAAGGCATATATGCAATTTGGGTCATTGTCAATAGATTAACCAAGTCTGTTCATTTCTTACCTATACGAGAAACTTATTGTAAGACCCCGAATTTTATGAAATGAAAGTATTCAATTTTCTTATAATTATTATTTTATTTAGTAAATGGTTAAATTGATAAAGGTTAAAGTTAAGGGTGACATTTGAAAATTTTGCAAAGTAAGCAAGTTGATATAAAATATTCGTTGTTTTTAGGGAATATTAGATTGGTGGGGAATATTCATTTTAACGGGGAATATTCGTGCATTTATTTTATAATCATTGGTTGACCCATAACGAGGTAATTGTCGTAGTTAGAAAATGACTAAAATATTTTTAAAAATAACGGCAAAAAGTTTTACCGTTAAACCGTTGAACTACCCGGTAGTAAAAAAGTACGATGTCTGGCGTGGTTGCATAGTAGCACACGGTATTGATTATTGATGCTTACGTGAGAAGTCACTCAGCTATACTCAATTATTGCTACAATAATTGCTGCATAATATCTCTCATATTATTGATTCAATTATTGTCACAGTATCATCTGCATAATATTTATTATTATTAAATTAATAATTAAGACGACAAAATTATTCATATTATTATTTGTGATATTGACGATGTATAGAAAATTCTGTCGAGGAAAGGGGTTTGGTCACCTAATTGCGCGCCAATAGGGAAAAATCCTTATCGGAAAGCCCCCTCTTTCCTGGGAACGACCTGGTTCTTAAATATTATGAGTTATAATATTAATGATGAATAAGTTTGGGTTGATTAAAGATGAAATTTATAGTTCCATTGTGTTTGGATTATTAGTGTTAGCGGAAATCGACATTTATTTCGATAATAATTGATGTCTGGAAGTTATATTGACCAATCGGGTAATTAATCGGATAATTGAGCAATTAGTTGCTATTAATTCACATGCTTATAACTATGTGTTCACATGTGTGTACTATTGATTCACATGTATGTACTATTAGGGGAGGTGGTGCAAGATTGATAATACTTGCATGACTAAATTAAAAATAGAGGTATAGATGAAGGTACTATACTGTAATTATTTTTTCACATGTATAGAACTATTGATTCACATAAATGTACTATTAATTCACATGATATACTATTAGGGGAGGTGGTGCAAGTTTGATAATACTTGCAGGACTAAATTAAAAATGAAGGAAAAGATGAAAGTATTATGCTGTAATATTTCGAGCCCCAAAACGTGTAATTATCGAAACTATGTTTTCCTATAAATAGAAGCTCATTCTTCTTTCATTCTCACCAATTCACTAAGACTCACAAGAGCAATTATAGAGAGAGAAGCTATAGAAAGAGAAGCTATAGAGAGAAAGAAGAAAAGAAGTCTATTACTTCACTATTCCAGTATCCAGTCTTCTTCTGAGGTAAGGGGTATTATTTATTTCATATTCTGAAGAGATATTATTTTTCGTATTTGTATGAATATTATCTTCGTTCAATATTCATAGGAATATTATTTTCGTTCAACAATCGTAAGGGGTATTATTTCTTTCGTATTCGTAAGGGATATTATAATTTTCAGTATTCGTAGAAATAATATTTTCTTCCATACTCTGTAGTATGTGAGTAATATTATTTCGTTTCATATTCCTAATTCTACCTTCATTATGTTTAAGTATTGCTTCTATAATCCGTGAAATTAGTAGAATATCCTTGATATTTGCACTTCATCCAATATCTTTTCATGAAAATATTATTCTGAGCTTTTTGATAATTATTGATCTTTTCATACCGGAATACTATTTATGAGTTACTATTTACAGGTTACTATTCACCCAGTTACTATTCACTTAATTATTATTCACTCGGGTATTCGGGGCACTTTTTATGTCGGAGTACTATTCACGAGTTACTATTCACGGGTTACTATTCACCCGATTACTATTCACTCGACTATTATTCACTCGGGTATTTGGGGCACTTTTCATGCCGTGGTACTATTCACGAGGTACTATTCTCGAAGTATTATTCACAGGGTACTATTCACGGGGTACTATTCACCCGAAAAATATATTTCTTTTCTATCCAAATTATTTTTGATACATGAATATTATTCTTGAATTTTACTCTACAAAGCAGTATCATGTTGATAATTTGGATATTTTTAAACTCTGGATAAATTTAAAGTCTTTAATATTTATCCTTGATTTCGTTTGATTAATGCTTATATCATTGTCATCATCCTCATGCTTATATTGTGATGAAAGTCATCTTTGGCTTCCGTGCATAGATGGACTGTTGATAGGTATGATTATGACCAGGGATCATTCGATATAATCATGACCCGTAATGTTACAAATGATGTGGTAAAAGTCCTCATTGGCCCGTAGTGCATTGATGGACAGTTGTTGGTATGATTATAAACAGAGATTATTCGGTATAGTCATGACCATTGATGATTATATAAATATCCTTGCCCCGTAGTGCAAGGATGATTCGATGATGTGGTTTATTTATTAAGCTGAGTCTCAGCGATAAAGTTGATAAAAAACTTTTTAAATCATAGAAAATAGTAGATATCATGCTCTACTTGACTCTTCTAATGGATTGCTTATTCCGCTGCAATTATACTTGTTGTCTATTATATTTTATCAATTTAACACTGTTGAAGTCTAATGATAATTTATTCTGCATTATCTTAGTCATAATATTTCTTACTGGGCTAGTTGAGCTCACCTTTTTCTTTCACTTTTCTCTTCAGGAAATGAGAATATAGCTGGGACTGGTCGAGGAACGGATTGATGGTCCAGATGGTTATTTTAGTAATCTTCACTATTCTATGAAATAGTGTGATAATAATTATAATGTGGACTCCATTGAGAGTGGATATTGTCTAGAAGACAATATTCTTGTTTAAACTCTCAGCTATATTTTGTCGTATATTACCCGACAGTTGTATAATTAAGTTTGTATTTGATTTATGTACCATGTATTTGGCGACTCAGATGGGTGATGTATACCTATTTTTGGGGCGTCATAGTTGGTATCAAAGCTTAGGGATATGGTCCCTAGCTGAGATGTGAGACAAGAACTAGGAGGGGAGAGACGGGGAATTCCTTCGCTAGTAAGACCCCGAATTTTATGAAATGAAAGTATTCAATTTTCTTATAATTATTATTTTATTTAGTAAATGGTTAAATTGATAAAGGTTAAAGTTAAGGGTGACATTTGAAAATTTTGCAAAGTAAGCAAGTTGATATAAAATATTTGTTGTGTCGGGGAATATTCGATTGGTCGGGGAATATTCATTTTAACAGGAATATTAAATGCGACGACACAATCATTGGTGGACCCCATAATCTGAGGTAATGTCGTAGTTAAGCTTGAAACTACTAAAATATTTTTAAAAATAATGGCGAAAGTTTTACAGTTAAACTGTTGAACTACTCGGTAGTAAAAGTAATGATGTCTGCTGCGTGATTGCATAGTAGCACTGATCGATTATTGATGCTTACGTGAGAAGTCACTCAGTTATACTCAATTATTACTACAGTAATTGCTGCATAATATCTCTCATATTATTGATTCAATTATTGTCACAGTATCATCTGCATAATATTTATTATTATTAAATCAATAATTGAGATGAAAAAGTTATTCATATTATTATTTACGATATTGACGATGTCTAGAAATTTCTGTCGAGGAAAGGGGTTTGGTCACCTAATTGCACGCCACTAGGGAGAAATCCTTATTGGAAAGCCCCCTCTTTCATGGGAACGACCTGGTTGTTGAATATTGTAAGTTATAATATTAATGATGAATAAATTCGTGTTGATTAAAGATGAAATTTATAGTTCCATTGTGTTGGGATTATTAGTGTTAGTGAAAATCGACATTTATTTCGATAATAATTGATGTCTAGAAGTTATATTGATAATTCGAGTAATTAATCAGATAAATGAGCAATTAGTTGCTATTAATTCACATGATTATAACTATTGATCCACATGATTGAACTATTGATTCACATTATTTACTATTAGGGGAGGTGGTGAAAGTTTGATAATACTTGCAGAACTAAATTAAAAATGAAGAAAAAGAGGAAGGTATTATACTCTAATATTTCGAGCCCCAAAACGTGCAATTATCGAAACTATATTTTCCTATAAATAGAAGCTCATTCTTCCTTCATTTCTCACCAATTCACTAAAGCTTTAAGAGCAATTATTATAGAGAGAAATTATAGAGAGAAAGAAGAAGAGAAGTATGCTACGTCACTATTCAATTATCCAGTTTCTTCTAAGGTAAGGGTTATTATTCTTTCGTATTCATGAAGAGCGTTATTTTCTTTCAATACTTTTAAGGGTTGTTATTCCATTCTTTATTATTATGTTGGAATAACCTGTCTATGCGAAGTACCGCATACATGGTAAAATTCTTCTATTATTCCATTCTTTATTATTACGTTGGAATAACCTATCATGTAATTACCTATCGCACGCCCGTGAATTCATTTGTTATTCCATTCTTTATTATTCATTGGAATATCACATGCATAAGGATTACGCATGACCTGGTTCCATTCTTTATTATTCTATTGGAATAACCTATCTATGCGTTCTATCGCATGCCTGGTGAATTATGTTGTTATTCCATTCTTTATTATTCTGTTAGAATATCCTGTCTGTGCGGATTATGCATGCCCTGGGTCCATTCTTTATTATTCGGTTGGGAATAACCTGTCTGTGCGGTCTATCGCATGCGTGGTGAATTCTTCTGTTATTCCATTCTTTATTATTCTGTTGGAATATCTAGTCTATGTGGATTACCACATGCATGGTGAATGATCCTTCGTATTCATTCCTTATTAAATTATAGAAATGATCTGTCTACGTGGATTACCGCTTGGCGAGAGAAAATCCATTTGCAGTTTCATATATTCTATTATACTCAGTTGGTTAAAGTTTTAACTTCTATACTCCATGAAATTAGTAGAATATCCTGGGATATTTGCGCTTCATCCATATCTTTTCATGGAAATATTCTTCCGAGCATTCTTGAATTTTACTCCTGGCGATATCATGTTGACAATTTGGATGTAATTGATTTGGGATAAATTAACTTATAAATCTTTAAAATTTATTCTTGAACTTGTTTTATTGAATTATTATGTCATTGTCATCATCCTCATGCTTATATTGTGATGAAAGTCATCTTTTGCTTATGTGCATAGATGGACTTGGTATGATTATGACCAAGGATCATTCGGTATAATCATGACCTATAATGTTATAAATGATATGGTAAAAGTCCTCAGTGGCCTGTAGTGCATTGATGGACAGTTTTTTGGTATGATTATGACCAGGGATTATTCGGTAGTCATGACCATTGATGATTTAATGAATATCCTTGGCCTGTAGTGCAGGGATGACTCGATGATGTGGTTTATTTATTAAGCTGAGTCTCAGCGATAAAAAATTGATGAAAACATTTTAAATCATAGAAGATAGTAGATATCAAGCTCTACTTGATTCTTCTAATGGATTGCTTTTTTCGCTACAGTTAAACTTGATGTCTATTATATTTTATCAGTTTAACATTGTTGAAGGCTAATGATAATTTATCCTGCATTATCTTAGTCATAATATATCTTACTGGGCTAGTTGAGCTCACCCTTTTGCTTTCATTGTTCTCTTCAGAAAATGAGAACGTAGCCGAGACTAGTCGGGGAACGAAGTGATGGTCCGAGATGGTGTTATAGTACTCCTCACTATTCTATAAAATAGTGTGACAATAAATGTAATGAGGACTCTATTTGAGAGTGTATATTGTCTAGAAGGCAATATTCCTGTTTAAACTCTCAGCTATGTTTTGTCGTATATTACACGACGTTTGTATAATTAAGTTTGTATTTGTATTCTGTATCATGTATTTGGCGACTTAAGATGGGTGATGTATACCTATGTTTGGGGCGTCACAAGGTGCCCAAGGAATGCAACTTCCTCATGCCAGAACTCACATTTCTTCAACTTGGCATATAGCTTATTTTCACGAAGCTTTTGGAGTATCAGCCTCAAGTGTTGCTCATGGTCTTCACGGGTTTTGGAGTATATGAGGATGTCATCAATGAAGATGACCACAATGTGATCCAAATATTTCTTGAATACTCGGTTCATCATGTTCATGAAGGCAGCAGGAGCATTAGTCAATCCAAAAGACATGACTAGGAATTCATAATGCCCGTACCAAGTTCTGAAAGCAGTCTTTGGAATGTCATCAGTTTTAATCTTCAACTGATGATATCCGGAACGAAGATCAATCTTTGAAAATAATTTGGCTCCTTGCAACTGGTCAAATAGGTCATCAATATGAGGCAACGGGTACCTATTTTAGATGGTGACATGATTCAACTCCCGATAATCAATACAAAGTCGCATACTTCCATCTTTCTTCTTCACGAATAGAACAGGAGCACCCCAAGGAGACGTACTAGGACGAATGAAACCGATGTCTAACAATTCTTGTAGTTAGGTTTTTAACTCCTGAAGTTCAATAGGAGCCATTCGATATGGGGCTTTGGAAATGGGTTTTGTACCAGATTCAAGGTCAATACAAAATTCAATTTCACGCTCTGGGGGTAGTCCAGG
The DNA here is from genome assembly GCA_020205615.1 of Panax quinquefolius. Taxonomy (NCBI): domain Eukaryota; kingdom Viridiplantae; phylum Streptophyta; class Magnoliopsida; order Apiales; family Araliaceae; genus Panax; species Panax quinquefolius. The sequence continues at coordinate 85,792,563 of CM035168.1, forward strand.
AAGTTCTTCAGGGAATACGTCAGGAAATTTATTAACAATAGAAATATTATTCAAATTTGACGTATTTTTATTTAAATCCGTGACATGGGCTAAGAAAGCTTGACATCCGTTTTTCAATAAACGAATAGCCTTATGGCTTGATATGACAGTGATTGATTTTAGTGGTTTGGTTGATTGAATTCACATAATAGGTTGGTTAGGAATATGAAAGCTAACAACCTTACGAAAATAATTGATTTTAGCATAATGAGTAGTTAACCAATCAATCCCTAAAATCACATCAAATGAAAGTATTTTCAAAGAAATAAGATCGATAGGTAACGTGCGATTCCCGATTTAAATCAAACAAGACTTATAAACCATGGATGTAATAAAGGTTTCTCCCAACAGAGTTTTAATAGATAAGCCAAAGTCTAATTTCTCTGGAGTCAAATTTAAACGTTGAGCGCAAGTAGGAGAAATGAAAGAATGGGTAGAACCGGTATCAAATAAAGTATAAACTTCACTAGAGTTTATGATTAGCTTACCCGTGATCACCTCATTCGGATTCCTCGCTTTTTGGGAGGTTACGACAAACGCTCTCCCTTGAACTATCGGTTTTGTCTTGTCTGGGACACCCTTGGATGCCTCCATCTCAGCTGGACTTGACTTTGGTGCACGACAAAATTGGGCTAGGTGACCTTCTTTCCCATAATTGTAACACACGTTGGACTGCATCGTGCAGTTTGGACTTATATGTCCTTCCCCTCCACATTTATAACATATGACCGGTGGTCGTTCTCCTTCCTTAACAACAGGTGTTGGTGATGACGTCTTTCCATCATTATTGAATCTCCTCTTCTTGAAATGTTCACTCTTATTGTCATGGCCATGATTACCACCGAAGTGATTACCATTTACGGCATGTTGATTCCTCCACGTTTGTTGTCACCGCTTCGATGATCGCTACCACCGGTATTATCGATTTGCTTACCGCTTTCTCTTGGTTGGGTTAACTCATTATTAGCTTCTAATAATCGAGCCCTATTCACAACATCCGAATACAAACACGCTTTATGAGAGATAAGGTATTGACGTATCTCAGGTTTCAAACCTCTTAGAAACATCTGCGTCATTCTCTCCCCATTATCAACCAAGTAGGACGCAAAACGAGATAACTCGGCAAACTTAGCTTCGTACTGTGCCACAGTCATATTATTTTGCTCAAGCTTGATGATTTCTACCTCCTTCACGTGACGAATACTTTCAGGAAAGTCATTATCATCGAACAGTTCTTGGAACTTCTCCCAAGACATCTTCAGTGTGGCAGGTTGAATACGCTTTATAGATTCCCACCAGTAATCTGCCTCTGCTCGCAACATGAAGGTGGAAAAGGGAACCTTTTGCTCCTCAAAGCATCCTAAGATATCAAATACCTTGTTGATCTGCTTTATCCACGTCTCTGCCTTAAGTGATTTTGGCTCTCCAAAAAACTCTGGTGGTCCCAGCTCCTTGAACTGCTTAGCGGTGACCGTCCGAGGGTTATCAGTGTATCCACCTGCACTTTGGACAGGAGCCGCCTTCGTCTGATGTTGCATGAATTGTATAAAACCTCTGAACATCCCATCGTTCATCATTTGATCGTTGTTGTTTACCTGAGGATTATTGTCTTCATGTTGCACATTATCCTGGGTATTAATCTGTGGTGACTCAATGGTCTCATGTGCTTCATTGCTTATCTCAATATTTTCGGATGCCATTTTCAAATACTGCCACAAAACAAGGGTTAATTATCATATCACATATTATCCCTATAATCTGACCGAACAATTAAATACCAAATAAACTTAGGTAGGTCATACTAGCGAAGGAATTCCCCATCTCTCCCTTCCTAGTTCTTGTCTCACATCTCAGCTAGGGATCATATCCCTAAGCTTTGATACCAACTGTGACGCCCCTAACATAGGTATACATTGTGAGACCCCGAATTTTATGAAATGAAAGTATTCAATTTTCTTATAATTATTCTATTTAGTAAATGGTTAAATTGATAAAAGGTTAAAGTTAAGGGTGATATGTGAAAATTTTGCAAAGTATGCAAGTTGTTATAAAATATTCGTTTGGTCGGGGAATATTCTTTTTTTCGGGAATATCCGTGCGACGGCACAATCATTGGTGGACCCCACAATGGAAGTATTGTCGTAGTAAGAAAACGACATAATTATCTTTTTATAAAAATAACGGCGAAAGTGTTACCGTTAAAACTGTTGAACTACCCGATAGTAAAAGTACAGTAATATGCGTGGTTGCATAGTAGCACACGATATTGATTATTGATGCTTACGTAAGAAGTCACTCAATTATACTCAATTATTGCTATAGTAATTGCTGCATCATATCTCTCATATTATTGATTCAATTATTGTCACAGTATCATCTGCATTATTTATATTATTAAATCAATAATTGAGACGATAAAGTTATTCATATTATTATTTGCAATATTGAAAATATCTAGAAGTTCTGTCAAGGAAAGGTTTGGTCACCTAATTGCGCGCCAATAAGGAGAAATCCTTATCGGTAAGCCCCCTCTTTTCTGGGAATGACCTGGTTGTTAAATATTGTGAGTTATAATATTAATGATGAATAATTTCGTGTTGATTAAAGATGAAATTGATAGTTTCATTGTGTTGGGATTATTAGTATTAGTGGAAATCGACATCTATTTCGATAATAATTGATGTCTGGTAGTTATATTGACCAATCGGGTAATTAATCGAATAAATGAGCAATTAATTACTATTAATTCACATGATTATAACTATTTGTTCACGTGTGTGTACTATTGATTCACATTCATGTACTATTAGGGGAGGTGGTGCAAGATTGATAATACTTGCATGACTAAGTTAAAAATGGAGGTATAGTTGAAGGTACTATACTATAATTAATTTTTTCACATGTTTAGAACTATTGAGTCACATTATTTAATATTGATTCACATGATTTACTATTAGGGTAGGTGGTGCAAGTTTGATAATACTTGCATGACTAAATTAAAAATGAATGAAAAGATGAAGGTATTATACTATAATATTTTGAGCCCCAAAACGTGCAATTATGAAAACTATATTTTCCTATAAATAGAAGCTCATTCCTTCATTATTTTTCACCAATTCACTAAGTCTCACAAAGAGCAATTATTATAGAGAAATTATAGAGAGAGAAAGCTATAGAGAAAGAAGAAGCAAAAGTCTGCTACTTTACTATTCCGAAGATCCGATCTTCTCCTGGCGAGGTAAGGGATATTATTATTATAGTAAGGGTATTATTCTTTTCGTATTCATGAAGAGAGTTATTTTCTTTCAATACTCATAAGGGTTGTTATTCCATTCTTTATTATTATGTTGGAATAACTTTTACATCTAAATCTTTATCGCATCATGGTGAAATTCTTACATTATTCCATTCTTTATTATTATTTGGAATAACTTTTATGCATCTTGATCTATCGCGTGCCTAGTAAATTCTGTTGTTATTCAATTCATTATTATTACATTTGGAATATCACATGCATGCGGATTCTGGCGTGACTGATTCCATTCTTTATTATTCTGTTGGAATATCCTCGTCATGCGTGCGGATTACGCATGACACAGTTCCATTCTTTATTATTCTATTTGGAATAACCTGTCTGTGCGATCTATCGCATGCATGGTGAATTCTTTTGTTATTACATTCTTTATTATTACATTGGAATAACTTTTACATGTGGATTACCGCATGCATGGTGAATGATCTTTTGTATTCATTCCTTATTAAATTGTGGAAATGATCTATCTACGTGGATTACCGCATGGCGGGTGAAAATCCATTTGCAGTTTTGTATAATCTATTATACTCGTATGAGATATCATTTCTTTTGTACTCGTCATGAAATATCATTTTCTTTGGTATTTTTTCACGAGTTACTATTCACTCGATTACTATTCACTCTAGTATTATTCACTCGGGTATTCGGGGCACTTTTAGTAGTCAGATCTTATTCACGAGTTACTATTCATGGAGTTACTATTCACCCAAATTACTATTCACCGAATATTATTCACTCGGGTATTTGGGGTACTTTTCATGTCGGTACTACTATTCACGGTACTATTCTCGAAGTACTATTCATAGGGTATTATTGCGGGGTACTATTTACCCAAAAAATATATTTCTTTTCTGTCCAAATTATTTTTGGTACATGAATATTATTATTGAATTTTACACCACAAAGCAGTATCATGTTGACAATTTGGATATTTTTAAATACTGGATAAATTTAAAGTCTTTAATATTTATCCTTGATTTCGTTTGATTAATGCTTATATCATTGTCATCATCCTCATGCTTATATTATGATGAAAGACATCTTTGGCTTACGTGCAAAGATGGACTATTGATTATTAGTTTTACAGTTGTTTATCTTTGGCTTACGTGCAAAGATGGACTGTTGATTATTGATTTTACAGTTGTATATCTTTGGCTTACGTGCAAAGATGAACTATTGATTGATGAGTATCTTTGGCTTATGTGCATAGATGAACTGTTTATTGGTATGATTATGATCAGGGATCATTCGGTATAATCATGACCCGTAATGTTATAGATGATGTGGTAAAACTCCTCATTGGCCCGTAGTGCATTGATGGACAATTATTGGTATGATTATAACCAGGGAATATTTGGTATAATCATGACCATTGATGATTACATGAATATCCTTGGCCGTAGTGCAGGGATGATTCGATGATGTGGATTATTTATTAAGTTGAGTCTCAGGGATAAAATATTGATTATACACTTTTAATCCGTAAAAGATAGTAGATATCATGCTCAACTTGACTCTTCTAAAATATAGTTGTATGTCTTTAGCCTGTAATGCAAAGATGAATTGTTAATGAATATCTTTGGTCGTAGTGCAAAGATGAATTTATTAGTATGATTATGAGCAGAAATTATGATTTGGTATAACCATGATTTTTGATGTTTCAGGTGCAGATAGGTGATGAAAATTATCTTCGTCCTGAGTGCGAAGAGGAATTTAGAATCACAATTATGATTATGAGTTGTTCATATGATTGTGGACAGGAATTGTTGATTGATGTTACAGGGATAAAATATTATTTGTGGACTTTTAACATAGAGAAGATATTAGACCTGATGTTCTATTTGACTCTTCTAATGGATTGTTCGTTCCGCTGTAACTATGGTTGAAAAGTTTTATCATCTACTATATGTTCTAAATCTCTGATTTATTACTGATGAAGGCTATTGATGATGTAAATTATCTTTAGTCATGATATTCTTTCTTTCATTAGTTGTGCTCACCCTTTTTTGCTTCACAATTCCTTTCGAGTAATAAGAGTGTTCTTGAATTGACGGGGGGTAACAAGAGAATAGAAAGGTGGTCTATAGCTATTGAGGTTCTCCCTAAATAGTATGAAAATAATTTTATTAAGAACTTTAGATAAGTGTGTCGTATTGTATACGTCATTTGATATTTAATTTTGGTGAACCGAATAAGGTGAGGTGAACCCAACTTTGAAAGGGTGTTTTGCCACTATCATACAAGATGTCTAATGACATACAAACTCGTGTTATCATAAGACAGGGTTGTGCACATCTACTTGCTGAGTATATCTATGAGCACTACCTATATGATCTTGGAGTTTGGTTAAAATATAATTTTCAATTGCAAATAGTGGAGATAGTTATATGTCAAGAGAAGACTCACCATTGGAAAGAACATGATAGTAATCTTCTCATTTTTCTTTGGGGTCTATTAGATTGACCAAGGATAATTACGTGGACATATGATATCTATCATAACCTAGACGCATGGCCTCCCATGTACGAAGGTTTCCTTAAGCACTTCCCAAAGATTTTAATTTCTAAAATAGTTTTTGACTATACTTTTATGTAAAGTACCTTTGTAAGGTTGTGGTCGAGGCACCATGAGAGTTACATACATTTGAATTAAAACTCACAGTTTAACTGTGGTCGTATTCTGCATGACAGTTCAACAGTTGTATAAATGAAGTTTGTATTTGATTTTTATAGTATGATATCTGGTGACTCAAGATGGGTGATGTATACCTGTTTTGGGGGCGTCACATACATCACCCATCTTGAGTCTCCAAATACATGGTACAGAATACAAATACAAACTTAATTATACAAACGTCGTGTAATATACGACAAAACATAGCCGAGAGTTTAAACAAGAATATTGCCTTCTAGACAATATACACTCTCAAATAGAGTTCTCATTACATTTATTGTCACACTATTTTATAGAATAATGAGGACTACTATAACACCATCTCAGACCATCACTCCGTTCTCCGACTAGTCCCGACCACGTTCTCATTTCCTGAAGAAAACAATGAAAGCAAAAGGGTGAGCTTAACTAGGCCAGTAAGATATATTATGACTAAGATAATGCAGGATAAATTATCATTAGCCTTCAACAATGTTAAACTGATAAAATACAATAGACATTAAGTTTAACTGCAGCGAAAAAAATAATCCATTAGAAGAGTCAAGTAGAGCATGATATCTATTATCTTCTATGATTTAAAATGGTTTCATTAATTTTTTTATCGCTGAGACTCAGCTTAATAAATAAACTACATCATCGAGTCATCCCTGCACTACGGGCCAAGGATATTCATTAAATCATCAATTGTCATGACTATACCGAATAATCCCTGGTCATAATCATACCAAAAACTGTCCATCAATGCACTATAGGCCACTGAGGAATTTTACCACATCATTTATAACATTACAGGTCATGATTATACCGAATGATCCCTAGTCATAATCATACCAAGTCCATCTATGCACGTAAGCCAAAGATGACTTTCATCACAATATAAGCATGAGGATGATGACAATGACATAATAATTCAATAAAACAAGTTCAAGAATAAATTTTAAAGATTTGTAAGTTAATTTATCCTGAAATCAATTACGTCCAAATTGTCAACATGATACTGCTTTGTGGAGTAAAATTCAAGAATGCTTAGAAGAATATTTTCATGAAAAGATACTGGATGAAGCGCAACTATCCAAGATATTCTACTAATTTCATGGAGTATAGAAGTCAAAACTTTAACCACCTAAGTATAATAGAATATATGAAGCTATGAAATGGATTTTTGCACATGACGGTAATCCACATAGTCGATCATTTCCATAATTTAATAAAGAATGAATCTGAAGGATCATTCACCGTGCATGTGGTAATCCACATAGGCAGTTATTCCAACGAATAATAAAGAATGGAATAACGAAAGAATTCACCGGGCATGCGATAGATCGCATGCAGAAGAGTTATTCCCAATCCTAATAATAAGGAATGGAACCAGTCGTGTGTAATCCGCATAGTATGAGATATTCCAACGAGAATAATAAAGAATGAAATAACAACGAAATTCACCGGGCATGCGATAGATCCGCACGAGATAGGTTATTCAATGAATAATAAAGAATGGAACCGGTCATCAAATAATAATCACATGCATAAAGATATTCTAACAGAATAATAAAGAATGGAATAACAACAGAATTCACCAGGCATGCGATAGACCACATAGACAGGTTATTCCAACAGAATAATAAAGAATGGAATAATAGAAGAATTTCACCATGTATGCGGTACTTCGCATAGACAGGTTATTCCAACATAATAATAAAGAATGGAATAACAACCCTTACGAGTATTGAAAGAAAATAACTCTCTTCATGAATACGAAAGAATAATACCCCTTACCTTAGAAGAAGACTGGATACTGAAATAGTGAGGTAGCAAACTTCTCTTCTTCTTTCTCTCTATAATTTTTCTTTATAAAAATTGCTCTATAGCTTTAGTGAATTGGTGAGAAATGAAGGAAGAATGAGCTTCTATTTATAGGAAAATATAGTTTCGATAATTGCACGTTTTGGGGCACAAAATATTACAATATAATACCTTCCTCTTTTTCTTCATTTTTAATTTAGTCCTACAAGTATTATCAAACTTTCACCACCTCCCCTAATAGTAAATAATGTGAATCAATAGTTCAATCATGTGAATCACTAGTTATAATCATGTGAAAATACGAATTACAGTATAGTACCTCCATCTATACCTCTATTTTTAACTTAATCATGCAAGTATTATCAATCTTGCACCAACTCCCCTAATAGTACAAGAATGTGAATCAATAGTACACACATGTGAACAAATAGTTATAATCATGTGAATTAATAGCAATTAATTGCTCATTTATCCGATTAATTACCCGACTGGTTAGTATAACTTCCAGACATCAATTAATATTGAAATAAATGTCGATTTCCACTAACACTAATAATTCCAACACAATGAAACTATCAATTTCATCTTTAATCAACACGAACGTATTCATCATTAATATTATAACTCACAATATTTAACAACGGATCGTTCCCGGGAAAGAGGGGCTTTACGATAATGATTTCTCCTTATTGTAGCAATTAGATGACCAAACATCTCCTTGATGTAACTTCTAGACATTGTAAATATTGCAATTTAATAATATGAATAACTTCGTCGTCTTAATTATTGATTTAATAATATAACATATTATGCGGATGATCTTGTGACAATAATTGAATCAATAATATGAGAGATATGATCTGACAATTCATCGTAGCAATAATTGAATATAATGAGTGACTTCTCACGTAAGAATCGATAATCAATCACAGGTGTCTTTCTTATGTAACCACAGCGTATTCTTTACTACTTTACTAGGGTAGTTCACGGTTTAACGGTAAAACTTCCACCGTTATTTTTATAAAAGATAATTACATAGTTTTTAACTACAATACTTATTTAATGAGGTCCACCAATGATTGTGTCATCATACGAATATTCCTGTTAAAATGAATATTCCCCTACCAGTCGAATATTATATAACCACTTGCTTACTTTGCAAAATTTGTAAATATTACCCACAACTATAAGATTATATTATATCCACACCATAATATATTTCGAGAGAAATTAATCTTTATTCATAAAAGTTGGGGTCTTACAGATGGACTATTGATAGGTATGATTATGACCAGGGATCATTCGGTATAATCATTGTGAGACCCCAGATTTTATTAATAAAGATTTAAATTTGGTCGAAATAATTTTTTTAATATTATGGTGTGAATTTGAGATAATATTATAGTTGTGGGTAGTATTTATAAATTTTGCAAAGTATGCAAGTGGTTATATTATATTCGATTGGTCGGGAATATTCGGTTTAGCGAGGAATATTAAATGCAATGACTCGAATCATTGGTGGACCCTACAACGAAATTATTGTCGGATTGAAAAACGACAAAAATATTTTATTGAAATAACGGCGGAAGTTTTACCGTGAGTTCTTTGTTGAACTACTTTCGGTAGTAAAAAAGCACAAGATGTCATGTGTGGTTGCATAGTAGCACTTACGGTATTGATTATTGATGCTTATGTGAAAGTCACTCGGTTTGATTCCATTATTATTCGATTAATAATATGAATTATTATAGCGATAATGACGTTTTGTTTTTATTATTATTATTAACGTAATAAAAGCGAAACATCTTTTATATAAAATAGAATACTTTATTAAAGTTATTCATAAATAGAATATATTATATTTTATTATGCATAGTGTTGCATAGTATTTTGCATAGTGTTTTGCATAGTATTGCATAGTGTTTTGCATAGTAAAATGTTTTTATATAAATAGAATATATTATATTTTATTTAAAAGATTTTTCTTTAAATATGGATGAAATCGATTAAAGTAAATCAATCTGGATAGTTCATGGATTAATTCTTATGCATTCCATTTTCCTATAAATAGAAGCTCATTCCATCATTATTTTCTTACGAATTCATTGAAACTCTAGAGAGAAATTATAGAGAGAAGCTATAGAGAGAAATTATAGAAAGAAGAAGAGTATTACTGCTACTTCACTACTTCTATATATTCGGTTCTTTTATGGTAAGGGGTGTTATTCTTTCTTCTTGAAGAGAACTTACATTATTCCATTCACTATTATTACATTGGAATAACTTTTGTAAAAGTGGCATACCCTATACATAACTTTTGTATCATGGCATACCTATACTTGGTGAAATCCTTATGTTATTCCATTGCTTATTATTACATTGGAATAACTTTTGTATCATGATGATTACCCTATACTTGGTGACATTCTTCTATTATTACATTTGGAACATCACATGCATGTGTTTTACGGGACTGGTTCCGCCTTTTTATCATTGGAACATCCATATGCATGTGTGTTTACAGGATATCCATTACATTTGGAATATCTATCACCTTTACAGGATCTGGTTCCATCTTTATTATTACATTGGAACATCACATCGGTGTGAATTTCACGACACAGTTCCGTTATTATTATTACATTGGAATAACTTTATACATGCTGAATCTGCATGCATGGTGATTTCTTTTGTTATTCCATTCTTTATTATACTCGGTTGGTTAAAACTTTGACTTCTATACTCCATGAAATTAGTAGAATATCCTTGATATTTGCGTTTCATCGATATCTTCTCATGAAAATATTCTTACGATCATTCTTGAATTTTACTCTCTGAAAAGCGATATTATGTTGACAATTTGGGCGTTAATAATTCATGGATTAAATAATTCTTGAACTTGTTTTATTGAATTACTATGTCATTGTCATCATCCTCATGTTATATTATGTTATCTTTGGCTTACGTGCATAGATGAACTTAGTATGATTATGACCGAGGATCATTCGGTATAATCATGACTTGATATAAATGATGTGACAAAAGTCCTCGGTGGCACAATGCGATGATGGATAGTTTTTGGTATGATTATGACCGGGGTGATTCGGTTTAGTCATGACCATTGATAATTTGATGAAAATCCTTGGCCAGTAGTAGTGCGGGGATGATTAGATGTGGTGGTTTATTTATTAAAATTTGAGTCTCGGCGATAAAAATTGATGAAAACCTTTTAAAACCTAAAAGATAGTAGACTTTATTCTCTACTTGACTCTTTTAATGGATTGCTTATTCATTGCAGATTAAAGCCGGTTGTCTATTGTATTTTATCGGTTTAACAACTTTGAAGAAAATGATGATAATTTATTACGCATTATCTTAGTCCTAATATTTCTTCTTGGGCTAGTTGAGCTCACCCTTTCTTTCAACTTTATTCTCTTGAGAAATGAGAACATATTTGGAGACAGAGTCGGGAGCAGCAGTAATGGTCGAGGAGGATAGCATTAGTAGTCCTCACTATTATTACGTGAAATAGTGTGATAATAGTTGTAATGAGGACTCCTTTTGAGTTTGTATAATATCTAGTAGATAATATTTGTATTCAAACTCACGATTTATGTCGTATTATACACGCGCTTTATATTAGTAAGTTGTATTTAAATTTATGTACCATGTAAGTGGCGACCCAAGATGGGTGATGTATACCTAATTTTGGGGCGTCACGGTTGAATATCGAGCCATAAGTGTGAAGAGCCCCGAGCCTTCATTGGTGACTTCTGTTGATGGGGAATGCTTAGGTAGGGGCCATGCCGTGATCCTGTGGGCAAGTCGGTGATGAAGTACTAATGTGAGATCTTGAACTAGGAGGGTCAGGCGAGCTTAGGGATATTCCTTAAGATGCTAGATAAGAACTAGGAGGGAGAGCGAGGGAATTCCTTCGCTAGTATGACCTACCTAAGTTTATTTGGTATTTGATTGGTCGGTCGAGAATATAGGGATAATTTGTTAAATGTCAATTAACCCTTGTTTTGTGACAATGTTTGAGAATGGCATCCGAAAATCTTTGAGATAAGCAATGAAGCACATGAGAGTGTTGATTCGATTCAAACAAAAAGGTAACGACCAACAACACGATAATAATCATCTTTGGTGGCAATTTGTCGAGAACAATGATAACCATCGTGGGGAAATTATCATGCTAAGAATGGTAACCACTTGGTGGTAATCATGGCAAAGATAATAGAAGTGGAAATTTCAAGAAGAGAAGGTCATTTAGCTCGATTTGTGTCGTATAGTGAAGTCGAGTCCAATTTGGGATAGTGGCACCAAAGGCGGATCTGGACAAAACAAAATCGGTGGTTTTCGGGAAGAGCGTTTTTCGTGACTTCTCAAAAAGTGGGTAACTTACGACGAAGTTAGCACGGGTTAGTTAATTATAAATTCTTGTGAAGTCTATACCTTATTAGATCTGGATTCTACCCATTCTTTTATCTCTCTTGCTTGCGTTCAACGTTTAAATTTGACTCCGGAGAAATTAGACTTTGATTTATCTATTGAAACTTCGTTGGGAGAAACCTTCGTTACCTCCACTGTTTATTAATCTTGTTGTTTCAAATAAACACTTTCACGTTACCTGTCTATCTTATCTCTTTGAAAATACTTGCCTTTGAGGTAATTTTTGAAAACGATTGATTAACTACTCATTATTCTTTTTGTAAGGTTGTTAGCTTTCATATTCTAACCAACTTTGTTATCTGAATTCAAAGTAACCAAATCCTAAAGTTAATCACTGTTATATCAAGCCATAAGTAAAGAGCCCGATCCTTTCATTGTTGACTTCCTTGTGTGGAAGCACCGAAGCCAGACTTTCTGTAGGCGACATCATGACTGAAGATGGCAAGTTTATAGGTATCATTGTGAGGTCTTATCTAGGTTAAGGGATAGAAGTCACAGTTAAGTATCAATGTGACGTCTTATCCAAGTCTTGGATGAGAATAACAGATTTTGAATGATATTTCTATCATTAATAAATTTCTTGGCGTATTCTTGAAGATTTCCTAGCCTACCCTAGGCGTGAAATCGAATTTTGTATTGACCCCGATCTGAAACCCATTTCTTAAACCCTCAAATATTTCTTCAACTAAAAGGATCTGTTTACGTGGATTATGATGAAAGTCATAATAAAAGTATAGAACTAATAAAAATCATGGGTATATGAAGTATTAGTAAGTTTTATGATGAGTTATGTTGGTTAGTATGTAAAAACATGAAAGTTTCTTAGAAATCACAAAGAGTTGAAAATCGATTTTTAGTGAAAAATGTAACATGAAATTCAATTGACCATATCTCCTATTATATTTTGAATTTTTGAATGTGGTCAAGTCCTAGAGTTAGATCTATGAGTTACCTAACTAATCCAAGTGGAATTACTGGAAAAGGTGTTGTAGATTTTTGTGTGGACTGATTTTAGCAAAGGAGTGCAAAGCTGCAAAAACCGAAAAAGCTTCTGCCATGATTTTAGAGAGGCTGTTTCGGCCACTTAAATTATGAGAAAAATTCTGGCCTTTTGGGACATGAAAGTATATGGTATAAAGTATCTCCTGTCCAAAAATGAGCTCATTACGACTTAAAATGAGCAAGTTATGACTATTTCAATATTTAGGTTTTAAATGAAAAAACGCTATAACTTAGAGTTCTATAACTCAGATGACCATGAAATTTAAACTGGAAGCTCACGTTAACATGTGTAAGGTCCTGTCAAGATTTGGGAATTTTGGAGTTAACCTTGAGGTAGCTAATTTCTTAAGGAATTAATTAGAAATTGATTTTGAAAAATAGTAAATGAATTTTAAAAATTCCGAGAAAATATATTTTCATTATGGGACTATATTATGCTAAATCCCAGAAAAGAAATATTTTTAGGACTGATTTGGTATTTTTCATGAAAATAGTTTAATTCTGAACATATGAGTTAAATATGTTATGTGAAGTAACAAAGTTGAAAATAGGATTTTATGGCTAAAGAATCCTATATAGAGTATATGCATATTTTTTGAGAGATTTGATAATTGGAGATGATATCTTATGAGTATGGCATTTTGAATGATTAAATGCATTATATGGTAAAGCGTAAACAATTAAGATAAATTGTTTATAAATTTAAGAAGTGATTAAAATATTGTTATAATATTAATGATATTAGATTATGAGATTATTAAGTGATTGATAACATGGGGATATTCTTGAATCTGGATAAATTATATTATAAATATTTAATATTTATTCTTTATCTCATTTGATTGATTCTTTATATCATTATCCTCATGCTTATATTATGTTGAAAGTCATCGTGGCTTTTGTAGATGGACTTGGTATGATTATGACCGAGGCATTGTTAGGTATAATCATAACTTAGTAAATGAATACACAATTATCTTTGGTAGTAGTGCATGGATAATTTGTGGTCGTGATACTAATGAATACACAATTATCTTTGGTAGTAGTGCATGGATAATTTGTGGTCGGATAATCTTAATGAATACACAATTATCTTTGGTAGTAGTGCATGGATAATTTGTGGTCGTGATCTTAATGAATACACAATTATCTTTGGTAGTAGTGCATGGATAATTTGTGGTCGTGATACTAATGAATACACAATTATCTTTGGTAGTAGTGCATGGATAATTTGTGGTCGTGATCTTAATGAATACACAATTATCTTTGGTAGTAGTGCATGGATAATTTGTGGTCGTGATACTAATGAATACACAATTATCTTTGGTAGTAGTGCATGGATAATTTGTGGTCGTGATCTTAATGAATACACGATTATCTTTGGTAGTAGTGCATGGATAATTTATGGTCGTGATACTTAATGAATACACAATTATCTTTGGTAGTAGTGCATGGATAATTTGTGGTCGTGATACTTAATGAATACACAATTATCTTTAAGTAGTAGTGCATGGATAATTTGTGGTGCGTGATATCTTAATGAATACACGATTATCTTTGGTAGTAGTGCATGGATAATTTGTGGTGGATTAAATGGTCGATGATACTAATGAATATCCTTGGCACAGTAGTGCGGGGATGATTCGATGATATGGATTAATTATTGGTGAGTCTCGTGATGAAATATTAATTCATGGATGTGGTAAAAGTCATCTTTAGTAGTAGTGCATTGATAGACTTGGTATGATTATGACCACGGATTATTCGGTATAATCATGGTAGTAATTGAAAACACGAATATCCTTAGCCAAGATGGTGCATGGATAATTCATGGTTGTGATACTATTAAAATTTGAGTCTCGATATTATTGGTTTCTGATTTGTATATCTTTGGCACATGTAGTGCAAAGATGAATTGTTAATGAATATCTTTGGTAGGATTGCAAAAATGAATTTAATGTTTTCAACGATAAAGGTATTCAAGGTATCCTCACCTCTTTATCATATCGGTCAGTCGTACCCTAATTTCGAGGGCGAAATTCCATAAGGAGGGGAGATTGTGAGACCCCAGTTTTATTAATAAAGATTTAAATTTGGTCGAAATAATTTTTTAATATTATGGTGTGAATTTGAGATAATATTATAGTTGTGGGTAGTATTTATAAATTTTGCAAAGTATGCAGTGGTTATATTATATTCGATTGGTGGGGAATATTAGGTTTAGCGGGAATATTAAATAAACTACTCAATCATTGGTGGACCCTACAATGAAATTATTGTCGGATTGAGAAAACGACAAAAATATTTTATTGAAATAACGGCGGAAGTTTTACTGTAGTTCTTTGTTGAACTACTTTAGTAGTAAAAATACGATGTCATGTGGTTGCATAGTAGCACACTACGGTATTGATTATTGATGCTTATGTGAAAGTCACTCGGTTTGATTCCATTATTGTCGATTAATAATATGAATTATTATAGCGATAATGACGTTTTGTTTTATTAAGTATTATTAACGTAATAAAAGCGAAACATCTTTATATAAAATAGAATACTTTATTAAAGTTATTACATAAATAGAATATATTATATTTTATTATGCATAGTGTTGCATAGTATTTTGCATTTTGCATAGTGTTTTGCATAGTATTGCATAGTGTTTGCATAGTAAAATGTTTTTATATAAATAGAATATATTATATTTTATTTAAAAGATTTTTTCTTTAAATATGGACCGTCGAGTTAAAGTAAATCAAGCACTGGATAGTTCATGGATTAATTCTTATGCATTCCATTTTCCTATAAATAGAAGCTCATTCCATCATTATTTTCTTACAATTCATTGAAACTCTAGAGAGAAAATTATAGAGAGAAAGCTATAGAGAAAAATTATAGAAAGAAGAAGAGTATTACCTACTTCACTACTTCTATATTCAGGTTCTTTTTACGGTGAGGGTGTTATTCTTTCTTCTTGAAGAGAACTTACATTATTCCATTCACTTATTATTACATTGGAATAACTTTGTAAAAAGTGGCATACCCTATACATAACTTTTGTGTCATGGCATACCCTATACTTGGTGAAATCCTTATGTTATTCCATTGCTTATTATTACATTGGAATAACTTTGTGTATCTGTGATTTACCTATACTTGGTGACATTCTTCTATTATTACATTGGAACATCACATGCATGTGTTTTACACCGGACTGGTTCCGATTTTATTATTCTGTTGGAACATCACATGCATGTGTTTTACGGACTGGTTAAAATCTTTATCATTCATTTGGAATATCCTATCATGTGTTTTACGGATTTGGTTCCATCTTTATTATTACTGTTGGAACATCACAGCCGATTGTGAATTTCACGACTTTGGTTCCGTTATTATTATTCATTGTTGAATAACTTTGTCTGTCTGAAATCTGCGCATGCGTGGTGATTTCTTTTGTTATTCCATTCTTTATTATACTCGGTTGGTTAAAACTTTGACTTACTATACTCCATGAAATTAGTAGAATATCCTTGATATTTGCGTTTCATCCATATCTTCTCATGAAAATATTCTTGATCATTCTTGAATTTTCTCTGAAACGATATTATGTTGACAATTTGGGCGTTAATAATTCATGGATTAAATAATTCTTGAACTTGTTTTATTGAATTACTATGTCATTGTCATCATCCTCATGTTATATTATGTTATCTTTGGCTTACGTGCATAGATGAACTTAGTATGATTATGACCGAGGATCATTCGGTATAATCATGACTTGATATAAATGATGTGACAAAAGTCCTCGTGTGGCACATAATGCGATGATGGATAGTTTTGGTATGATTATGACCGGGGTGATTCGGTTTAGTCGTGACCATTGATAATTTGATGAAAATCCTTGGCCAGTAGTGCAGGGGATGATTAGATGTGGTGGTTTATTTATTAAGCTGAGTCTCAGCGATAAAAATTGATGAAAACCTTTTAAAACCTAAAAGATAGTAGACTTTATTCTCTACTTGACTCTTTTAATGGATTGCTTATTCCGCTGCAGTTAAACTGGTTGTCTATTGTATTTTATCAGTTTAACACTGTTGAAGGCTAATGATAATTTATTCTGCATTATCTTAGTCCTAATATTTCTTACTGGGCTAGTTGAGCTCACCCTTTCTTTCACTGTTCTCTTCAGGAAATGAGAACCTAGCTGGGACGAGTCGGGGAACGAAGTAATGGTCCAGAGGATAGCATTAGTAGTCCTCACTATTCTGTGAAATAGTGTGATAATAGTTGTAATGAGGACTCCTTTTGAGTTTGTATAATATCTAGTAGATAATATTTGTATTCAAACTCACAGTTTATGTCGTATTGTACACGACAGTTATATTAGTAAGTTGTATTTAAATTTATGTACCATGTAAGTGGCGACCCAAGATGGGTGATGTATACCTAATTTTGGGGGCGTCACAATCATGACCCATAATGTTACAAGTAATGTGGTAAAAGTCCTCATTAACCCGTAGTGCATTGATGGATAGTTGTTGGTATGATTATGACCAGGGATTATTCGGTATAGTCATGACCATTGATGATTACATGAATATCCTTGGCCCGTAGTGCAGGGATGATTCGATGATGTGGTTTATTTATTAAGCTGAGTCTCAGCGATAAAGTTGATAAAAAACTTTTTAAATCATAGAAGATAGTAGATATCATGCTCTACTTGACTCTTCTAATGGATTTCTTGTTCCGCTGCAGTTAAACTTGCTGTCTATTATATTCTATTAGTTTAACACTGTTGAAGGCTTATGATAATTTATTCTGCATTATCTTAGTCATAATATTTCTTACTGGGCTAGTTGAGCTCACCCTTTTCTTTCAATTTTATTCTCTTGAAATGAGAATATAGCCGGGGCCGGTCAGTGAGAGCGGATTGACCGGTCGAGATGGTTGTTTTAGTAATCCTCACTATTCTGTGAAATAGTGTGATAATAATTGTAATGAGGACTCGATTGAGAGTGGATATTGTCTAGAAGACAATACTCTTGTTTAAACTCTCAGCTATGTTTTGTCGTATATTACCCGACAGTTGTATAATTAAGTTTGTATTTGATTTATGTACCATGTATTTGGCCACTCAGAATGGGTGATGTATACCTATTTTGGGGGCGTCACACTTATTCACTTGAATGTCTTGCTCATATATACATAAATGAGATTGTAAGACTGCATGGTATGCCAGTATCCATAGTTTCTGATCGAGACCCAAGATTCACTTCACAATTTTGGGTCAGTTTGCAGAAAGGACGGGCATTCGGAGAGGACTATTCAAACTCTTGAAGATTTATTAAGACTATGTGTCCTTGACTTCAAAGGAAGTTGGGACAAGTTCTTGCCATTGGTGGAATTCTCCTATAATAACAGTTATCAAGCAAGTATAGGCATGGCTCCATTCGAGGCGTTGTATGGACCC
The DNA here is from genome assembly GCA_020205615.1 of Panax quinquefolius. NCBI lineage: Eukaryota > Viridiplantae > Streptophyta > Magnoliopsida > Apiales > Araliaceae > Panax > Panax quinquefolius. Next base: position 85,811,312 of record CM035168.1, read on the forward strand.
AAGTGTCGTTCTCTAGTATGCTGGGATGAGGTAGGTGAAGCAACGTTGTTGGGATCAGAATTGGTACGCATGATTACGAAATGATCCGGCAACTTATAAAGACCTCACAAGATCAACAAAAGAGTTATGTTGATCTTCATCGAAAGGACGTGGATCATGTGGTGTTACGTGTTGCTCCATGGAAAGGAGTTACAAGATTTGGAAAGAGAGGAAAGTTGAATCCTCGATTCATTGGGCCATTCGAAATTCTCAATCGAGTAGGAACTGTGGCCTATAGACTCGCCTTACCGCCAAGTATATCTCGTGTTCATAACATTTTTCATATTGTTATGTTACGTAAATATGTGGAAGACCCGAACCACATTATTGAGTTAGAAACAGACGAGATAGCGGAAGATTTAACGTATGAAGAGGTACCTGTTAAAATCTTGGATAAGAAGGAACAAATTCTACGCTCCAAGGTTATACCTCAAGTCAAAGTTTTGTGGAGAAACCACGATGTTGAGGAAATGATCTAGGAGTTAGAATCTAAAATAAAATCAAGGTATCCTCACATCTTTGACATATTAAGTTTGCACCCCAATTTCGAGGACGAAATTTCATAAGAAGGGGAGGTTGTAAGACCCCAACTTTTATGAATAAAGATTAATTTTTCTCGAAATATATTTTTAAATATTATGGTGTGGATTTGATATAATGTTATGGTTGTGGTTAATATTTATATATTTTGTAAAGTAAGAAAGTTGTCATAAAATATTCGACTGGTTGGGGAATATTCATTTTATCAAGGAACGATCAGGTTGTTAATATTGTGAGCTTATAATATTAATTGTGAATAATTATTATGTGGTGGATATTGGTTCAATTTTGATATAAATGAAAGAATTTAGCATGAAATATTTGTTAAAAGTTTGACAATTATTTTCTTCGATAAAATATTTATTTAAATATATTATTATAATATATAATAATTGTTTAAATAATAATATTATTATAATATATATATATATATATATATATATAAAGACGTGAATTTTTTAAAGGTATGCGGAGGTGAAAAGCTTGGTGTATTTCTTTGTTTTTCAAACTCGGTGTACTGCATGTTATTTCAAAACCATGTGCTGGAATGTGACTTATTTTCTTCCATGGGACCACTTGATTGGTGAAAAACCCTTCCTGCAATTCATTTTTCAAAAGGTGGACCCTCACCTATATAAAAATATGAGAAAGTTAGGCAAGTTAGGCAGAGAAAGAAGAAAAAAATTAGGCAGGGTGTTTACTTTCTCCTCTGAGGTTGCACTATAAAAAGGAGGTTACCCCTTCTTCCTAAACACACTATCACAATATTAGAAATTCTTATTCTATAGTATTGTGAGTATTTCTCTTGAGTATAAGGATACTTTGAGTGTAACTTTTTGTGCAAGATTTTCTCAGGATAATATCCGATATTCTATTCAAATCTAGTTTCTACTAAGGTAAAAGATATTATTTTATTTTAATATTCGTAAGAAATATTATTTTCTTTCATACTCCATATTATGTAAGGGATATTTTTTAATTTCATATTCCTAAATTTAAATTTACTTTGGTAAGTATTGCTTCTATAATTCCTGAAATGATTAGAAATTTCTTAAGTTTTGCACTTCATCTAATATCATTTCACTAGAATATTGGTTTGAACATTGTCATTAAATTTTGATTTCTTCATGTTGGGGTACTATTCTTGGGTACTATTCATACGGTACTATTCATACGATACTATTCATACGGTACTATTTATACGGTACTATTCATGAGTACTGTTCACAAAAGAATTTAATTTTCTTTTCTGTCCAAATTATTTTTGATACATGAATATCATTCTTGAATTTGACTTCACAAATAGTTATCATGTTGACAATTTGGATATTTTTGAACTCTGAATAAATTGAATTATAAATATCTAATATTTATCTTTTATCTCACTTGATTGAATCTTTATATCATTGTCATCATCCTCATGCTTATATTGTGTTGAAAGTCATCTTTGGCCTGTAGTGCAAAGATGGACTATTTATTGATATGATCATGACCAGGAATTGTGTATTGGTATAATCATAACCTTTAATGTTACATATAAGGTTTGTGGTGAAAGTTCTCTTTGGCATGTAGTGCATAGATGGACAGGTGTTTGGCATGATCATGACCACTAGTGATACTAACGAATATCCTTGGCCCGTAGTGCATGGATAATTCGTTTGTGACGCCCCCAAAATAGGTATACACAACCCATTATGAGTCGCCAAATATATGATACATAATTTAAATACAAACTTCATTTATACAATACGAAAAAACGTAGATGAGAGTTTTAACACGAATATTGTCTCGTAGACAATATCTAAACTTAAATGGAGTCTTCATTATATTTATTATCACACTATTTCATAGAATAGTGAGGACTACTATAGCCACCATCTTGGACCATCACTCCATTCTCCGACTAGTCCCAACTATATTCTCATTTCCTGAAGAGAACAATGAAAATAAAGGGTGAGCTCAACTAGCCCAGTAAAGAATATTAAGACTAAGATAGTGCAGAATAAATTATCGTTAGCCTTCAACAGTGTTAAACTGATAGAATAAAATAGACAACATGTTTAACTGCAGCAGAACAAATAATTCATTAAAAGAGTCAAGTAAAGCATGATATCTACTATCTTCTATGATTTAAAAGTTCATCATCAATATTTTATCGCTATAACACAGCTCAATAAATAATCCACAACACTGAATTATTCATGCACTACGGGCCAATGATATTCGTTAGTATCACATCCATGAATTATCCATGCACTACGGAACAAGGATATTCATTATTATCAAATTCATGAATTATCCATGCACTACGAGCCAATGATATTCGTTAGTATCATCAGTGGTCATGATCACACCAACAACTATCCATAAATAAACTATGGGCCAATAAAGACTTTTACCATATCATTTATAACATTACAGGTCATGATTATACCGATACATAATTCCTGATCATATTCATACCAATCAACAGTCCTTCTATGCACTACGGGCCAAAGATAACTTTCATCACAATGTAAGCATGAGGATGATGAAAATGATATAAGAATTCAATTAAGTGAAAGCAAGGATAAATTTTAAAGATTTATACTTTAATTTATGCAGAGTTCAAGAATGTCCAAATTGTCAACATAATAACTGTTTTGTGGAGTAAAATTCAAGAATAATATTGTATCAAAAATAATTTGGACAGAAAAGAAATTAATTTTTGTCATGAATAGTATCCCGTGAATAGTACTTCAGGAATAGTACCCCGTGAATAGTACTCCGACATGAAAAAATTAAAAATTAACAAGAATGTTCAGAATAATATTTTTTGTAAAAAGATACTAGATGAAACGCAAATTTCAAGGAGTATAGAAGCAATACTTATCAACATAAGTGTAGAATTAGGAATATGAAACGAAATAATATTTCTTAAATACTATAGAGTATGGAAGAAAATATTATTTCTTACGAATACTGAACAAAATAATATCCCTTACCTTAAAATGAGAGTATTTTTGATTAGTATGGCGGGGATATTCTTGAAGAAAACTTATACTGTTTTCTACACTCAAAACTTCCTGAAACTCTAAAGAAATACGCTCAATATTATAAAAGAAGAATTCTCTGATTCTGATGTGATTTTCAATTCTAAACTAAACATCCTATTTATAGGAGAATGACAGGATACTATTTGAATTAAAAAATCACGGGTGAACAGTAATTGAAAATTCACGGGCGATGTTCGGCTGAAACTTTTAAAAAAATGATTTTACTATGTTGCACTATGCACACACTATGCAATTCTATATATGCAACACTATGCATAATAAAATATAATATATTTTATTTTATATAAAAAACAAAACTTGTAATATATATATATATATATATATATATATATATATATATATATATATAAAAAGTAATAAGAAAAATTGAGATAACTTTCTCCCAATGATTTTGAAAAATTAGTAAGTGGAGGTTCATATAATAAGCCAAACTTACAACAAATACTTCATAAAACCCCCTCTATTTATCTCAATTCACTTGGCTTCACTAAACACATTTTTAATAATATTTATTCATCATTTATAACTCACAATATTAACAACAAGATCATTCCCAGGAAAGAGGGAATTTTCCGATAATGATTTCTCCTATTAGGTGACCAAATCCTTTTTCTCGATAGAACTTTCTAGACATTGTCAATAATGCAAATAATAATATGAATAGCTTTGTCGTCTCAATTAGTGATTTAATAATATAAAATATTGTGACAATAATTGAATCAATAATGTGAGATACTATGCAGCAATTACTGTGACAATAATTGAGTAAAACTGAGTGACTTCTCACGTAAGCATCAATAATCAAAAATATTGTACAACACAGTGTGCTACTATGCAACCACGCGTATTAATATACTTTTATCATCGGGTATTTCAACAGTTTAACAATAAAACTTTTGCCGTTATTTTTATAAAAAATTATTTCTGTCGTTTTCTAACTCCGACAATAATTTCGTTGTAGGGTCCACCAATGATTGTGTCATCGTACGAATATTCCCTGATAAAACGAATATTTCCCGATCAAACGAATATTTTATGACAACTTGCTTACTTTACAAAATTTATAAATATTACCCACAACTATAACATTATATCAAATCCACGCCTTATTATTCAAAAATAATATTTAGAGAAAATTTAATCTTTATTCATAAAAGTTGGGGCCTTACATCGTTGATTTGAAATATTTATTGAATGGTGTTACGGGGATAAAATATTGATGATGAACTTTTAAATCATAAAAGATAGTAGATATCATACTCTACTTGACTCTTCTAATAGATTGTTGTTTCCACTGCAGTTGTGATCTAAAACTTGTCGTCTATTGTATTCTATCAAAAAATTTCCTGTTGAGTATTAAGGATAATTTGTTCTACATTATTTTAATCATAATATTCTTTACTGGGCTAGTTGAGCTCACCCTTTTCTTTTTGGTTCCATTGTTCTTTTTAGGAGGCGAGAATATAGCTATGACTAGTCGGGAAGTGAAGTAATGATTCAAGATGGTTATTATAGCAGTCCTCACTATTTTATAAAATAGGTAACAATAATTATAATGAGGGCTTTATTTGAGTTTGAATATTATCTACGAGACAATATTTGTATTAAAACTCATAGCGTATGTGTTGTCGTATTTTGCACGATAATTGTATTAATGAAGTTTGTATTTAGTTTCTGTACCATGTATTTGGCGACTCAGAATGAATTGTGTGGACCTATTTTCGGGGCGTCATAATATATATATATATATATATATATATATATATATATTAAATAAGGGTAATAATCCGTAACATGTATTTGCTATGAATCTTTATACTATTGAAAACAAGAAAGAATTAACGGTCAGAATTAGAAGCTGAAAATCGATGTAGCTACGAATAGTAGCGGACAGTAAAAAAACACTTAGCGTTAACAAGTTGAGAACTAGGGTTTATAAACTAAGGGTTAAGATTTATTAATTAGGGTTGAGAGTTTATTAAAGCGGACAAAGTACAAGTTCCGGATACATAATTATAAACCCTAAATCTTGATTAATAAACGCTAAACTTTGATTTATAAACCCTAACCTCTTGTTAGTACACCTTAAACATTTATTGTTATAGTAAAACTAATTCTAATAAGCGTCTAATACTATTAGTAGCGAACGCTAAGTATTTTTTTTACCGTCCGCTACTAATAATAATGAACGTCAATTTTCAGTTTCTAATCCTAGTCGTTTTTTCTTATTTTCAATTGTACAAATAGTGTATACCCTATAAATATCCATAGCAAATACATGTTATAAATTATTTCTTTTTAAAAAAATTATTAACAGACCTTAGTATGCGTTTAAAAAAAATATAGTGAAGGTAGTATTTTTCATTTTATATAAAATTACTAGTTGTGTCCCGTATTTCCGGTATTATATGGATGGTGAGATTTATCCTAAATTTTAGACGACCCAGATAATTTATTAGGATGAACGAAAAAATTAAAATCAATTATATTTTGTTAAATAAATAACTTCTACTGCATATATATACTTTGACCATTTTGACTCAAGTGAGCGCACCGTAGCAAAACAACTTGGGATAACTCGCAAGTTGGTACTTGCAATTTGCAACGTGATAACAGCTTGATTAACTTCAGAAAACCCGTCTATTTGTAATGCTTTTTATTTATTAATTTTATTTCTTTTACTGAGTTTTAAAATTTATAGGAAAAAACAATAGATAAAAATTTTAAGTTTTAATTCCTTTGTTATTGAGTTTGGTGAATGGAAATTCAAAGAAATGAACAGGAAATTTGATCATTTTTTTGTCAAACTTTTACGTCAAAAAATAGACGAATTTGGACGAAAATCTAAATAACATGAGATTGTCTTTTATAATCCCTACTATACCCTCTAAATTATAAACATAATAAAATTAATATAAGAACAATTTAGTAATTTAAATATGAAATTTAAGTTTTTTTTCTTTTTTTTATAAACTCAATAACAATATGAAAGAAAATATACATATTTTTTATTCTTTTCTTTTTTTATTATAAATTAAGTTTTCGTTTTTTTTTAGATTTCTAAACTCGAAAATGAAACGAAAGGAAAGCAAGTTTACTTTTTCATTATAAATGGGAATAATTTATTGGTCTCGTACTTACTAAAATAACTTTTGAAAAGAAACTTGCTATTTTTTTTATGAGTAATTAGTAAAATTATTTTTTCAATAATTTAGAAAAGGAAAAATAAACTATCTATATTTCTATTATTTGTCCAAGGAATATTATATTGAAACTTTAGTTAATTTTTCAAAATATAGGCACTCCTTATACATATTTCGAGGGAATTATGAGTGGTTAATCCTTAAAGATGAGTGAGAAGTTACTGGGAGGGTATTCTGTATAAGATTAAAAGAATGTGGTACCTTTTCCAAAAATAATTAGGTACAGAATACCAAATCTTTTGTAAAGATGAGCTTAATGTTGTAGGAGCATTATTTTAAGGAATTGTTATTTTATTAGCAATATTGTTAGTCCACTATTCTCAGATAAATAGTATTTCATATTATTTAATTATTATTGATTTTTAAAATTAATTTAAAATATTTTAAATTTAAAATTGATATAATTTTTTTAATTCAAATCAATGCAAATTAGGAATATTATAATCTATATAAAATATATAATTTATTGTAAATTTTATTGTTTCATAAATTTTAATTAATTATCTTAATTTTAAGTTTAAAATTTCTCAAATTAATTTTAAAAATTCAATAATAATCAAATAATTTGAAATAAAAAGAATATTATAGTACTTAATTAGTTTTAAAGTCTTATACTCATGTAAGATAGAATTACCTATAATTAAAGAAATACTCATCTGTAAAAATAACCTTTCTGTTATGTTATTTGTTTTTTTCTGTGTAGGTTAATATATGCAAGGTGGAAATAAATCTAATTGAATGATATATGTTTGGAAAATGACAATCGTAAAGTCAAAGATCATTAAAGTGACAAGACTTTATATGTGTGGTAAAGAGTTCATTTAAAATGCTTTCTTTTCTTATATATAGTACTTTGTTCACATGCATTTCTTGCTCTTTTATTTTTTTATTTTTATTTTGGTACGGAAACTATTGATTGGAAAATAACATCTTTATTTATATATATATATATATATATATATATATATAATATATATCTCTTAAATCATATATATTTATTAAAATTACGTCGTTTTAATAATTTTTTTTTTAAAATAAATTAATATTAAAAAAGAGTGGTCTAACTTACTTTCCTTTTATTTATAAAAATGTCACTCGCGGCCCCACTTGATTTTAAAAGAATCATCAAAACGATATATTTTTAATAAATATATGCTATTTAAGAGAGGTATGTTATTTAAGATATATGCTTTAAATTCGTTTTGTATATATATATATATATATATATATATATATATATATATATATATATATGTGTGTGTGTGTGTGTGTGTGTGTGTGTGTGTGTGTGTTTTTCCAAAATATGTACCACAACCCATCATGAATCGTCAAATACACGGTACATAATTTAATTACAAATTTTTTATATACAACTATTAACTGTTGTGTAAAGTACGGCAAAACATAAGTTGTGAGTTTTAATACAAATATTGTCTCGTAGACAATATCCAAACTCAAATAAAATCTTCATTAATTATTATCACACTATTTTATAGAGTAGTGAGGACTACTATAGTAACCATCTTGGATCATCACTCTAATCCCTAAGTAGTCCTAGCTATATTCTCATTTTCTGAAGAGGACAATGAAATAAAAGAGTGAGCTCAACTAGCCCAGTAAATAATATTATGACTAAGATAATGTAGAATAAATTTTTCTTAGTTCTCAACAGGGAAAAATCTGATAGAATATAATAGACAACAAGTTTTAGATAAACAACTGCAGCGAAAATAGCAATCCATTAGAAGAGTCAAGTAGAGCATGATGTCTACTATCTTTTATGATTTAAAAGTTTATCATCAATATTTTATCCATGTAATACCAATCAAAAATTATTTCCAATCAATGAATTATATATGCGTTACGGGCCAAAGATAATCATTTGTATCACCAGTAGTCATGATCATGTCAAACACCTGTCCATCTATACATTATGGGCCAAAGAGGACTTTCAACACAAACCTATATCTGTAACATTAAAGGTCATGATTGTGATGCCCCCAAAATATGTATACATCACCCATCTTGAGTTGCCAAATACATGGTACAAAATTCAAATACAACTTAATTATCTGACGATTCGTGTAAAAAATACGATAAAACATAATCTAAGAGTTTTAATAAGAATATTGTTATCTGAATAATATCCACACAAATGGAGTCCTCATTACAATTATTGTCACACTATTTAACGAATAGTGAGGACTACTAATGCTATCATCTGGGCCGTCACTCCGCTTCTCGATTAGTCCCATTTACGTTCTCATTTCACGAAGAGAATAGTGAAAGAAAGGGTGAGCTCAACTAGCCCGAAGAAATATTATGACTAAGATAATGCGAATAAATTATCATTAGTCTTCAACAATGTTAAACGATAAAATACAATATAGACATCAAGTTTAATCATAATGAATAAGCAAACCATTAGAAGAGTCAGTAGAGCATGATATCTACTATCTTCTATGATTTAAAATATTTTCATCAATTTTATCATTTGAGACTTAGCTTAATAAATAAACCACATCATTGAATCATCCACGCACTTGGGCCAAGGATATTCATTAAATCATCAATAGTCGTGACTATACTGAATAATCCCGATCATAATCATACCAAAACTATCCATCAATGCACTACAGAATAATTTGAGGACTTTTACCACATCATTTATAACATTACAAAAAATACTTATACCGAATGATCTCTCAGTGTATAATCATACCAAGTCCATCTATGCACGTAAACCAAAGATGACTTTCATCACAATATAAGCATGAGGATGATGAAAATGACATAATAATCCAATAAAACAAGTTCAAGAATAAATTTTAAAGATTTATAAGTTAATTTATCTTGAAATCAATAATGTCTAAATTGTCAACATGATACTGCTTTGTAGAGTAAAATTCAAGAATGCTTAAAAGAATATTTCCATGAAAAGATACTGGATGAAGCGCAAATATCCAGGATATTTCACTAATTTCATGGAGTATAGAAGCCAAAACTTTAACCAATTGAGTATAATAGAATTTATGAAACTGCAAATGGATTTTCGCCCGCCATGCGATAATCCACGTAGACAGATCATTTTCATAATTTAGTAAGGAATGAATACTGAAAGGATCATTCACCATGCGTGTGGTAATCCACATGAGCAGGTTATTCCAATAGAATAATAAAGAATGTAATAATGAAGGATTCACCATACATGCGATAGACCGCATGCATGACGAGTTACTCCCAATGAATAATAAAAAAGGAACCGAACCGGTCATATAAACCGCACAAACAGGATATTCCAACGAATAATAAAGAATGGAACCGGTCATGCGTAAACCTTGCATCTGAGGATATTCAACGAGAATAATAAAGAATGGAACTAGGTCATGTGTAAACCGCATAGACATGATATTTTAACAGAATAATAAAGAATGGAACCAGGTCATGCGTAAACCGCACAGACAGGATATTCCAACATAATAATAAAGAATAGAATAAAAATAGAATTCACCAGGCATGCGATGAGGCCGAAGCATGACGTTTATTCTAACGAATAAAAAAATGTAATAACAACAGAAATTCACGAGTATGCGATATTGATATGAGCGGAGTTATTCAACGTAATAATAAAGAATGGAATAACGAAGAATTTTACCATGTATGCGGTACTTATAGGCGAGTTATTCAACATAATAATAAAGAATGGAATAACAACCCTTACGAGTATTGAAAGAAAATAACTCTCTTCATGAATACGAGAAAATAATACCCCTTACCTTAGAAGAAACTGGATATTAGAATAATGAGGTAGCAGACTTCTCTTCTTCTTTCTCTCTATAATTTCACTCTATAATAATTGCTCTAAAGCTTTAGTGAATTGGTGAGAAATGAAAGAAGAATGAGCTGCTATTTATAGGAAAATATAGTTTTGATAATTGCACATTTTGGGGCTCGAAATATTATAGTATAATACCTTCAACTTTTCTTTAATTTTTAATTTAGTCCTGTAAGTATTATCAAACTTGCATCACCTCCCCTAATAGTAAATAATGTGAATCAATAGTTCAATCATGTGAATCAATAGTTATAATCATGTGAAAATACGAATTATAGTATAGTACCTCTATCTATACCTCCATTTTTAACTTAGTCATGCAAGTATTATCAATCTTGCACCAACTCCCCTAATAGTAAAGGAATGTGAATCAATAGTACACACATGTGAACAAATAGTTATAATCATGTGAATTAATAGCAATTAATTACTCATTTATCCGGTTAATTGTCCGATTGGTCAATATAACTTTCAGACATCAATTAATATCGAAATAAATATCGATTTTAACTAACACTAATAATTCCAACACAATGGAACTATCAATTTCATCTTTAATCAACACGAATTTATTCATCATTAATATTATAACTCACAATATTTAACAACCAGTTCGTTCCCAGGAAAGAGGGGGCTTTCCAATAAGGATTTCTCCCTATTAGCGCGCAATTAGGTGATCAAACCTCTCCTTGAGAGAACTTCTAGACATTGTAAATATTGCAATTTAATAATATGAATAACTTTATCGTCTCAATTATTGATTTAATAATATATAAAATATTATGCAGATGATACTGTGACAATAATCGAATCAATAAGATGAGAGATATGATGTAACAATTCTTGTAGCAATAATTGAGTATAATCGAGTGACTTCTCACGTAAGCATCAATAATCAATACTGGTGTTTCTTATGCAACCACAGCGTATCTTGCACTTTTACTCTACGGGTAGTTTAACGGTTTTAACGGTAACACTATCGCCGTTATTTTTATAAAAAGACAATTCTGTCATTTTCTTACTACGACAATACTTCCGTTGTGGGGTCCATAAATGATTGTGCTGTCGTATGAATATTCCCTGTTAAAACGAATATTCTTCGACCAATCGAATATTATATAACCACTTGCTTACTTTAAAAAATTTATAAATATTACCCACAACTATAACATTATATCAAATCTACACCATAATATTCAAAAATATATTTCGAGGAAAATTAATCTTTATTTATAAAAGTTGGGGTCTTACAATGATTATACCAATACACAATTCCTGATCAAAATTGTAAGACCCCAACTTTTATGAATAAAGATAAATTTTTTTTTCAAAATATATTTTGAATATTATGAATGATTGATATAATGTTATAGTTAATGGTAATATTTATAAATTTTGCAAAAGTAAGCAAGTTGTTATAAAATATTCGATTGGTCGGAAATATTCGCTTTAACAGAGAATATTCATACTGACGATTTAATATAGTGGACTCCTGATAAAATTATTATTTGAGTTAGAAAATGACAGATATAAATTTTATAAAATTAACGACAAAGATTTTATCGTTAACTGTTGAAATATCCGATGATAAATGTACAGTAATACGCGTGGTTGCATAGTAGCACACGGTATTGATTATTGCTACAGTAATTGCTGCATAGTATATCACGTTATTGATTCAATTATTGTCATAATATTTTATATTATTAAATCAATAATTGAGACAACAAAGTTATTCATATTATTATTTACATTATTGACGATGTCTAAAAAGTTTTATCGAAGAAAGGGGTTTGGTCACCTAATTGCGCGCCAATAGGGAGAAATCCTTATCGAAAACTCCCTCTTTACTAGGAATGATTTGGTTGTTAATATCGTAAGTTATAATATTAATGATAAATGTTATTAAAAATGTGTTTTGTGAAGCCACACAAATTGAGATAAATAGATAGAATTTTTATGAAGTATTTGTTATAAGTTTGGCGTATTATTTGGACCCCCACTTACCCATTTTTCAAAATCATCAGAAGAAAGTTATCTCAGTTTTGTTTATATATATATATATATATATTATAATTTTTTTATATAAAATAGAATATATTTTATTTTATTTGCATAGTGTTGCATAGTACTGCATAGTATGTGCATAGTGATGTATAGTGCAGCATAGTAAAATAAATTTTTTTTAAAAGTTTTCGCCGGTTGAGCGCCCGTGATTCCGACACTGTTTACCCGTGATTTTTATTTTTAAATAGTATCCTTCCATTCTTCTATAAATAGGATGCTTAGTTTAGAATTAAAAATCACACCAGAATAAGAGAATTCTTCTTCTATAATATTGAGCGTATTTCTTTAGAGTTTAAGGAAGTTTTGAGTGTAGAAAACTGTGCAAGTTTTCTTCAAAATATCCCCGCTCTACCAGTCAGAAGTACTCTCTTTTTAAGGTAAGGGATATTATTTTTGTTCAATATTCATATGAAATAATATTTTCTTTCATACTCTGTAGTATGTAAGTAATATTATTTCATTTCAGATTCTGAATTCTACACTCATTTTGTTAAAGTATTGCTTCTATATTTCTTGAAATTAATAGAATATCCTTGAAATTTGCGCTTCATCGAGTATCTTTTTACGGGAATATTTTTCTGGATATTCTTGTTAAATTTTAATCTTTTCATGCCAGAGTACTATTCACGAGGTACTGGTCACTCGGGGTACTATTCATGATAAAAATTGATTTTTTTTCGGTCCAAATCATTTTTGATACAATATTATTCTTGAATTTTACTCCACAAAGCAGTATCATGTTGACAATTTGGACAATTATTGAATTCTGGATAAATTAAATTATAAATTTTAAAATTTATCATTACTCTCATTTAATTGAATTCTTATATTATTTTCATCATCCTCATGCTTATATTGTGATACAAGTCATCTTTGGCCCATAGTGCATAGATGGACTGTTGATTAGTATGATTATGACCAAAGATTATTCGGTATAATCATGACCTGTAATGTTACAAATGATGTGGTAAAATTCATCATTGACCCGTAGTGCATTGATGGACAGTTGTTGGCATGATCATTATCATTGGTGATAACACGAAAATACTTGGCCCGTAGTGCATGGATAATTCGTGGATGTGATACTAATGAATATCCTTGGCCGTAGTGCATGGATAATTCAGTGTTGTGGATTATTTATGAAGTTGAGCCTCATCGATAAAATTATTGATAAATTTTTTAAATCATAGAAGATAGTAGATATCATGCTCTACTTGACTCTTCTAATAGATTACTTGTTCCGCTACAGTTAAACTTGTTGTTTATTGTATTTTATCAGTTTAACACTGTTAAAGGCTAACGATAATTTATTCTGCATTATCTTAGTCATAATATTTCTTACTGGGCTAGTTGAGTTCACCCTTTTGCTTCCATTGTTCTCTTCAGAAAATGAGAACGTAGCCAGGACTAGTCGGGGAATAGAGTGACGGTCCGAGATGGTGGCTGTAGTAGTCCTCACTATTTTATAAAATAGTGTGATAATAATTATAATGAGGACTCCATTTGAGTTTGAATATTGTCTAGAAGACAATATTTGTGTTAAAACTCTCAGCTCCTGTTGTATAATTAAGTTTGTATTTGTATTCTGTACTAAGTATTTGATGACTCAGAATGAGTTATGTATACCTATTTTGGGGGCGTCACAAATAATCATATCATTCAACAGTCCATCTTTGCACCACGAGCCAAAGATGACTTTCAGAACAATATAAGCATGAGGATGATGACAATGATATAAAGAATCAATCAAGTGAGATTGAGGATAACTATTAGAGATTTATAATTTAATTTATTCAGAGTTCAATAATGTCCAAATTATCAACATGATCACTAATTGTGGAGTGGAATTCAAAAATAATATTTAAAATTTAAATTTCAAAGATAATTTGGACAAAGAAAAGAAACTAAATTCTGTCGTGAATATTACTCCGGTATGAATAGTACCCGGAATGAATAGATTAAAATTTAATAAAAAGTTCATAACAATATTCCAGTAAAATGATATTAGATGAAGCGCAAACTATTAATGATATTCTACTAATTTCAGGAATTTTCACAATTTAATAATAAGGTTATTGAAACAAACAATAATTTTTTACCATAAATGGAGAAAAATATGAAAGAAAACGATATTACTTGACGGGTACAAAAGAAATGATACCCCATACGAGTATGAAAGAATATACGAAATTGTAAATTAATTTTCACCCGTCATGTAGTAATCCGCTTAGAAAGATCATTTCCAAAACTTAATAGAGAATGAATACAAAGGGTTATTCACCAGGTATGCGGTAATCCACGTAGACAGATTATACCCACAGATTAATAAAGAATGAATACGAAGAGTTATTCACCAGGCATGAGGTAATCTGCGTAGACAAGTTATTCTCATAGATTAATAAGGAATGAAATGACAACCCTTATGAGTATGAAGAAAATAACATTTTTTACCTTAATAAAAGACTAGATACTGCACTACTGTAGTAGCAGAACTTTGTGTTGGTGGTGTGTGCTTACTTCTCGAATACTCTTCTTCTCTCTCTTATTCTCTCGCTATAGTTTCTCTCTCTCTCTATAACTTTAGTGAATTGGTGAGAATGAAGGAATAAATGAGTTTCTATTTATAGAAGAATTCTAGCTTGACCCTTGCAATGTGAAGAGGCAAGTGGTTTGACGCCTGTAATGTGAAAAGGCAAGTGGTTTAACGCCTGTAATGTGAAAAGATAAGTGGTTTGACGTCTGATAAATGCAAGTACTATCGGCGAAAGTGACTCTTAGATGATGACCTATGGGTCCCATAGAATAGACCAAGCTTATAACAAACGTCTCATGACAAACCCCTCTATGTATATCAAAAATTGAATAAATATTTATCATAGTTCACTTATCTTTAATCAACATAGTTTTAATCTTTTAACAATTATTCATCATTAATATTATAACTCATAATATTGACAACCAGATTGTTCCCAAGAAAGAGGGGGCTTTTCGATAAGGATTTTTTCTTATTGGTGCGTAATTAAATAACCTAACCCCTTTCCTCGACAGAACTTTCTAGACATTGTCAATAATGCAAATAATAATATGAATAACTATGTCATGTCAATTATTAATTTAATAATATAAAATATTGTGCAGATGATACTGTGACAATAATTGAAGCAGTAAGATGAGATACTGTGCAACAATTTCTGTGACAATTATTGAATAAAACTGAGTGACTTCTTACGTAAGTATCAATAGTCAAAGAGTCCTGTTTTTATATATATCCAAATAACACCAAAAATACTGAATTCTATAAAAAATTTAATTAAAATAAATATTATATATTTTTTGAGAATTATTAAAATAAAAATAAATCCATCGTTAAACCGGTCCTACTCCATCCCGGTTACCCTAGACTTTTTTAGGCTTATAATTCACATTACATTTGGCATTGAAGTTTGAGTTTAATAAAAAGTTGAATGGAAGACAAGGATAGGGAAATGATTTTTGCATTATAAAATTCTTTATTTGAGTTTTGTCTTTCTGTATAAGGGTGAAAAATTACATAAGTGCCCTTTTTAGTAAAAGGCTATTTTTTATTATTATTTTGATCTAAATGATAAACTCGTAGATCATATTTCATTTACTTAAACTACCATTTTTCTAATTAATGTATCATTGAAGGTGATTTTTATTGCATTTGTTATTTTATTAACAAGCTCTTAATTGTTAATTTAGATTAATTTCATATTTTAAATTTTATAATCAAATTCTTACTAAAAATATATTTTCAAGAGATTTCTTTTACTTCTATCTATCTATCTATCTAATAAATAAAAGACTTGCATATATGAGAGTTCATATTATGCTAAACTTTGATTTACTCGATAACATGAAGAAATGAGAATCAAAGATATTATTGACATTAGAAAATTTAAAATTAAACTAGTCTATTAAAATCAATAGAGTTTCTAATTTTCTATATAATTTTATACCTTTGAAAAAATAATATAAGCGCGTCAATGGAGAAATTCAGAGCGCAATTATCACTTAAATACACGTGCAAAGAAATCCTTAATTGAGAGGCTATGCCAACATCTATTTTGTAATCCTAAATTGAGAGTTTATATCAACATCCATATTTTCACATCTCCAAAAATAACATTAATTTGAGAAACAACGTCGTTTATATATATGGGATCGATCCATATCCAACGTTGTCAGGTTAAGGATATCTTTACAACACATCGTAACCCTCCATCCGAAGATCGAACGATTAATAGGGCCCCATCCATAGTTTAATTTTTAATATTCCGCAGTTTAATACTGCAGACGGGACAGATGACCAAAATATCCCTCTTTGTAAAAGTCTCTCGTCCGCAAAGTATTAAACTGCGGACGCTAGGTATGACCCAAATTCAAATATTCTTTAGTTTTCTCTGAATCACGATGAATCATATCACTATAATATGGACTGAATATTACTGTGTCATCTCCTTATACCATTGCCAAAACGGGAGTTTACATTTCAATTGTAAAAATGTAGGTAGAAATAAAATAATTCTGAAATGATAAATAATTATGTTTAATTATTCCATTGAACCATTTTTATTCTTGTTAAATATACGTATTTTATTCTCCATTCCATTCCCTTGTTAGGGTTAGTTTTGAAGTTATTTTTGCTAAAACTTTCTAATGAGATTTTGATAAAAGATTCACACATAGATGGTAAGGGCAGGGGACATTACTCATTAGATGCATGAAGCTTATAATTCATATTACATCTGGCATTAAAGTTTGAGTTTAATATAACGTTGAATGGAAGACAAGGATAGGGAAATGATTTTTGCATTATAAAATTCTTCATTTGAGTTTTGTCTTTCTGTTTAAGGGTGAAAAATTACATAAGTGCCCTTTTTAGTAAAAAACTGCTTTTTATTTTTTTTAATTATTATTTTGATCTAAATGATAAACTACGTAAATCATATTTCATTTACTTAACTATCATTTTTCCAATTAATGCATCGTTGAAGGTGATTTTCATTGCACTTGTTATTTTATTAACAAGCTCTCAATTGTTAATTTAGATTAATTTCATATTTTAAATTTTATAATCAAAGTCTTACTAAAAATATATTTTCTGCGAGATTTCTTTTACTTCCATTTATCTAATAAATAAAAGACTTGCATATATGAGAGTTCATATTATGCTAAAGTTTGATTTACTCGATAACATGAAGAAATGAGAATCAAGGATATTATTGACATTTGAAAATTTAAAATTAAACTAGTTTATTAAAATCAATTGAGATTCTAATTTTCTATATAATTGTATACCTTTGAAAAAATAATATATGCGCGTCAATGGAGAAATTCAGAGCGTAATTATCACTTAAATACACGTACAAAGAAATCCTTAATTGAGAGGCTATGCGAACATCTATTTTGTAATCATAAATGGAGAGTTTATATCAACATCCATATTTTCACATCTCCAAAAATAACATTAATTTGGGAAACAACGTCATTTATATATATGAGATCGATCCATATCCAATGTTGTCAATATAAGGATATGTAATATCTGAGAATTTTTTTTTATGTAATTTAAGAATTATTAATAACCGAATTTATATGAAACTTTTGGGTGATTTCATTTATTAGATGTATATGTGTTGTACATATGTGTGTTATTTCAAGATATGTGATGAGATGTATTTAAATGGTTGGTTTAGTTTTATTTAACTATTTAAATTGATTAAGTGGGGAATTATTCTATTTATTACGTGGGATGTTATTAAATCATGAAATTTGGAGTTCAGAGCGAATTTAGAGACGCGAATCACGTATTCGAGTCCGGAACGTCGAAATTAGTCAGGATAGACTGTAATCACGAAAAAGTGTCACAGTTGACTTTTTGGTCAAAGTCTAACAATTTCAAAGGTGAATTTGACTAAACGGATAGTCCCATGGCGTTCGAAACGTCGACTTTAGTAAGAATCGCTATAAGGTTATAGCGTTGCTCTCTGAAGGGGTAAAATGGTCAAAATAATGTATTAAACGATTAAATGGATTCTAGTATTATTTTAATAGAAAAATGCAGCAGCCGTGGGGCCCACGTGACAACCAAATTAGGACAAGGGAGGGAGCATTAGTATTATAAGGTAATGATGGGAGGAGGGAGTTACAACTCTTTACAATCCAAGACCCTCCTTTTCTCTAACCTCCACCCCATATTAAATTGAATTTATACAATATACTTATTACATATAATTATATTGGAGATGAAATGGATGAAAAAAAAATATATCAATTGATTATCATGTTCTACATATACTCTCTATCCAAGTTTTCTTCCTTTTTGTAAAAAAATCCTATCGTGAGTAAAGTTGAGAGTGAGAGAGGAAAGGGCTTGAGAGGGTGGCGAATTCTAGAGTTTTGGGGAGTCTAAACAGGCAAAGAAGAGGGATAATCAAATTAACACAAGGGAAATTCATCCAAAAAGGTAGGCCATGAAACTCTCTTTTTCATGTTCTTGAAGAAAAATAGTGAGAAAAAACATGTATAGCCACGGTAAATTGTTTATGTCGATTTCGTAAAGCTATGCTAAGTTGGTTTGTTGTAGCATGTTTATGGATGTTGGTAGAAGTGATCTGAATAGTAGGAGTCAAGCCCATGCATGCTAGAATCAAAATCACAAAATTTTTCAAAATTGATTGAATGTGAAATCTGTGATTTTTGGGTTTTTTGAACCCTCGGAATCATGGTTTATATGACTTGATTAGCGTATGTAATAATTTTATAAAATAGTATGTAGTATGAACTCTAATCTGGCCCAAATTTCGTTTGAATCGGAGTTATAATCATCAAGTTATGAAAATCGTAAGCAATCATGTTCATAATATAAATTGCAGAAAATCTGGAATTTTCAGATTTTTTCTAAGTATAAAACTAGTGCTGGCATGCTTTTCTATGCACTCGGTTTGTGGTCTTAGCATGCTATTTTTATGAATGTTATATTTTTGTAAAATACCTTGATGTATGAAGTTTATTGTGTTCAAGTATCATGGTCATATCATCTTTAGATTAGCGGGAATAAAATCGCAAAAGTGGCTGCAAGAAACGAAATTTTGACGTCTTTCTTGGAACTGTTTGGATCAGTCTGTTTTGGGGGCATTTTCGTCCACTTTGTTGTACTTTAAAAATTCTGGAAAAATTTGTAGTATTAATATAAGAAGATATGAAGATCCTGTAAAAATTTGGGAATTTTTGGCCATACGGTTTGAGAGTTATGGATTTTACGGCTAAGGGCACTTTTTGAAAAAACACCCGAATAACTCTTTGTGTATAAGTCCAAAAATTACGAAAGTTTTACTGGAAGTACATGTGTATAACAGTAGTTAACCCTGAAAATTTTAGAATTGTTGGAGCTAATCTCGATTTATGAAAAATCGGAGAATATTTGGCTATTATGGACTATTTAAAAATAGTAGATGAATTTTAAAAATTCCGGGAAAATTATATGTTCAATGTGGGACTATATTCTACAAAATTCCAGAAAAGAAATATTTTTGGGACTTATTTGGTATTTTTTATATTAATGATGCTATACGGATAAATGAATTTAATTGTATATGTGATGTCATAATTATGGAAAATGAGATTTTCCGACTTGAGACCCTTAAGCATAATTTATGCAGCTTTTTGGTAGAGTTTTGGTCCGAAAAATGTCACAAATTTATGTTTCATAGTTTCTTTTATTTAACCATGTGGCCTATTCATAGCAACGTGTTAGGTAATTGAATTGTATTTGAATACGTGTGAGTTTAATCTTTTATTAAAATAAAAGGAATCATTACACCTCAAAATGGTATTCGGAACCAAATTACTTAACGTGACACATGTGAATAGGTTACGTGAAGGATAGTAGATAGCATAATTGTAGAAGGCGTAAAAGCAAGTTTCTTACCTATTTTTTCAAGATGAATTTATTCAACTCTTATTCGATTGATTGCGGCGAGGGTAAGTTTGGGCTTGTGATTAATTAATCATTCGTGCAAGCTCCTTTATTATAAAGTTCTATAACTTCAATTGTGATGCGAAATGTTATTGATGATTATTCGGTTCCTATTACAGAATCGCTATACTTTAAAGTTCAGATACCCTTAATGAGCTATATTCAAGCATGCTTTCTAGCTTTCGTTTAATAGATGTTATTGATGCAAAAATAGTATATTGTTTGAACAATTCAAATCCTTTGAAGCTATTGAATATTTTCCAATCCAAATTGCTTTGGTGAGGTCCCGCATGAATACTAAGATGAACAACCTGGATAACGGGTAACTGATGTCGGGCATATAGTCCCATTTACGCTTATGCGTTTAAACTTTATACTTGTGCACAATGTAGGGTACGATAAATGATCACTGGAGTACTTGCGAGACCGCTTACAATCTATTTAATCGTTAAACCGTCGATGGTTTTTGATGAAACAAAGTAATGTTCGTGGTATCTAACACCCCTTAGTATCTTTATTGAGAATTTCGAACTCTCTTATCTTGATATTCCAGTTTATCTCTTGATATTTATTTCAACTGTTGAGAAATATTCATACTAATGCTTTTACTTGATGTATGTTCTCAAACTACTTTATATACTTCTTTGGGCAATTTGTGCTCATTCTTGCTTAAACCTTTCGATTAAAATTATAATGTATTTGAGGGCTCGCAAGGACAAAGGAAAGTCTAAGATGAAATGATGAGAGTTATTTATGTAATAATTATATTTCCGCATATGATGTGATGTAGCGATAAACGCTAAGTTTAAGTTTTAGTTTATTAAAGGTTGTAAAGACTTGAGACTTTATTTTGAATAAGTATGTAATAGTTAATATTATTATTATTAGAGTTACTTAGATAGATGATGATGTATGTTGTATCGTGAGCACCATGTCCTGTAATCGATGTTACACGGATTTGGGGACGTCACAGGATATCTTTACAACACATCATAACCTTCCATCCGAATATCGAACGGTTAATAGGGCCCCCATCCGCAGTCTAGTTTTCTTTATTCCACAGCTTAATACCGAGGATGAGACAAATAACGAAAATACTCCTTTTTATACAAGTCTCTAGTCTGCAGTATTAAACTGCGGACACTATATATGACCCAAATTCAAATATTCTTTAGTTTTTTCCAAATCACGATGGATCCTATCACTATAATATGGACTGAATACTACTGTGTCATCTGCTTATACCATTGCCAAAAGGGGAGTATTTGATGGATCCTATTGTTAATATGAAATTTCTATTAGGAGATATTCAGTCAATGCCCCAGGTCATGTCTTTGCAAAGGGTCATCCTTCGTTGAACTTGAGAATTGGAGCTTTTACTTTATGCACAGTACCAGTTTATATGCAATGGCCAATTCATAAAATGAAGAGTTTGTCGCGGCCTCATGTGTTTGAAGAGAGCCCTAGAGCTATTGGGTTATTAGGCAATAAAATTGGAGCAAAGTTGTTTGTTTCATACTTGGATGTCGGAGTGTCCAATATTCATGAATATATAAGGGAACTTTTTGTTGGATATTTTCATTATCTAAAAGTATATTATAAATATATTGTAAGACCCCAAATTTCATAAATAAAGATTAATTTTTCTCGAAATATATTTTTGAATATTATGGTGTGGATTTGATATAATGTTATAGTTGTGGGTAATATTTATAAATTTTGCAAAGTATGCAAGTTGTTATAAAATATTTGATTAGTCGGGGAATATTTGTTTTAACAGAAATATTCGTACGAAGGCACAATTATTGGTGGACCCTACAACGGAATTATTGTCGGAGTTAAAAATGATAGAAATATCTTTTTATAAAAATAACGGCGAAAGTTTTATAGATTAATCGTCAATTACCTGTTATGAAAAATACGATGTCGTGTGGTTTGCATAGTAGCACACGATATTGATTATTGGTGCTTACGTGAGAAGTCACTCAGTTATACTCAATTATTGCTACAGTAATTGCAGCATAGTATCTCACGTTATTTGATTAAATAATTGTTATAATATTTTATATTATTAAATCAATAATTGAGATGACAAGTTATTCATATTATTATTTGCATAATTAACAATGTCTAAAAATTTATGTCAAGGACAGGGGTTTGGTCACCTAATTACGCGCCAATAGGGAGAAATCCTTATCCGAAAGCCCCATCTTTCCTGGGAACGATCTGGTTGTTAATATTGCAGGTTATAATAATGATGAATAAATGTTATTAAAAATATCGATGGAATTTTTATGAAGTATTTGTTGTAAATTTTGCTTATTATTTGGACCCCCCATTTACCCATTTTCAAAATAATCGGTAGAAAATTATATATATGGGAAGAAAATGAAATGTGTGGGAGAGGAGTTTGCACAGTGGGAAGGAGTATAAAAGTTTATTATATATATATATATATATATATTATAATAAGTTTTGTTTTTTATGAAAAATAGAATATATTATATTTTATTATGCATAGTATTTGCATAGTGTCTGCATAGTGTTTGCATAGTAAATCATATGAATTTAGTTTTTTTGCCCGTGAAATTCGTCCGAATTCTCTGTGCAGTCTGTGAATAAAATTTCTAAATTGTATCATTCCATTCTCCTATAAATAGGATGCTTAGTTTAGAATTGAAAATCACACCAGAGTCAGAGAATTCTTCTTTTATAATTTTGAGCGTATTTCTTTCGAGTTTTAGGAAGCTTTGAGTGTAGAAAATAGTTCAAGTTTTTTTCAAGAATATCCCCGTTCTACTAGACAGAAGTACTCTCTTTTTAAGGTAAGTGATATTTTTTTAATATTCGTATGAAATAATATTTTCTTCCATACTCTGTAGTATGTAAGTAATATTATTTCGTTTCAGATTCAAAATTTTATACTCATTTTGTTAAGTTTTGGCTTCTATACTCCATAAAATTAGTAGAATATCCTTGATATTGCGCTTCATCCAGTATCTTTTCATGAAAATATTATTTTGAGCATGCTTGATATGTTTTAACCATTTTATGTTGGAGTACTATTCATGGGGATACTATTCATGAAGTACTATTCACTCGAGTACTATTCACCCGGGGTATTATTCATGACAAAAATTAATTTCTTTTCGGTCCAAATCATTTTTGATAAAATATTATTCTTGAATTTTACTCCACAAAGCAGTATTATGTTGACAATTTGGACAGTATTGAATTCTGGATAAATTAAATTATAAATCTTTAAAAAGTTATTCTTTGCTTTTTTTTTAATTGAATTCTTATATCATTATCATCATCCTTATGTTTATGATGTGATAAAAGTCATCTTTGGCCTGTAGTGCATAGATGGACTATTGATTGTATGATTATGACCAGGGATTATTCGATATAATCATGATCGTAATATTATAAATGATGTGGTAAAAGTTTTCATTGGCCTGTAGTGCGTTGATGGATTGTTGTTGTCATGATCATAACCATTGATGATTAAACGAATATATTTGGCCCGTAGTGCATGGATAATTCGTGGACGTGATACTAATAAAAATCCTTGACCCATAGTGCAGGGATGATTTGATGATGTAGTTTATTTATTAAGCTGAGTCTCAACGATAAAATTGATAATAAAATTTTTAAATCATAGAAGATAGTATATATTATGCTCTAATTGACTCTTCTAATGGATTGTTTGTTCCGCTGCTGTTAAAGTTGATGTTTATTGTATTTTATCAGTTTAATACTGTTGAAGGCTATCGATAATTTATTATGCATTATTTTAGTCATAATATTTCTTACTGCGCTAGTTGAACTCATGCTTTTGCTTTCATTGTTCTCTTCAGAAAATGAGAACATAGCCGGGACTAGTCGGGGAACGGAGTGATGGTATGAGATGGTGCATTAGTAGTCATCACTATTTTGTGAAATAGTGTGATAATAATTATAATGATATTGAATTTGAGTTTGGATATTGTCTAGAAGGCAATATTCGTGTTGAAACTCCCAGCTTATGTTTTATCGTATTTTACACGACATTTGTATAATTAAGTTGTATTTGAATTATGTACCATGTATTTGGCGACTCAGAATGAGTGATGTATACCTATTTTGGGGGCGTCACATATATTATATGTTATCTATGTAACCAACAATTAATAGTTGGGTCAGTTGGATAAGGGAGATGTGTTGATATTAATGACTTAGGTTCAAGTCATGGCAACAACATTCTTATATATATATATATAATAATAATAATAATAATAAAATTATAAAATGCCAAAGATAATATTTCCAACGTAAACCAACGGTAATATTCCAACGGTATTTCCACCGTAAACCAACCGTAAACCAATGGTAATAATTGGAATTGGGTTGGAATTGGGATACGTTCAAAAAATACAGAATTGGGATACGACCATTAGAATTGGGATACAATTGGGATACGGGCAACCTATAAATAGGTTACAAATCCTCCTAAATTAACAACTGAAAATTATTCAATCCTTTTCAAGTACTTAAGAAAATTATTATTCTATATATTTTTCTTGTTATAATTTTCTTACAATTGGGATACGGGCAACCTATAAATAGGTTAATTAACAACTGAAAATTATTCAATCCTTTTTAAGTACTTAAGAAAATTATTATTCTATATATTTTTCTTGTTATAATTTTCTTCTTTCATTTATAGTTTAGCACTAGATTTGTTCCTACACAACAAATTCTAGTACAGAATAAAATTTGGGCCTGTCTTATCTTGGGAAACTAATTCGTAGTAACCTTGTGTATCAAAAGTAAGGGCGAATATAGTCTTAAGGAAAGAGTGGTCTGTTAGAGTTTGTGCCCTAGAGGCCAATTATTTGATATAATTGCTTAACATTTTGATATTATATTTGATTGAATAAATAAATAATTTTATTATGGTTTTATTTATTGTGTTATATAAATGTTAACATAATAAAATTCCTTAGAATAAGTGATAAAAATTTTATAGTTTCAAGTATGTTACTTGAACATGAGATTATATAATTACAATTAGTATCATTGCTCTTAAATGTCCCTAGTTGTGAGACCCCAAATTTTATGAATAAAGATATAAATTTCTCGAAATATTTTTTTGAATATTATGGTGTGGATTTGATATAATGTTATAGTTATGGGTAATATTTATAAATTTTACAAAGTAAGCAAGTTGTTATAAAATATTCGTTTGGTCGGGGAATATTCTTTTTGTCGGGGAATATCTGTACAACGGCACAATTATTGGTGGACCCCACAACAGAAGTATTGTCGTAGTAAGAAAACGACATAATTATCTTTTTATAAAAATAATGGCGAAAGTGTTACCAATAAAAACCTGTTGAAATACTTCTTGTAGTAAAGAAATACAAGAATGTCGTGTGGGTTGAATAGTAGCACACAGTATTGATTATTGATGCTTACGTAAGAAGTCACTCAGTTATACTCAATTATTGCTACTGTAATTTATGCATCATATCTCTCATATTATTAATTCAATTATTATCATAATATCATCTGTATAATATGTTATATTATTAAATCAATAATTGAGACGACAAAGTTATTCATATTATTAAATTGCAATATTTACAATGTCTAGAAGTTCTGTCAAGGAGAGGTTTTGTGACGCCCCCAAAATAGGTCCATTCCATCCAACCCATTCTGAGTCGCCAAATACATGGTACAGAAATAACTACAACTTTATTAATACATTTGTCGTGTAAAATACGACAACATATATACTGTGAGTTTAAATATAATTATTGTCTTCTAGACAATATCCACACGCAAATAAATCCCCATCACAATTATTGATACATTGTTTTATAAAAATGGTGAGAACTACTAAACAATTCTCTCTAAACCTTCATTCCATACCCGACTAACTAGTACTTCGCTACATTCTCGCCTCCCGAGAAGAAAAAATGGAACAAAAAGGAAAAGGGTGAGCTCAACTAGCCCAAGAAAAGAATATTATGACTAAGATAATATACAACAAATTATCGTTAGTCTT
The DNA here is from genome assembly GCA_020205615.1 of Panax quinquefolius. Lineage (NCBI taxonomy): Eukaryota > Viridiplantae > Streptophyta > Magnoliopsida > Apiales > Araliaceae > Panax > Panax quinquefolius. The sequence continues at coordinate 85,838,106 of CM035168.1, forward strand.
CAACAGGAAAAATCTAATAGAATACAATAGACAACCAGGTTTTAAATCAATCTTCATAGTTGAAATAATAATTCATTAGAAGAGTTAAGTAGAGAATGCAAACTACTATCTTCTATATATGAATTTAAAAGGTCTTCGTCGATATTTTATCCTCAGTAACATCAATCAATATATATCTCGGAATCAAATATTCATCTTTGCACTCTGAGCCAAAGATATTCATCATTAGTCATGTTCATCTAAACACTGCTCATCTTTTCACTACGGGCCAAAGATATTAATCGATTAATCATGTTCATCTCAACACTGCTCATCTTCGTGCACTACGGGCCAAAGATATTCATCAAGAAATCATTCATCTTTGCACTACGTGCCAAAAATATTCAAAGAATATCATCATTTAGGACCGAGGATGATGAAAAATATTTTAAAGGAAACGAATCCAAAGGAAACAAAAGAACAAATATTAAGGATTCAGTATTTTAAACAATCCAAGTTCAAAATACTTCATAAGTAATCGAGTGGAGTAAAATTCAAGAATGATCAAAACATGGATACAATCAAAGCTAGTATCCGAATAGATATTTTGACAAAAAAGAAGAAATTTCATTTTTCTATGAATAGTGCCATATACTTGAATAGTCTGATATCGTGAATAGTAACTCAAACACCAAAAGATAGAAATTTCCCAAAAACATCATCACGCTTAACCGTGAATAGTACTCGTGAATAGTAACTCGTGAATAGTAACTCATGAATAGTAACTTATGAATAGTAACCCCGACATGAAAAAGATCTAAATTAGATAAAAATTTCCAACCAATATTTCGACATAATGATATTGAAGAAATAATATCATTTTCGAATAAAATAACATCCCTTACCTCGAAAGACAAGATTTCTAGTTGAAACAATCGTATATAAAGCTATGACTTGAACTTGCACCGATATAGCAATACTCAAAGTATACTCAAAATACTCACAAGAATATGCTCGATAATATATAGAGAGAAAACTTCAGTTTCTGGTGTGATTTTCAATTCTAACCTAAGCACCCTATTTATAGAAAAATGCTTAAAACACCAAAGTAGAAAATTTAATATAATAATAATATATATATTAATTTGTCTACGCCCACTTAGAGTCATCTAAATTCAGCAACTTAGCATGTGTTAAAGATGCCCGCCAAACACAAAAAATATTTTTCTAATTTAAAATAATTTAAACTTCCAAAAATCAATTATTTCGGAGCTTCGGAACTTCAATAATTCATAATAAATAGCCCTTTTATCAGAAAATTCAAATCTCGTGACTTTTTATACTAAATTCAATTCTCTACAACTTTGCAGAAGAAAGTTTTTCCAAATTCCAATCAAAAATTGACCGAAATCCATAAACGGGTGATTTTACAGTCTATAATCAAATTTCGGTCAATAATTGTGTCCACCAACACACAAAATATGTGTTAAACATTTAATACCACAAAAATACTCTTCCTCCTCATATACTCATATATCCCACATTCATTATAAAAATATCACCGTTAATATATTATTAAAATAATATATTTAAATGAATTATTTTATCAGAAAAAGATAAAATATTAATTTTCAACAATTGTCATTTTAAAAATTTTCTCCATCTATATCCACATAAAATCAATATTTTCTCATCATATAAATCAATAATTAATTATTCACAAATAATATTACAGAATCACAGTACTGGCAACCAGGCCGTTCCTAGGAAAGAGGGGGCTTTCCAATAAAGATTTCTCCTTACTGGCACGCAATTAGGTGACCAAACCTCTCCTTAGACAGAACTTTCTAGACATTGCCAATAATGTTTTCTAATAATATTATTCAGATAATATGAATTATTGCTTCGATAATGGAAAATACTGTGTAATGATAATTTATTGAAACAACAATAATATAAAATATCAATGCAAAGAATTATTGAATCAATAAAATAAAATACTTTAAGCGATAATTACGTAATGCTTATTGAGTAGTGCCTTTTTACGTAAGAATCAATAATTGGTGCAATACCGCAATGCTATCGCTTCAACGACGCGACATTAGTGTGTTTTAACCAATCGGTATTCTAACAATATAATCTGTAATAACTACAATCGTTATTTATAAACAACTTATATTTGTCATTTTCTTCATCCAATCACTTTCCTTTATGGGGCCCACAAAAGATCATACCGTCGCATTTAATATTCCCCCCGAAGCGATTTAATATTCCACGACCAAACGAATATTCCCTACAATAATGAATATTTTATAACCACTTGCTTATTCAAATATTTGCGTATTTTACCTATAACTATCCACATTAATCAAATCAACCCTTACTATTTCAAAATAATAAATAGAGGAAAATAAATTTCATTTATTAATAATTTGGGGTCTTACAACCTCCCTTCTTATGAAATTTCGTCCTCGAAATTGACGACGACTGTGTTTTGAAAAGATGAGAATACCTCGCTTTCATTTCGCTTTTCCAACTCCCGGTCATTTCCTCAATAGCATGGTTTCTCCACAAAACTTTAACTTGTGGTATAACCTCGATCACATAGGACATGTTCTTACCTATCCAAGATCTTGACAGTACCTCCTCGTGACGTTAAGTCTTCTGCTATCTCGTCCGGTTCTAACTCAACGACGTGGTTCGAATTAGTCCACATATTTACGTAACATCGATACATGAAAACGTTATGAACACGCGTTAATACTTGGCGGTAAAACGAGTCTATAGGCCACGGTTCTATTCGATCGAGAATTTCAAATGGATTAATAAATCGAAGGTTTGAGCTTTCCTCACCTCACCGATTCTTGCTTTTGAAATAACTACTTCTTGCACCTCCTTCTTCAAATTCATCACCCGGTTGTAGTTGAAACAACTTTAAATTTATTGATTAAAGTCGATTATACTCAGATATCATCATGTGGGTACCTAGAGTTTTCATCTCCATCTCTATTATTTGTAAATTATACTGAAATGAGTCTTTGGCAATATCGTACTCGTATTGTATACGATCTTCTACTCAACACGCCACCTACCATGTTCGCTTTTCCAGATGGCATGGTCGTAACATGTCTTTGAAATGAGTCTCCTCTTGAGTTCTTCAAGCTCTTCCCACATTCCTTGCTCCATTCGAATTTTGTATCTCTACGAGTCAACGCGTTAATGGAATAGCGATTCAAGAATATCCTTCAACGAATCTCCGATAATAACTAACTAAGCCTAGAAAGCTACATATTTCGATTCACCGACTTAGGTTGTTCTCAATCGTGACTCATATCCCAACCTTGGATAAGACGTTACAATGACCCCTATCGCTTTACTATCGCCACAAATATGGTGTCCCCTACGGAGAGTCTCGCTTTGCATTCCACAAAGGAAGTCACTAGATAAAGGCTCGGTACCAAATTTATAGTTGAATTTTAACTCCTAAAGTTCAATAGAGCCATTCGATATGAGAATTTAGAAATGAGTTTTGTCTCGGGGTTCAAAGTCGATATACAAAATTTAATATCAGTCTTTGGGAGTAAACCAAGAAATTCTTTAGGAAATACGTCAGGAAAATCAATAACAACAGAATATTATTCAAATCTGATGTGTCTTTATTCAAATCCATAACATGGACTAAGAAAACTTGACATCCGTAATAAACGAATGACTTCATGGCTTGATATGAAAATGTTTGACTACAATGGTTTGATTGCTTGAATTGAATAACAGGTTGCTTAGGAATATGAAAACTAACAACCTTACGAAAAGTAATCAATTTCGGCATGATGAGTAGTTAACCTTAAAATCACATCAAAAGCAAATATCTCTATAGAAATAAGGTTAACGAGTAATGTGATAGTGCCAACCCTGAATCAAGCAAGATTTCTAAACAACGGATGTAATGAAAGTTTCTCCTAACGGAGTCTCCATAAATAGGTCAAAGTCTAATTTCTCCGTAGTCAAGTTCAAACGTTGAGCGCAAGCAAGAGAGATAAAAGAATGGGTAGAACCGGTATCTAGTAAGGTATAAACTTTGCAAGAATTTATAATTAACTAACCCGTGCTAACTTCGTTCGGGTTCCTCGCATTTTGACTGGTCACGACAAACACTCTTCCAGGAATCGTTGACTTTGACTTTTCTGGGACAGTCTTTTGAGTCACCATTCCCCCTGGACTGGGTTTCGATATCGTACAATCTCGAGCGATATGTCCTTCTTTTCCACAATTATAGCATACCTTAAACTGTTGTGGGCAGTTTTGGCTAATATGTCCCTCTTTCCCGTATTTGTAACATACGACCGATGGTCTTTCTCCTCCCTTGGAACTAGTTACTACTAGTGCTGACGTCTTCACATGGTCGTTGTTGAATCTCCTCCCGACTCGCTTCTTCTATTTTTATGGCCACGATTACCACCAGAGTGGTTACCGCCTTTGTCCGTATTCTTCTTTCTCCGCTGGTTATCGTTATTCTGATGACTGCTATCTTCGGTATGATCCTGGTTATGGTCCTTCGGTTGAACGTACTCGTTATCTCGCTCTAACAACTGAGCCCTGTTGACAACATCTGAATAGAGAAGAAAATTTATGAGAAATGAGATACTGACGTATGTCGGGTTTCAAACCTCTCACAAACATCCGCATCATACGTTCCTCATTCTCCACCAAATGAGGTGCAAACATGGATAACTCCGCGAACTTCGCCTCGTACTGGGACACCGTCATGTTATTCTGCTCTAGTCTAATAAACTCCACTTCCTTCATATGACGAATACTTTCAGGGAAGTACTTGTCATTGAATCTGTTCAAACGCGTCTCCCATGACATGCTGAGTGCAGCTGGATGGGTACGCTTCACAGATTCCCACCAGTAATCTGCCTCGTTACGGAACATAAAAGTAGCGAATGGAACTTTCTATTCCTCCGTGCATCCCAAGACATCGAATATCTTGGTAATTTTTTTGACCCACGTCTCCGCCTTAATCGGATTCGGCTTTCCCACTCGTGGTCCCAACTCTTTGAACTGCTTGGCCTATGACCACCCGTGAATTGCTATCATTTCCTCCTATATTTTGAACACGAAGTTTCCTCGTCTCGATTTTGCATGAATCGCAAAAGCTTCTAAACATCCCCTCGTTCATCATCATCTCGCGGTGGTGTTGTTCACCGGAGGTACATTGCCACTGTTGACGCTCTCCTCGTTGGTAAAGACAGCATCTCCACGGTCTCATTTACTCCACTATTAATATTCTCAGTCGACATTCTCAAATACTGTCATAAAACAAGAGTTAATTAAGGAAATCAATATATCACATAATATCCCTATATACTAACCAACTAACAAATAAGCTTAGGTAGGACACACTAGCGAAGGACTTACTCGCTCTCCCTCCGGTTCTATTCCCCGATCTCCGCCAGAGATCATATCCCTAAGCTCTGATACCAACTGTGACGCCCCCAAAATAGGTCCATTCCATCCAACCCATTCTGAGTCGCCAAATACATGGTACAGAAATAACTACAACTTTATTAATACATTTATCGTGCAAAATACGACAACATATATATATTGTGAGTTTAAATACAATTATTGTCTTCTAGACAATATCCACACGCAAATAAATCTCCATCACAATTATTGATATATTATTTTACAAAAATGGTGAGGACTACTAAACAACTCTCTCTAGAACCTTCATTCCATACCCCGATTAGTACTGCCACATTCTCGCCTCCCGAGAAGAAAAATGGAACAAAAGGAAAAGGGTGAGCTCAACTAGCCCAAGAAGAATATTATGACTAAGATAATATACAACAAATTATCGTTAGTCTTCAACAGGAAAAATCTAATAGAATACATGAGACAACCAGGTTTTAAATCAATCTTCGCAATGAAAATAATAATTCATTAGAAGAGTTAAGTAGAGAATGCAAACTAGTATCTTCTATATATGAATTTAAAAGTTCTTCGTCGATATTTTATCCCCTCAAACATCAATCAATATATATCCGAATCAAATATTCATCTTTGCACTCTGAGCCAAAGATATTCATTAGTTGGTCATGTTCATCTAAACACCTGCTCATCTTTGCACTACGGGCCAAAGATATTAATCGATTAGTCATGTTCATCTCAACACTGCTCATCTTTGCTACTACGGGCAAAGATATTCATCAAGAAATCATTCATTTTTTACACTACAGCCAAAGATATTCAAGAATATCATCATTTAGGACCTGAGGATGATGAAAAATATTTTAAAGGAAACGAATCCAAAGGAAACAAAAGAACAAATATTAAGGATTCGTATTTTAAACAATCCAAGTTCAAAAATACTTCATAAGTAATCGTAGTGGAGTAAAATTCAAGAATGATCAAAACATGGATACAATCAAAGCTAGTATCCGAATAGATATTTTGGACAAAAAGAAAAAATTTCATTTTTTCTGAATAGTGCCATATTCGTGAATAGTGCTGAGATCGTGAATAAGTAACTCTCGACACCAAAAGATAGAAATTTCCCAAAAAATATCATCACGCTTCGTGAATAGTACTCGTGAATAAGAACTCGTGATTAGTAACTCATGAATAATAACTCATGAATAAGAACTTATGAATAGTAACTCCCGATACATGAAAAAGTTCCAAATTTGATAAAAATTTCCAACCAATATTTTGGCATAATGATATTGAAGAAATAATATCATTTTCGAATAAAATAACATCCCTTACCTCGAAAGACAATACTTCTAGTTGAACACCTGATATAGGCTATGACTTGAACTTGCAATCGTATAGCAATACTCAAAGTATACTCAAAATACTCGTAAGAATATGCTCGATAATATATAGAGAAAACTTCGCTTCGTGTGATTTTCAATTCTAACCTAAGCACCCTATTTATGTAAAAATGCTTAGAACACCAAAGTAGAAAATTTAATATAATAATAATATATATATTAATTTGTCTCACGCCACTTAGAGTCATCTAAATTCAGCAACTTAGCATGTGTTAAAGATGCCCGCCAAACACAAAAAATATTTTTCTAATTTAAAATAATTTAAACTTCCAAAAATCAATTATTTCGGAGCTTCTGAACTTCAATAATTCATAATAAATAGCCCTTTTATCAGAAAATTCAAATCTCGTGACTTTTTATACTAAATTCAATTCTCTACAACTTTGCGAAGAAAGTTTTTCCAAATTCCAAACAAAAATGGACCAAATCCATAAACCAAGCGATTTTACATCTATAATCAAATTTCTACTAATAATTGTGTCCACCAACACACAAAATATGTGTTAAACATTTAATGCCACAAAAATACTCTTCCTCCTCATATACTCATATATCCCACATTCATTATAAAAATATCACCGTTAATATATTATTAAAATAATATATTTAAATGAATTATTTTATCGTAAAAGATAAAATATTAATTTTCAACAATTGTCATTTTAAAATTTTCTCCATCTATATCCACATAAAATCAATATTTTTCTCATCATATAAATCAATAATTAATTATTCACAAATAATATTACGTAATCACAAGATCTTGGCAACTGTGCCATTCCCGTGAAAGAGGGGCTTTCCAATAAAGATTTCTCCTTACTAACAGCGTAATTAATTAGTGACCAAACCTCTCCTTATGCGAACTTTCTAGACATTGCCAATAATGTTTTCTAATAATATTATTCAGATAATATGAATTATTGCTTCGATAATGGAAAATATTGTGTAATGACAATTTATCAAACAACAAGAATATAAAATATCAATGCGAATTATTGAATCAATAAAATAAAATACGAATAGTAATTACTATAACAATTATTGAGTAGTGCCTTCTTACGTAGAATCAATAATTGGTGCAATACCGTGCTATCTTTCAACAACGCGTATTAGTGTGTTTTAACCACCGGTATTCCAACAAAGATAATTAGTGAATAACTACACCGTTATTTATAAACAACTTATATTTGTCGCTTTTCTTCATCCAATCACTTTCTGTTATGGGGCCCACAAAAGATCGCTACGTCGTATTTAATATTTCCTCGGCGAAATTTAATATTCCACGACCAAACGAATATTCCCCGATAATAATGAATATTTTATAACCACTTGCTTATTCGAAATATTTGCGTATTTTACCCATAACTATCCACATTAATCAAATCAACCCTTACTATTTCAAAATAATAAATAGAGAAAAATAAATTTCATTTATTAATAATTTGGGGTCTTACAGGTTTGGTCATCTAATTGCGCGCCAATAAGGAGAAATCCTTACTAGAAAGCCCCCTCTTTCCTGGGAACGACCTGGTTGTTAAATATGGTGAATTATAATATTAATGATGAATAAGTTCGTCTTGATTAAAGATGAAATTGATAGTTCTATTGTGTTGGAATTATTATTGTTAGTGAAAATCGACATTTATTTCGATAATAATTGATGTCTGGAGGTTATATTGACCAATCGGGCAATTAATCGGATAAATGAGTAATTAATTGCTATTGATTCACATGATTATAACTATTTGTTCACATTTGTGTACTATTGATTCACATTCCTTTACTATTAGGGGAGTTGGTGCAAGATTGATAATACTTGCATGACTAAGTTAAAAATGGAGGTATAGATGAGGTACTATACTGTAATTCATATTTTCACATGTTTATAACTATTGATTCACATGATTGAACTATTGATTTATATTATTTACTATTAGGGGAGGTGGTGAAAGTTTTAATAATACTTGCAGGACTAAATTAAAAATGAAGAAAAAGAGGAAGGTATTATACTGAAATATTTTTAGCACTAAAACATGCAATTATCAAAATTATATTTTCCTATAAATAGAAGCTCATTTTTCCTTCATTTCTCACCAATTCACTAAAGCTATAGAGTAATTATTATAGAGAGAAATTATAGAGAGAAAGAAGAAGAGAAGTCTGCTACCTCACTATTCCAATATCCAGTCTTCTTTTCAGGTAAGGGGTATTATTCTTTTGTATTCATGAAGAGAGTTATTTTCTTTCAATACTCGTAAGAGCTGTTATTCCGTTCTTTATTATTATGTTGGAATAACCTTTCTATGCGAAGTACCGCATACATGGTAAAATTCTTCTTTTATTCTATTCTTTATTATTCTGTTGAAATAATTTGTCTGTGCGGTCTATCGCATGCCTGGTGAATTCTGTTGTTATTCTATTCTTTATTATTCTATTAGAATATCCTGTCTGTATGGTTTACACATGACCTGGTTCCATTCTTTATTATTACATTGGAATAACTTTTATGCGTGTGGGATTACGACGTTCGGTGAATTCTTTTGTTATTCCATTCTTTATTATTATTTTGGAATAACTTTGCCTATGTGGATTATCGCATGCATGGTGAATGATCCTTTGTATTCATTCTTTATTAAATTATGGAAATGATATGTCTACGTGGATTACGTATACATGAGTGAAAATCCATTTGCAGTTTCATATATTCTATTATACTCAGTTGGTTAAAGTTTTGGCTTCTATACTCCATAAAATTAGTAGAATATTCTGGATATTTGCGCTTCATCCAGTATCTTTTGATGGAAATATTCTTCTGAGCATTCTTCAATTTTACTCCATAAAGAAATATCATGTTGACAATTTAGACGTTATTGATTTCTGGATAAACTAAAATTTTAAATCTTTAAAATTTATCCTTGAACTTGTTTTATTGAATTATTATGTCATTGTCATCATCCTCATGCTTATATTGTGATGAAAGTCATCTTTGGCTTACGTACATAGATGGACTTGGTATGATTATGACCAGGGATTATTCGGTATAATCATTACCTGTAATGTTATAGATGATGTGGTAAAAGTCCTCAGTGGCCTATAGTGCATTGATGGACAGTTTTTGGTATGATTATGACTAGGGATTATTCGGTATAGTCATGACCATTGATGATTTAATGAATATCCTTGGCCCGTAGTGCAGGGATGACTCGATGATGTGGTTTATTTATTAAGCTGAGTCTCAGCGATAAAAATTAATGAAAACATTTTAAATCATAGAAAATAGTAGATATCATGCTCTACTTGACTCTTCTAATGGATTGCTTATTCCGCTGTCGTTAAACTTGATGTCTATTATATTTTATCAGTTTAATATTGTTGAAGGCTAATGATAATTTATCCTGCATTATCTTAGTCATAATATTTCTTACTGGGCTAGTTGAGCTCACCCTTTTGCTTTCATTGTTCTCTTCAGAAAATGAGAACGTAGCCGGGACTAGTCGGGGAATGGAGTGATGGTCCGAGATGGTGTTATAGTAGTCCTCACTATTCTATAAAATAGTGTGACAATAAATATAATGAGGACTCTATTTGAGAGTGGATATTGTCTAGAAGGCAATATTCCTGTTTAAACTCTCAGCTATGTTTTGTCGTATATTACACGACGTTTGTATAATTAAGTTTGTATTTGTATTCTTTACCATGTATTTGGCGACTCAAGACGGGTGATGTATACCTATGTTGGGGGCATCACACTAGTCGAGTATCATTGTTGATGGGACAACAATAATAAATTGAGACTAGTATGTGGATTGACTGATGATCAAATCTCATTGGTCATAAATATATGAGATATTAATTCAATCCATAGGTACGTGTTAGAGAACGATGTACTGGACAGACCCACCATGAGAATTATATGTGGAGCATTATGTGAAGTGTCATTAGCGATTCTCATAGTGACAATGATATAATGATCCTCTGACCTGAAATCATTATATTACTACACGAGAATTTATGTACTTTGATATCATCAAAGGCCACCTTTAATAGGGTGGACTATAAAGGTGATTATTGGGTACATCATGAATCGTGTGAGGAATATGAGTGATCTAGATAGAATTTAACCCTCCTATATATTAGGGGTGATATCCATAGGCCTCTTGATTGAGTAAGACTATGAAATGCTTGACCATGCTTAAATACTGATTTTTTTTATATAGTCTACTCATTGATCAAGAAAACACAGATTAAATTATGAAGAGTATGACACATTCCATGACTCGAGTTTAATCTAGGATGTCAAGGTTAAAAGGATTAAATTACATTGAAACATTGGTCACGAAAAAATTGCATCGAATCATCGATTTTATTATTACTTGGGTAGCAGTGATGCATTATTAGATGTCCCTCACTGTTTATAATTTTATAATATGATTTTAAAACTATTGCCAACGTAATAATAACCTATAGGGTCACACACATAGAACGTAATTAAAAGGGAATTAATTTAAATTGTAAAAATTTAAATATGTTAATATGATTGATAGTATTTAAATTACAAATTTAAATTAATAGGATAATTTATATATAGGTATATTAATTAAGTAAGACTTAATTATTATATATATATATATATATATATATATAAATTCGGATTTTATTTTAATTAAATTAGGTTTTTGATTAATTCCTTTTTAACCGCTATATATATGATATGTAACAGCCAATTTAGGGAGAATCATAATAACTTAAAAAAACCCTAGCCGCTTTTAGAGAGAGACTAGAGAGAAAAAGTTTCAAAAATCATGTTCCTTTGGTGGCTAGTATCGTAGCTCCCTTTATTGCAGAATCGTGTGACGGTTCGCGGGCATTCATGTGGATACCATAGAGATGTAGTCGCTTGAGGGATTGCGTTGGAGATTCGAAGCGTTTTAGAAGTTTTTTTTATAATCGGCATAATTTCTAACCACTGAATTAATGTGTTTTTTCATGGATCCTATTTTGGGTTTCAGAATTTTGTTTTGTTCAATTTTTATTCTGTTGTGCGTTGCTTTGATGTGCCGAAATCCCAACATGGTCAACCATTCGATTCAGACAGAATTTTGTTGTTCTATATCTTACTTTAAAGCAAATTTTTCAACAATCTTAAGACTATATTTAATAAGAGAAAAAAGAAAGTCAAAGAAAAAGGATTGGAAGATTATGAAAATAGAGGAGGATTGTTGGATATTTTCATTTTCTAGAAGTATATAATAAATATATTATATGTTATCCATGTAACCAACAATTAATAGTTGGTTTAGTTGGATAAGGGAGATGTGTTGATATTAAGGACTTAGGCTCAAGTCATGGAAACAACATTCTTATATATATATATATATATATATATATATATATATATATATATATATATAAATATATATAAATAATAAAATTATAAAAGGCGGTAATATATTCCAACGGTATTTCCAACATAAACCAACTGCTCCAATTCGGTAATAATTGCAATTCGGGATACAATTCGAATACGGGCAACCTATAAATAGGTTACAAATTCTCCCAAATTAACAACTGAAAATTATTCAATCCTATTCAAGTACTTAAGAAAATTATTATTCTATATATTTTTCTTGTTATAATTTTCTTACAATTGGGATACGGACAACCTATAAATAGTTACAAATCCTCCAACTAAAAATTATTCAATCCTTTTCAAGTACTTAAGAAAATTATTATTCTATATATTTTTCTTGTTATAATTTTCTTCTTTAATTTATAGTTTACCACTAGATTTGTTTCTACACAACAAATTTTAGTACAGAATAAAATTTGGGTCTGTTTTATCTTGGGAGACTAATTCGTAGTAACCCTGTGTAGCAAAAGTAAGGGGCGAATATTGTAAGACCCCAACTTTTTAATAAATAAAAATTAAATTTCCTCTATTCATTATCTTGAAATAATAAGGAGTTAATTTGATATAATGCTTTGGTTATGGGTGAAATGTGCAAATTTTACAAAATAAGCAAGTGATTATAAAATATTCATTATTGTCGGGGAATATTCGTTTGGTCGTGAAATATTCTTGCTTTCGAGGAATATTCGTACGACGGCGCAACCATTTGCGGGCCCCATAACGAAAAATGGTTGGATGAAGAAAACGACAAGTTTGAGTTTTTATAAATAACGACGTAGTTGTTACAGTTAACACTGTTGGAATACCTGGTGGTTAAAATACAGTAAATCGCGTGGTTGCACAGTATCACACGGTATTGCATAGTATTTTTGGATAATTAATTCTTACGTAAGAAGGCAATACTCAATAATTGTTACAGTAATTACTATTCAATATTTTATTTTATTGATTCAATAATTACTACATTGATATTTTATATTATTGTTGTTTCAATAATTGTCACTGCACAGTATTTTCCATTATCAGATCAATAATTTATATTATTTGAATAATATTATTAGATAGCATTATCGGCAATGTCTAAGGAAGTTCTGCCTAGGAAAGGAGTTTGGTCACCTAATTGTGCGCCAGTAAGGAGAAATTCTTATCGAAAAGCCCCCTCTTTCTTGGGAACAACCTGATAGTCATAATTGTGATTCTGTAATATTAATTATTTGTGAATAATTAATTATTGATTTATACGATAAGGAAATATTTATTTTATGTGGATATAAATGATGGATAGAGAAATATTTATTTTGTGTGGATATAAATGAAGGAATTAATGCTGAGGCGTTTTATCAGTATTTTATCGGAATGGAGGTATTAAAAACCATCCGTATGTGGATTTTAGACATTTTTTGTTTGAAATTTGGAAAAAATTTCTTCTACAAAGTTGTAGAGAATTCAATTTTCTATGGAATGGACATAAAATTCATATTTTTCTGATAAAATGACTATTTATTATAAATTATTGAAGTTTCAGAAATAAATATTTTTATTAAAAATATGGGTGGGCCCCACTTTTCGTTGGTGTGGAAAATCTGAATTTTGGTGGGCCCCACTAGTGGTGGCTGAATTTTGGTTCAAGAGGTGTGCGTAGAAAATTTTTGAAAAAATATTATTTTATTAATTTAGTCTGCTTTGGCGTTCTGGCATTTTCCTATAAATAGGTGTTTAGGTTAGAATTCAAAATCACACCAGAATCTGAAGTTTTCTCTCTCTATATTATTGAGCGTATTCTTGTGAGTATTTAGATATTTTGAGAGTTGCTATTCAGTGCAAGTTTTCTTCAGTATTACATCCGATATTCCGGTCAGAAGTACTTTTCTGTTGAGGTAAGGGATGCTATTTTCTTCGTAAATGATGTTATTCTCTTAATATCATTATACTAAAATATTGGTATGAATTTTATTATGAAATTTTTACCTTTTCATGTCGAGGTTACTATTCACGTATACGGCACTATTCATGTATATGACACTATTCACGAATACAATACTATTCACGAGTATTGTTCACGAAGTATATGTTTTTGAGGAATTTCTACCTTTTGTGTGTTATATTCATTCATAATACATAACACTATTCACAAATCTGGCACTATTCAATCAAAAAATAAAATTTTCTCTTCTTTGTCCAAGATGTCTATTATGGTTACTATCTTTGATTGTATCCATATTTTGATCTTCATTCTTGAATTTTACTCCACTATGGTTTATTATGGAGTGTTTTTGAACTTGGATTATCTAAAGTATGAATCCCTAATCTTTGTTCTTTTGTCTCACTTGGTTCGTTTCTTAAAAATATTTTTCATTATCCTCAGTCCTAAATAATGATATAACTGAATATTTTTGGCCCAGTAAAGTGCATGAATGAATGATTACTCGATGAATATCTTTGGCCCGTGAGTCTGAAAGATGAACAGTATTGAGATGAACACGACCAACTAGTGATACAAATGAATATCTTTGACCCGTAGTGCAAAGATGAATATTTGATTCAAGATGTATATTAATTGATGTTACATGGATAAAATATTGATGATGGACTTTTAAATTCATAGATGATAGTAGATTTCATTCTCTATTTAACTCTTTTAATGAATTGTTGTTTCCGCTGCAGTTGTTGATCTAAAACTTGTTGTCTATTATATTCTATCATATTTTTTCCTGTTGAGGACTAAGGATAATTTGTTATACATTATCTTAGTCATAATATTGTTTACTGGGCTAGTTGAACTCACTCTTTTTTCTTTTTGTTCCATTTTTCTTCTCAGGAGGTGAGAATTTAGCAAGAACTAGTCGGGGTATGGAGTGATGATTCAAGATATTTGTTTTAATAGTCCTCACTATTTTATAAAATAGTGCATAATAATTATAATGAGGACTTTATCTGAGTGTGGATATTTTCTAAAAGACAATATTTATATTTAAACTCACAGTATATGTGTTGTCGTATGTTGCACGACAATTGTATTAATGAAGTTGTAATTTTTTCTGTACCATGTATTTGACGACTCACAATGGGTAGTGTATACTTATTTTGGGGGAGTCACAAATATAGTCTTAAGGAAAGAGTGGTCAACCATTCGAATCAGACAGAATTTTGTTGTTCTATATCTTACTTTAAAGCAATTTTTTCAACACTTTTCTCTAAAGTTGGAGAACTAAAGCGATAAGTTATTCATTATGAGTAAAAGGATTCGGCATTGATTCAATAATCTTCAAAAATCCAACACACTAAAAAATATTCATCTTCGACTTCGACATCTGTAAATTCAAACTCTCTTTGGCCACCAAAATCAAACTCTATAATCAGATGGCAGTATCCAATTTCTTGCCAAACCCATCAGCATAATACGTTTGGCGCTCCCATTGACAGTTTTCTATGGTCTTCGGTTGGTGGAAGAAAATGATATATTAATTTAGAGAAAACTAAAGAAAATTTGAATTTGGGTCATACTTAGCGTCCATAGTTTAATACTAGGGATGCCACTTATTTAAAAAACAGCGACGTTTCCCAATTGGCCAGCCATACCTAGCGTCTGTAGTTTAATACTGCGAACGAAGTAGTTTTAAAAGGAGGGATATTTTGGTCATTTGTCATGTCCGTAGTATTAAACTGCAGACGAGAACTCTATTAACCATTCGATCTACAAATGTCCTGGTCACGATGTGTTATAAAGATAACCTTAAATTGACAACGTTGTTAATAAATCGATGCTATATATATATATATATATATATATATATATATATATATATATATATATATATATGGGAAATACTACGTGACACACGTTAATAGGCACTATTACAACTAACTGTAATACAGCCGTCCAAAATTAGATCGAATGGCTAAGGTGAGGGCCCAACCGTTACTCCCTCTAGCCGTTGGAGAATTTTATTTTTTTTGGTTGCTACTCCCTCTAGCGGCTAGAAGAATTTTTTTTGTCGGCCATAAGAGGGAGTAGAGGCCGGGAAAAATTTATAAAATACCCACACCTTTAGTTAGATTTAAATAGTTTTAATGTACAAAATAGTTGTATAAATAATTTCTTCAATCATAAAAACTAACATTATCAACTATATATAATGTATTTATTTCTATAAATAAATTTTATAAATATTAAAATTTTAAATTATTAATTATATTTAATGTATTTATGTTAGGTTTGTAATATTCATGAACGCAATCAAATTGCATAAATAAGCGGAAGCGAGTAAAAATCAGAGTTTAAAAATTTTACAAACCATATACCCGGATCACCCTTTATGCATAATTATTAATTAAACGAAAAAGATGAATAAGAATCATACCCTTGAAGATCGAGCTTCCTCGTGTAAAGTTCACCTCCAATCCTTTTCGCTCAACTTGAATCCACCGGGTTTGGTTCCTTCCTTAGATCAACGTTAGCCACCCAAGCGTTTGGCCTCTAGAGGTAATCCACCAAGGAAAAATAAAGAATTCAAGAAGATGGGTGTTTATGGCTCAAACCCTAGTTTTCTATCTCTATAGAAAAGGGTACTCTCCAACAAATTGGAATTATGTCGTTGTAAAAGTCAACAACCCATACCACCCATAATAAGACTCCTCTTATTTATAGATGTGGGCAACCCATCTTAACAATTAAGGAATTGAGTTTTATTTAATTAATTAAATTCTTTTAATTAATTAAGCTCCCTAATCTTATTAGGGATAATTAATTAAACTCCTTTAACTAATTTTCCATCCTAATCCAATTAGGAATAAATGAGAGTACTTATATTAAATTAATTCCTAAACTCTTTTAGAAATTAAAATAATAATAATTGTAATAATATTAATAAGACTCTCTTATTAATTTATATTTAATATTTCTAAAATATTAAATAATAAATATTAAGCTATTTAATTTATTCTATCACCATAGATTAAATTAAATATACTTAATATATTATTACGATTATGCCATTAACTTCTTAAATAATTATTCTTCCTTTTGTGGTGTGACCCTTTAGGTTCTCCATATTAAACCTAATGTGAATAAATCAATTAGAACAATTCTAATCTTATTTAAATAAATAAATTAAACAATTAATTTATTTAAATAAATAATATTTATTCTACAATAGGGATAAGCCTCCCTAATGATCAACGACTTTCCAGATAATATAGATTTCAACATTAATCATTAAAGAACCTTTGAGTAAATAGTTATCAGACAATTCAATCATTCTACCATACAATGTCCCAATTAAATATAAGACATGGAATTACTCACAAGTCTTATTTTATTTAATTATATGTATTTCGATCCTTAAATGCATGAACTCAAATAATGCAAATTAGAAACTCCTTTCTAATTTCATTCTCATAACCAAGGACTCACTGGGTTGTCATTTATCGAATCACATAGGACATTTCTCTTCTTTATTAGAAGTGGTAGATTCTTTATCGATCATACATTATCTCCATGTACAACTTATTATACCCAAGCATACCTTTGATATACCCTAAGGGTCTTAAGGAATAAGTCAAAGTATAACTCATCATACACAAGATACTATGATGATCTCAAGTCCAAGGATTACTTGTCAGACTACTATCACTACAGAATTCCTATCGATGCATAAATAAAACTCCATTAGGTATTCCTTAGCGAGCCACGCTCAAAGGAACTTATTCTCTAATAAGCACCTACATACTTGTTTTAGTGTTCCACACAAATGATCATGAGATCAATCATCCTCATCCAATGAGCAAGCAACGTATGTACCAATCTCTATCCGGATTCACTAATCCCCAATTTAGTAATCCAATGATTGGGAACTATTTTAGTTTTAAGCTTTCTAAGAATTTAGATCTCATTAGAATGATCATCATCATTATTCTAAAAGCATTGCTTAAAACTATGGGTTTATCACATATTATAAAACAAAGATCATGCAGAATAATTAAAGGCCTTTAATAAATTAATACTTTTTATTAATAAATGAATAAGATTGTTACAAAGTATATGCTTTATCATCAAACATGATTGGCTTGTGTGCATACTACTTTCAATCTCCCACTGCACTAAAGCCAATCGTCATGGTATCTTATACTCTTCTTCTCTAAGTGACGATTATCCCCTGCATGTTGGATAAGCTTTAGTTAATGGATATGTAATGTTGTTCATGAGAGTCCACTATCTCTATAGTGATTTCCCATCTTTCAATGATTCTAATAATCAAATGAAAGTGCCACAACACATGTTTAGATCCAAGATGAGACTTAGAACTATTCCTAGTTCTCAGAATGAACTTTTAATCCAAACAATCAACTTGTAGCTTCATTTATAGCTATATACTTTGTCTTTATTACTAAACCAAAGAACTCTTTTGTTGTTTGGAACCTTTCCAATTCATCGCACCACTGCTCAAGGTAACACTTTACCTTAAAGTGAATTTTCTGTCGTCTTGGTCTGTTTGAAAAACTTGAGTCTGTTAAGCCCTCTAGTTTTAATTTAGACCCACCATAAATATGATCACATCCTTAGTGCCGGTTAAGCACTTTAAGATGTTTTTCACTAACTCATAGTGAACTTCTCCATAATATGACTGATCAACATCAGGTCTCGTACATTTCATTGCATGCATGATTGTCACTCATGCGACCTCTCTTTTCAGGAGTCTGTGGGGACTATTAAGAGAGATACACTCCATAGCTCATCAACATGAGACATCTCTTGGAGTTTGCCATGCTAAACGACTTTAGCATCAAATGAATATACATTCCTTGGGTTAAGTCGAGCATCCTCTTGAATCTATCTATATAGATTTTATCCCCAATTAAGATACTCTTCCCAAACCATTCATGGAGGAATGTTTAGACAACTTTATCATTACTGATTGTAGCATTGGTATGTCATTCCTTATCCGTAGTATATCAACATATAATATTAGGAATGTCACGGCGCTCCCCAATCGTCCCCTTTGTACACACTAGAAGTCTTACCTCATCGAATGTAACTCGGATCATCATCTTCTGATGATGTACCTCATCATCATCATCATCCATGATGAATCCATACCTCCTAGGTATCTTCTTGCATTATTCCGCATTTATGATTCTGGTTTGTGGTATAATAGGTCTATCTATAGGTTCCTCTTATTTGACTTATAGTGTTTTGTGGTTCTTGAACTCTTCAAGATCTATTATCCTCCCACTAGCCCCTTCAATGATAAACGCCTTTATCTTAGAAAGCGGCGTGTTTCGTAACAAACACCTTTTGCTAAGTAGAATTATAGAACATATACCCTAAACTTACTTTAGGATGTCCCACAAATCGACACTCACAAATCTTGTCCCAAGCTTATCCTTTTGAAACCTTTTCACATAAGTTGGAACCCCTTATCTTAACATACTTAAGATTAGGAATCCTCCCCATCCATAACTTTTATGGAGTCTTGGGGGCGGATTTTGAGGTTACCATTTTCGTAGATATGCAAACCATTTCTAGGACATTATCCCGTAAGGATACCGGAATGTCAAGAAAATCATTATGGACCGCACCATGTCCAACAAGGTACGATTTTTCATTCGGATACATCAATCAATTATTGCATATCGGGATGTGTCCATTATGAGAAAACTATTTGAGATGATCTAGAAACTTATCAGCATAAGTATTTATCCTCGATCTAATCAAAGAATCTTAATACTTTTCCAATTTGTTTCACTTCTAAATTCTTTGAACCTTTCAAATAATTCACACTTGTAATTTAGCAAATACACACATTCAACTCTTTGAATGATCATCTCCTTTTCTTATACTAATTTGTTCAATATGCAAAATTATTTTCATGTAAGTCAAGTATACAAAATTTATTAAGTAATATTCCATTCTATACAAAACATTATTATTATAAATAGAACAACAATTGTTCTTAATTATAATACCAAAGTTTTTATTGTCCAACAATAAAATGGAAATAATATTTTAACAAGAATCGAATACAATAACAACTTATCGACTTAATAGATTTTCCCAGTAGGCGATGCTAAACTATAAGTTTCTATAGCTAATGCAAAGAACCTTTTCTTCATTTTCCACACATAGGATTACTTATCTTTGTTTAACTTTCTACTCGCTTGGTCCCTTCATAAATCTATATTTATGATAACCAAAGCTCGGTATCCAATACCCAAGTAGAACCTCGACTTAAAGAAAAATTTATTTCAATCATGAACAAAAAATCATTATTGTAAAAAACTTCACTAAAAGCTTCTTTGGTTAGCCTCTGCAAGATGCTTCTCGCAGCTTTCTTTTCGAAAGGTCCAGCTTATTGCATGGAAGCAAACTCCTTTGCTATCCGTGAGACGCTTTTTTGTTCTTATTATCCTTTGTTTTGCCTTTCTATTTACCTTCTTTGAATCATTCTTCTTTTCGGAAGATCCTTTGGCCCTACCAAAGAAGACTTGGTCTTTCTTGGTTGGAAAGTGACTCTCAACATTTTCAATATGTTAAGCAAATCAAATGAAGGCGATATCTAGCTTGTTTATATAAAAAATTTACAACAATTGTGAAAGGAGTCCGGGAGTGAGTGCAAGATCAAATCTTAGCTCAACTCTCCATCCATGATAAAACTCATTATCCTAATTGATCAATCAAATTGATTATCATTAGGACATCTGTCTCAGATCTTGTAGTGCCTTCGGCCATTCTAGATCGGAAGAGCTCCTTAGATATCTCGATATCTTTCAAATTCTACTTTCCTCACCATCAACTACTTGACGTGCGGAGTATATAGTAGAAGTATCCATAGTTTCAGTCGACGTCAAGCTTGTTACTCATGGATACGAGCAGATGATGCATCGAGCCAATCAGGCATCATCTTGCCACTTTCTAAAAGTAGCAATCTCTTCCTCGGAGGCATTATGCTCAACCATTGCGAGGATAGGCGTATTATGGACATAAGATAGCTTTTCAACTACATGAGAACTATTCTCAAATTCCTTAACCAATCCATTTAATTCTGTGCAAGTTAATTTAGCATCTAATATGCTTCGCAAAGATAGTAATTTTAGACATTGTAGAATTACGTAAATGAATTTGTAATTAACAACATTTTAACATACATTCTTTTATTAATTACCAAAATAATTTAGGTCTTGTTTTAAATTGGTATCTCCCACTATTTTCTTCAAACTATATTACCTCACTTATATAGTTCAAAGAAAATCTAATTAAAGATTTGCTTAGTGAGAATAAGGATCCCATTTCAAATGTATATAGCCTTGTGGTGACACAACAAACTATATATAAATAAATAGGTAGACAACTTTTGTCAATTACATCAACTATGCAACTCCTTGTATTTTGCCTCTTAGATTATTTTGATCAAGTGGTGGCACATCCGAATCAAAATTATCCAAGTTAAGTCCGACTCTAGAACTCCATATATTCAAAAAGAAAAATATCATCCTTGTGGTGACACAACAAAACAATATTGTTCAATTTTCTTTATAAGCATCAAATGTGATAAATTAACATCTTAAATACTTAATACTTGCCTTGTGGTGACACAACAAACTCATATTAAATATTTAATACTCTATTAATTTTATCATGCTAAAGGCGACGCTCGATATTCCAAATATCTTTGAACGCTTAGGACTTAATATAAAAAATCGAGGGGTTTGTTATTAATTTGTCTCATCTTGTTTAGCTGGCATTTACATATATATATATAAAATACGCGTTATATTAATGAACATGCGAAGCATGTTTGCATAATATATAATATATATAGTATAAGCATGCATATATAGAATACTATATTCTACTCGGATTGATTATGGACTTTTATTCTAGTTTGGTTCACTAGAGCCACCAAGTGAACCAAAAGGTCAAACCCTAGGGGTGCAAGAAATAATATTTAAATATAACTATTACATTTAAACCCTGCTCTATTACAAACGGGTCTTCAAGCGCTCTTGCTCCTTGATCTCCAATTTTTCAAAATTAATTCTAACTATTCCTATTACAAAACTATTTAAAATAAATAGAAACCTTGATCGCTAGCCAAGGGGAAGTACATAGGAGGAGATAGAATTTACATTAAGAAAAATTAGAAGACGCAGGCACGTAGACCCCATTTAATAAAACCAATACATTCACGCATCCAACTAAAATAAAATCCAATCATATTGGTCAATAGTCCATAATCAATCCTATTTATTATCATACACATCACCATACGCATCAATAAATAATATTCATCTTATGAATAATAAATATTTAATATATATATTGATATCATTTAATGGGCAAATTTAGTTAGTATAAAATCTATTTTTGAATCAAAATAAACTCCTTTATTTTAATCTAAATTTAAATCAAAATAAAACTATTTTATTTTAATTTATCCAATTTTGAATAAAATAAACTATTTTATTTTAATCAAAAACTTTAATCAAAATAAACTCCTTTATTTTAATTAATTATGGAATCCAATTCCATGTAATAAAAAAATCTTTAATTAAAATAAACTCTTTTATTTTAATTAATTATGGAATCCAATTCCATGTAAAAAAAATCTTTTATTAAAGGAAACACTTGGATATTCTTTCCTATTCACAAATAAACTCCTTTATTTTGAATAATATGAAATCATATTTCATATCTAAATAAACTCCTTTATTTAAGGAAACATGGATTCTCTTTCTTATTCACAAATAAACTCTTTTATTTTGAATAATATGAAATCTTATTTCATATCTAAACAAACTCCTTTATTTAAGGAAAGATGGATTTACTTCCCTATTCACAAATAAACTCCTTTATTTTAGGAAAATAAAATCCAATTTCAACTCCAATTAGTTATTATGAATCCAATTCCAACTCTAATTAGTTAGCATGAAATTTAATTTTAAAATTAAAATAAATCTTTTATTTTAATATTAAAATAAACCTTTTATTTTAAGATTAAAATAAACTTTTATTTTAAAATTAAAATTATTAAGAATATAATATATATATATATATATATATATATATATATATATATAATATTATATATATATATATAATAATCTTAATCCCTTGAAATCCTGTAATCTCCATTTCAAAATTCCGTGAGTAGTATAATATATTATATATATATATATATTATCTAGTTTCCTTTTGCTAAAAAAATGTTCCATGCAATCCGGAAAAAAAAAAAATTTCGGCAATACAAATTAAAGCAATCTCGATTTCCGTGCATCCCTTAAAAAGAAAAAATAACTTCTGGCATGTTTTGGGTCACGGTTTTATGAGCACTTAAAAAATAAAAATTCCTAACTTCCGTGCATCACGCCAAGTTCGGTATAAAAAAAAAAACTTTTTTTTATTATTTATAAATTTTATATAATAAAATTATGCCCAATAAAATTGTTCTAAACACATATCAACATACATATCAAATCTGAACAATTAATAATTCGTATAAAGGTTTGGCTCGATACCAATCATTAGGTTTGTAATATTCATGAAACGCAATCAAATTGCATAAATAAGCGAAGCGAGTAAAAAATCGTAGTTTAAAAATTTTACAAACCATATACCCTTGATCACCCTTTATGATAATTATTAATTAAACGAAAAGATGAATAAGAATCATACCCTCAAGATCGAGCTTCCTCAGTACAAGTTCACCTCCAATCCTTTTCGCGTTCAACTTGAATCCACCGGGTTTGGTTCCTTCCTTAGATCAACGTTAGCCACCCAAGCGTTTGGCCTCTAGAGGTGATCCACCAAGGAAAAATAAAGAATTCAAGAAGATGGGTGTTTATGGCTCAAACCCTAGTTTTCTATCTCTATAGAAAATGGTACTCTCCAACAAATTAGAATTATGTCGTTGTAAAAGTCAACAACCCATACCACCCATAATAAGACTCCTCTTATTTATAGATGTGGGCAACCCATCTTAACAATTAAAGAATTGGGTTTTATTTAATTAATTAAATTCTTTTAATTAATTAAGCTCCCTAATCTTATTAGGGATAATTAATTAAACTCCTTTAACTAATTTTCCATCCTAATCCAATTAGGAATAAATGAGAGTACTTATATTAAATTAATTCCTAAACTCTTTTAGAAATTAAAATAATAATAATTGTAATAATATTAATAAGACTCCTCTTATTAATTTATATTTAATATTTCTAAAATATTAAATAATAATATTAAGCTATTTAATTTATTCTATCACCATAGATTAAATTAAATATACTTAACATATTATTACGATTATGCCATTAACTTCTTAAATAATTATTCTTCCTTTTATGGTGTGACCTTTTAGGTTCTCCATATTAAACCTAATAAATAATAAATCAATTAGAATAATTCTAATCTTATTTAAATAAATAAATTAAACAATTAATTTATTTAAATAAATAATATTTATTCTACAATAGGATAAGCCTCTCCCTAATGATCAACGACTTTCCGTATAATATAGATTTCAACATTAATTATTAAAGAACCTTTGAGTAAATAGTTACCAGTATAATTCAATCCTTCCACCATACAATGTCCCAATTAAATATAAGACATGGAATTCTTGTCAAGTCTTATTTTATTTAATTATATGTATTTCGATCCTTAAATGCACAACTCCAAATAATGCAAATTAGAAACTCTTTCTAATTTCATTCTCCCTTAACCAAGGACTACTTTGGGTTGTCATTTATCGAATCACATAGGACATTTCTCTTCTTTATTAGAAGTGGTAGATTCTTTATCGATCATACATTATCTCCATGTTATACAACTTATTATACCCAAGCATACCCTTTGATATACCCTAAGGGTCTTAAGGAATAAGTCAAAGTATAACTCATCATACACAAGATACTATGATGATCTCAAGTCCAAGGATTACTTGTCTACTATCACTACAGAATTCCTATCGACAGTGCAAATAAAACTCCATTAGGTATTCCTTAGCGAGCCACGTTCAAATGAACTTATTCTCTAATAAGCACCTACATACTTGCTTTAGTGTCTCCACACAAATGATCACGAGATCAATCATCCTCATCCAATGAAAGCAAAAGAACGATGTACCTAATCTATCCGGATTCACTAATCCCCAATTTAGTAATCCAATGATTGGGAACTATTTTAGTTTTAAGCTTTCTAAGAATTTAGATCTCATTAGAATGATCATCATCATTATTCTAAAAGCATTGCTTAAAACTATGGGTTTATCACATATTATAAAAACAAAGATCACGCAGAATAATTAAAAGCCTTTAATAAATTAATACTTTTTATTAATAAATGAATAAGATTATTACAAAGTATATGCTTTATCATCAAACACGATTGACTTGTTAGTATATTTACTTTCAATTTATTCGTATGAATAATTTCTTAAGTATAATTATTATAATATAAATAAATTAAAAAATATTACTTAAGAAATTATTCATACAAATAAATAATTGAATATAATTAATATTTTTAAATCTTAATATTTAAAAAAATATTTATAAAAATAAATACATTACATATAGTTGATAATGTTAATTTTTATTACTTAAGAAATTATTCATACAAATAAATACGTTGAATATAATTAATATTTTTAAATTATAATATCTATAAAAATATTTATAAAAATAAACACATTATATATAGTTGACAATGTTAATTTTATTATTTAAGAAATTATTCATACAAATAAATACATTAAATATAATTAATATTTTTAAATTTTAATATTTATAAAAAATATTTATAGAAATAAATACATTATATATAGTTGATAATGTTAATTTTTATTACTTAAGAAATTATTCATACAAATAAATACATTGAATATAATTAATAATTTTAAATTTTAATGTTTATAAAAATTATTTATAGAAATAAATACATTATATAGGTTATAATGTTAGTTTTTATTACTTAAGAAATTATTTATATAACTATTTTGTACATTAAAACTATTTAAATCTAACTAAGGGTGGAAGTATTTAAAAATTTTCTTTTGGCCTCTACTCACTCCTGTGGCCAGCAAAAAAAAATTCTCCTGGTCGCTAGAAGGAGTAGCAGGCAGCAAAAAAATAATTCTCTAGCTGCTAGAGGGAGTAGCGGTTGGACCCTCACCTTAGCCATTCGATCTAATTTTGAACTGTTGGATAACAGTTAGTTAAAATAATGCTCATAACTAACGTTTGTCGTTGATCATTCATTCATATATATATATATATAAATATAAGTATATACACAAATGTGACATGACATACACAATTAAGATGACGACAGATTTTTTTTGCTTTTACGACATGTCACTGTGTCATTGTCATTGTCATTGTCCATAATGCCCAAAATAAAGACACACAAGTACAAGCATTTTTGAAAAAGAAACACAAAATTTAAAATTAGAGACATTTGTAAATAATTTGTTTTAATAAAATTTTTATTTTAAAAAACAGTTGTTTGTAACATTGAATTAAAATATATTAGCGGTGACATATTACTATTCGATTAATTAAGAGTAAAAATAATAGAATGTGACCTTATAGTAACTAAAATGTACTTATAATATTATAACGAATTAAAAAGAAAAATATGTCACTAATTAATACTCAATTCGCTTCAAAATTAGAGATATAATTTGATATTTAAAATCAAACGATTTACAAATTAAACTTCAAATTATTATGAATTTATTTAATTTTTTAGTTGATACAATTATTATAATTGTATAAGATATAATAAAAAAACTATTACTCATAAAATTTATTTTATTCTAAATTTTTATGAAATGTATTAATTTTATAATTTAATATGTTGTATATCTAATTTTAAAACAGATGGAATATAATTTTGGAGTAGAAGTACATTGTAGTAAAAAAATGGAAATTTAGGTTTCTGATTATACTTTGATTTCGGTAATATAAAACTTTACACTTTCCTAAAAAGGAATCGAAAACGTGAAGAAAAATTACTAAAAGTTTTGTTAGTGAATCAATCCAAACAAAAAACGAAAAGTCAAATCTTGGATCAGTTTGTGGTGGGAAATGTAATAAAGTTTGCCCTCCCAACAACCAATATATATATATATATATATATATATATATGGATGTATGGATTGGGAGTTTCACCATCATATTGTTGTGTCTCAAAACTAACAGGGACAGGGAAAGGCAAAGGGAAAGGGTGGTCCCTTGAGAATGGCTATGTCTAGGCTAGGCACACGAGGTTGCCCCAACTCATATATTGTTTAGGGAAATAACCCATGACCTAAAAAGACATAGATGCCATTGGTGTATTGTCTATCCGTAATCTTGTTAATATGCCTAATTTTGGTTATTATAGTAATAGGGATAATTACGTTTGCCTTCGACTAGTTTAGTCGAGTGTAACTTAGTTGATTGATGAACTCTTATTGTTAGGTCATGATATTTCTCCTATTGAGTCAAATGGACGCCTCTTTATTTAGTTAATCCATCGGGTTTTCGTTATCGATCCCAAAATTATTAGACCTACCATCATCTCATTCCTGTTGGGCCTTACAAGATCGGGTTACCAATGGATTAATTGGCCATTTAGATATTTTAATATCTCCATCTTTGACTTGTAATGATGACAAAGGAAAGTTATTGATCAAAAAAGTCTGCAGATCATTAATGTGGATGAGATTATAACCGATCAAGCATAAATAAAGGCAGAAAAGGACAAACTGCATGCAATGGCAGAGATCATTGAGGAGTAAAGGCGTCAGTCTCGACGATAGTAGGTGGCACGGTAAACCGGGTTTGAGAGTATAACATAGCAAGGAAGTCTTCAAGCAAAAGGTATACACACACACATATGTAACTGATAATTTTCTTTTTCTCAATACACTAGATATTTTATCCTCCATTGTTAACCTTGTGATCGCTCAGACCGACTCTCACGCCGAAGAGCTATCCCAAGCGACGATTGGCCGCCGCTGCTTTTGGTGTTGTCGTGTTTATCGTGCGTGATATAAACGCATGTTACGTGATTGAGGCGCGTGGAAAGATCTTGGCGTTAACATTGGCGCTAGAAGGAGTGACTTACATCCCTCATTTTAAAATCAAGTTCCTCACATCCCATGGAGTTGAAGAGGTAGCAGGGGACTTGGACCTGGCCAAACGATGTTATATGAATTACGATGATCGCCTCGGGTAGGGTCAAGCAAAAACAAACCATGGCAATTGAGATCGAGCCCTTCACCGAAAAGCGCTTCAAGCCATTGATTATTCCCCGGAGAGAGACAGAGGAGATCGAGTGGTCCTCGGGAAGAGAGACAAAACAAAAAGATTGGTTCGGGTTTGCCGGAACCTCTCCGGACAAACCTCATGGAACTTCTTCGCTGCTATGCGAACATTTTTGCATGGGAGCCACAAGACATGCCTGAAATCAGCCGAAAGATTGCCGAACACCGACTAGATGTGGATCCATCAAAAAAGCCAGTTCGACAAAAAAGGCGGATTTTTGCACTTGAGCGTCAGAGGATCATTGATGAAGAGATTGCCAAGCTGATAGCTGCTGACTTCATCTTTGAGATCGATTATCCGGAGTGGATGGCAAATGTAGTACTGGTGCAGAAGTAGAACGGGAAATGGCGAGTTTGCATCGACTACACGGACCTGAACAAATCATGCCCGAAAGACTTCTATCCTCTGCCTCACATTGATCAACTTATTGATGCGACTTCGGGGTATGCACTACTAAGCTTTATGGATGCTTTTTCAGGTTATCATCAAATATCTATGTGCAAGGAGGACATTCCGAAGACAGCATTCATCACACACCGGTTCGGTGTATGCCTATAAGAAGATGACCTTTGGCACGATAAATGTCAGGGGCCTTACCGGAGAATGATGAACTTCATCTTCCAGAAGCAGCTAGGAAGGAACATGGAGGTGTATGTGGATGACATGATAGTAAAGAGCATGATTGTTCAGAAGTACTTAGACGATCTAGAGGAATGCTTTCAGACTGTCCGTCATCACAAGTTGAGGCTCAATCCTACAAAGTGCACCTTCGGGCTCGGTAATGTAAGCGAGAGCGTTTGTCGAGAAACCCGAATGAAGTTATTACGGGTAAATTAATTATAAATTATTGCAAAGTCTATACTTTATTCAATACAAGTTCTACCCACTCTTTTATTCTACCTAGTTGTGTTCAATGTTTAAATTTGACTCTAAAAATTAGACTTTGATTTATCTATCGAAACTTCGTTGGGAGAAACCTTCATTACCTCCAATCGCTTATTAATCTTGTTGTTTCAAATAAACACTTTCACGATCTTATCTCTTTGAAAATACTTGCTTTTGAGGTAATTTTTGAAAACGATTGATTAACTACTTATTATTCTTTTTGTAAGGTTGTTAGCTTTCATATTCCTAACCAACCTGTTATACGAATTCAAAGTAACCAAACCCTAAAGTTAATCACTGTTATATCAAGCCATAAGTAAAGAGCCCCGATCCTTTCGTTGTTGACTTCCTTGTGTGGAATGTACAGAAGCCAGACTTTCTGTAGGCGACATCGTGAATGACGATGACAAGTTGATAGGTATCATTGTGAGGTGCTATCTAGGTTAAAGGATAGAAGTCGCAGTTGGTATCAATGTAACGTACTATCCAAGTCTTGGATAAGAGTAGCAGTTTTGAATGATATTTCTATCATTAATAAATTTCTTGACGTATTCTTGAAGATTTCTAGCCTACCCTAGAGCGTGAAATCGAATTTTGTATCGACCCCAAAGACAAAAACCCATTTCTTAAACCCTCAAATATTTCTTCAACTAAAAGGATCTGTTTACGAGGATTATGATGAAAGTCATAATAAAAGCATTGGACTAATGAAAATCATGGGTATATGAAGTATTAGTAAGTGTTATGATTAGTTATGTGGTTATTATGTGAAAACATGAAAGTTTCTTAGAAATCACAAAGGGTTGAAAAATCAGATTTTGGTAAAAACGTAACATGAAATTCAATTGACCATATCTCCTATTATATTTTGAATTTTTGAGTGTGGTCAAGTCCTAGAGTTAGATCTATGAGTTTTGTAGCTTATCCAAGTGGAATCACTGGAAAAGGTGCAGTAGAGTTTCATGTGGACTGAATTTAGCAAAAGAGTCCAAAGCTGCAAATAACAAAAACGCTACTGCCCATAAACTTTAAGGGGCTATTTCGACAACTAAATTTATGTGAAAAATTCTGGCCTTTTGGGACATGAAAATATATGTTATAAAGTACCTCCTGTCCAAAAATGAGCTCATTCTGACTTAAAATGAACAAGTTATGACCATTTCAATATTTAGGTTTTTTTGACGAAAAATGTTATAACTAGAGTTCTATAACTCCGATGACCAATGAAATTTAAACTGGAGACTCACATTAACATGTGTAAGGTCCTGCCAAGATTTGGGAATTTTTGGAGTTAAACTTGAGGTAGCTAATTTCTTAAGGAATTAATTAGAAATTGATTTTTGAAAAATAGTAAATGAATTTTAAAAATTTTCGAGAAAAATATATTTTCATCATGGGACTATATTATGCTAAATCCCGGAAAAGAAATATTTTTGGGACTGATTTGGTATTTTTCATGAAAATAGTTTAGTTACTGAACATATGAGTTAAATATGTTATGTGAAGTAACAAAGTTGAAAATAGGATTTTATAGCTAGAGAATCCTATA
The DNA here is from genome assembly GCA_020205615.1 of Panax quinquefolius. Classification (NCBI taxonomy): domain Eukaryota; kingdom Viridiplantae; phylum Streptophyta; class Magnoliopsida; order Apiales; family Araliaceae; genus Panax; species Panax quinquefolius. Next base: position 85,869,079 of record CM035168.1, read on the forward strand.
TAGAGTATATGCATATTTTTTTGATGAGGATTTGATAATTGGTGATGATATCTTATGAGTATGGCATTTTGAATGATTAAATGCATTATATGGTAAAGCGTAAACAATTGAGATAAATTGTTTATAAATTTAAGAAGTGATTAAAATATTGTTATAATATTAATGATATTAGATTATGAGATTATTAAGTGATTGATAACATGGGGATATTCTTGAATCCTAGATAAATTATATTATAAATGTTTAATATTTATCTTTTATCTCATTTGATTGATTCTTTATATCATTATCCTCATGCTTATATCAGGTTGAAAGTCATCTCGTGGCTTACTTGAATAGATGGACTTGGTATGATTATGACCGTGGATTGTTCTATATAATCATAACCGTAATTGAAAACACGATTATCTTTGGTCGTAGTGCATGGATAATTTGTGGTCGTGATACTAATGAATACACGATTATCTTTGGTCAGAGTGCATGGATAATTTGTGGTCGTGATACTAATGAATGCACGATTATCTTTGGTAGTAGTGCATGGATAATTTGTGGTCGTGATACTAATGAATACACGATTATCTTTGGTCGTAGTGCAAGGATAATTTGTGGTCGTGATACTTAATGAATACACGATTATCTTTGGTCAGTAGTGCATGGATAATTCGTGGTCGTGATACTAATGAATATCCTCGGCCGTAGTGGGGGATGATTCAAGATATGGATTAATTATTGAAATGAGTCTCAAAGAATGAAATATTAATTCATGGATGTGGTAAAAGTCATCTTTGGTCAGAAAGTATTGATAGACTTGGTATGATTATGACCAAGGATTATTCTAGTATAATCATGATCAGATTGAAAACACGAATATCCTTGCCAAGAAAGGTATGGATAATTCGTGGTCGTGATACTATTAAGTCGCTGCGTCTTAGCATTATTGGTTTTACAGCTTGTATATCTTTGGCCTCAGAAAAAAGATGAATTGTTAATGAATATTCTTTGGGATTTATGAAGATGAATTTAATATTTTAACGATAAAGGTATTCAAGGTATCCTCACCTCTTTATCATATCGTGTATCGCACTTCTAATTTCGAGGGCTAAATTTCATAAGAAGGGGAGGTTGTAAGACCCCAAATTTTTATAAATAAAGATGAATTTTTTATAAATATTATTTTTGAATATTATGGAATAAATTTGATATAATGTTATAGTTGTGGGTAATATTTATAAATTTTGCAAAGTAAGCAAGTTGTTATAAAATATTCGCTTGGTCGGGAATATTCTTTTGTCTGGGAATATTCGTACGACGATTCAATCATTAGTGGACCCCATTAACCGGAAGTATTGTCGTAGTTAGAAAACGACAAAATTATTTTTCTATAAAAAATAACTAAGCAGAGGTGTTACCATCAAAACCGCTGAACTACCCTAGTAGTAAAAGTACAATGAATACGCGTAGTTGTATAGATAAGCAGACACGATATTGATTATTGATGCTTACGTGAGAAGTCACTCACTATGCTCAATTATTGCTACAAAGAATTGCGATCATATCTCTTATATTATTGATTCAATTATTGTCACAAGATCATCTCAGATAATATGTTATAGTATTAAATTATTAATTGAGACGACAAGTTATAAATGATTAATAATTGTTGAAAGATTAAATATGTGTTGATTAAAAATAAAATGATTTGTGGTAATATTTATTCAATCCTGATGTATATAAAGAGTCATTATGAGACGTTTGTGGTAAGTTTGATTATTTTATGGGGGGGCCCATATGTCATCTTCTAAGAGTCCTTCACAATAATATAGTAATTACCTTTGTGAATAGTAATTACCTTCGTCAATAGTATTTACCTTCGCCAATAGTAATTACCTTTGTGAATAGTAATTACCTTTGTGAATAGTAATTACCTTCACAATAGTATTTACCTTCGTCAATAGTAATTACCTTCTTCAATAGTAATTACCTTCGTCAATAGTAATTACCTTCATCAATAGTAATTATCCCTTCGCAAATAGTAGTTGTCCCTTCAATATTACCAAGAGTTAACTGCCTCTTCTGTGTTCCAAGGGTTAATTACCCCTTCAAAATAGTAGTTGTCTCTTCAATATTACCAAGAGTCATTTTGACCCTTCGTTAAGACCAAGAGCCACCCCTCGCTTTTTCTATAAATAGAAAGCTCATTCCTTCATTATTTCTTACGAATTCAATTGAAACTCTCTAGAGAGAAACTATAGAGAGAAAAAGAAAAGTATTTTGCTACTTCACTTTTTCCAATATTCAACTCTTCTAAGGTAGGGAATATTATTTGTTGTAGACTCGTAAGGGGTGTTATTTTTTTTTATTCATGAAGAGAACTTCATTATTCCATTCTTTATTATTCATTGGAATAACTCTTGTAAAAGTGGCATACCCTATACATGACTGTATATGCTAAATACCCTATACTTGGTGAAATCCTTATATTATTCCATTCTTATTTATTCTGTTTGAATAACTCGTATACGCTGGAATCCCCATACTTGGTGACATTCTTCTATTATTTTATTATTCCGCTGAACATCCTCGCTCAGGCTTTTACGCCGACTCGGTTCCGCCTCTTTATTATTCTGCCTTTTATTATTCTATCGGAATATCCTGTCTCGTGTGTTTTTTACACCTTGACCGGTTCCGCTCTTTATTATTCTCTCTTTATTATTCTATTGGAATATCCTCGTCTCAGTGTTTTACATCTGACCGGGTTCCGCTTTTATTATTCTCAGATTTATTATTCTTTGGAATAACCTCGCCTATGCGAAGTACCGCATGCATGGTGATTTCTTTTATTATTTCATTTGATATTATACTCACCGGTTAAAATTTTGACTTCTATACTCCATGAATTTAGTGGAATATCCTCGATATTTGCGCTTCATCCAAAGATTTTTAATGAAAATATTTTTCCGAGCATTCTTGAATTTTACTCTACAAAGCAAAGATCATGTTGATAATTTGGACGTTATTAGTTCCTCGATAAATTAATTCGTGAACTTGTTTTATTGAATTATTATGTCATTGTCATCATCCTCATGTTATATTATGTTATCTTTGCTTACTTGCATAGATGAACTTAGTATGATTATGACCGAGGATCATTCTATAATCACGGCTTGATATAAATGATGTGACAAAAGTCCTCAAAGGGCACATCGTAAATGCAATGATGGATAGTTTTTGGTATGATTATGACTGTGGGTGATTCTAGATAGTCATGACCATTGATAATTTGATGAAAATCCTCGACCGTGGTACGAGGAATTAGATATTGTGGTTTATTCATTAAACCGAGTCTTAGTGATAAAAATTGATGAAAACCTTTAAAACCTAAAAGATAGTAGACTTTATTTTCTACTCGACTTTTTAATGGATCAGATATATTCACGCAGCTTAAACCGGTTGTCTATTATATTTTATCGCTTAACATTGTTGAAGACTATTGATAATTTATTCGCATTATCTTAGTTATAATATTTCTTCTTCGGGCTAGTTGAGCTCACCCTTTCTTTCACCGTTTTCTTCGTGAAATGAGAATATAAATTTGGGACGAGCTCTGGGAAAAGAGTGATGGTCCCAAGATAGCATTAGTAGTCCTCACTATTCTCATTAAATAGTGTGACAATAAATGTAATGAGGACTCCTTGAGTATGGATATTGTCTAAATGACAATATTCCTATTAGAACTCTCAGTTTATATATTGTCGTATGTTACACGACAGATGTATAATTAAGTTTGTATTTGAATTTATGTACCATGTAAATGGCGACCAAAGATGGGTGACGTATACCTAATTTTAGGGGCGTCACACTTCGTCTCTTATGAGTTTCAGGGCATAGAGCGTAACGACAATTCCATTGCCGATGCATGGCAGATGGCGTCCTTCCTTCGGATCAGATGATGGAAAAGAAGATCAAGTACAAGAGTGCCAACTTCATTCTTATTGATGGCGATCTTTATCGAAGGGCATTTTCGTCACCATTGTTGAAGTGTCTGGTTCCATTTGAGGCTGAGTATGCTCTTCGGGAGGTTCAAGAGGGTATTTGCGGTGACCATATGGCTGCTAAGTCATTAGCTTACAAAGTGCTTCGGCAGGGATAATACTGGCCTACAATCTTCAAAGAAGCTACGGAGTATGTAAAGAAGTGTAAAAAATGTCAGCTCAACAGTCCGATCCCACATCAGCCACCAAAAGAGCTATATTCGATCTTATCTCCTATACCCTTTGCTGTCTGGGGGGTAGATATATTGGGTTCATTATCAAAAGCTAAAGGTCAGCTCAGTTTTGTCATAGTTGCTATCGATTATACGACCAAATGGGTAGAAGCGAAGCCACTTCGGTTGATAACGGAGTAAGAGTGCTTGAAGTTCATGAAGGAGTCCGTAGTGTTTCGTTTCAGAATTCCTAAAGTGGTGATATCGAACAACGGACGCCAGTTCGTGGGATCAAAATTTGAAGGATTTCTGAAAGAGCTTGGAGTTCAGCACAAGAAGACTTCGGTGGCTCATCCACAGTCGAATGGGAAAGTTGAAGTGACCAACAGAACGCTGCTGAATGGGATCAAGCGCAGACTGGACGAAGCTAAAGGAAGATGACCAGAGGAACTTCTCAGCGTGTTATGGGCTTATCGGACTACACCGAGGACTACCACAGGGGATTCACCTTTCAGATTGGCCTATGGTACTGATGCCTTAGTCCCAGTCAAGATTGGATCTCCAAGTCTTCGGGTTAGTCAGTTCAAAGAGATCTATAATGAAGAAGGACTGAAGGTCAACTTGGATCTGTTAGAAGAAGTCAGAGAGGTAGCTTTGATCAAACTGGTAGCCTATCAACGGAGAGTAGCCAAGCATTACAACAGGGGGGTTAAGCTTTGTAGATTTGAAGTGGGGGACTTCGTCCTCAGAGAAGTCGAAGCATCTACTCCACAAAACATGGGAAAGCTAATGCCGAACTGAGAAGTGTCGTATGAAGTAATTGAAGTACCGAAGCCAGGAACTTATCGGTTGAAGGCATTGGACGGATCCGAAATCAAGAATACTTGGCATGCTAGCAGACTTCGAAAATATTTTCAGTAGAGATCGAGTCAGTTTATCAGAAGTCTGTAAATGTCAGATCATCATCAATAAAAGATTCACATTTTCACAATTGATCTTATTCCTATTAGTCCTAAAATCACAGTGGTGTAAGGAGGACGGGGGGGACTCGCTGACCATTCAATGGTAGCCTTTTTGGCAGGTGGTCCTTATGAATTTGTCAGGCCCTTCATGGTAGGCAAACTTCATCGGTGTAAGGAGGACGGGGTGGACTTGCTGACCATTCGATGGTAGCCTTTTCAGTAGGAGTGTCCTCATGGATTTGATTTACCGCGAGTGGTAAACAAATTCCATAGTCCTTTTAATTTTTCTTTACCGCGAGTGGTAAACAAAATGCACCGAAGTAAGGAGGTTCGGTCGAACTCGTTGGCCATTCGATGACAGCCTTATTGTCAGGTGTGTCCTTATGAATTTGTTTTATCGCGAGTGGTAAACAAATTCCATGGTCCTTATAAAATTTTTCTACCGCGAGTGGTAAACAAATGTCCTTATATACTTATTTTACCCCGAGTGGTAAACAAGATCCCGATGGTGCAAGGAGGATTAGCCGAATTCACCTTATGCCTAATCTGTCTCACACTTCGGTAACGATAAGTATGCATTACTTCATTTTGTTCAAGTGTTGAGTTCGGTTCATTCAGTTCAGTTCATTAAATTCAGTTCATATCATTTCTTAACTTAAATGTTATATGACTTGCCGGATTCATAATCTAAGTTAAGTATATTCAAGTTCATTAATGTTGAATTATTGACAAGAAACGAATTATTCAGAAGTCATGATATGGAAAATAAAAAATTTCATTAATAGTTAAACAACTACATACACAAAAAGTTCTTTACATAAATCCTAACATTAAAAAAAAGAAAAAACATATTTAGGCACCACCCTCGTCTTCGGAGTCAAAAAGGGATGGGTCTAATTGAGTTGCAACCAGCTTCTCCTTGCCTCGATCCCTGCAGACTTCATAACCTTCCGAATAAATCTTCAGGATTTTTGCATTGAGCTCATCGGATGCCCTATATTTCGTCTGTATCTGCTTACGCAGCTCTTCAGTCAAAGGAGGACCTCGCTCTTTGAGCGCTTTTATCTTGTGATGAAGTTTACAACGTTTGGCCCTATGTGCTTCCTTATCATCCCGAGCCTTTGCCTGAACTTCACCAAGTTCTATCGCCAAGCTTCGATTGGCTGTGGCGAGTTCTTCATTTTTGGTCTTCAGAACCAAATTCTCTTCAACCGCCGACGTCCATATCAGTCAGAGATTGCTGGCTAACCTCGTCGCCTTGCCTCTTCTTGATTGCCTTCCGTTTGTCATCTGACGCCTTCAGGCCCTCTTTGACTTGAGCCAACTCTCTCCGAAGACCCTCGTCAGTGTGAAGAACATTTTCATATTGACTTCTCTCCCGAGCTAACGTCACCTTCAGCATGTTGTTTTCTCTCCTCATAGCCTCTTCTTCGGCCTCAGCGTTTACGTGTCTAGGACGTAAGCATCCGAAAACAGCATTTGCCTGCATATTCAAGCAGTATTCAATCAATTTCAGATACTTAAGCATGGATAGAAGTGTATAAACCAAGAAAATTGTCACTTACCTTCGCCAAATAGCTCATGCCTTCACCAAAGCGCATCCCCTGCTCGAATCTGCTATCGACCTCGGTGATCGCTTGGTTTCCTTAACGAAGGTATCAAAGAGCCGAAATGGGAAATTAGCGTTGAACCGAGGCCACATGGTTGTTCACGCTGCATCATTCTGAAACTCGTGGGATGAAGGTCTTGGAAGAGAGGGCATGATTTGGTCACTGGGGTGAAGGTCCATATATATATATATATATATATATATATATATATATATATATATATATTCTCGAGAGGGAGATCAGACTGGAGTGGGGTTGCGAATTGGTGATGGAGCAGACGCTGTACTTGGGTGGCTCTCAGAAGGATGTTTTCTTTTCCTAGATAGTGCTGGAACAGCTTCAATCTGCTCCTCATTGTCAGAAACTTGTATTTTTGCGGGGCGTACAAAAGGTGGATTATATGACGACGAAGGCACTCTGAGCTCGTCAGCGGTTAAAAGGGTGACTTTGGTTCTTAATTTCTTGACTCGAAGAAGGTTTTTCCGATCATGAACGGGAAGATTGAGTAAACCTCCTCGAGGGGGGCTGGTTTGGTAATTCGCACGCTTTACGTAATGGTCTCGGTTTAAGCGCGGGATTTGGGTTCAGTTGTTGGTTTGGACCTGGATTTCTGAATGGCTCTTTTCTTTCGACGTGGTTGAATATTTTCCTCCGGTTGAAGATGATCATCGGCTTCGGGCTCATCTGTTTGGGGTTCAACTGTATGGGTTTCATTAGTCGGGTTATTTTCAGTTTTTGGAGCTTCTAGTTGTGGAGGTTCGACAGTGTCTTCCACCGATTTTCCAGCTAGGAAATCCTCCAAATCTCTTACGTCTATCGAAGACGGCTTAATCAAAGATACTACAAAAGGCAGAAAAGTCATATGTCAAAATCTATATCACTAAAAAATTCCAAATAATTGTGTAGTCGAATATATCAGAGCTTACACTTGTGTTCATACAACCAGGCTTGCTTGGTAAGAAGCAAGTAGTTCTATTCTTTTGACGGAAAGTTCTCAAACAGTTCTATCATTTCACTCACGTGTTCTTCTGGGATGTCGCCGAAGTCGGCAGAAACTACGTCATTCGTGGCCCAGTTCGGCAGAGAGGCAATTTCCGGTCCCTTGACGAAGAACCACCCTTTGTGCCATCCTTTGTTACTAGACGGGGTGGAAACCAAAGAGCGTCTATCAAATTTCTCTCCTGCCTTCGGAGAATGTTTCCCCAGAACTTTAAAACCCTTTTCTCGAGATTGGCTGACCTTATAGACAATGAAGAAGAAATCGAGAGTGGGCTCTACCCCGACTTCATGGCAGAATGCGATGAAGGCCAGAATATGGATGTAGGAGTTTGGTACTGATTGGGCGAACCCGACGCCAATAAACCCTAGGAGGGTTATTATGAATGCGTGAAGAGGAAACCGGATTCCCTTCTCCAGAATAGTCGCAGGAACAGCCGTCCATCTTTTCAGTCGTTGATACATCTTCTCTTCGGCCCTTGGAACTCTTACCTGATGGGTGTCGGAATGGAGTATCTGGTTTGATGTTCCTTAACCCCATCTCTCGTTATATCGGAGGGGTATTGGCATGGAGAACGCTTTTTACTCAAGAATTCGTAAGGAGTGGGGGGGTTTGGTATGTTCTTCGCCGGATTTCGTACCTTTGGGATTAGAGCTCGAGGCTTCCTTGTTGGGGCTTGGGTTTGGGGGAACGACATTAATCGGTGTCACTAGAAGAGACGAACCTTGTTCAAAATCTTCAGAAGCCATTGTTGTTAGGTTGCAGAGAATACGAAAGATCAAGAGAGAAGAAGAAAGCTCAAGAGTCTGAAATTTCAAATCAAGGTGTAAAATCACAAAATTGGGGAAATTACCTTTATACCGATTTGCTACACAAAGAGAGAGCGAGGCGGCACATTAAATGCTGGTAATGATTTAGAATTTTAATGGGTAGCGTCCGGATTAAGCCTCAAGCTTTTTACAAAATTGTGACTTTCACATTAGACCTCCGGTCACTTTCTGTTTCGTCTTATGTATCACACCGGGTACATTTCAATTATCTTTCATTATGGGCCTTTAGTAAATCCTATAATATCATGGACCATTTATAGTTTTCTATTAAATATATATATCATGTTTAATAAAAAACTAGGGGGCAATGTTGGGTCATGATATTTCTCCTATTGGGCCGAATGGATTGGGCCTACTTATTTGGTTAATCCATTGAGTTTTCACTATTGGGTTCCAAAGTTATTAGACCTAGTCATCATCTCATTCCTGTTGGGCCCTTACAGGATCGGGTCGGGTCAGTGGGTTGACCCATTAGATATTTTAATATCTCCATCTTTGACTTGTAATGATGACAAAGGAAAGCTGTTGACCAAAAAAGTCTGCAGATCATTAATGTGGATGAGATTATAACCACGTGCATGGCATAAAATCAATCAGGTGAAAAGGTGACAACCCCGCATGCAAATCGCAGAGATCATTGAGGAGTAGGGGCTGTGTCTGATGATAGTAGGTGGCACGGTAAACCGGGTTTAAGAGTATAACATAGCAAGGAAGTCTTCAAGCAAAAGGTACACACACACACACACACACATATGTAACTAATAATTTTTTCTCTCTCAATACACTAGATATTTTATCCTCGATCCATTGTTAACCTTGTGATCGCATGTACTGACTCTCACGCCGGAGCTATCCCCCGACGGTCGAAGTTGTCAAGCTTTTGGTGTTGTCGTATTTAATGTGCAGGATATAGACGCGTGTTACGTGATTGAGGCGCGTGGAAAGATCTTGGTGTTAACATTTATTATAAAGTTATTAGGTATGAATTGTCTCACTAAGAGCATCTTCGGGAATGATTTATAAACAGATTTATAAGTCATTTGTTACTATTCACATGTTCGGGAATGACTTATTTTTCTATTTATAAGTTATATTTTTAAGTCAAAAAAATAAGTAAGTATTTGTAACTTATTTTAAAATGACTTAGAACTCATTTTAAAATAAGTTAGTTTGACCAAATGTAATATTTATTATGCCCCTCTTTTTATTAATATTCTTTTTAGTAATCTTTACATTTATTATAACTTATAAGTCATTATGAGCCGAACACATTCATAATTTGTTTTAACTTAGTTTTTAACTTATAAGTCAAATTAATCCCGAACGCTTTTACTTATAAGTCCAACTTAAAATAACTTATAAATCAATTTATATTTTAACTTATAAGTTATTTAAAATAAGTCATTCGCAAACAGGCCGTAAATGTCTAAATATATATACCAAGGTAAAAAATTCTTACCAAATTTTTTACATTAAAATTGAACAATTTTCATCGACAGATATATAAATTACATAAAGTGAACACTGAATTGAATTGCGATATCTATCATTGACGTACCAATATGATCCTATATAATAATACAATATAATTCCCTTTTCAAGTTTGACCATTTTTAAATAGGTAATTTTGACACCAAAATATAGCTCAAGTTTGATCTTATTAGAATTCTAACTACAGATTAATAAAAGATCACATATTTGAATCTGATTATTAAATCAAATTAGGTTTTAACTTGATTCAATTATTTTAAAATTAAATTAATTAAGTACATATAATTAATGTTTTATTTATATATTTTTTCTTTAAATATACTCCCTACATTTTTAATCATTTGATGTCTTAAAGCTTTGCACAACTATTAAGGAAGTTAAAACTCCTATAAAAACACCACTAAAATTACTATATTACCAAAAATACTTTTGCATGGATAAATGAAAAGTTAAATTGTAGATGATAAAGATGAGAGAGAAAATATAAGAATTATAAGAGAGAAAGAGAGTATACCATTAAGATATGAGTAATGTTACAGACACAAACTATTTTATAAACTGCTGATGTGACATACTCCACCTCAACATATTTATTAACAAATTATTTCAATGTAGTATTCGGTCTCACACAATATGCCGAGGTGGAGTATGCCACATCAGCAGTTTGTAAAATATTTATAAAATAATTTGTGTCTCTAGTATTATTTTTAGGTTACAGACATACTATTTTATAAACATTTTACAAACTGTTGATGTGACATACTTCACCTCAGCATATTGATCAAAGAGAGAGAAAAAAAATAAAAGAATCATATTTTCTAAAAATCCACAAACGTCAAATAAATAGAAATAAAATTTGTTCTCTAAAACGTTAATTAAATAGGAATGGAGAGAATAATATCATAATTTACATAAACATGCTTATTTTTCAAAGATTGTTCAAATTTAGATTAACAACTAAATTCGAAGTAGGTTATGATTGCTTTGTATTATCATATTTCTCACTCGAATTCATTTTTAAAAAAACCCTTATGTTAACAAAAATAAATATCTTAGCATGTCTTTCTCATAAGCTCAATCAAATTAATGTGATAATAGTGTCACATTAGGACTTTCGAATATGATAAAAATAACAAATATCTTAGCATGTCTTTTTTTACTTTTTTTTTATAAAAAAATTAATTGGTAAAATTGGGGTCGGTAGGGCAGAGCAAGTAATTAAATTGGAACCGAAATCGTACCAAAAACCGCACGAACCACACCAATTAAAACCGCACCAACGATTCCGGCGTATGTAGCGATTTTAGGTGAGTTGAAAAACCAAATTTACGGTTCCGGTTTGATTACTAACCAAAATCGCACGCATAAAACCGAAACCGCACCATGTGTGTGTATGTATGTATTATCTCTAATAAATTTTAAAGTTACTTTTCACTTAAACACGCTCAGAGAAAACTCTAGTCTTGCATTGTCATTTTTTCACCAATTGAAAGATGATGGTTAGAGGTTATAGAGTCAAAAAGTAAGTATTTGGATTTTGGAATTTCGAATTTGTTTAATGTGTTACTGGAGAGGCTTATAGCTGAGGGCCAAATTCATTGGTTCGAGCACTTGATGCAGTGGTTAAGGTTTATGCTATAGTAGTAATAGTCTAATAGATTATTTTTCAAATTAGGTACAGTTAGGATTATATTCTATAAGTCCTCCATGCAATATATAAGATAGAATTTCATTCTATCTCCGGTATATATTTTTAACTTTTGGAGAACTAGATAAACTTTCTTGCTTGTTATCGATATATGATCTCCGTTGTTTTATATAGCGTATGTTTTAATTTTAAGGCATCATTCCTTTATTATAAACAAAAATTATTTTATGTGTCTCACTGTTCTATGATTTGATGGTGAATTTGATATGTTTGGCAGAAGGAGCTTTGGTTCTATGCTTGATATAATTCCCATTACCGACTGTGACGCCCCCAAAATAGGTATACAACACCCATTCTGAGTCGCCAAATACATGATACAGAAAGTAAAACTACAACTTCAATAATACAATTGTCGTGCAAAATACGACAACACATGAGTTTAAATACAAATATTGTCTTCTAGACAATATCCACACTCAAATAAGTCCTCATTACAATTATTCAAACACTATTTTACAAAAATAGTGAGGACTGCTAAAACATCTTTCTAGAACCATCAATCCATACCCCGACTAGTCCCTGCTATGTTCTCACCTCCTGAGAAGAAAAATGGAACAAAAAGGAAAATGGTGAGCTCAACTAGCCCAGTAAAGAATATTATGACTAAGATAATATACAACAAATTATCGTTAGTCCTCAATAGGGAAAAATCTGATAGAATATAATAGACAACAAGTTTTAGATCAATATTCTGCAGCGGAAACAGCAATCCATTAGAAGAGTCACGTAGAGAATGAATTCTACTATCTTCTAAGATTTAAAAGTTCATCATTAATATTTTATCCCAGTAACAACAATCAATATACATATTTAATCAAATATTCATCTTTGCACTACAGGCCAAAGATATTCATTTATATCATCAGTTGGTTATGTTCATCTCAACACCTGCTCATCTTTGCACTATGGGCCAAAGATATTCATCAGTTAATCATTCATCTTTGCACTACAGGCCAAAGATATTCAGTAATATCATCATTTAAGACTGAGGATGATGAAAAATATTTTAAAGAAAACGAATCCAATGAGACAGAAGGATAAATATTAGGGATTCGTATAACAGTTTATCCAAGATCAATAATACTTCATAATAACCAACTGTGAAGTAGAATTCAAAATAACGATCAAACATGGATACAATCAAAGATAGTAGCCAAAATAGACATCTTGGACAAAAAGAAAAAATTTTATTTTTTGGTGAATAGTGTCGTATTCGTGAATAGTGCCGTATACGTGAATAGTAACCCCGACACAAAAAGTTCCAAATTTATTAAAAAATTCATACCAATATTTTGGCATAATGATATTGAAGAAATTAATATCATTTCGAAAGAAAATAATATCCTTTCCTCAAAATAACTAGTGATTTCGAACGGAATATCAGATAGAAAGTCGAAGGAAACTTGTACCGAAAAGCAACTCTCAAAGTATCAAAATACTAACAAAAATATGCTCGATAATCTAGAGAAAAAGAAAACTTGTTTCTAGTGTGATTTTCAATTCTAACCTAAGCGTCTATTTATAGGAAAATGCTAGAACGCCAAAGGAGACTAAAATAATAAAATATTATTATTTTATTTCTTTCATTCTCATTCTACGCAAACTTGTTGAAAATCAAGGCCAGCCATCTTTGAACCAAATTGGCAACCCACATGTTGTAAAATAAAAGTGGGTCCCACCCATAATTTTATTAAAAAATATTTTATTTTCCAAAACTTCAATAATTCATAGAAAATAGCCCGTTTATCAGAAAAATATGAATTTTATGTCCATTCCACACGAAATCGAATTCTTTACAACTTTGTAGCTTTGAGTTTTTCCAAATTCCAAACCAAAAATATCTAAAATCCACAAACGGATGATTTTTAATTCCTCCATTCTGACAAAATACTGATAAAACACCTCAGCATTAATTCCTTCATTTATAAACACATAAATAAATTCATCATTTATATCCACATCAAATAAATATTTTCTTATCATATAAATTAATAATTAATTATTCATAAATAATATTACGAATCACAATTATGACAACTGCATCTGCTCCTGTGAAAGAGGGCTTTCCAATAAGGATTTCTCCTTACTAGCGCGCAATTAGGTGACCAAACCTCTCCTTGATAGAACTTTCTAGACATTGCCAATAATGCTTATCTAATAATATTACTCAAATAATATGAATTAATTATCTGATAATGGGAAATACTGTGCAGTGACAATTATTGAAACAACAATAATATAAAACATCAACGCAACAATTATTGAATCAATAAAATAAAATATTGAAAGCAAAGAATTCATCGTAATAATTTTTGAGTAGTGTCTTCTTACGTGCGAATCAATAATTCAACAATATCGCAATATACCGCAATACTATCGTGCAACCACGCCAGACATCGTATTTTTAACCACCGGGTATTCCAACAAAGTGTTAACGGTAATAACTACGCCAAAGTTATTTATAAAAACTCATACTTTGTCGCTTTTCTTTCATCCAACCGCTTTTCCGTTATGGGGCCCACAATTGATCAATGCCGTCGCATTTGGATATTTCCGACAAAAAGAATATTCCGACCAAATGAATATTCCCCGAAAAAAAGAATATTTTATAACCACTTGCTTATTTTGTAAAATTTGCACATTTCACCCATAACTAAAGCATTATATCAAATTAACCCTTATTAATTTAGAATAATGAATAGAGGAAAATTTAATTTTATTTATAATAAGTTGGGGTCTTACAACCTCCCTCCTTATAAAATTTCGTCCTCGAAATTTACGTGACGATACTGTGTTTCAACAAGTGTGAGGTACATCGCTTTTTTTCGATTCCAACTCCCGTGTCATTTCCTCAATAAAGCATGGTTCCTCCACAAAACCTTAACTTGTGGTATAACCTTGGTGCGTAGGACATGCTCTTTCCTATCCAAGATCTTAACAGGTACCTCCTCGTATGTTAAATCTTCGGCTATCTCGTCTGGTTCTAACGCAATAATGTGGTTCGGGTCTTTCACATATTTACGAAGCATAGATATGTGGAAAACATTGTGAACACGAGACATACTTGGTGGTAATGCGAGTCTATAGGCCACCTTTCCTATTCGGTCAAGAATCTCAAATGGACCAACAAACCTTGGATTAAGCTTTCATCTCTTTCCAAATCTTGTAACTCCCTTCCATAGAGCAATACGTAATAATACATGATCCCCAATATTAAATTCCACGTCCTTTCGATGAAGATCAGCATAACTCTTTTGTCGATCTTGTGAGGTTTGAATACGTTGTCGAATCATTTGGATCTTTTCTGTAGTCATGCGTACCAATTCCGGTCCCAACAAAGTTGCTTCACCCACCTCGTCCCAACATACTGGAGAACAACACTTTTGTCCATACAACGCCTCGAACGGAGCCATGCCTATACTTGCTTGATAACTGTTGTTGTAGGAGAATTCCACCAGTGGCAAGTACTTATCCCAACTTCCTTTGAAATCTAGGACACAGAGTCTTAATAGATCTTCAAGGGTTTGAATAGTCCTTTCCGATTGCCCGTCCGTTTGAGGATGGTATGCTGAACTAAATCGTAAATCCGTGCCCATAGTTTTCTGTAGGTTAACCCAAAATCTTGAAGTGAATCTTGGTACTCCCAGGATGGAATGCAAACGGGGTGTTGTGTGCCTCCATCATGATTCTATGCTTCAAGTCAGAATTGCTAGCAATGCAAAGTCTAGAGTTGAATCAAAGTATTCCTTCTTCATCAATTCTTGCTTCTGGAATAGCACCTTCTTGCACTTGCTTCTTCATACGCATCAGCCCCAGGTCCGTAGCTTGAGCAGCTTTAACTTTATCGATTAAAGTTAGTTCTACTTGTATATTCGCCATCATCACGTGGGTCCCTGGAGTCTTTAACTCTATCTCCATCCTTTGCAAGTCATACAAAATGGGCCTTTGCGTTAACAATATCGCACTTGTACTTGCATATGATATTCTACTCAATACGTTAGCTACTACGTTCGCTTTTCCAAGATGATATTGAATAGTGTGATCGTAATCTTTCAACAGCTCAAGCCAACGTCGTTACCGCATATTGAGTTCTTTTTGGGTGAAGAAATATTTGAGGCTTTTATGGTCCGTATAAATCTCCACTTTATCCCTATTCAAGTAGTGTCTCCAAATTTTCAACGCGAATACTACTACTGCCAACTCCAGATCATGAGTAGGATAATTCCTCTCATATTCTTTGAGTTATCGCGAGGCATAGGCTATGACTTTCCCATGTTGCATGAGAACACATCCTAACCCTTTGCACGAAAGCATCGCCAGATATAACAAATCCATCCGAACCGTATGGTATTGCTGAACAGCTGCGAAATGAGTCTCCTCTTGAGCTCTTGAAACTCTTCTCGCATTCCTCGCTTCCATACGAATTTTGTATCTTTCCGAGTCACCGAGTTAGCGGAGTAGCGATTCGAGAAAATCCTTCCACGAATCTCCGATAATAACCAAATTAAGCCCGAAAGCTACGTCTTGATGGCCATCGACTTCGGTTGCTCCCAATTTTGTATTGCTTCAATCTTCACGTCAACAGATACTCCATGTTTTGACACCGTCGCGTCCAAGGAATGCTACTTCCTCAAGCCGAACTCGCATTTCTTCAGCTTTAGCATAAAGCTTGTTTTCACGAAGCCTTTCAAGTATCGACTTCAAATGGTGCTCATGATCTTCACTTTTGGAATAGATGAGGATGTCATCAATAAAGACAACAACGAATCGATCCAAATATTCCTTGAATACACGGTTCATCATATCCATGAAAGCAACAGGAGCATTAGTCAATCCAAAAGACATGACTAAGAATTCATAATGCCCGTACCGAGTTCTAAAGGCAGTCTTTGGAATATCCTCAGTTTTAATCTTTAGTGATGATATCCGAACGAAGATCGATCTTTGAAAAGAATTGTGCTCCTTATAATCGGGTCGAACAAAATCATCAATGCGAGGTAGCGGATACCTATTCTTAATGGTGACATGGTTTAATTCTCGATAGTCAATACAAAGTCGCATACTCCCATCTTTCTTCTTTACGAATAAAACAGGAGCACCCCAAGGAGATGTATTAGGTCGAATAAAATCGATGTCTAACAATTCCTGTAGTTGGACTTTTAACTCCTAAAGTTCAATAGGAGCCATTCTATATGGGGTTTTAGAAATGAGCTTTGTACCCGGTTCAAGGTCAATAAAGAATTCAACATCACGTTCTGGGGGTAGACCAGGAAGTTCTTCAGGAAATACATCAGGAAATTCTCTAACAACAGAAATATTATCCAAATCTGACTTGTCTTTATTCGATTCCATAACATATGCTAAGAAAGCTTGGCATCCGTTTTTCAATAAACGAATAGCTTTGTGGCTTGATAGGACAGTGACTGATTTTAGTGGTTTAGTTGTTTGAATTGTATTTAACAGTTGGTTAGGAATATGAAAACTAACAACCTTACGAAAACAATCAATTTTGGCATGATGAGTGGTTAACCAATCAATCCCTAAAATCACATCAAAAGCAAGTATCTTTAAAGAGATAATATCAACAGGTAATGTGATAGTGCCAACTTAGATTAAGCAAGATTTATAAACTGTAGATGTAACGAAGGTTTCACCCAACGGAGTTTCAACAGATAAGTCAAAGTCCAATTTCTTCGGTGTCAAGTTTAAACATTGAGCACAAGCAGGAGAGATAAAAGAATGGGTAAAACCGGTATCTAGTAAGGTATAAACTTCGCAAGAGTTCAAGATTAGCTTACCCGTGATCACCTCGTTTGGGTTTCTCACATTTTGGCCAGTCATGACAAACGCTTCTTCCGAGAACCGACCGATTTCGACTTATCTGGGCGACCTTGAGAGTCACCATCCCCATGAACTTGGTTTCGCTTATAGTACAATCTCGAGCGATTTGTCCTTCCTTTCCACAATTATAACATACCTTGGATTGTTGTGGGCGCTTTGACCGATATGTCCCTCTTTCCCGCATTTGTAACATCTAACCGGGCCATTCTCCTCCCCTAGAATTTGTTGTTGGTGTTGGTCTGCTTCACGGCGATGTCTTCCGCCATTGTTGAATCTCCTCTTCAAATTTCCACTGACTCACCTCTCCTATTATCATGGCCACGATTACCACCCGAGTGGTTACCGCTTTGTCCGTATTTTTCCCTCTTCATTTGGTTATCATCGCCTCGATGATCTTGCACACCGGTATGACCCTGGTTGTGGTCCCTGGGTTGAGTATACTCATTATCTCTCTCTAATAATTGAGCCATGTTGACAACATCTGAATACAGAGAAAATTTATAAGAGATAAGGTATTGACGAATCTCAAGTTTTAGACCTCTTAGAAACATCCGCGTCATATGTTCCTCATTCTCCACCAAATGAGGTGCAAACCTGGATAACTCTGCGAACTTTGCCTCGTACTGAGACACTGTCATGTTGTTCTGTTCCAGTCTAATAAACTCTACCTCCTTCATATGACGAATACTTTCAGGAAAGTACTTGTCATTGAAAAGTACGTCTCCCAAGATATGTTGAGTGCAGCTGGCTGGGTACGCTTCACAGATTCCCACCAGTAGTCCGCTTCACTACGGAACATAAAGGTGGCGAATGGAACCTTCTGTTCCTCCGTGCATCCTAAGACATCGAATATCTTGGTGATTTGCTTGACCCATGTTTCCGCCTTTAATCGGACGGGCTTTCCCAATAAACTGTGGTCCCAACTCCTTGAATCGCTTGGTCAGAAAAGAAGGCCGCGTGTTGCCATCACTTCCACCAGTATTTTGTACACGAGTTTACCTCGCCTCGATTTTTGCATGAACTAAAAAAGCTCCTAAACATTCCATCATTCATCGCTTGCTCTCAGTAGTGTTGTTTACGGAGGAATATTATCTTCCTTTTGCACGTTCTCTCGGTTTATGACTAAAGGTTGTTCCACGCCTCATACACTCCATTGTTAACGTTCTCGGCCCCATTCTTAATCTTGCCGTAAAAACAAGGGTTAATTAAACAAATTAACATATCACATAATATCCCTATATTATGACTCAACCAACAAATAAGCTTAGATAGGACACACTAATGAAGGATTTACTCATCTCTCCCTCCTAGTTCTATTCCCCGAGCTCACGCCAGAGACCATATCCCTAAGCTTTGATACCAACCGTGACACCCCCCCCAATATAGGTATACAACAACATAATTAATTTAGAAATTCAGATCTTATTGTAAAATGATTTTATTAAATTAAATAATAATAAAATTATATTCTATGTGTTATCAAGATGGTTGTCATTCTATAACTTATTGATATTGGAATGTCGTAGTATTTGAGCTACGTGAAGGAAATAAAGTGTTTGAATTTCTAAGACGAAAATGAAAGTTTTCCGAGAAATTTTCCGAAAAAACACTATTCATCGGTATTTGCTCGGGAGTTATTTTTGAATTTCCGAGAAATACGTAATGATAGAATATTAAGGTAAGATGGATTATTTAATAATAATCTAGTTATGGAAAACGTAATATTTTGCTTGCGGACTTAAGTTATAAACGTTAAGAAAAGCGAAGTAGGAATGAGTAAAATAATAATTGTACAATACTTTGGTATTGTGCAAAGGGATGAAAACAAGTGTAATAATGAGCATATTATACGAGTTTGTATAAAGGATGAATTATTGTATATAAATTCTATATGAATTAGAATACGAGAATGATGCATAAACTATATGTATATGTATTATGTAATATTAATGGACTTGTAAAGATTGGTTAGGATTTTGTACAAGCCCAAGTCAATTAAGGTTAAGGCCCAATTATTGAATTAATAAGCAAGTGAGTGTTTGTTAAAGCAAAGCCCAAGGATTTATGTAATCCAAGCCCAAGCTAGAATCCATGAGTTGGCAAACCCATGGGGTAAACCATATTAATGTGGTAGATGTGTGGTTACCAAGTATTAAAAGTGGTAACCAAGTTATATGAGTAATGACCAAGCAAAGGATAGGTTTTGTGCCTTGCAAGTAATGAATAGTAAGGAGGTGGGATGATGGAATTGACTAAATTGCCCTAACCTTAGGAATTCTATAAATAGTGAAGGTTGGCAAGTCATTTAATAGTTGTTCAAATAATCCACACACTCTCTCTCAAAGTGCTTAATTGTTAGGAAGATTAAGTTGCAAATAAGCTACTTATATAAGAAGAAGAAGACTATTTACCAAAGACTTCAAATGTAAGACTCCTTCTCCAATTATCTTATATCTCTATCATGATAGGTTGATAAGAAAAGTTTGGATTAAGGAACATGAATGATAAAAAGTAAGAAGTATATGTAAGTAATGAACTTAAGCCATATAAGTTGGTAATAAGTCATTTAAGCTAGCATAAGTTATAAACTTATGTGAAAGTATTATGAACTTGTAATAAGTTTATTAGTGAAGTAATATGGAAGAAAAAGAACTAGTATGATCATATGTATCAAGTATACATAAGTAAAGCTATATGTTGAGAACATATAGGTATGATGTTTGAGAAACTTTAATTATCATAAGTCATGAATGATAAGTTCATAAGTAGTTTATAATTTATCAAGTTATGAGCTTATGAAGAAATAAAGTCAAAATCCAACCATTTGTATAAGTTGTTGGTATAAGTATATTAAGATGTTCATATGATGAATGGAATTCATTTGTAATGTTGAACAAATCACAAGAATGAAGATTTGCCGAAAATCGCACGATTAGACGATAATCGTCGAATTCTTGAAATTCTCGGATTAGAATTCAAATTTTGAGTTTGAACTTGGAAAGGTTATTTTCCAATAGAGACAAGTCATGTTCGTCATTTAAGAGTTGCAGACTCAAAAATGAGCGAATTCCGACTTAGAACGAAGAAACGATCGTTGAACGTTCACGAACGTTTATCGTTTAGCCTAAAAAAGGAACCAATAGGCGAATTTTTAGCAAACAAAGTCAAAGAGATAAAATTCTTATATGAACGCGTAGATTACATAATTTGTGAACCGTAGGCTTTTGAACGAGCCAATTTAGACTTATAACGAAGGATTTATGCATCCGGGAATTTCACAAAATTTCACAAACTGAATTTATTTTCGGTGCATGAGTTGGTAGCCAAGGCCAACCCTAGACCAAATTGGTCATGCCAAGTTAGCCACGAAAGCAAAGGTCCGAGCACACTGAAACTTCATACATGCAAAGGAACCTTAGTACTATTTATGGCCATTACCATGTATCACTGACCATGCCATATCGAAACTAGTACCCATTACGACCCATTAAGTAAGGACTCATGTGCAAAGACCAAGTCCGGACTCCCATCCGTTAACTTCGTGTAGTAAGCCGAAATGTGAGTTATAAAGCTAACACCGCAGTGCCAGTCTTTGATGGAAGATAGTGAAGAATAGACATAAATGCAAAGCAAGAAAATGTAATTAGTTTGAAGTAAACCTACCTTAAGGAACTTGAAGTAACATTATTAAAACATTGTTAGACCTTAAGAGTAATGAGTAAAGGTTGAGATAACCTAATCAAATATGAATGTAAGTATAATGATAAACCAGAATGAATATCAAATGAATCTAATACACAATTAGATTGAGATGAAGGGTAAGATATACTCATATACATACTTGATTATATATGACCTAATGTAAGGCATTATGTGATCATGTATTGTAGAGACTTGAAAAACTTGAACGTAAAGTATTTATACCATAGCAGACGCTAATGGAAAGTATCCTAACTCTTGTCTCAGTTCAATCTGAACAAGTTTTTGAAGTTCATGTATCCTTACGCATGAATTAAAGTACAATGAAGTTAAAGCCAGATCTTTTGGCTAAACTTGACATATTGAGTGGATTGTTGATAATCTATTCATCTGTTATCAAATGTGATTATCTTTTGTCAACTACTTGATATGGTTTTCAAAAGAAGACTGAAATGTTAAACAAATGTTTTGTCGGTAAAACGACAGGCACGTGAGGTTGCCAAATGATTAAACGTACATACGTTTAATGGATGTAGTGTTGATCAACATAGAGTACAATAGGCTAATCACCTAGAAGTGCTCGTAAGTAATACCGGGCTTACGGACTTAGTTTCGGGTTGTCCTTTTCAAAGAAAGAATGAATACTCAAGGTCTTTGACCAGAGTGAATGTTTTACTGAATATTATTCATTCTAAAACATTTTGAAAGAAAGATGAAGTGCTATTTTGAATTATCAATAGTACTTCATAACTATTGTTCAGTTATCAAAGATATACGATTCATATGTATCAAGCATGTTGTTATTAAAATTGTTATACTTGTTGAGCTAGTTATGCTCACTCTTGCTTGAACCATATGAATGCAGCTAAGACTGAACGTCCCGAAGGATCGAAAAAGGATAAAGGAAAAGCTAAGGCAGATTATTAAGTTGTCTTGTAATAGTATAGGTCTATTGTTGTAATGTAATGAATATTATGACAAAGAACCTTTGTAACGGGTATAGAATCTGGGAAATGTAAATATTACTTATAATATATAGACGTTATGTTCGTTCTTTGAGACTTTTCAATGGAATGAATGTATGAAAGTTTGTATAGTATAGCACCATCTGTCGGGTTGGAAGATACCCGAATTTGGGGGCGCTATAGGTTGGTATCAAAGTCTAGGTTATAAAACTTAAGGGGGATTAGAACCTTAAGTCATAACCTTAATAAAGAAGTAAAAGATAAAAGATAACCTTATAAAAATGCATTATATTATGTTAAGTGTTTTTATTATTTTACTGACGTGTACTAATCAAACTATATTGTTTTATTGTAGATGTCAGGAGAAAATGATATGTATAGAGATATACATGTAGTGAGCGAGGATTCGGTTAATCGGGTAGAGATACTACCAAATCCAGTGAGCGAGAAACCTAAGTGGTAGTAATAGAGTCTGGAGACTCGGACGATTTAGACTATATGTCTATTTTCGATGGCATGCTAGAGGAGGAGGTGGACGTGATGTCCTTTGACCAGGTTCCACCTACAGAAGAATTAACTACTGAAGAGTCAATGAAGGCACTATTTATATCAGTATTGGATAGGAATGTCCATTACTGCCAAGAGCTGAAGGAGTTGGAAGAGGAACTCCAAGCTGTCCGTGAGGACAAGACTAGAATGGAGGGCATGTGGGAAGAAGAGCACGATGATAGAATTCTAGCTAAGGACAAGGTCCGAGAGCTTAAATGTGAAGTCTTTGAGCTCAAGCAGGAGCTAAAGACTAAATATCAGAAGTTGGAGAGGATGTCCTATATACATAGGAGTTCTCACGTGGACTTCCAACAGCAAGTAGCTGGATATCCAATGGAAGCAGGGCAGACTTGACATACCATTAGTCGAGATGTCATAGCCGATTTGGTCAAAAAAGATTTTGAGAATGCCATTCAGCAAATGTAATATAGCAATAGCTAGAGTAGATTAGATATGTAAATATTATGTATCTAGTAGTGACGTAAAACCCTCTTTTGTATATCAAGGGTAGTCTTTTGTAAATACCAATTTTTGGAAAGTAATTGTGGGATGGTAATGTAATCAGCTAAGGCTGAGTAATGTAAACAATGTAGTGTTATACTACAAGTTATGAATCAATATAAGTCTTTTTATGGAATATATTGAGTAATGAGTATGAGTTATTGTTTCATTACAAATAATAACTAATCAACAAGAAGAAGGTAATAGTAATGTGTTGTTTTCTTAACTGCAAAATCCTGCCAAGAAGGAGACAACGAAATCAAGACACTAATGTTAACCAACCGAAGGGTGGTCTGGTTAATCCAATGCAGGAGTTCGTTAATCTTTTAACGGCCGCATTTAATAGAAAGGGGGCTAATGTACCCGTAATTCCTGGAGTAGTACGAGCTACTACTTTTAAGGACTTTAAAAGTGTAGGTCCGCCAGAGTTCAAAGGAACTAAGGACCCTATAAAAGCCCAGACTTGGGTAAAAGAAATTGAGAAAGCATTTGTTATAGCAAATGTTGAGGAGGGTCAAAAGGTTGCCTTTGCAACCTATTTGATGAAAGGAGAGGCCAACTTCTGGTGGGAGGCAAACCAGGCTAGGGCCGATATAGGAAACCTAACGTTCGTAAGGTTTAAGGAGATTTTCTTCGAGAACTATTTTCCCACAAGTATGCAAGGGAGGATGGAAATAAGGTTTCTTGAATTGAAACAAGGGGATATGAAAGTTCCCCAGTATGCTGCCAGGTTTAATGAACTGGCACGATTTGCTCCACATCAAGTGGACACTGAAGTAAGAAAGGCTAGAAGATTCGAGCAGGGCTTGAAACCCTGGCTCTATAGCCGGATCTCGGTATTTCAAAGTACTTCCTTTGGAACCATATTAGAAAAGGCAATAATTGCCGAAGGTGGGAATGAGGCTCTCAACCAGTACCACAAAGATAAGAAAAACAAAGGGAAAGTTGATGGGGGAATCAAGACCGAAGGAGCCAGCGGTAGTGGCGAAGGTCAAAAGAGAAAGGGCTTTAGCTCTGGGAATACCGGAGTAAAACAAGGGGATTCCAAGAGAAGAATGGAGGCCTATAGAATTTGCGGGAAGACTTACTTAGGAGTCTGTCTCAAAGGAAAGGCCTTATGTTATAACTGTGGACAAGAAGGGCACATTTCGCCTAACTGTCCAAATCCAAAGAAAAACCACGGATGTTTTGTATGTGGATCAACTGACCACATAGCAAAGAACTGCCCAAAGAAGGGGACAGATGGAAATAAGGGAACTAATAGCGGTAAGTTGGCTATTAGTGGTCCAATTCAGTCGGGTAAACCAATGGCCCGCACTTTTAATATGACGGTCCAAGATGCGGTGGCATCAGGGGATGTAGTTGCAGGTATTATCTCAATCAATAACATAAATGCTTACGTGCTATTTGATTCGGGTGCTACTTGTTCGTTTATAGCATGTTATTTTGCTAGACGATTAGAATTATTTCCCGAAAAGTTACCTATACCTTTGGACATTAAGGAAGCGAACGAAGAGATAATTCCCGTTGAAGATATTCATAGGAGTTGTTGCGTAGATATATGTGGTTGTAAGTTATCAGTAGATTTAATATCGATAAAGTTAGGAGAATTCGACGTAATTCTCAGAATGGATTGTTTGATTAACCATGGTGCAATTATAGATTGCCAAAAGAAATGTGTGAGCATCAGGACGTTGAAACAACCTCCTGTAATATTTTACGGTAATAAATCGTCGGGCGCTCGTGTTTGTCTTCACGATGACACAAACTAGGAAACTGATAAGAAGGGGTGTGTGAGTTATCATGCCATGTTGTTGATACCAAATGAGTGGGAGCAACCATGGAACAAATACCTATAATAAACGAATTCATGGATGTGTTTCCAAGTGAGTTCTGGGGTTTACACGGATAGGGGGAGATCGAATTTGTGATAGACATTGTGCGAGAGCGCGACTCGGTCTCAAGGGCACCATATCGTATGGCGCCTATGGAAATAAAGGAGTTAATGGTTCAGTTACAGGAACTATTGGATAGAAATTACATTTTGCTAAGTGTTTCCCCGTGGGGAGCACCGGTGCTGTTTATCAAAAAGAAAGACGGATCATTAAGGCTTTGTATCGACTATCGAGAGTTGAACAAGCTAACGATAAAGAATAAATATCCATTGCCCAGGATCGATGATCTTTTTTATCAGTTGAAAGGGGCAAAGTATTTTTCTAAAATATATTTGCAGACGGGGTATCACCAGCTGAAGGTTAGGAAGGAGCATGTACCAAAGATGGCATTCAGGACTCGTTATGGTCATTACGAGTTTCTGGTGATGTCATTTGGTTTGATTTAATGCACCACCGGTTGCATTTATGGATATGATGAATGAGTGTTCAAACCATATTTGGACAAGTTCATCGTTGTGTTTATCGATGATATTCTAGTCAATTCTAAGACGCCAGAAGATCACGCTGAACATTTAAGATTAGTGTTGGAGACACTAAGAAGGGAGAAGTTATATGCGAAATTCACTAAGTGTGAATTTTGGTGGAAAAAAGGTGCGCTTTTAGGTCATGTCATTGACAAGAGGGATTTCAAAGGATCCAACAAGGTACAAGCAGTGATGAGCTGGGAACAACCGAAAACGCCGACTGAGGTGCGGAGTTTCCTAGGGTTAGCGGGATACTATCGAAGATTTATCCAAGATTTTTTGAAGATAGCTACTCCGTTGACTAACCTGACAAGAAAGGCGGTGAAATACGTATGGACTGATAAATGTGAAGACAGTTTTCAAGAACCGAAGAAAAGATTAAGCGAAGCGCCTGTTTTGTCATTACCAGATGACACAGGAAATTTCATAGTTTATAGCGATGCTTCGCATAGAGGACTTGGTTGCGTCTTTCACGCAAAGCGTACGGCAAAAAGTCATTCAGTATGCATCACTAAGCGCTTAAAGGATTATGAGAAAGTTTATCCTAATCATGATCTGTGTAAGACCCCAACTTATTAGTAATGAAATTTAATTTTCTCTATTTATTATTTTGAAATAGTAAGGGTTGATTTGATTAATGTGGATAGTTAGGGGTTAAATACGCAAATATTTCAAAATAAGCAAGTGGTTATAAAATATTCATTGTTGTTTGGAATATTCGTTTGGTCGTGGAATATTCAGATCTTTGTCGGGAATATTCGTATAAACGACGACAAGAACCATGTGTGGGCCCCATAACTGAAAGCGATTGGATGAAGAAAACGACAAATATAAGTTATTTAAAAATAATGGCGTAGTTGTTACTGAATTAACACTATTGGAATACCCTTGGTTAAAACACGAATACGCGTTGTTGCACAAGAAGATACCAGATTGCACCAATTATTGAAGGCACTACTCAATAATGGTTACGATAATTACCGCTCAAAGATTTTATTTTATTGAGTTAATAATTGTTGCGTTGATATTTTATATTGTCATTGTTTCAATAATTGTCATTACACAAGATTTTTCATTATCGAAGCAATAATTCATATTATCTGAATAATATTATTAGATAACATTATTGGCAATGTCTAGAAAGTTCTGCCTAAGGAGAGGTTTGGTCACTAATTGTGCGCCAATGAAGAAGAAATTCTTTTGGAAAGCCCCTCTTTTTCCTTGAACCGCTCTCGTTGTCAATATTGTGATTCTCGTAATATTATTTGTGAATAATTAATTATTGATTCATATGATGAGGAAAATATTGATTTTATGTGGATATAGATGGAGAAAAATTTTAATGTGACAATTGTTGAAAATTGAAATTTTATCTCGATAAGATAATGTATTATTATATTTTAATAATATAATAATGGTGATATTTTTACAACGAATGTGGGATTTATGAGTATACGAGGAGGAAGAGTATTTTTGTTGCAATAAATGTTTAAAACATGTTAAACATGTTGGTGGACCCCATTTATTGACCGAAATTTGATTATAAATTTATAAAATCGCCTGCTTGTGGATTTCGGTCAATTTCTGATTGGAATTTGGAAAAACTTTCTTCTGCAAAGTTGTAGAGAATTGAATTTCCTATAAAAAATCATGAGATTCGAATTTTCTGGTAAAAGGGCTATTTATTATGAATTATTGAAGTTCTCGAGCTCAAAATAATTAATTTTTGGAAGTTTTAATTATTTTATTATGAAAACGTTTTTGTCATTAAAGGTGGGTCTTGCATGTGATGTAAATGCTGAATTCAGATCCTTAAAAGTGGGCGTAGGAATTTGTAATATTAATATTAATATTTTATTAAATTTTACGCTTTGGTGTTCTAAGCATTTTCCTATAAATAGGGTCTTAGGTTAGAATTGAAAATCACACCGAACCGAAGTTTTCTCTCTCTATATTATCGAGCGTATTCTTGTGAGTATTTTGAGTATACTTTGAGTATTGTTAGATTCTGCAAGTTCCTTCAAAGACTATACCCTAGATTCCAAATTAGAAGTACTAATCTTTCGAGGTAAGGGATGTTATTTTCTTCTCAAATGATATTATTTCTTCAATATCATTATGCTTAAATATTGGTTGGAACTTTTATCAAATTTGGAACTTTTTATGCCTGGGTTTCTTATTCATGAGTTACTATTCACGAAGTTACTATTCACGAGTTACTATTCACGAAGTTACTATTCACGAGTACTATTAATTATGAAGCGTGAAGATGTTTTTGTAGAATTTCTATCTTTTGGTGTCGGAGTTACTATTCACGATACTCTGACTATTCATCGAAAAATAAAATTTCTTCTTTTCGTCCAAAATATCTATTCGGATACTATCTTTGATTGTATCCATGTTTTGATCATTCTTGAATTTTACACCACTATGATTATTTTTGAGGTATTTTTGAACATGGATAAAACAAAAGTACTAATCCTTAATCCTTAATCCTTGTCATTTTGTTTCACCGGATTCGCTTTCTTTAAAAAATATTTTCATCATCCTCGCCTTAAATGATGATATTATTGAATATCTTTGGCACAGTAGTGCAAAGATGAATGATTTCTGAAGAATATCTTTGGTAGTAGTGCAAAGATGAACAGTGTTTAGATGAACACGACTAATCGATGAATATCTTTGGCCTCAGAGTGCAAAGATGAATATTTGATTCCAGATGTATATTGATTGATGTTACAGGGATAAAAGATAGACGATGAACTTTTAAATTCATACATAGAAGATAGTAGTTTGCATTCTCTACTTAACTCTTCTAATGAATTATTATTTCCGCTGCGAATATTGATTTAAAATTTGTTGTCTATTGTATTCTATTAGATTTTTCCCTGTTGAAGACTAACGGTAATTTGTTGTATATTATCTTAGTCATAATATTCTTTACTGAGCTAGTTGAGCTCACCCTTTTCCCTTTTGTTTCATTTTTCTTAGGAGGCGAGAATATAGCGAGTACGAAGCCTGGGTAATGGAATGAAGGTTCTAGAGAGAGTTGTTTAGTAGTCCTCACCATTTTGTAAAATAATGTATCAATAAATGTGATGAGGATTTATTTGAGTATAGATATTATGCAGAAGATAATATTTGTATTTAAACTCACAGCTTTCTTGTTGTAATAATAAAGTTGTAGTTGTTTACATACCGTGTATTGACAACTCGTAATGGGTGATGTATACCTATTTTTTTGGGGGCGTCACAGGTTGGTATCGAGCTTAGGATATGATCTCCATGAGATCGGGGAATAGAACTAGGAGGGAGAGACGAGTAAATCCTTCGCTAGTGTGTCCTACCTAAGCTTATTTGTTAGTTGGTCAAGATATAGGGATATTATGTGATATATTGATTTCCTTAATTAACCCTTGTTTTATGATGAAGATTTGAGAATGTCGATCGAGCATATTAACAATGGAAATGAGACCGTGGAGACGCCAGACTCACCAACGAGGAGAACGCAACAGTCGGCAAATGTTCCTCCCGTGAACAACTCCATCGAAAGCGAGATGATGAACGAGGGATGTTTAGAAGTTTTTGCGCTTCATGCAAAATCGCATTTAGGGAGACTCGTGTTCAAAATACGAGGAAATGATAGCAATTCATGGGTTGTCACAACAAGCAGCGAGTCAAAGAGTTGGGACCACTAGAATTTAAGGGAAAGCCGATCCGATCATGCGGCGGAAACATGGGTCTAGCAAATTACCAAGATATTCGATGTCTTGGGATATACGGAGAACAGAAGGTTCCATTCGCCACCTTTATGTTCCGTGGCGAGGCGGACATCTTGGTGGGAGTCTCGTGAAGCGTACCCATCCAAATTTGCGCTCAAGATGTCTTGGGAGACGTTTCAGAAACTATTTAATGACAAATACTTTCCGAAAGTGTTCGTCTATACGAGGAAGTGGAGTTTATTAGATCGAGCGAAACAACATGACGGTCTCAAAGACGAGGCAAAGTTTACGAGAGTTATCCGTGTTTGCACCTCATTTGGTGGAGAATGAGGAACGATGACGCGGATGTTTCTTAGAGGTTTGAAACCCGATACGTCAAGATCTCATTTCTCATAAATTTTCTCTTTATTCGAGATGTTGTAAATGGGCTCAATTATTAGAGCGAGATAACGAGTACGGTCAACCGAGGGACCACAACTAGGATCGTACCGTAGATAGCGATCAACGTAATAATGATAACCAAATGGAGAAAGAAACAGACGGACAAAAAATGGTAACCACTCGGTGGTAATCATGGCCATGAAAATAGAAGAAGCGAAGCGAGTCGAGGAGATTTTAAAAGAGGAGATTTAACAACGACCATGTGAAGACGACAGTCTTACAAGAAAAGAATCGGTTCTAAGGGAGGAGAACGACCACCGGTCATATGCTATAAATGCGGGAAAGAGGGACATATCACCAAACCGTCCACAACAAATTCAAGGTATGCTATAATTGTGGAAAGGAAGGACATATCGCCGAGATTGTACGAGAGCAAAACCTAGTTCAATGAGGGCGGTGACTCAAAAGATCGTCCCAGTAAAAGTCAAAGTCAACGATTCCGGAAGAGCGTTTGTTGTGACCGGTCATAATGCGAGGAACCCAAACGAGGTTATCACGGGTAAGCTATTTATAAACTCTTGCGAAGTTTATACCTTACTTGATCTGGGGTGTTACCCATTCATTTATCTCTCGCATGTGCTCAACGTTTAAACTTGACTCGGAGAAATTAGACTTTGACTTATCTGTGGAAACTCCGTTAGGAGAAACTTTCATCACATCCACCGCTTTATAAATCTTGTTTGATTCAAGTTGGCACCATTACCTTACCCGTTGACCTTATCTCTTTAAAGATACTTGCTTTTGATGTGATTTTAGGGATTGATTGGTTAACTACTCATCATGCCAAAATTGATTGTTTTCGTAAGGTTGTTAGTTTTCATATTCCTAACCAACCCATTTATGCGGATTCAAGCAACTAAACCATTAAAATCAATCACTTTCATATCTAATCATAAAGCTATTCGCTTATTGAAAAACGGATGTCAAGCTTTCTTAGCCCATGTTATGGATTTGAATAAAGACACGCCAAATTTGAATAATATTCTCGTTGTTATTGACTTTTGCGACGTATTTCCAAGAACTTCCCTGCCTACCCCCGTAACGCGAAGTTGAATTCTTTATTGATCTTGAACCCGGTACAAAGCCCATTTCTAAAACCCATATCGAATGGCTCTATTGAACTTCAGAGTTAAAGGTCCAACTACGAGAATTGTTGGACATCGGTTTCATTCGTCCCTAGTACATCTCCTTGGGGTGCTCCTGCTTTATTTGTAAAGAAGAAAGACGGAGTATGCGACTTTGTATTGACTATCGAATTGAACCATATCACCATCAAGAATAGGTATCCTCACCTCGTATTGATGACTTGTTTGACCATTCTGCAAGGGCACAATTCTTTTCAAAAATCGATCTTCGCTTCGGATATCATCACCAAGATTAGAATCGAGGATATTCCAAAGACCGCCTTGAGAAACTCCTGTATGGGCATTATGAATTCTTAGTCATGTCTTTCGGACTAACTAATGCTCCTGCGGCTTTCATGGATATGATGAACCAAGTATTCAAGGAATATTTGGATCAGTTTGTTGTTGTCTTTATTGATGACATCCTTATATATTCCAAAAGTCGTGAAGATCATGAGCACCATTTGAAGCTGGTACTCCAAAGGCTTCGTGAAAACAAACTATATGCCAAATTAAAGAAATGCGAGTTCTGGCTTGAGGAAGTAGCATTCCTTGGGCACGTGGTGTCGAAACATGGAGTATCTGTTGATCCGGCGAAGATTGAAGCAATACAAAGTTGGGAGCAACCGAAGTCGGTGACTGAAGTACGTAGCTTTTTGGGCTTAGCTAGTTATTATCGGAGATTCGTGGAAGGGTTTTCTCGAATCGCTACTCCATTAACTCAGCTAACTCGGAAGGATACAAAATTTGTTTGGAGCGAGGAATGCGAGAAAAGTTTCCAAGAGCTTAAGAGGAGACTTATTTCGGCACCTGTTCTAATAATACCATCCGTTCTTGATGGATTTGTTATCTACAATGATGCTTCGCAAAGGGTTAGGATGTGTTCTCATGCAACGTGGGAAAGTCATAGCCTATGCCTCGCCATGACAACTTAAAGAGTATGAGAGGAATTATCCTACTCATGATCTAGAGTTGGCGGCCGTCGTTTTCGCTATTAAAGATATGGAGGCACTATCTATATGGGGAGAAAGTGGAGATATATTCGCACCATAAAAGCCTTAAATATTTCTTCACTCAAAAAGAACTCAATATCTTGGCGCCGACGTTGGCTCGAGCTATTGAAAGACTACGACCACACTATTCAATACCATCCCGAAAAGCGAACGTGGTAGTGACGCGCGTGAGTAGAAGATCATATGCGAGAACGAGTGCGATGATATCAAGTATACGACAGAGCCAACTTTAATAGAAAAAGTTAAGGTTGCTCGAGCCACCGAATCTTGAAATGCATGTATGAAGAAGAAAGTACAAGAAGGAGCTATTCCTAAGCGAGAATTGATGAAGAAGGAATACTTGAGTCCACTCTGACTTTGTGTTCCTAACGACTCGACTTGAAGTACAAGATTATGATGGAGGCACACAATACACCATTTGCAATCCATCCTCGAAGTACTAAAATGTATCGTGATCTTCTACATACATTTTGGTGGAACAATATGAAGAGAGAGATTGCAAAGTTTATCTCAATGTGTTTAACTTGTCAACGTGTAAAGGCGAGCATCTAGTACCTAAGGGTCCGCTTCAAACCACTTGAGATTCCGAAATGGAAGTGGGAACACATTACCATGGATTTCGTTACGGGTCTTCCTACGGTTTCTCGGGGCATCAATGCTATTTGGGTTATTGTTGATAGATTAACCAAGTCTCGCTTCATTTCTTGCCGATACGGAGACTTATTCACTTGAACGCCTTGCTAGTATATGTACGTGAATGAGATTGTGAGGTTGCATGGCATGCCCAGATCCATAGTTTTCGATCGTGACCCAAGATTCACTTCAAGATTTTGGGTTAGCTTGCAAAAAGCTATGGGCACGGTTTGCGATTTAGTTCGCATACCATCCCCAAACCAGACGGACAATCGAGAGGACTATTCAAACTCTTGAAGATCTATTAAGACTCGTGTCCTGACTTCAAGGGTAGTTGGGATAAGTATTTACCATTGGTGGAATTCTCCTACAACAACAAAGCTTATCGTGCAAGTATAGGTGTGGCTCCATTTGAAGCATTATATGGACGAAAAATGTCGTTCTCCAATATGTTGGGATGAGGTGGGTGAAGCAACATTGTTGGGACCCGAAGTTAATACGTATTTACTCACCGAAAAGATCCAAATGATTCGACAACGATACAAACGGCACAAGATCGACAAAAGAGTTATGCGGATCTTCATCGAAAGGACGTGGAATTTAGTGTAGGGGATCATGTATTGGTGCGAGTTGCTCCATGGAAGGGAGTTACAAGATTTGGGAAGAGAGGAAAGCTCAATCCACGATTTATTGGTCCATTTCAAATTCTTGACCGAGTAGGAAATGTAGCCTATGACTCACGTTACCTCCAAGTATGTCTCTGTTCATAATGTGTTTCACATATCTCAGATTTCAGAAATATGTGAAAGACCCGAACCACGTTATAGAGTTAGAACCGCACGAGATAGCCAAGACTTAACGTATGAGGAGGTACCACCAAGATTTTGGATAGGAAGGAGCATGTCCCTACGCCAAGAAAGGTCATACCACAAGTTAAAGTTTTGTGGAGGAATCATGCTATAGAGGAAATGACCGGAAATTGGAAACTAAATGAAAGCGAGGTATCCTCACCTTTTCAAACACCAGTGTATCGACGACGCCAATTTCGAGGACGAAATTTCATAAGGAGGGAGGTTGTAAGACCCCAACTTATTAGTAATGAAATTTAATTTTCTATTTATTATTTTGAAATAGTAAGGGTTGATTTGATTAATGTGGATAGTTAGGGTTAAATACGCAAATATTTCAAAATAAGCAAGTGGTTATAAAATATTCATTGTTGTTTGGGAATATTCGTTTGGTCGTGGAATATTCGCATCGCTTCAGAATATTCGTATTAAATGCACAAGCATGACCGTGTGTGGGCCCCATAACTGGAAAGTGATTGGATGAAGAAAACGACAAATATAAGTTGTTTAAAAATAACGTCAGTAGTTGTTACTGCTAACACTATTGGAATACCCGGTGGTTAAAACACGTGTACGCGTTGTTGCAGACAAAGAAGATTACCATATTGCACCAATTATTGAAGGCACTACTCAATAATGGTTACGATAATTACTTGCTCAAAGATTTTATTTTATTGAGTTAATAATTGCTGCGTTGATATTTTATATTGGTTTGTTGTTTCAATAATTGTCATTACACAAGATTTTTCATTATCGAAGCAATAATTCATATTATCTCAATAATATTATTAGATAACATTATTGGCAATGTCTAGAAAGTTCTATCTAAGGAGAGGTTTGGTCACCTAATCAACGCCAAGAAGAAGAAATTCTTATTGAAAGCCCCTTTCCTGAACCTACCACTCATTGTCAATATTGTGATTCTCATAATATTATTTGTGAATAATTAATTATTGATTCATATGATGAGGAAAATATTGATTTTATGTGGATATAGATGGAGAAAAATTTTAATGTGACAATTGTTGAAAATTGAAATTTTATCTCGATAAGATAATGTATTATTATATTTTAATAATATAATAATGGTGATATTTTTACAACGAATGTGGGATTTATGAGTATACTGAGGAGGAAGAGTATTTTATTGCAATAAATGTTTAAAACATGTTAAACATGTTGGTGGACCCCATTTATCGAATCGAAATTTGATTATAAATTTATAAAATCGCTTGTTTGTGGATTTCGGCCAATTTTGATTGGAATTTGGAAAAACTTTCTTCTGCAAAGTTGTAGAGAATTGAATTTCCTATAAAAACTCGCGAGATTCGAATTTTCTGATAAAAGGGCTATTTATTATGAATTATTGAAGTTCAAGCTCTCAAATAATTAATTTTTGGAAGTTTTAATTATTTTTATTATGAAAACGTTTTTGTCATTAAAGGTGGGTCTTGCATGTGATGTAAATGCTGAATTCAGATCCTTAAAAGTGGGCGAGAATTTGTAATATTAATATTAATATTTTATTAAATTTTACCTTTTGGTGTTCTAAGCATTTTCCTATAAATAGGTGCTTAGGTTAGAATTGAAAATCACACCGTAAATCTAAAGTTTTCTCTCTATATTATCGAGTTATTCTTGTGAGTATTTTGAGTATACTTTGAGTATTGTTAGATCTAGGCAAGTTCCTTCAAAGACTATACCCTTGTTATTCCAAATTAAAGTACTAATCTTTCGAGGTAAGGGATGTTATTTTCTTCTCAAATGATATTATTTCTTCAATATCATTATGCTTAAATATTGGTTGGAACTTTTTATCAAATTTGGAACTTTTTCATGTCGGGGTTACTATTCATGAGTTACTATTCACGAGTTACTATTCATGAGTTACTATTCACGAGTTACTATTCACGAGTACTATTCATGAAGCGTGAAGATGTTTTTGTGAAATTTCTATCTTTTGGTATCTGAGTTACTATTCACGATACTGACTATTCATCGAAAAATAAAATTTCTTCTTTTCGTCCAAAATATCTATTCTGGATACTATCTTTGATTGTATCCATGTTTTGATCATTCTTGAATTTTACACCACTATGATTATTTTTGAGGTATTTTTGAACATGGATAAAACAAAGTACGAATCCTTAATCCTTAATCCTTGTCATTTTGTTTCAATCGGATTCGCTTTTTAAAAAATATTTTTCATCATCCTCAGTCTTAAATGATGATATTATTGAATATCTTTGGCCTGTAGTGCAAAGATGAATGATTTCTGAAGAATATCTTTGGCCATAGTGCAAAGATGAACAGGTGTTTAGATGAACATGACCAACTGATGAATATCTTTGGCCTGTAGTGCAAAGATGAATATTTGATTCCAGATGTATATTGATTGATGTTACAGGGATAAAAGATAGACGATGAACTTTTAAATTCATACATAGAAGATAGTAGTTTGCATTCTCTACTTAACTCTTCTAATGAATTATTATTTCCGCTGCGAATATTGATTTAAAATTTGTTGTCTATCAGATTCTATTAGATTTTTCCTGTTGAAGACTAACGATAATTTGTTGTATATTATCTTAGTCATAATATTCTTTACTGAGCTAGTTGAGCTCACCCTTTTCCTTTTTGTTCCATTTTTCTTAGGAGGCGAGAATATAGCGAGTACGAGTCGGGGTATGGAATGAAGGTTCTAGAGAGAGTTGTTTAGTAGTCCTCACCATTTTTGTAAAATAATGTATCAATAAATGTGATGAGGATTTATTTGAGTATAGATATTGTCTAGAAGATAATATTTGTATTTAAACTCACAGTTTTACTGTTGTAATAATAAAGTTGTAGTTGTTTCTGTACAATGTATTGACAACTCAGAATGGGTGATGTATACCTATTTTGGGGGCGTCACAATCTGGAACTAGCCGCGGTAGTATTTGCCCTAAAGATATGGAGACATTATCTTTATGGGGAGAAATGTGAGATATATACGGACCATAAGAGTCTAAAGTATATCTTCATTCAGAAGGAGTTAAATATGAGGCAGAGAAGATGGCTAGAGTTGATAAAGGATTACAATTGTGAAATCTGTATCATCAGGAAAGCTAATGTAGTTCTTGACACCTTAAAATAGGAAGGGTTCGGAAAAGTTGTCATGTTAACGACTCAAAATGAGTTAATAACAGAGATGGCTAGGATGGAAATAAAATTAAAGATGTCGAGTGAATCGGGGCAGATAATATTTACGACGGAGATGCAATCTACCATCGTAGAGAGAGTCAAGGAGGTACAACTCAAGACTGACGAGTGTAACCAAATGAAGAAGCGGATATCCGAGAAGGAAGATGCTAAGTATAGTCTTGATAATGTGGGATTATTAAGATTTGAAGGAAGAATTTGGGTTCTGAATAAGACGGAATTAAAGGATCAACTGTTATAAGAAGCTTATAGTTCGAGGTACTCAATACATCTTGGTAGCACTAAGATGTATCAAGACCTTCGACGGAGTTTTTGGTGGCCAAACATGAAGAGAGAAATAGCAGAGTTTGTGAGTAGGTGCTTGACTTGTCAAAAAGTTAAGGCCAAACATCAATGACCCAGTGGCTTGTTACAGTCATTGGAGATTCTAGAATAGAAGTGGGAGCATATCTCGATGGATTTTGTGGTGGGACTTCCAATAACGGCAAAAGGGTACGATTCAATTTGGGTAATAGTCGACCGATTGACGAAATTGGTTCACTTCTTACCAATTAGGGTCAAGTATAACTTAGACCAGCTAGATAAACTCTATATCAAGGAAATTATTTCAAGACATGGAGTACCAGTATCGATTATGTCAGATCGTGATCCACAATTCACATCAAATTTCTGGAGAAGTTTGCAAGAACAGCTGGGAACACAGTTGAAGTTAAGCACAACTTATCATCCACAAACTTATAGGCAGAGCGAGAGGATAATTCAGATGTTAGAAGATATGTTGAGGTCTTGCGTCATGGATTTTAAGGGTAGTTGGGATGATCACCTACCACTTGTAGAGTTTGTATATAACAACAGTTATCATGCAAGCATAGGTATGCCGCCTTATGAAGCTTAATACGGAAGAAGGTGCAGAACACCATTGTGTTGGGACGAGGTGGGAGAACGTCGGATGATAGGACCAGAATTGGTGCAGCAGACAGCGGATGTGGTTAAGTTAATTTGGATGCGGCTTGTTTCAGCTCAGGACAAACAAAAGAAGTATGCGGACTCACATAGATTAAACCGAGAGTTTGAAGTAGGTTCGTATGTGTTTCTAAAAGTATCTCCCTGGAAA
This sequence comes from Panax quinquefolius, assembly GCA_020205615.1. Lineage (NCBI taxonomy): Eukaryota > Viridiplantae > Streptophyta > Magnoliopsida > Apiales > Araliaceae > Panax > Panax quinquefolius. The sequence continues at coordinate 85,906,951 of CM035168.1, forward strand.
GGAAAGATACACTTTGGAAAGAAAGGGAAGTTAAGTCCAAGGTTTATAGGACCTTTTAAAGTATTAAAACGGATAGGAGAGGTAGCGTATAGGATAGCATTACCTCCAGACCTAGAAAGAATACATAACGTGTTTCACGTGATTCAGATTACGTCCATATAAGTTTTACTATAAGCACGTAATCGAGTATGAGCCAATTCATATAGAGAAGTATTTATCATATGAAGAATCGGTGATTCAAATCATTGATAGAAAAGAGCAAGTTCTGAGGAACAAAGTAATACCATCGGTGAAGGTATTATGGAAGAACCACGATGCCGAAGAAGCAACGTGGGAATTAGAAGAACAGATGAAGAAAAATTTTCCTCATCTATTTGATTAAGTAAGACGAGATTCTGGGGACAGAATCTTTATAAGGGGGGAAGAATGTAACGACCGAGAAATTCGGATCTTATTGTAAAATGATTTTATTAAATTAAATAATAATAAAATTATATTCTATGTGTGATCAACATGGTTGTCATTCTATAACTTATTGATATTGGAATGTCGTAGTATTTGAGCTACGTGAAGGAATTAAAGTGTTTGAATTTCTAAGACGAAAATGAAAGTTTTTCGAGAAATTTTCTGAAAAAACACTATTCATCGATATTTGCTCGGGAGTTATTTTTGAATTTTCGAGAAATACGTAATGATAGAATATTAAGGTAAGATGGATTATGTAATAATAATCTAGTTATGGAAAACGTAATATTTCGCTTTGCGACACTTAAGTTATAAACGTTAAGAAAAGCGAAGTAGGAATGAGTAAAGTAATAATTGTACAATACTTTGGTATTGTGCAAAGGGATGAAAACAAGTGTAATACGAAGTATTTTACGAGTTTGTATAAAGGATGAATTATTGTATATAAATTCTATATGAATTAGAATACGAGAATGATGCATAAACTATATGTATATGTATTATGTAATATTAATGGACTTGTAAAGATTGGCTAGGATTTTGTACAAGCCCAAGTCAATTAAGGTTAAGGCCCAATTATTGAATTAATAAGCAAGTGAGTGTTTGTTAAAGCAAAGCCCAAGGATTTATGTAATCCAAGCCCAAGCTAGAATCCATGAGTTGGCAAACCCATGGGGTAAACCATATTAATGTGGTAGATGTGTGGTTACCAAGTATTAAAAGTGGTAACCAAGTTATATGAGTAATAACCAAGTTAATGAGTAATGACCAAGCAAAGGATAGGTTTTGTGCCTTGCAAGTAATGAATAGTAAGGAGGTGGGATGATGGAATTGACTAAATTGCCCTAACCTTAGGAATTCTATAAATAGTGAAGGTTGGCAAGTCATTTAATAGTTGTTCAAATAATCCACACACTCTCTCTCTCAAAGTGCTTAATTGTTAGGAAGATTAAGTTGCAAATAAGCTACTTATATAAGAAGAAGAAGACTATTTACCAAAGACTTCAAATGTAAGACTCCTTCTCCAATTATCTTCTATCTCTATCATGATAGGTTGATAAGAAAAGTTTGGATTAAGGAACATGAATGATAAAAAGTAAGAAGTATGTGTAAGTAATGAACTTAAGCCATATAAGTTGGTAATAAGTCATTTAAGCTAGCATAAGTTATAAACTTATGTGAAAGTATTATGAACTTGTAATAAGTTTATTAGTGAAGTAATATGGAAGAAAAAGAACTAGTATGATCATATGTATCAAGTATGTGACGCCCCCAAAATTAGGTATACATCACCCATCTTGGGTAGTCAGATACATGGTACAGAATTTAAATACAACTTACTAATATAACTGTCGGTAATAATACGACATAAACCGTGAGTTTGAATACAAATATTGTCTACTAGATACTATACAAACTCAAAAGGAGTCCTCATTACAATTATTATCACACTATTTCACGTAATAGTGAGGACTACTAATGCTATCCTCTGACCCATTACTCCGCTCCCACTCGTCTCAAATATGTTCTTATTTCAAGAGAACAAAGGAAAGAAAGGGTGAGCTCAACTAGCCCAAGAAGAAATATTATGACTAAGATAATGCGTAATAAATTATCAATAGCCTTCAACATTGTTAAACCGATAAAAATATAATAAACATCAAGTTTAACTGCGTGAACAAGCAATCCATTAAAAGAGTCAAGTAGAAAATAAAATCTACTATCTTTTATGATTTAAAAGGTTTTCATCATCATATAAATTTGAGACTCACTTTTAATAAATAATCCACATCATCGAATCACCCCCGCACTACTACTACGCCAAGGATATTCTTTAAGATCACGACCACAATTATTCCCGCACTACGGGCAAGAATAGTTGTGTATTCATTAATGGTCATGATCATGCCAACAATCATTCCATCAATGCTCTACTACCACCGAGGACTTTTACCACATCATTTGAAACATTACTACCATGACTACAATCGATAATCCCTCGGTCATAATCATACTAAGTCCATCCATGCTCTACAGTGCCATGTATTGACTTTAAAAAAATATAAAACATGAGGATGATGACAATGATATAAGAATTCAATAAAACAAGTTCAAGAATTAAGTTATTCAGAACTAATAACATCCAAACTGTCAACATGATATTTGCTTTGTAGAGTAAAATTCAAGAATGATCGAAGAATATTTCCATGAAAAGATATCGGATGAAACGCAAATATCAAGGATATTCTACTAATTTCATGGAGTATAGAAGTCAAAGTTTTAACCAACTGGGTATAATAAAGAATGGAATAACAAAAGAAATCACCATGCATGCGGACTTGGATGTATGTTATTCCAATGTAATAATAATAATCTAACCAGTCGTGTGAAATTCACACCGCGGATGTTCCAACAGAATAATAAAGATAGAACCAAATCCAGGTAAAACACATGATAGGAAATTCCAATGTAATGATAAAGATTTTAACCAGTCCTGTAAAACACACATGCATGTGATGTTCCAATGTAATAATAAAGATTTTAGCCAAAAGCGTAAAACACACAAACAGTGATGTTCCAATGTAATAATAATAAAGATTTTAACCAGTCCTGTAAAACACAGAGACATGGATGTTCCAAATGTAATAATAGAAGAATGGAATAAAAGAAGAAGATCACCAAGTATAGGGGATTCTCACAGATACAAAGTTATTCCAATGTAATAAATAAGAATGGAATAACAAAAGAAGTTCTCTTCATGAATACAAAAGAATAACACTTTTACGGTACAACAAATAATATTCCCTACCTTAGAAGAACTGAATATTGGCAAAGTGAAGTAGCGAATACTTTTCTTCTTTCTCTCTATAGTTTCTCTCTCTGTAGTTTCAATGAATTCGTAAGAAAATAATGAAGGAATGAGCTTCTATTTATAGGAAAATAGAATGCATAGTAATTAATCCATGAACGGTCCAGATTGATTTACTTTAATCCTTTCGGTTCATATTTAAAGCAAAATCTTTTAAATAAAATATAATATATTCTATTTATATAAAAACATTTTACTATGCAAACACTATGCAACACTATGCAAAACATTATGCAAAATACTATGCATAATAAAATATAATATATTTTATTTATGTAATAACTTTAATAAAGTATTTTGTTTTATATAAAAGATATTTCGCTTTATTACGTTAATAATACTGAATAAAACAAAACGCCATTATCACTATAATAATTCATATTATTAATCGACAAAATAATGGAATCAAACCGAGTGACTTCTCACATAAGCATCAATAATCAATACCGTGTGCTACTATGCAACCACACGACATCGTATTTTTTTACTACCGAGTAGGTCAACAAGATCACCAGAAACTTCCGCCAGTTATTTCAATAAAATATTTTTGTCGCTTTCTCAATCCGACAATAATTTCATTGTTGGGGGTCCACTAATGATTGAGTAGTTGTATAATATTCCCCTCGCTAAACCGAATATTCTCCAACCAATCCAATATAATATAACCACTTGCATACTTTGCAAAATTTATAAATATTACCCACAACTATAACATTATATCAAATTATTCCATAATATTCAAAAATAATATTTATAGAAAATTCATCTTTATTTATAAAAGTTTGGGGTCTTACAACCTCCCTTCTTATGAAAATTTCAGCCCTCGAAATTAGGGTACGACTGGTATGTCAAGAGGTAAGGATACCTTGATTTCATTTTAGATTCTAACTCCCAAGTCATTTCTCAACATCGTGGTTCCTCCACAAAACTTTGACTTGAGGTATAACCTTGGAGCGTAGAATATGTTCCTTCTTATCCAAAATTTGAACAGAACCTCTTCATACGCCAAATCTTCCGCTATTTCGTCCGATTCTAACTCAATAATATGGTTCGGGTCTTTCACATATTTACGTAATATGGATATGTGAAAAATGTTATGAACACGAGACATATTTGGCAGAAAGCAGTCTATAGGCCACGCTCCTACTCGATCGAGGATTAAAATGGACCGATGAATCGAGGATTAAGTTTTCCTCTCTTTCCAAATCTTGTAACTCCTTTCCATGGAGCAACTCTTAACAACACACGATCTCCTATATCGAATTCAACGTCCTTTCGATGAAGATCAAGATAACTCTTTTGTCGATTTTGTGAGGTTTTTATACGTTATCGGATCGTTTGAATCTTTTCCGTAGTCATACGTACTCAACTCCGGCCCCAACAATGTTGCTTCACCAACCTCATCCCAAAGATACCGGAGAACGACACTTTCTTCCATACAACGCTCAATGGAGCCATGCCAATACTTGCTTGATAACTCATGTTGTAGGAAAACTCCACCAATGGTAAGAACTTGTCCCAACTCCCTTGAAATCAAGGACACAGTAGTCTTAATAGATCTTTAAGAGTTTAAATAGTCCTCTCCGATTGTCCGTCCGTCCCGAGGATGATATGCCGAAGCTAAATCGTAAGTCTGCGCCCATATCTTTTTGCAAACTAACCCAAAATCGTGAAGTGAATCTTGGTCTCGATCGTAAACTATGGATACCGCAGATACCATGCAGCCTTACAATCTCGCTTATGTACATACGAAAGCAAGACGTTCAAGTGTATAAGTTTCTCGTGATCGGTAAGAAATGAGCGACTTGGTTAATCTATCAACAATGACCCAAATCGCATCAATGCCTTGAGAAACCTTAGGAAGACCCCAGAATCGAAATCCATGGTAATGTGCTCCCCTACTTCCATTCGAATTTCAAGTGGTTGCAATGGACCTTTTGGTACTTGATGCTCCGCTTTAACTCGTTGACAAGTTAGACACCTTGAGATAAACAAATACTTATCTCTCTCTTCATATTGCTTCCACCAAAATGTATTTATTTAATATCACGATACATTTTGGTACTCCCAGATGGATTGCAAATGGTGTGTTGTGCGCCCATCATGATATTATACTTTAAATCGTGGTCGTTAGAACACAAAGTCCGGAGTTGACTCAAGTATTCCTTCTTCATCGATTCTTGCTTCCTAGATAGCACCCTCTTCGCACTTTCTTCCTCATACGCATCGCCTCCAGTGTCCAGAACTTGAGCAAATTTTAACTTTATCGATTAAAGTCGGTTCTACTCGTATATTCGCTATCATCACACGCGTCCCTCGAGTCTTTAACTCTATCTCCATCCTTTGCAAGTCACACAAAATGGGCTCATGCGTTGACAATAACGCACTCGTATTGCAGATACGATCTTCTACTCAATGCATCACCTACCACGCTCGCTTTTCCCGGATGGTATTGATGGTATGATCATAATCTTTCAATAGTTCAAGCCAACGCCGTTGTCGCATGTTAAGTTCTTTTGAGTGAAGAAATATTTGAGGCTTTTATGATCCGTAAAGATTTCCACTTTCTCCCATACAAGTAATGCCTCCAAATTTTAAGTGTAAAGATAATAAATGCTAAACTCCAGATCACGAGTAGGATAATTCCTCTCATATTCTTTGAGTTGTCGCGAGGCATAAAGGCTATAACTTTTCCATGTTGCATGAGAACACATCCCAACCTTTTTGCCCAAGCATCATCAGAGATGACAAATCCTCTCCGAGCCGATATGGTATTGTCGTAACAGTCTAAATAAGTCTCCTCTTGAGTTCTTGAAAACTCTTCTCACATTCTTCGCTCAACCGAACTTTGCATCTTTTCGAGTCACCGAGTTTAATGGAGTAGCGATTCGAGAAAATCCTTCCACGAATCTCCGATAATAACCAAATTTAAACCGAGAAAGCAAGAAAGCTACGTCTTGGCCAACGATTTAGGTTGTTCCCGACTTTGAATAAATTTCAATCTTTCTTTGGGTCAATGATATTCCATGACTTGATATGTGACGACCCCAAAATAGGTCCATTCCATCCAACCCATTCTCGAGTCGCCAAATACATGGTACAAGAAGCAAACTACAACTTCAATAATACAAATGTCGTATGAAATACGACAATATATATAAATCATGAGTTTAAATACGATATTGCCATCTGCATAATATCCACACGCAAATAAATCCCCATCATAATTATTGATACATTATTTTACAAAAATGGTGAGGACTACTAAACAACTCTCTCTAACCTTCATTCCATACCCCGACTAAGTACTCGCTACATTCTCGCCTCCCGAGAAGAAAAATGGAACAACAAGGAAAAGGGTGAGCTCAACTAGCCCAAGAAGAATATTACGACTAAGATAATATACAACAAATTATCGTTAGTCTCCAACAGGAAAAATCTGATAGAATACAATAGACAACAAGTTTCGTATCAATATTCGCAATGGAAAAATAATAATTCATGTAAGAGTTACGTAGAGAATGAAATCTACTATAATCTATGAATTTAATAAATTCATCATCAATATTTTATCCTCAGTAACATCAATCAATATTCATCTCAAATCAAATATTCATCTTTGCACTACAGTGCCAAAGATATTCATCAATCCATCATGTTCATCTCAACACTGCTCATCTTTGCACTAAAGGCCAAAGATATTCATCACCAATATGTTCATTTAAACACTGCTCATCTTTGCACTAAAGGCCAAAGATATTCATCATCGGTCCATGTTCATCTCAACACTGCTCATCTTTGCACTAAAAGGCCAAAGATATTCATCACCGGCCATTTCATTTAAACACTGCTCATCTTTGCACTACAAAGCCAAAGATATTCTTCAGAAATCATTCATCTTTGCACTACACAGCCAAAGATATTCAATAATATCATCATTTAAGACCGAGGATGATGAAAATATTTTAAAGAAACGAATCCAAAGGAAACAAAATGACAAGGATTATTATTATGGATTCGACTTTAAACAATCCAGTTCAAAAATACTTCATAAATAATCATAGTGAAGTAAAATTCAAGAATGATCAAAACATGGATACAATCAAAGCTAGTATCCGTATTAGATATTTTGAGATTTAAAAGAAAAATTTTTATTTTCTCTATGAATAAAGTGCCGTATTCGTGAATAAAGGTCAGATACGTGAATAAAGGCCAGATATGTGAATAAGAATCTCGACACCAAAAGATAGAAATTCCACAAAAAAACATTTTCACGCTTCATTAATAGTACTCGTGAATAAGAACTCGTGAATAAGAACTCATGAATAGTAACTCGTGAATAAGAACTCATGAATAGTAACCCCGACATGAAAAAGTTCCAAATTTGATAAAAAGTTCCAACCAATATTTCAAAGATAATGATATCAAGAAATAATATCATTTGAGAAGAAAATAACATCCCTTACCTCAAAGAATCAAGATTTCTAAGGAAAGGCTCAAGTGATGTCGAATGAAACTTGTATCGAATAAAGAACTCTCAAAGTATCTAAATACTCACAAAATACGCCAATAATATAGAGAGAGAAAGAGAGAAAACTTTGTTTCGTGTGATTTTCAATTCTAACTTAAATTTCTATTTATAGGAAAATGTTAGCCTACCAAGGCATTTGACTGCAACCCGATGATGGCTTTACTCGCTACTATTGCCACCCACCACATTTGAAATAAAATTCAGCATTTTTTCACCAACCACAAGTGGGGCCCACTCAATTCTAGAATTTTCCACCAAAATCAATTATAAACCTAATTTCCTAATCAACACCTCTTTAAAATTCACAACAAATCATTCGCTCATTTTTAACGGTTCAAAATTTGTGGACATATACTCAACTTATGTATATATAACATATCCAAAATTACAACGATCCAACTATTTGATTAAAATTATAACTCACAAATAAAGTCATAATAACAATCGATTTGATCTTTTAATACCTCCAATCCGACAATACAAATAAAAACATCTCAAAGATTAATTCCTTCACTAATAACCACATAAATAAATCCATCATTTATATTCATATAAAATAAATATTTCTTATCATATGAATCAATAATTAATTATTCACAAATAATATTACGTAATCACATTTATGACAACCAGTCGCTCCTCAGAAAGAGGGGCTTTCCAATAAGGATTTCTCCTTCATCGCGCGCGCAATTAGTGACCAAACCTCTCCTTAGATGTAACTTTCTAGACATCGCCAATAATGTTATCTAATAATATTATTTAAATAATATGAATTATTGATCCGATAATGGAAATAATCGTGCAAAGGACAATTATCGAACAACAATAATATAAAATATCAACGCAAAGAATTATCAATCAATAAAATAAAATATCAAACAAGAATTCACTCGTGAAAAATTATCGAGTAAAGTGCCTTCACGTAAGGATCAATAATTCAACAATACTGCAATACCGCAAAGCTACCGCAAACCACGCCAGACATCAGATTTTAACCACCGGGTATTCCAATAATCTTTTAAATTCAGAATAACTACGCCGTTATTTTTAACCAACTTATATTTGTCGCTTTCCTCATCCAATCGCTCACATGCCCATACGGTCCCACACATGGTCAATTTCCTACATTCGCATTCTACGACCAATATTCCCGACAAAGATTTTTAATATTCCACGACCAAACGAATATTCCCCACAACAATGAATATTTTATAACCACTTGCTTATTTTGAAATATTTATGATTTTACCCATAACTAACCACATTAATCAAATCCACCTTACTATTTCAAAATAATAAATAAAGGAAATTCCTTTTATTTAAAAAATTTCGGTCTTACAACCTCCCTCCTTATGAAATTTCGTCCCTCGAAATCGACGACGACACTGTGTTTCAAAAGATGAGAATACCTCGCTTTCATTTTCGCTTCCAACTCCCATGTCATTTCCTCAATAGCATGGGTTCTCCACAAAACTTTAACTTATGGTATAACCCCTCATGACATAGGGACATGTTCTTTCCTATCCAAAATCTTGACAAGTACCTCTTCATACGCTAAGTCTTCTATTATCTCGTCCGGCTCTAACTCAATGACGTGTTTCGGTCGTCCACATATTTACGTAACATCGATACGTGAAAAACGCATGAACACGCCATACATACTTGGGTGGTAAAACGAGTCTATAGGCCACGCCCTATTCGATCGAGAATTTCAACGGGATTAATAAATCGAAGGTTTGAGCTTTCACACCTCACCGATTCTCGCTTTTGAAATAACAACTTCGCACCTCCTTCTTCAAATTCATCACCCGCAGTAGCTTGAATAAAATTTTAACTTTATCGATTAAAGTCGATTATACTCAGATATCATCACGCATCAGATATCATCACGTGGGTACCTAGAGTTTTCATCTCCATCTCTATTATTTGTAAATTATACTGAAATGAGTCTTTGACAATATCGTACTCAGATTGTATACGATCTTCTACTCAACACGCCGCCTACCACGCTCGCTTTTCCGTGATGGCATGGTCGTAACATATGTTTGAAATGAGTCTCCTCTCGAGTTCTTCAAGCTCTTCCCACATTCCTCGCTCCATTTGAATTTTGTATCTCTACGAGTCAACCACGTTAATGGAATAGCGATTCGAGAATATCCTTCAACGAATCTCCGATAATAACCAACTAAGCCTCTGTAAAGCTACGATTTCGACATCGATTTAGGTTGTTCTCAACCGCGACTCATATCCCAACCTTGATAAAGACGTTACAATGACACCTATCGCTTTACTATCGCATCTAATATGACGTCCCCTACAGAGAGTCTCCGCTTAGATGAATTCCACAAAGGAAGTCACAAGATAAAGGCTCAGTACCAAATTTATAGTTGAATTTTTAACTCCTCAAGTTCAATAGAGCCATTCGATATGAGATTTTAGAAATGAGTTTTGTACCGGTTCAAAGTCGATACAAAATTTAATATCGCTTTGGGAGTAAGCCAAGAAATTCTTCGTAAAATACGCCAGAAAAATCAATAACAACAAGAATATTATTCAAATCGACGTGTCTTTATTCAAATCCATAACATGGACTAAGAAAACTTGACATCCGTAATAAACGAATGACTTCATGGCTTGATATGAAAATGTTTGACTACAATGGTTTGATTGCTTGAATTCAATAACAAAGTTGCTTAGGAATATGAAAACTAACAACCTTACAAAAGCAATCAATTTGGCATGATGAGTAGTTAACCAATCAATCCCATCAAAAGCAAATATCTTTAAAGAGATAAGGTCAACAGTAATGTAATGGTGCCAACTTGAATCAAACAAGATTTTTAAACAACGGATGTAATGAAAGTTTCTCCTAACTGAGTCTCCATAAATAGGTCAAAGTCTAATTTCTCCGTAGTCAAGTTCAAACGCTGAGCGCAAAGCAAGAGAGATAAAAAAGAATGGGTAGAACCCAGATTCTAGTAAGGTATAAACTTCGCAAGAATTTATAATTAACTAACCCGCGCTAACTTCGCTCGTTTCCTCGATTTTGACCTGCCACGACAAACGCCTTCCGTGAATCGCTGACTTTGACTTTTCTCGACATCCTTTTGAGTCACCATTCCCACTGGACTAGGTTTCGATATCGCATAACTCGAGCGATATGTCCTTCTTTTTTCCACAATTATAGCATACCTTAAACTGCTGTGCGCTTTGATGATATGTCCCTCTTTCCCAGATTTAGAATATACGAATCGATGGTCTTTCTCCTCCTTGGAACCCAATTGCCATCGGGCGCCGACGCCTTCACACGGTCGCTGTTGAATCTCCTTTTTAAAATCTCCTCCCAACTCGCTTCTTTCTATTTTCATGGCCACGACACCACCAGTAGTGGTTACCGCTTTGTCCGTATTCTTCTTTCTCCACCGTTATCGCGTATTCGATGATCGCTATCTTTGTATGATCCTCGTTATGGTCCCTCATTGAACGTATTTCGTTATCTCGCTTCTAACAATCGAGCCCTGCTTACAACATCTCAATAGAGAGAAAATTTATGAGAAATGAGATATCGACGATGCCGGGTTTCAAACCTCTCGTAAACATCCGCGGCCATATGCGCTCCTCATTCTCCACCAAATGAGGTGCAAACTCGATAACTCCGCAAACTTCGCCGCATCGGGACACCGCCATGTTATTCTCGCTCCAATCTAATAAACTCCACTTCCTTCATACGACGAATACTTTCGTGGAAGTACTTGTCATTGAATCTGCTTCAAACGCTCTCCCGATGACATGCCGAAAGCAAATGAATGGGTACGCTTCACGTATTCCCACCAAGAATCACCGCCACTTTTAACATAAAAGTAGCGAATGGAACTTTCGCTTCTTCGCGCATCCCAAGACATCGAATATCTTGGTAATTTGTTTGACCCATGTTTCCGCCATGATCGGATCTCGCTTTCCCTCCTGCACTCGTGGTCCCAACTTTTGAACTCTTGTCATCGTGACCACCCGTGAATTGCTATCATCTCCTCCTCAGATTTTGAACACGAGTCTCCTCGTCTCGATTTTGCATGAACCGCAAAAACTTCTAAACATCCCCTCGCTCATCATCTCGCCAACGGTGTTGTTCACAGGAGGAACATTGCCACTTGCTGCACGCTCTCCTCGTTGGTAAGTACAGCATCTCCACTGGTCTCATTTACTCCACTCATTAATATTCTCAATGACATTCTCAAATACCGCCATAAAACAAGGGTTAATTAAGGAAATCAATATATCACATAATATCCCTATATACCGACCAACTAACAAATAAGCTTAGTAGGACACACACTAGCGAAGGATTTACCTCGCCTCTCCTCCTAGTTCTATTCCCCGATCTCCGCCAGATCATATCCCTAAGCTCGATATCCCTAAGCTCGATACCAAACCGGACGATTCCCCCAAATAGGTCCATTTATAGCCATCCAACCCATTCCCCAAAATCGCCAAATCCAACCCATTCTCGGCCAAATACATGGTAAAGCAACTACAACTTTATTATCACAAATGTCGTGTGAAATACGAAATATATACTGTGAGTTTAAATACAAATATTGCCATCTGATAATATCCACACGCAAATAAATCCCCATCATAATTATTGATACATTATTTTACAAAAATGGTGAGGACTACTAAACAACTCTCTCTAGAACCTTCATTCCATACCCCGACTAAGACTCGCCACATTCTCGCCTCCCGAGAAGAAAAATGGAACAACAAGGAAAAGGGTGAGCTCAACTAGCCCAAAGAAGAATATTATGACTAAGATAATATACAACAAATTATCGTTAGTCTCCAACAGGAAAAATCTGATAGAATACAATGTACAACAAGTTTCGTATCAATATTCGCAATGAAATAATAATTCATAAAGAGTTACGTAGAAATGAAATCTACTATAATCTATGAATTTAATAAATTCATCATCAATATTTTATCCTCAGAACATCAATCAATATTCATCTCAAATCAAATATTCATCTTTGCACTACAGTGCCAAAGATATTCATCAATCCATTATGTTCATCTCAACACTGCTCATCTTTGCACTAAAGGCCAAAGATATTCATCACCATTATGTTCATTTAAACACTGCTCATCTTTGCACTAAAGGCCAAAGATATTCATCGATCGGCCATGTTCATCTCAACACTGCTCATCTTTTGCACTAAAAGGCCAAAGATATTCATCATCGGTCATGTTCATTTAAACACTCGCTCTTTTTGCACTACTGTGCCAAAGATATTCTTCAAAATCATTCATCTTTGCACTACAGTGCCAAAGATATTCAATAATATCATCATTTAAGACCGAGGATGATGAAAATATTTTAAAGAACGAATCCAAAGAAACAAAATGACAAGGATTATGGATTCGTATTCTTTAAACATCCATGTTCAAAAATACTTCAAAAATAATCATAGTGAAGTAAAATTCAAGAATGATCAAAACATGGATACAATCAAAGCTAGTATCCGTAATAGATATTTTAGACGAAAAGAAAAATTTTCATTTTTCTATGAATAAAGGCCAGATTCGTGAATAAAGGTCAGATACGTGAATAAAGGCCGATACGTGAATAGAACTCTCGACACCAAAAGATAGAAATTCCACAAAAAACATTTTCACGCTTATTAATAGTACTGTGAATAAGAACTCGTGAATAGTAACTCATGAATAAGTAACTCGTGAATAAGAACTCATGAATAGTAAACCCCACATGAAAAAGTTCCAAATTTGATAAAAAGTTCCAACCAATATTTCAAAGATAATGATATCAAGAAATAATATCATTTGAGAAGAAAATAACATCCCTTACCTCAAAGAATCAAGATTTCTAAGGAAAGGCTCAAGTGATGCTTTGAATGAAACTTGTATCAATAAAGAACTCTCAAAGTATCTAAATACTCACAAAATACGCTCAATAATATAGAGAGAGAAAGAGAGAAAACTTTGTTTCGTGTGATTTTCAATTCTAACTTAGCCTCTATTTATAGAAAATGTTAGCCCGTCAAGCGCACTTTGACTCAAGCACCGATGGCTTTACTCGCTACTATTGCCACCCACCACATTTGAAATAAAATTCAGCACATTTTTTTCACCAACCACAAGTGGGGCCCACTCAATTCTAGAATTTTCCACCAAAATCAATTATAAACCTAATTTCCTAATCAACACCTCTTAAAATTCACAACAAATCATTCGTGCATTTTTAACGCTCAAAATTTGTGGACATATACTCAACTTATGTATGTATAACATATCCAAAAATTACAACGATCCAACTATTTGATTAAAAATTATAACTCACGCAATAAAGTCGTAATAACACCGATTTGATCTTTTAATACCTCCAATCCGACAAAAATACAAATAAAACATCTCAAAGATTAATTCCTTCATTAATAACCACATAAATAAATCCATCATTTATATTCATATAAAATAAATATTTCCTTATCATATGAATCAATAATTAATTATTCACAAATAATATTACAGTAATCACATTTATGACAACCAGTCGCTCCTGTGAGAGAGGGGCTTTCCAATAAGGATTTCTCTCATCGGGCGCCGCAATTAGGTGACCAAACCTCTCCTCGATGTAACTTTCTAGACATTGCCAATAATGTTATCTAATAATATTATTCAAATAATATGAATTATTGATCCGATAATGGGAAATATCAGCAAAGTGACAATTATCAACAACAATAATATAAAATATCAACGCAAAGAATTATTTATCAATCAATAAAATAAAATATCGAATAAGAATTCACCGTGAAAATTATCGAGTAGTGCCTTCACGTAAGGATCAATAATTCAACAATACGCATCAGTAATACCGCAAAGCTATCGCGTGCAACCACGCCAGACATCAGTATTTTTAACCAATTCGGGTATTCCAACAAATTTTAACTCAGAATAACTACATCGTTATTTTTAACCAACTTATATTTGTCGCTTTCCTCATCCAATCGCTTTCCAGTTATGGGGCCCATACATGGTCGCATACTACCGTATTTAATAATATTCCCCGACAAAGATTAATATTCCACGACCAAACTAATATTCCCCACAACAATGAATATTTTATAACCACTTGCTTATTTTGAAATATTTATGATTTTACCCATAACTAACCACATTAATCAAATCCACCCTTACTATTTCAAAATAATAAATAAAGGAAATTCCTTTTATTTAAAAAATTTCGGGTCTTACATGATACCACGTGCCCAAGGAATGCTACTTCTTTAAGCCGTAACTCGCGATTTCATCAACTCGCATAAAGCTTATATTCACGAAGCTTTTGGAGTGTCGACCTCAAGTGTTGCTCATGATCTTCACGGCTTTTGGAATAAATAAGGATGTCATCAATAAAGACGACCACAAAGTGATCTAAATATTCCTCAATACTTTGGTTCATCATATCCATGAAGGCAAGAGGAGCATTAGCCAATCCAAAGGACATGACTAGGAATTCATAATGCCCGCATCAGAGTTCGGAAAGTCGCCTTTGGAATGTCACGGTTCTAATCTTCAATTGGTGATATCCTAACGAAGATCAATCTTTGAAAAGAATTTGGCTCCTCAACTGAATCGGGTCAAACAGTCATCAATACGTGGCAATGGATACCTATTTTGATGGTGCATGATTCAACTCCCGATAATCAATACAAAGTCGCATACTCCCATCTTTCTTCTTCACGAATAGAACAGGAGCACCCCAAGGAGAAGTACTAGGACGAATAAAGTCAATGTCTAACAATTCCTGCAGTTGGGTCTTTAACTCCTGAAGTTCAATAGGAGCCATTCGATATGGGGCTTTGGAAATGGGTTTTGTACCGGGTTCAAGGTCGATACAAAATTCAATTTCACGCCTGGGGTAGGCCAGAAGTTCTTGAGAATACGTCGAAATTTATTAACAATAGAAATATCGCTCAAAAATCGACGTATTTTTGTTTAAATCAGTGATACGAGCTAAGAAAGCTTGACATCCGCTTTTCAATAAACGAATAGCTTTATGGCTTGAGATGACCGTGATTGATTTTAATGGTTTGGTCGTTTGAATTCAATATAATAGGTTGATTAGGAATATGAAAGCTAACAACCTTACGAAAACAATCAATTTTTGCATGATAAGTAGTTAACCAATCAATCCCTAGAATCACATCAAATGCAAGTATTTTTAATGAAATAAGATCGATAGTAATGTGTGGTACCGATTTGAACCAAATAAGACTTATAAACAAAGGGATGTAATGAAGGTTTCTCCCAACGGAGTTTCCACAGATAAGTCAAAGTCTAATTTCTCCTGAGTCAAATTTAATCGATGAGCGCAAGTAGGAGAAATAAAAGAATGGGTAGAACCCAGATCAAATAAAGTATAGACTTCATTAGAGTTTATGATAAGCTTACCAAAGATGACCTCATTCGGGTTCCTTGCTCTCCGGGAGGTCACAACAAACGCCTCCTCCACTTACTACCTAGGGCTTTGACTTTTTGGGACTACTTTGGTGCCTCCATCCTAGTTGAATTTGTCTTGATGAACGATAAAATCGAGCTAAGTGACCTTCTCTTCCATAATTATAACATGCTTTGGACGGCATGGCACAGTTCGGACTGATGTGTCCTCTTCTCCGCATTTGAAGCATATGATAGGTGGTCTTTCTCCTTCCTTAACAACGGGTGCTGGTGCTGACGTCTTTCCATCATTGTTGAATCTCCGTTTCTTGAAATGTCCATTCTTATTGTTTTGCCCCTAATTACCACCGGAGTGGTTACCGATGTCGGCCTGTTGATTCCTCCACGCTTGTTGTCACCGCTTCGATGACTACTCTACATTTGGTATTATAATTTTGCTTACCGCTTCTCTTTAGTTAAGGTTGACTCGTTATCGCTACTCCACTAACTGAGCCCTATTTACAACATCTGAATACAAACATAGTTTATGAGAAATAAGATGTTGACGTATCTCCGACTTCAAACCTCTTAAAAACATTCGTGCCATTCTCTCTTCATTATCCACCAAGTGTGACGTAAACCGTGATAACTCCACAAATTTTGCCTCGTATTGCGACACGGTCATATTGTTTTGTTCCAACTTGATAAACTCCACCTCCTTCATGTGGCGAATACTTTCAGGAAAGTATTTGTCGTTGAATGACTCTGGAACTTCTCCCAAGTTATCTTTAAGACAAAGAAAGTTGAGTACGTTTTACCGATTCCCACCAAGAATCTACCTCCACGCAACATAAAGGCGTGAAGGGAACCTTTTGCTCCTCGGAGCATCCCAAGACATCAAATATCTTGTAATCTGCTTTATCCATGCTTCCCCGTAAGTGGTTTTGGCTCTCCTTAAACTCCAAGTGGTCCCAGCTCCTTGAATCATTTAGCGGTGACACCGAGAGTTTTCGTGTTTCCACCTACGTTTTGGATGAGTCGCTCTCTCGCCATCGTTGTTAAAATCGCATAAAGCCTCTCGAACATTTGATCATTCATCATTTGGTCATGTTATTGTTTGCATGAGGATTGTCGCCTCGATGCACATTATCCTCGATTATTGATATGTGGTGAATCAACGATCGCTCGTGCTCCATTGCTATTCTCAACATTCTCGATGTCATTTTCGATCTCGCCACAAAACAAAAGATTAATTGACATGTAACAATTATCTTTATATTCGACCACCAATAAAATAAAGACATAAACTTAGGTAGGTCATACTAACGATGGTATTCCCCGCCTCCCTCCTAGTACTATTCTCACATCTTAGCCAGGATCATATCCCTAAGCTCTCGATACCAAACCGTGACGCCCCCAAAATTAGGAATACATCACCCATCTTGGGTAGTCGATACATGGTACGTAATTTAAATACAACTTACTAATATAACTGCTGCAGTACAATACGACATAAACCGTGAGTTTGAATACAAATATTGTCTACTAGATACTATACAAACTCAAAAGGAGTCCTCATTACAATTATTATCACACTATTTCACGTAATAGTGAGAACTACTAATGCTATCCTCTCGGACCATTACTCCGCTTCCCGACTCGTCTCAAATTATGTTCTCATTTCACAAGAGAACGAAGGAAAGAAAGGGTGAGCTCAACTAGCCCAAGAAGAAATATTATGACTAAGATAATGCGAATAAATTATCAATAGCCTTCAACATTGCTAAACCGATAAAATATAATAAACATCAAGTTTAATCTGCAGTGAAACAAGCAATCCATTAAAAGAGTCAAGTAGAAAATAAAATCTACTATCTTTTATGATTTAAAAGGTTTTCATCATCATCATTATAAATTTGAGACTCGACTTTTAAATAAATAATCCACATCATCGAATCACCCCACACTACTACCAAAGATATTCTTTAAGATCACGACCACAATTATTCCCGCACTACGGGCCAAGAATAGTTGTGTATTCATTAATGGTCATGATCATGCCAACAATCATCCATCAATGCACTACTACTTTAATCGAGGACTTTTACCACATCATTTGTAACATTACTACTATGATTACAATCAATAATCCCTGGTCATAATCATACCAAGTCCATCCATGCTCTACAGCCATGTATGACTTTAAAAAAATATAAACATGAGGATGATGACAATGATATAAGAATTCAATAAAACAAGTTCAAGAATTAAGTTATTCAGAACTAATAACATCCAAATTATCAACACGATCTTGCTTTGTAGAGTAAAATTCAAGAATGATCGAAAGAATATTTCCATGAAAAGATATCGGATGAAACGCAAATATCAAGGATATTCTACTAATTTCATGGAGTATAGAAGTCAAAGTTTTAACCAACCGGGTATAATAAAGAATGGAATAACAAAAGAAATCACCACGCATGCGGTACTTAGCATGACAGATAGTTATTCCAACAGAATAATAATAACGGAACCAAAGTCGTGAAAATTCACACCGAAGCGTGATGTTCCTACAGTAATAATAAAGATGGAACCGGATCCTTGTAAAACACACGATAGGATATTCCAATGAATGATAAAGATTTTAACCAGTCCTGTAAAACACATGATGCATGTGATGTTCCAACAAAATAATAAAAAGATTTTAACCAGTCCTGTAAAACACACGACATGTGATGTTCCAAATGTAATAATAATAAAGACGGAACCAGTCCTGTGTAAAAACATGAGACAGGATGTTCCAACGAAATAATAGAAGAATGGAATAAAAGAAGAAGATCACCAAGTATAGGGGATTCACAGATACAAGTTATTCCAACGTAATAAATAAGAATGGAATAACAAAAGAAGTTCTCTTCATGAATACAAAAGAATAACACCCTTTACGAATACAACAAATAATATTCCCTACCTTAGAAGAACCGAATATTGGCAAGAAGTGAAGTAGCGAATACTTTTCTTCTTTCTCTCTATAGTTTCTCTCTCTAGTTTCAAAGAATTCGTAAGAAAATAATGAAGGAATGAGCTTCTATTTATAGGAAAATAGAATGCATAGTAATTAATCCATGAACGGTCCAGATTGATTTACTTTAATCTGACGGTCCATATTTAAAGCAAAATCTTTTAAATAAAATATAATATATTCTATTTATATAAAAACATTTTACTATGCAAATACTATGCAACACTATGCAAAACACTATGCAAAATACTATGCATAATAAAATATAATATATTTTATTTATAGAATAACTTTAATAAAGTATTCTGTTTTATATAAAAAGATGTTTCTATTTTATTACGTTAATAATACGAATAAAACAAAACGTCATTATCACTATAATAATTCATATTATTAATCGACAATAATGGAATCAAACCGAGTGACTTCTCACATAAGTATCAATAATCAATACCGCCGTAATGCTACTATGCAACCACACGACATCGTATTTTTACTACCGAGTAGTTCAACAAATGTATCAACCAGTAAAACTTCCGTCGTTATTTCAATAAAATATTTTTGTCGTTTTCTCAATCCGAACAATAATTACATTATAGGGTCCACCAATGATTGAGCCATTGTACAAATATTCCCTCGCTAAACCTAATATTCTCAATTCAATCGAATATAATATAACCACTTGCATACTTTGCAAAATTTATAAATATTACCCATAACTATAACATTATATCAAATTATTCCATAATATTCAAAAATAATATTTATAGAAAATTCATCTTTATTTATAAAAGCTGGGGTCTTACAAAGTATACATAAGTAAAGCTATATGTTGAGAACATATAGGTATGATGTTTGAGAAACTTTAATTATCATAAGTCATGAATGATAAGTTCATAAGTAGTTTATAATTTATCAAGTTATGAGCTTATGAAGAAATAAAGTCAAAATCCAACCATTTGTATAAGTTGTTGGTATAAGTATATGAAGATGTTCACATGATGAATGGAATTCATTTGTAATGTTGAACAAATCATAAGAATGAAGATTTGCCAGAAATCGCACGATTAGACGATAATCATCGAATTCGTGAAATTCCCAGATTAGTAGTCAAATTTTGAGTTTGAACTCGGAAAGGTTATTTTCAATAGAGATTTAGTCATGTTCGGCTCATTTAAGAGTTGCGGACTCAAAATGAGCGAATTCAACTTAGAAATCGAAGAACGATCGTTGAGCGCTCACGAACGTTTATCGTTTAGCCTAAAAAAGGAACCAATAGGCGAATTTTTAGCAAACGAAGTCAAATAGATAAAATTCTTGCATGAACGCGTAGATTACATAATTTATGAACCGTGGGCTTTTGAACGAGCCAATTCGGACTTATAACGAAGGAGTTATGCGTCCGGGAAGTTCACAAAATTTCAAAAACTGAATTTATTTTCTGGTGCACAGAGTTAGCGCCGCGACGTCAACCCTAGACCAAATTGGCCACGCCAAGAAGACCGAAAAAAGGTCCGAAAGCACACTTTGAAACTCATGACCGCAACGCTAACCTTAGTTTGTGGTTAGTAGCCGCAGCCATGATGTACATGTGACCATGACATATCGAAACTCATGTGGCAATACGCCTATTAAGTAAGGACTCATGCCACATGACAAGTCAAGTCCGGACTCTCTTATCATAACTTCATAACAGAAATGCGAGTCAGAATTATAAAGTCATGCCACGCACGATCTTTGATGGAAGATAGTGAAGGATAGACATAAATGCAAAGCAAGAAAATGTAATTAGTTTGAAGTAAACCTACCTTAAGGAACTTGAAGTAACATTATTAAAACATTGTTAGACCTTAAGAGTAATGAGTAAAGGTTGAGATAACCTAGTCAAATATGAATGTAAGTATAATGATAAATGTAAGACCCCAGCTTTTATAAATAAAGATGAATTTTTCTATAAATATTATTTTTGAATATTATGGAATAAATTTGATATAATGTTATAGTTGTGGGTAATATTTATAAATTTTGCAAAGTATGCAAGTTGTTATAAAATATTCGTTTGGTCGGGGAATATTCTTTTTGTTAGGGAATATTCGTACAACGGCTCAATCATTGGTGGACCCCACAACAGAATTATTGTCGGATTGAGAAAACGATAAAAATATTTTATAAAAATAACGGCAGAGGTGTTACCGTTAAAAGCTGCTGAACTACCCTATGGTAAAAGTACAAAGAATACGCGTGGTCGCATAGTAGCACACTCAGATTGATTATTGATGCTTACGTGAGAAGTCACTCACCTATACTCAATTATTGCTAATAAATAATTCTTTGATCATATCTCTTATATTATTGATTCAATTATTGTCACGAAGATCATCATCGTATAATATGTTATAGTATTAAATCAATAATTGAGACGACAAGTTATAAATGATTAATAATTGTTGAAAGTTTAAATATGTGTTGATGAAAATAAAATGATTTGTGGTAAGTTTGATTATTTTATGGGGGCTCATATGTCATCATCTAAGAGTCTCTTCAAATCAATAGTATTTACCTTCGTCAATAGTAATTACCTTCGTCGATAGTAATTACCCTTGTGAATAGTATTTACCTTCACAATAGTAATTACCTTCGTCGATAGTAATTACCCTTGTGAATAGTATTTACCTTCGTCGATAGTATTTATCTTCGTTAATAGTAATTACCTTTACAGACGTCGAACCACTTGTCGTTTCACATTACAAAGGCCGAACCACTTGTCGTTTCACATTATAGGCGCCAAACCACTTTTCTTTTCACATCATTAGTCGTCAAGCCACTTGCCTTTTCACACGGCGGTGCTAAGCTAGAAATCTTCTATAAATAGAGGCCTGGGGCTTCATTATTTTCACGAATTCATTCAAGCTATAGAGAGAAAGTATAGAGAGAATAAGAGAGAAAGAAGAAGAGTATTTTACTACTACACTTCCAAGCGAAGATTCAATCTCCTACCAAAAGTTAGGGGTGTTATTCTTTCTTATTCATGAAGAGAACTGTTGTTATTCCATTGCTTATTATTCATTGGAATAACTTTTGTGTAATGCGGTTTACCCTATACTTGGTGACATTATTCTATTATTCCTCGCTGGAATAACTTTGACCTGGGACTATCGTGGTTTTACCCTATACTTGGTGACATTCTTCTCTTTATTATTATTCTGTTGGAACATCCCATGCATGTGTTTTACACCGGACTGGTTAAAATCTTTTATTATTATTCTGCTGGAACATCCTGCCTGCATGTGTTTTACTGCCGACCTGGTTCCATTCTTTATTATTCTGTTGGAACATCCTCGCTCTACATGCGCTTTCTGCCGGACCGGTTCCATTATTTATTATTCGTTGGAATAACTCGCCTCATGCGGTCTATCACATGCATGGTGATTTCTTTTGTTATTCTATTCTTTATTATACCCAAATGGTTAAAAACTTTGACTTCTATACTCCATGAAATTAGTGGAATATCCTTGATATTTGCGTTTCATCCAAAGATCGCTTTCATGGAAATATTCTTCCGATCATTATTGAATTTTATTCTACAAAACAATGATCATGTTGATAATTTGGACGTTAATAATTCTGGATAAAATAATTCTTGAACTTGTTTTATTGAATTCTTATATCATTGTCATCATCCTCATGTTTATATTATGTTGAAAGTCATCTGGGCCCGTAGTGCATAGATGGACTTGGTATGATTATGACCGAGAGACTATTCGGTGTAATCATGACCGTAATGTTACAAATGATGTGATAAAAATCCTCGATGGGTCAGAGTGCATCGGTGGGATGATTGTTGGCATGATCATGACCATTAATGAATACACAAATATTCTCGGCCCGTAGTGCATGAATAATTGTGGTCGTGATACTTAAAGAATATCCTTGGTAGTAGTGCGGTGGTGATTCGATGATGTGGAATATTTATTAAAGCTTGAGTCTCAAATATAACAAAGATGAAAAACCTTTTAAAACTTAAAAGATAGTAGACTTTATTTTCTACTGACTCTTTTAATGGATTGCTTATTCCACCGCAGCTTAAACCGTTGTCTATTGTATTTTATCGGTTTAACATTGTTGAAGACTATTGATAATTTATTCGCATTATCTTAGTCATAATATTTCTTCTTGGGCAAGTTGAGCTCACCCTTTCTTTCACCGCTTCTCTTGTGAAATGAGAATATAGCTAGGACGAGCCTGGGAAACGAGTGATGGTCCTCGAAGATAGCATTAGTAGTCCTCACTATTCGTGAAATAAATAGTGATAATAATTGTAATGAGGACTTTTTTGAGTTTGTATAATATCTAGTGATTTATATTTGTATTTAAACTCACAGCTTTATGTCGTATTGTACACGGCGCTTATGTTAATAAGTTGTATTTAAATTACATTCCATGTAAGTGGCGACCCAAGATGGGTGATGTATACCTAATTTTGGGGGCGCCACGATTGGTATCGAGCTTAGGATATGATCCTGGCTAAGATGTGAGAATAGTACTAGGAGGGAGAGAGACAGGAATACCTTCGCTAGTATGACCTACCTAAGTTTATGTGCTATTTTATTGGTTGGTCGAAGATAGGGATAATTTGTTACATGTCAATTAACCTTTGTTTTGTGGCGATGATCTCAAAATGACATCCGAGAATGTTGAGAATAAGAATGGAGCGCAGCGATCGCTGATTCACCACATATCAATAATCGTGGATAATGTGCATCGAGAAGGCGACAACCCTCATGCAAAAACAACAACACCGACCAAATGATGAATGATCAATGTTCAGAGGCTTTATGCAATTTATGCAACAAAGAAAGTAGAGCGACTCTATCCAAAGTAGGTGGAAACACGAAAAACTCTCTGGCCACCGCTAAACAATTCAAGGAGCCGGGACCACCGGAGTTTAAGGGAGAGCCAAACCACTTCATCGCGGAAGCATGGATAAAGCAGATTACACAAGATATTTGATGTCTTGGGATGCTCCGAGAGCAAAGGTTCCCTTTCACCGCCTTTATGTTGCGCGAGAGGCAGACATTGGTGGGAATCGGTAAAACGTACTCAACTCATTGTCATCAAGATATCTTCTGAGAAGTTCCAGAATCGTTCAACGACAAATACTTTCCCGAAAGTATTCGCCATACATGAAGGAGGTGGAGTTTATCAAGTTAGAACAAAACAATATAACCGTGTCGCAATACGAGGCAAAATTTGCGAGTTATCACGGTTTATGCCCCACTGTGGATAATGAAGAGAGAATGGCGCGCGAATGTTTTTAAGAGGTTTGAAGTCGAGATACGCCAACATCTTATTTCTCATAAACCGTGTTTTGTATTCAGATGTTGTAAATAGGGCTCGCTTAGTGGAACGCGATAATGAGTCAACGCAACTAAAAGAGAGCGGTAAGCAAAATTATAATACTCGAGAGTAGTCATCGGCGGTGACAACAAGCGTGGAGGGAATCAATGTGCGCCGATATGGTAACCACTTCGTGGTAATCGTACCAAAAACAATAAGATTGGACATTTCAAGAAACGGAGATTCCACAATGATGGAAAGACGCCAAAGACCAAAGACCCATTGTTAAGGAAGGAGAAGACCACCTATCATATGCTTCAAATGCGGAGGAGAGGACACATCACCCAAACTGCGTCATGCCGTCCAAAGCATGTTATAATTGTGGAAGAGAAGGTCACTTAGCTCGATTTTTGTCGTTTCAAGACAAATTCACTAGGATGGAGGCACCAAAGGCCATCCTGAAATTTCAAAACCCAGAAGTGCAAGGGAGAGCGTTTGTTGTGACCTCCCAAAGAGCAAGGAATCCGAATGAGGTCATCACGGTAAGCTTATCATAAACTCTAAATGAAGTATATACTTTATTTGATACCTGTTTCTACCCATTCTTTTATTTCTCTCCTACTTGCGCATCGATTAAATTCTGACTCGGAGAAATTAGACTTTGACTTATCTGTGGAAACTCCGTTGGGAGAAACCTTCATTACATCCACTCGCTTATAAGTCTTGTTTGGTTCAAATCGGTACTTCTCATTACCTGTCGATCTTATTTCATTAAAAATACTTGCATTTGACGTGATTCTAGGGATTGATTGGTTAACTACTTATCATGCAAAAATTGATTGTTTTCGTAAGGTTGTTAGCTTTCATATTCCTAATCAACCTATTATGCGAATTCAAACGACCAAACCATTAAAATCAATCACTACTCCATCTCAAGCCATAATTGAAAAAATGGATGTCAAGCTTTCTTAGCTCATGTCACGATTTAAACAAAAATACGCCGCTTTTGAACGATATTTCTATTGTTAATAAATTTCCGACGTATTCCCCTCAAGAACTTCGGCCTACCCCGCAGCATGAAATTGAATTTTGTATCGACCTTGAACCCAGTATAAAACCTATTTCCAAAGCCCCATATCGAATGGCTCTATTGAACTTCGTGGAGTTAAAGACCCAACTGCAGGAATTGTTAGACATCGGCTTTATTCGTCCTAGTACTTCTCCTTGGGGTGCTCTCTGTTCTATTCGTGAAGAAGAAAGATGGGAGTATGCGACTTTGTATTGATTATCGGAGTTGAATCATGTCACCATCAAAATAGGTATCCATTGCCACGTATTGATGACCTGTTTGACCAACAGCAAGGAGCCAAATTCTTTTCAAAGATTGATCTTCGTCCGGATATCACCAATTGAAGATTAGAACCACCGACATTCCAAAGACGGCTTTCGAAACTCCCAGACGGGCATTATGAATTCCTAGTCATGTCCTTTGGATTGGCTAATGCTCCTGCTGCCTTCATGGATATGATGAACCGAGTATTCAAGGAATATTTAGATCACTGTGTGGTCGTCTTTATTGATGACATCCTTATTTATTCCAAAAGCCGTGAAGATCATGAGCAACACTTAAGGCTGACACTCCAAAAGCTTCGTGAATATAAGCTTTATGCCAAGTTGAAGAAATATGAGTTCGGCTTGAAGAAGTAGCATTCCTTGGGCACGCGGTATCAAGTCATGGAATATCCGCTGACCCAAAGAAAGATTGAAGCTATTCAAAGCTTGGAACAACCTAAATCGTTGATCAAAGTACGTAGCTTTCTCGGTTTAGTTTGGTTATTATCGGAGATTCGTGGAAGGATTTTCTTGAATCGCTACTCCATTGACTCAAATTTTCGGAAAGATACAAAGTTCGGTTGGAGCAAAGAATGTGAGAAGAGTTTTCAAGAACTCAAGAGGAGACTTATTTCGAACCTGCTCGACACAATACCATCCGGCTTGGAGGGATTTGTCATCTACAGTGATGCTTCGGGCAAAGGGTTGGGATGTGTTCTTATGCAACAATGAAAAGTTATAGCCTTATGCCTCGCGACAACTCAAAGAATATGAGAGGAATTATCCTACTCATGATCTAGAGTTAGCGGTTTATTGTCTTCACACTTAAAATTTGGAGGCATTACTTGTATGGGGAGAAAGTGGAGTTCTTTACGGATCATAAAAGCCTCAAATATTTCTTCACTCAAAAGGAACTCAACATGCGACAACGACATTGGCTTGAATCGCTGAAAGATTATGATCATACCATCCAATACTATCCTCGAAAAGCGAACGTGGTAGGTGACGCGTTGAGTAGAAAATCATATGCAAGTACGAGTCTTGATATTGTCAACGAGGCCCATTTTGTGTGACTTGCAAAGGATGGAGATAGAGTTAAAGACTCAGGGGACGCGTGTGGTGATAGCGAGTATACGAAAGAGAACCGACTTTTAATTGATAAAGTTAAAAGCCGCTCAAGCTACTGACACGGAGCCGATGCGTATGAAGAAGAAAAAGTGCAAGAAGGTGCTATATGCCGGAAGCAAGAATCGATGAAGAAGGAATACTTTGAGTCAACTCCGGACTTTGTGTTCCTAATGACCTCGATTTAAAGTATAATATCATGATGGGCGCACAACACACCATTTGCAATCCATCTCAGGGAGTACCAAAATGTATTATGATATTCGCCATACATTTTGGTGGAACAATATGAAGAGAGAGATAGCTATTGCTTATCTCAAGGTGTCTAACTTGTCAACGAGTTAAAAGCGAGCATCAAGTACCAAAAGGTCAATTGCAACCACTTGAAATTCGTAATGGAAGTGGGAGCACATTACCATGGATTTCAAGCACGGCCTTCCTAAGGTTTCTCAAGGCATTGATGCGATTTGGGTCATTGTTGATAGATTGACCAAGTCTCCTCATTTCTTACCGATCGAGAAACTTATACACTTGAACGTCTTGCTCAGATGTACATAAACGAGATTGTAAGATCGCATGGTATGTCGGTATCCATAGTTTCCGATCGAGACCCAAGATTCACTTCACGATTTTGGGTTAGTTTGCAAAAAGCTATGGGCACAGGACTTACGATTTAGCTTTCGGCATATCATCCTCGAATTTGGACGGACAATCGGAGAGGACTATTCAAACTCTTGAAGATCTATTAAGACTCTGTGTCCTTGATTTCAGGGAGTTGGGACAAGTTCTTACCATTGGTGGAGTTTTCCTACAACAACAGCTTATCAAGCAAGTATCGGCATGGCTCCATTCAAGCATTGTATGGAAGAAAGTGTCGTTCTCCAAATCTTTGGGATGAGGTGGGTGAAGCAACGTTGTTGGGACCGGAGTTGATACGTATGACTACGGAAAAGATTCAAACGATCCGACAACGATAAAAACCTCACAAAATCGACAAAAAGAGTTATCTTGATCTTCATCGAAAAGGACGTGGAATTCGATATAGGAGATCATGTGTTGTTAAGAGTTGCTCCATGGAAAGGAGTTACAAGATTTGGAAAGAGAGGAAAACTTAATCCTCGATTCATCTGTCCATTTTAATCCTCGATCGAGTAGGAATCGTGGCCTATAGACTCGCTTTCTACCGCCAAATATGTCTCGTGTTCATAACGTTTTTCACATATCTATGTTACGTAAATATGTGAAAGACCCGAACCATATTATTGAGTTAGAACCGATTTAAATAGCGGAAGATTTGACGTATGAAGAGGTTCTGTTCAAATTTTGGATAAGAAGGAACATATTCTACGCCCAAGGTTATACCTCAAGTCAAAGTTTTGTGGAGGAACCACGATGTTGAGGAAATGACTTGGGAGTTAGAATCAAATGAAATCAAGGTATCCTTACCTCTTGACATACCGGTGTATACACCCTAATTTTGAGGGCGAAATTTCATAAGAAGGGAGGTTGTAAGACCCCAAACTTTTATAAATAAAGATGAATTTTTCTATAAATATTATTTTTGAATATTATGGAATAAATTTGATATAATGTTATAGTTGTGGGTAATATTTATAAATTTTGCAAAGTATGCAAGTTGTTATAAAATATTAGTTTGGTGGGGAATATTCTTTTTGTTAGGGAATATTCGAATAACTACTCAATCATTAGTGGACCCCACAATGTAATTATTGTCGGATTGAGAAAACGATAAAAATATTTTATAAAAATAACTACGGAGGTGTTACTGTTAAAAAGCTATTGAACTACCGGTGGTAAAAGTAATGCGATGTCTGGCGTGGTTGCATAGTAGCTAAGCACTGCAGATTGATTATTGATGCTTACGTGAGAAGTCACTCAAATATACTCAATTATTACTACTGATAATTACTTTGCATCATATCTCTTATATTATTGATTCAATTATTGTCACAAGATCATCCAGATAATATGTTATAGTATTAAATCAATAATTGAGACGACAAGTTATAAATGATTAATAATTGTTGAAAGATTAAATATGTGTTGATGAAAAATAAAATGATTTGTGGTAAGTTTGATTATTTTATGGGGGCTCATATGTCATCATCTAAGAGTCTCTTCGTCGATAGTATTTACCTTCGTTAATAAGTAATTACCTTCGTCAATAGTAATTACCCTTGTGAATAGTATTTACCTTCGTCGATAGTATTTACCTTCGTTAATAGTAATTACCTTTACCAGACGTCCGAACCACTTGTCGTTTCACATTACAGATGTCGAACCACTTGTCGTTTCACATTACAAAGGCCAAACCACTTTTCTTTTCACATCATTAGTCGTCGAGCCACTTGCCTTTTCACCACGGCGGTGCTTAAACTAGAAATCTTCTATAAATAGAGGCCTAGGGCTTCATTATTTTTCATGAATTCATTCAAGCTATAGAGAGAGAAAGTATAGAGAATAAGAGAGAAAGAAGAAGAGTATTTTGTTACTACAATCGCCGCAATATTCAATCCAACAACGTATAAAAACCTCACAAAATCGACAAAAGAGTTATCTTGATCTTCATCGAAAGGACGTGGAATTCGATATAGGAGATCATGTGTTTGTTAAGAGTTGCTCCATGGAAAGGAGATACAAGATTTGGAAAGAGAGGAAAACTTAATCCTCGATTCATCGGTCCATTTTAATCCTCGATCGAGTAGGAATCGTAGCCTATAGACTAAACTTTCTTCTGCCAAATATGTCTCGTGTTCATAACGTTTTTCACATATCTATGTTACGTAAATATGTGAAAGACCCGAACCATATTATTGAGTTAGAACCGGACGAAATAGCGGAAGATTTGACGTATGAAGAGGTTCTGTTCAAATTTTGGATAAGAAGGAACATATTCTACGCTCCAGGTTATACCTCAAGTCAAAGTTTTGTGGAGGAACCACGATGTTGAGGAAATGACTTGGGAGTTAGAATCAAATGAAATCAAGGTATCCTTACCTCTTCGACATACCGTATGTACCCTAATTTTGAGGGCTAAATTTAATAAGAAGGGAGGTTGTAAGACCCGACTTTTATAAATAAAGATGAATTTTTCTATAAATATTATTTTGAATATTATGGAATAAATTTGATATAATGTTATAGTTGTGGGTAATATTTATAAATTTTGCAAAGTATGTAAGTTGTTATAAAATATTACGTTTGGTGGGGAATATTCTTTTTGTTAGGGAATATTAAATACAACTACTCAATCATTGGTGGACCCTAATAATGTAATTATTATCGGATTGAGAAAACGACAAAAATATTTTATAAAAATAACTACGAGGTGTTACCGTTAAAAGCTGTTGAACTACCCGTGGTAAAGTACGATGTCTGGCATTAGTTGCATAGTAGCGCACACGGTATTGATTATTGATGCTTACGTGAGAAGTCACTCAATTATGCTCAATTATTACTACAAATAATTCTTGCATCATATCTCTTATATTATTGATTCAATTATTGTCACAATATCATCCATATAATATGTTATAGTATTAAATCAATAATTGAGACGACAAGTTATAAATGATTAATAATTGTTGAAAGATTAAATATGTGTTGATGAAAAATAAAATGATTTGTGGTAAGTTTGATTATTTTATGGGGGCTCATATGTCATCATCTAAGAGTCTCTTCGTCAATAGTATTTACCTTCGTTAATAAGTAATTACCTTCGTCAATAGTAATTACCCTTGTGAATAGTATTTACCTTCGTCAATAGTATTTACCTTCGTTAATAGTAATTACCTTTACGGACGTCCGAACCACTTGTCGTTTCACATTACGAGCGTCGAACCACTTGTCGTTTCACATTACAGAGCGCCAAACCACTTTTCTTTTCACATCATTAGTCGTCAAGCCACTTGCTTTTCACACGGCGGATGCTAAGCTAGAAATCTTCTATAAATAGAGGCCTAGGGCTTCATTATTTTCACTTAATTCATTCAAGCTATAGAGAGAAAGTATAGAGATAATAAGAGAAAAGAAGAAGAGTATTTTGTTACTACACTGCTTCTGCGATATTCAATCTCCTACCAAAAGTAAGGGTGTTATTCTTTCTTATTCATGAAGAGAACTGTTGTTATTCCATTACTTATTATTCTCATTGGAATAACTTTTGATATCGTGGTTTACCCTATACTTGGTGACATTCTTCTATTATTACATTGAAACATCACATGCATGTGTTTTACAGGACTGGTTAAAATCTTTATTATTATTACTGTTGGAACAACACATGCGTATGTTTTACACCGGACTGGTTCCGCTCTTTATTATTATTACATTTGGAACATCCTGCATGCATGTGTTTTACTGTGGGACTGGTTCCATTCTTTATTATTCTGTTGGAACATCACATGCATGCGTTTTCTGGCCGACCGGTTCCATTATTTATTATTCTCGTTGGAATAACTTTTGCTGTGCTTGATCTATCACATGCATGGTGATTTCTTTTGTTATTCTATTCTTTATTATACCCAATTGGTTAAAACTTTGACTTCTATACTCCATGAAATTAGTGGAATATCCTTGATATTTGCGTTTCATCCAGTATCTTTTCATGGAAATATTCTTCTGATCATTATTGAATTTTACTCTACAAAACAATGATCATGTTGATAATTTGGGCGTTAATAATTCCCCGGATAAAATAATTCTTGAACTTGTTTTATTGAATTCTTATATCATTGTCATCATCCTCATGTTTATATTATGTTGAAAGTCATCTGTGGCACATGGTGCATAGATGGACTTGGTATGATTATGACCAGAGACTATTCGGTGTAATCATGACCGTAATGTTACAAATGATGTGATAAAAATCCTCAGTGGCCATAGTGCATTGGTGGACAGTTGTTGGCATGATCATGACCATTAATGAATACACAAATATTCTTGGCCCGTAGTGCATGAATAATTGTGGTCGTGATACTAAAGAATATCCTTGGCCGTAGTGCAGGGGTGATTCGATGATGTGGAATATTTATTAAAGTTTGAGTCTCGGCTATAACAAATGATGAAAAACCTTTAAAACTTAAAAGATAGTAGACTTTATTTTCTCTACTGACTCTTTTAATGGATTGCTTATTCCATTGCAGCTTAAACTAGTTGTCTATTGTATTTTATCGGTTTAACATTGTTGAAGACTATTGATAATTTATTCGCATTATCTTAGTCATAATATTTCTTCTTGGGCTAGTTGAGCTCACCCTTTCTTTCACCGCTTTCTTCTCTTGAAATGAGAATATAGTTGGGGACGAGTCGGGAAGCGAGTGATGGTCCTGAAGATAGCATTAGTAGTCTTCACTATTACGTGAAATAGTGTGATAATAATTGTAATGAGGACTTTTTTTTGAGTTTGTATAATATCTAGTAGACGATATTTGTATTTAAACTCACACGTTTATGTCGTATTGTACCTACCTACGCTTTATGTTAATAAGTTGTATTTAAATTACATGACCATGTAAGTGGCGACCCAAGATGGGTGATGTATACCTAATTTTGGGGTGTCACAATAAACCGAGAATGAATAGCAAATGAATCTAATACAATTAGATTGAGATGAAGGGTAAGATATACTCATATACATACTTGATTATATATGACCTAATGTAAGGCATTATGTGATCATGTATTGTAGAGACTTGAAAGACTTGAGCGTAAAGTATTTATACTGTTAGAGCGCACGCTAAAGACAAGTATTCTAACTCTTGTCTCAGTTCAATCTGAACAAGTTTTTGAAGTTCATGTATCCTTACGCATGAATTGAAGAACAATGAAGTTAAAGCCAGTTCTTTTGGCTAGACTTGACATATTGAGTGAATTGTTGATAATCTATTCATCTGTTATCAAATGTGATTATCTTTTGTCAACTACTTGATATGGTTTTCAAAAGAAGACTGAAATGTTAAACATATATTTTGTCGGTAAAACGATAGGCACGTGAGGATGCCAAATGATTAAACGTACATATGTTTAATGGATATAGTGTTGATCAACATAGAGTACAATAGGCTGATCACCTAGAAGTGCTCGTAAGTAATACCGGGCTTACGGACTTAGTTTCGGGTTGTCCTTTTCAAAGAAAGAATGAATACTCGAGGTCTTTGACCGGAGTGAATGTTTTACTGAATATTATTCATTGTGAAACATTTTGAAAGAAAGATGAAGTGTTATTTTGAATTATCAATAGTACTTCATAACTATTGTTCGATTTTATCGAAGATATCTGATTCATATATGTATCAAGCGTGTTGTTATTGAAATTGTTATACTTGTTGAGCTAGTTATGCTCACTCTTTCTTGAACCATATGAATGCAGCTAAGACTGAACGTTCCGAAGGATCGAAAAAGGATAAAGGAAAAGCTAAGGCAGATTATTAAGTTGTCTTGTAATAGTATAGGTCTATTGTTGTAATGTAATGAATATTATGACAAAGAACCTTTGTAACGGGAATAGAACCTGGGAAATGTAAATATTACTTTTAATATATAGACGTTATGTTCGTTCTTTGAGACTTTTCAATGGAATGAATGTATGAAAGTTTGTATAGTATAGCATCATCTGTCGGGTTGGAAGATACCCGAATTTGGGGGCGCTACAGGTTGGTATCAAAGCCTAGGTTATAAAACTTAAGGGGGATTAGAACCTTAAGTCATAACCTTAATAAAGAAGTAAAAGATGAAAGATAACCTTATAAAAATGCATTATATTATGTTAAGTATTTTTATTATTTTACTGACGTGTACTAATCAAACTATATTGTTTTATTGTAGATGTCAGGAGAAAATGATATGTATAGAGATATACATGTAGTGAGCGAGGATTCAGTTAATCGGGTAGAGATACTACCAAATCCCGTAGCAGTAGAACCGGAAGTGGTAGTAATAGAGTCTGGATACTCGGACGATTTAGACTATATGTCTATTTTCGATGGCATGCTAGAGGAGGAGGTGGACGTGATGTCCTTTGACCGAGTTCCGCTTCTACGGAAGAATTAACTCATGAAGAGTCAATGAAGGCACTATTTATGTCGAGATTGGATAGGAATGTCCATTCTCGCCAAGAGTCAAGGAGTTGGAAGAGGAACTCCAAGCTGTCCGTGAGGACAAGACTAGAATGGAGGGCATGTGGGAAGAAGAGCACGATGATAGAATTCTAGCTAAGGACAAGGTCCGAGAGCTGAAATGTGAAGTCTTTGAGCTCAAGCAGGAGCTAAAGACTAAATAGCAGAAGTTGGAGAGGATGTCCTATATACATAGGAGTTCTTACGTGGACTTCCAACAGCAAGTTGCTAGATATCCAGTGGAAGCAGGGCAGACTCGACATACCATTAGTAGAGATGTCATAGCCGATTTGGTCAAGAAAGATTTCGAGAATGCCATTCGGCAAATGTAATCTAGCAATAGCTAGAGTAGATTAGATATGTAAATATTATGTATCTAGTAGTGACGTAAAACCCTCTTTTGTATATCAAGGGTAGTCTTTTGTAAATCCCAATTTTTGGAAAGTAATTACGGGATGGTAATGTAATCAGTTAAGGCTGAGTAATGTAAACAATGTAGTGTTATACTACAAGTTATGAATCAATATAAGTCTTTTTATGGAATATATTGAGTAATGAGTATGAGTTATTGTTTCATTACAAATAATAACTAATCAACAAGAAGAAGGTAATATTGATGTGTTGTTTTCTTAACAGCAAAATGCCGCCAAGAAGGAGACAACAAAATCAAGACACTAATGTTAACCAACCGGAGGGTGGTTCGGTTAATCCAATGCAGGAGTTCGTTAATCTTTTAACTACGCATTTAATAAAATCGAGGGGCTAATGTACTGTAATTCTGAGTAATCTGAGCTACTACTTTTATGAACTTTAAAAGTGTAGGTCCTCCGGAGTTCAAAGGAACTACGGACCCTATAGAAGTCCAGACTTGGGTAAAAGAAATTGAGAAAGCATTTGTTATAGCAAATGTTGAGGAGGGTCAAAAGGTTGCCTTTGCAACCTATTTGATGAAAGGAGAGGCCAACTTCTGGTGGGAGGCAAACCAGGCTAGGGCCGATATAGGAAACCTAACGTGGGTAAGGTTTAAGGAGATTTTCTTCGAGAACTATTTTCCCACAAGTATGCAAGGGAGGATGGAAATGAGGTTTCTTGAATTGAAACAAGGGGATATGACAGTTCCCCAATATGCTGCCAAGTTTAATGAACTGGCACGATTTGTTCCACATCAAGTGGACACTGAAGTAAGAAAGGCTAGGAGATTCGAGTAGGGCTTGAAACCCTGGCTCTATAGCTGGATCTCGGTGTTTCAAAGTACTTCTTTTGGAACCATATTAGAAAAGTCAATAATTGCTGAATAACGGGTACTTCCTTTGGAACCATGTAAATGAGGTTCTATGCTTGATATAATTCCCATTGCCGACTGTGACGTCCCCAAAATAGGTATACAACACCCATTCTGATTCGCCAAATACATGGTATAGAAAGTAAACTACAACTTCAATAATACAATTGTCGTGCAAAATACGACAACACATGAGTTTAAATATAAATATTGTCTTCTAAACAATATCCACACTCAAATAAGTCCTCATTATAATTATTCAAACACTATTTTATAAAAATAGTGAGGACTGCTAAAACATCTTTCTAGAACCATCACTCCATACTCCGACTAGATCCTGCTATGTTCTCACCTCCTGGGAAGAAAAATGGAACAAAAAGGAAAAGGGTGAGCTCAACTAGCCCAGTAAAGAATATTATGACTAAGATAATATACAACAAATTATCGTTAGTCCTCAACAGGGAAAAATCTGATAGAATATAATAGACAACAAGTTTTAGATCAATATTCTGCAGCAGAAACAGTAATCCATTAGAAGAGTCACGTAGAGAATGAATTCTACTATCTTCTAAGATTTAAAAGTTCATCATTAATATTTTATCCTCAGAATAACAATCAATATACATCTTTAATCAAAT
This sequence comes from Panax quinquefolius, assembly GCA_020205615.1. Classification (NCBI taxonomy): domain Eukaryota; kingdom Viridiplantae; phylum Streptophyta; class Magnoliopsida; order Apiales; family Araliaceae; genus Panax; species Panax quinquefolius. Next base: position 85,943,142 of record CM035168.1, read on the forward strand.
ATTCATCTTTTGCACTACAAAGTGCCAAAGATATTCATTTATATCACCAAATGGTCATGTTCATCTCACACTGCTTCATCTTTGCACTACGGGCCAAAGATATTCATCGATTAATTATTCATCTTTTGCTACAAGCCAAAGATATTCATAATATCATCATTTAAGACCGAGGATGATGAAAAATATTTTAAAGAAAAACGAATCCAAATGAGATGTAAGGACAAATATTAGGGATTAGTATAACAGTTTTATCCAAGATCAATAATACTTCATAATAACCAACTGTGAAGCAGAATTCAAAAATAACGATCAAACATGGATACAATCAAAGATAGTAGCCAAAATAGACATCTTGAACAAAAAGGAAAATTTTTATTTTTTGGTGAATAGTGTTGTATTCGTGAATAGTGCCGTATACGTGAATAGTAACCCCGACACAAAAAATTCCAAATTTATTAAAAAATTCATACCAATATTTCGGCATAATGATATTGAAGAAATTAATATCATTTCGAAAGAAAATAATATCCCTTCCCTCAAAATAACAGTACTTCTGAACGGAATATCAGATAGAAAGTCGAAGGAAACTTGTACCGAACAGCAACTCTCAAAGTATCAAAATACTCACAAAAATAAGCTCGATAATCTAGAGAGAAAGAAAACTTGTTTCTGGTGTGATTTTCAATTCTAACCTAAGCGTCTATTTATAGGAAAATGCTAGAACGCCAAAGGAGACTAAAATAATAAAATATTATTATTTTATTTCTTTCATTCTCATTCTACGTAAACTTGTTGAAAATCAAGGCCAGCCATCTTTGAACCAAATTGGCAACCCACATGTTGTAAAATAAAAGTGGGTCCCACCCATAATTTTAATAAAAAATATTTTATTTTCCGAAACTTCAACAATTCATAGAAAATAGCCCGTTTATCAGAAAAATATGAATTTTATGTCCATTCCACACGAAATCGAATTCTCTACAACTTTGTAGCTTTGAGTTTTTCCAAATTCCAAACCAAAAATATCCGAAATCCACAAACGGATGATTTTTAATTCCTCCATTCTGACAAAATACTGATAAAACACCTCAGCATTAATTCCTTCATTTATAAATACATAAATAAATCCATCATTTATATCCACATCAAATAAATATTTTCTTATCATATAAATCAATAATTAATTATTCACAAATAATATTACGTAATCACAATTATGATGACCAGTGGTAGTTCCCGGAAGAGGGGGCTTTCGAGAAGGATTTCTCCTTCATGGCCGCATGATTAGGTGACCAAACCTCTCCTCGATGAACTTTCTAGACATTGCCAATAATGCTTATCTAATAATATTACTCAAATAATATGAATTAATTATCCGATAATGGAAAATCATGCAATGACAATTATTGAAACAACAATAATATTAAATATCAACGCAACAATTATTGAATCAATAAAATAAAATATTGAATAAAGAATTCTGTAACAATTATTGAGTAGTGCATTCTTACGTCACGAAGAAATAATTCAATAATCATGCGTCAGTAATACCGCATACATGCATGACAATAGCTGGCTTGATTTGGTCTGGGCTCTTGCCCTTGAGCTTCGCCTTGGCCGAGGCAGGCCAGCGCTGCATTAACTTTGGCCTCCGGGCCGGGCCAGTCGGGCCTTGTCATTGAAGTATTAGCTGGGCTGAGCAGCAGAGCCAGCCAAAGCCAGCCTGCACCTCCAGGCAGTGCAGGGCCGAGGACCAAGGCGAGGCGAGCGGGCCCGGCCCAAGGCCTCATTGCCTCAGTCCCTTTTTTTAGTGTTACATATTAAATATTAAAATATAAATAATAAAATATAAATTAATTAATTTTGTAAAATATTAATATTGTAGATTACTTAAATCATCAGAGATTAAATTTTTATTTTTTGAATATAAAGTTAGTTTCGATTTTATTTTCTTATAAGACGTATTAGGGATCGGTTGAACATATATTTTTGTAAAGTTTAAACACACATATATCTTTTCATTTATGATCATTAAACTCTTACATGGTTATATCTCAAGTATTAATTCCAGTTAATTTTCTAATTACTTTATGGAATTTTTATTTAAATTAATACAACATAATTAATACCTAAAAATAACTAAAATCATAAATCCCCAAGAATTTAGCATATCCAAATTAATGAAGAACATGAGTATTTACAAGAAACGCCTTATTATTAATATTTAATATTAAAAATTAGTTTATTGATGTATTAATTAATGTTAATATTTAACATTAAACTAACAAAGAATATTAATAAAATTTTATTGTTAAATATTAGTACTTTAGTATTTACAATAAATTAACTTATTATTAATATTTAATCAACTAAGTAACTAACTTATTATTAATATTAAATATACTAACTAGTTATATTCATTGAAGATGTATATTAATTAAATGTATCAACAAGAAATCAAGAATGAATAATTAAAATTTTAAATTTTATTGATGTATTAATTAAAACTAATGTATTATAATTTATAAATTATAATAATGAATAAGTAAAATTTTATACTTTATTGATGAATAATTATAAATTTAAAGTTCAAAAATTATAAATAATTGGATAAAAAAATCATGTAAGGTCTCGAGCCAAAGCCGAGCCAGGCCAGCCCAAGGCCGCCGCACTGATTTTTTGTCTAAAAGAAACGGTCTTTTCAAGCCTTGAGGCCGAGGCTGACCAAGGCCGAGCCTTGGCCGGCCTCGACTTTGACCAGAAGCCGAAGCCGCATCAAGGCTGCATCACAGGCCTCGGGCCTTTTGTGCATCCCTACCGTGTGCTACTGTGCAACTACGCGTATTACTGTATTTTAACCACCAGGTAACCCAACAGTGTTAACGGTAACAACTACGCCGTTATTTATAAAAACTCAAACTTTGTCTTTTTCTTCATCGATTGCTTATTCCGTTATGGAGCCCATTATTGATCATACAGGTAAATGTTTGATATTCCGATAAAAAAGAATATTCCATGACCAAACGAATATTCCCCGACAAAAGGAATATTTTATAACCACTTGCTTATTTTGTAAAATTTGCATATTTCACTCATAACCAAAGCATTATATCAAATTAACCCTTATTAATTTAGAATGATGAATAGAGAAAAATTTAATTTTATTTATAATAAGTTAGGGTCTTACACCGACTCTGTCACTATGTTAATTGCTCGATGTGAGCTGTGTTAAATTATATTGAATGCTTAGACCTTTTTGTTGTTTCAATTGATTTTGAAATTGAAATCGCAATAATTGAAATCGTACCGCACCAATCATAAGCGGTTTCGTGTGTGGTTTTGGATTTGTCAAACCACACTTAAGCGGTTTCGGGTGCGGTTTGGACTTCAAACCGCACCATGTTCACCCCTAGGGGTCGGGTCAAACTGGGCCGGGTTAGGTCAAAATTTGACCAAAATAGGTCGAGTCGGGGTCAAATCAGGTAAAAGGAACGAAAATACCAAAAAATATCACTTTAAGAATTTAGTTGACGAAAAATGAACTTTAGGGACGAATTTAAAAGTGAGTAATAATTTGGAGAGACAGAAGTGTCATTAAACCAATATAATAATTTTGTGTGTGTGTGTCTATAACATGAAATCTAAGGTCTTGTATGTTTCTGTTTAAATAAGGTTAAATGGCTTTGAATCAGAGCGATTCAGCCATTCAAACGGTTTGATTATCATTTTTCAAAATCTGAATGGCCCAATTTTAACTGACCTAATCAACTACTATTTTCGCCCTGAATAGGTAAGCCAATCATTTGAATAAATTTTTCCGGATGTTGCTCCCAAACCCACCACTCAGAAAACCAACAAGATCAAGATCGAGATTTGAAAGATGACAGAAATGAGCATTTATATGGTAAGCATGTTATGGCGGAGAGATAAAAAGATTTGGATCTGAGATATGAGAGATTTGTATGGGCATTTGTAATATATGTTTTGGAATAGACTTAATTACCCTCTTGTTTATGAATTTGTATTGGTATAAATTGAACAAATGAAAAATAAGAGACGAAAAGGGTTTTTTTTTTTTTTTTATCAATTTTGGTCGTCACTTTTTGTCTTAAAAAATGTCAAAAATATCTTTTTTTAGACAATTCAGAAGGGTAAAATAGAAAATATTGTCATTCAGTTATTTTAAACGAATCAGTTAATAAATAATTTTTTCATTTAATATTCAATTTTAATCAATTCATTCAACCGTTCAGTTTATTCAATTATTCAGAAGTATTTTATTTAATTTTATCAAACAACCTCTACCACTAATTAAAAAATGAACAATGCAAACACAATCAACCCACATTATAATTATTAGTACTCTTAAATAGACAATTAATTCAAATTGATGTGAGCCAAATAAGTGGCATAATCTGGGTGGTAATGCCAGAGGGTCCGATGACCATAAATAAAAGAAGCATATTTGTTTTGGAGATTTAATTAGGTATGCCCTTACAAAAGGGTACACACCAAATTTATTAATGAAAGGGAGTAGTTGAATGGGTTTTTTTATTTTTTTAAAAAAAACAGTTAAAAAGACTGAAAATTTTATTGATTCCGCTACAAATAAATGAATAATATTAAAATGAACTTATTTTAGCAGAAAGTGTGGATAACTTTTTTGACTTTTGGCTGCCATGCAAAAATCTATACCTATACCAGTAATGAATGAATGGTGCTATACCAAAATCACTAGCTTCACCATATAAGATTCTTATATGATTTAATTTTAAGTAGAATAGTTGTGAAAAATTGAATTAAGGTTCTAAAATGAGCAAATAATTCAGATTTGATTCGTACTCGTTCGATTAATAATTTAATTTAAGTTCAACTTGATATATAAATAATTCAAATATGAACAAATTTTAAAGTTCAATAAATTATTCGAACCTTCTAAAATTATAATTTTCTATTGATCGAAACGTTCAAATTGTTCGGGCTCGATTCGAGATCGTGCTTGACTCGGTAGTTAAATGATAGGGGTGAAAACGAGTCGAATCTCAGCGAACACTTTAATGCTCAGATTCGGCTCGACTCGAAAAAATTGAGCTCGAATTCGATAAGGAATTTTTAATTTTGCGCCAGATTCGACTCGGATCATTACTCGGACCTCTTCACCAGTAAGTACTCGACTTCGTTTACAAAACGAGTTACTCACGAAACCTTCAAATCGAGTTTCGAATATGAACCATTTTAAACAATCTTTGAACCACTACATACTAAATTGATTATTGAACTAATGTTTATATATAAAAGCCGCTTTACTTTTATTTATGTAAAGATATTACAAAGAATGTAATACTGAATTGACAATCAATTCACTGATTTATTCAAGTACAAGATTACACAATTTAATACTACATTTTATAAATTATAAAGATTAATACAAATATCACATAGTTAGCTTATTAGTATGGATCGGATTAAAGATTCAATATGATCCATCGACGGTGTCAGTATGGTTCAAAAAAAATAAAATACTCAAACCCTAATATGAAATGGAATCTTGATATACTTTAATTCAATTCTGCAGTATCATTAAAATGTAAAATGAGTATGGATCATATTCGATTCGAATCAATTTCGATTTCGAGTTTTATTTTATACTTGATAAATTTTGTAAATTAAATCTGAGCAATTTAATACTCGACTCGACTCGGTTCATTTACACGAATGATGAGTATTCAAAATCTTTTGGTTCTAAATTTTTATTATTATTATTATTTTGTATTTTAATATAATTATGTTCTAACTGTTTTATAGAAAAAAAGGTCTTTTAAGTTGAGATTAAGGTATTCGCAAATTTATTATTTATAATAAAAATATACGTGAGAATTAATAATATATACATACTCTGTTATAATGTACAATCCTTCGATTTCAATGGTAATGAACAAAATATATAAACACCCAAAAATAAAAACAATGATGAGGGCATATTCCATTATTTGTTTCTTTGTTTATTCCTCTCCTTAATGAACCATTAAATATTAAACTTTTAAACATTATTGTGTATATAATACTGTACATTTTAAGGGTGTATTTTGTAATATACCCTTAATGCTGAAGACCCACAAACCAAAAGCAGGTTTCGGGGGCCTCGGGGCTATATTTCAACATGACTGGGCCTTTGAAGCAGGCCCGTGACAGCTAGCCATCTAATAATTCTACGGGCCCACCATTTGTTATGGATAGTTTGGATTGGATGTGGAGTAAGCATCAAAACATCTCCAATTATTATAACCATTATAATAAGTTAGAAACTTAGACCAAGTTTAGGAAACAAATATTTTTCACATGTTAAAATAATATTTTTATATGAAAGTGGGATTCACTCACTATTCATGTGAGAGATCATGTGGAAAGATTAATTTTTTATGTGGAAATATCAGTTTCCTAAACTATGTCTATTTGTTAGAATTGTATTTGATTTTAGCAGTTTTTTAATTTTTGATTTTTTTTAGCTTTATGAAATCTTAGTTAGTGATTTGCAATTGTAACTAGATATCTTGTGTCTATTCAAAAAGCAGATCTGCAGAGTTCTAAATGAATTGGCTTATTTAAAAAAGGTCTTGTTATTTGGAAGATCTATCTTGTTCTATATCTTTTGTTTCTTTGGTCCAAATTTTAAAATTGACAATTTTTTTCTTATTTATTTTGGATAAAATGAATTTTTGTTCTGTTTGTGAAAGTGAAATTTATTTTCTTATTATGAGATTTTCTTAATGATGTTCTTGATCAATGATGTATCAAAGATGAACTTTTTTTCATGCTGACGGAAATTAGTAATTTGGTAAAATATTATGACTTGATGTTCTTGTATACTACTACTATTATTATACTTAACATATTACAATAATAATGTTACCAATAACATTAAATACAATATGTTACCGGTCACTAGACCGATCACTATTTTCCTGTCGTCCTAGAATTATTTATCAAAGATAAAGCACACTAATACCATATGCTTCAATGCCCATATTAAAGTGCAACAGATTTCCCAGTCCATCAATTTATGAAGAATAGTTTGACTGATGATCAAAACTTAAAAGATTGTAATATATAAATTGATATTTTATTCGTTTAGCATTAATTTAATTTTGGTCAATTAAAAAATATAATGTCAATATACATGCTGGAGGTGATCTTTTTCTCAGTATCCACACTGTTCCGGATTTGGGACAGTATGATCAAAGAAATATGGCTCAAAGTTTTCATTTGGATGGGTCAACTATATTTGAGTCACGTTTATATACAAGTATATTTAAATTCAGTCCTTCTATGGGAGTGGGGATTCTGACCGACCGGTCCAAATTTTTTTTTGCTTTGACGTTTAAAAAATGTTTAGTATTTTTTTTAATCAAATTTTTTATAAAATTCAGTAATTTGGGTATAATTTGGATACATATAAAAAATAGTATTATACGGATTATACAACATTATTTTTTATATGTATCCAAATTATACTAAAATAATTATATTTTGTAAAAATTCCAGTTCACTCCTTATTATGTTATTTTGGGTTTTGGTTGCCTAGTCTCTGGTAGTTGATTAGATAACTATGAAGTTATATTATTTCGATAGGTTGTATATTTTACTTGAGTGGATTCCATTTTCCTTGGAATCTGACAGCATGGGCATGGCCTCGGTTTAAATAGTCCTAAAGATTTTAGGTCGAACAAAATTGAATCTCTTACATAGTAAAATGCATAACCATAAAAGACTGAAAAAATTACACTTTCGCCAAATACCAAAACCCTGTTAATTATCGCATGATTATGAATGAATAGAGAATTAAATTAACATTTTAATTCGATCTCAAATTTTCTGCTATTGATAAGGATTTCATTTCCATCTGAATTTAACATTTGGAGGATCCTACTCCTAAAAAAATTGGATCTACACATACTAGATTATCAAAAGTTAGAGAAATTATAGGATAAGATTATCCTTATAATAGATCTCAGTCATTCATTCGAGAATCGAACGTTAAAGAGGACCTCTCATTTGTAGTTTAATATGGAGGTGTCCACAGATTAATATTACGGATAAAATGATTGTCCAAAATACCCATTTTCAATCCACAGTTTAATACTGTGGACGCTAGGTAAGGTAGTTGTTAATGTCGTTTTAGGTCATACGGTCCGTCCGCATAACTAAACTACAAACGTTGATTATAGTAACGATAAAATCAAAATGATGTCGTTTTTGGTGAATCACCAGTCCGTAGAACTAAACTACGAACACCGAGTGTAATATAAGGTTAAGTACTACTCTCTATTTGTGTTCTTCATAGTATTACTTTTGAATCTCTTCTCATTTTGACAATGACGATCTAGAACTTAAAGAGTTCAATTTAAAGTTATTAAATTTTCTATTTCTTCTTGCATATATTATTGTTTTTACTAATTCATGTGATATGGGTTAATGAGAAACATGCATAGCTAAACATTTATAAGGATATATACCGCAGTATGTTGTCTCCCATGCTTCATACTATGAGAAAACACTTCACCCTATTAATTTCATTTGTTTAGCCATGAATATTTCTCATAATCTCAGATAACATAAATCTGCAACAAGAATATATAAAATGACGAAATGAAAGATTCATAGCTTTAAATCGAACTTTTGGTTTGAGACCTCATCCGCATAACTAAAATGCAAACTTTAAAAAAATATTATTTTACCCGTCTACAAAACTAAAATGCGAACAGACGGTAGAACAAATTTGGTAACCCTAACTGATCCTCTTTTCTCATAAAAGTTTAAATATTCTTGAGATAGCATAACAAGTACTGAGTATACCATATCCTTTTTCTTTCTTCCTTTCTCATCTACTCATCTACTCATCTACTCATACGATCAAGAGAGTATAACATACTAGCAAGCATATCAGGAGACGAACATCAGTCAAAATAAAAAATCTGTAATTTAATTTTTACAAGTGATTTATTTTTTGCCAATTTCAAGTACTGAGGAAGAATTGCATGATAATAATGATGTAAAAAGTCTAGTTGATGAAACCATTCCTTATGCTTGTCAAATTTTTGATATGTTGGAAGATGCTGAAAACTTTTATAAAAAATATGTTAAACGTGTTGGATTTGAAGTAAGAATAAAAATTAGCAGAAAAATGTGAATTTTGAATATTTTTGTTATAATTGCAGCAAGTCGTAAAGCTGTATATACGGTTGTTAAGTAAAATGAGGTTGACATTGACGATGAAGATAATAATAATAAAAGAAATTGGAAGAGTGACTCTATCGATACAACATAATGTAGAGCAAGAGTGAAGATAATTAGTTTGTGTACTCTTGAACGGAATCACAATTATGAAATTGTGTCACCAAGTAAAGTTTCATAAATTGAAACACATAAAAATATTTTAGAAGTTTTTAAGGATTTGATTGAAACCATTAATAATGTTGGGATGGGTCTAAGTAGGATGACGAATTTTCTTAACTCATTGGAAGGTATGAGCAATGTTGGGTTATCTAAAATGGATGTGTAAAATGTAGTTAAAGATGTTAGATATGATACAATGGATTTACATGATGTAGAGCTGCAATAGATAGATTACTTGAGAAAGTTGCAGCGTGAAAGTTGCAACGTGAGAGCCCGAGTAGATTTTATTTTAGTGTCAAACCTGACGTGGATAATCGTATACCATATATTATGTGGGTAGATTATTGGTCAATATTAATATGAATAATATTACAAAATATTAATATTAATAGTAAAATGTCATTAAAAATTGTTTTGTCATGACTGCAACCGGTTGTCATGAATGCGAACTTTTATATATATATATATATATATATATATATAAAGACTTTGGTAATCATCCCTTAGAATATTTTAGTTTTGAATCTTTCTAATTTGATTAACTGTGTGATGAGATTGCATAATCTATGGCATGCCTTGCACGAGATCCTAATGCTTCTACCTTCTTTTTTTTGACATAGTCTAAAAGGACCAAAAATATATTAACTGAGAGCATCCAAACTAACAATAAGAGAAATAAAATCAAGAACCTCTTGATCCCAGTACAATAGAAATGAAAAAACACGATTAAGGGACAAGTCGGCTAAAACACGAGTCTCTTTATTATGCTATCTACAAATATGAGAAAATCTAACAAATTTAAAAATAGAATTTTTCATAATTAAAAGTTGATATTTTTATAAGCTCCCAGTCACATTAGTGTGGGGTTTATTTACTATTTATGCGAGAGAAACTTTGTGAAACTATCATTTTTAGTTATGGAAATATCAATTCCCACAAGCTCTCACTCACATGAGTGTGTGGTCCAATATGAGAGATTAACAACGGATCCGGTTTCTATCATTGAAATTAATTTAAGTGGTAAATTAATCGATTAATAAAATCTGATCTTCGCGAAGAAAAGATCACCTCCCTACCATTAGATTGATCGATACTTTATTGGTCGATTGACCAAAGTTAACTTCATATTAACCACTCTCATTAACAACTAACAAGAGCGGTGCTTGCCACTTTCAATAATCACTTGGGCAACCCAATTTCCTTCGAAAAGGTCATCGCCCTCCAGATTGTAAGTGCTTCAGCGCAATTCAGAAAAAAGATGCTGGGATACGATCAACTCCGGCACCAAGAACTCCATCAGCCTTTTTAGCACAGAATCCAACCCCTGCAAAACCATCACCTTGGACATGGTAGCAGGGGGTTTAGTCCATTTATTTCACCAGTGTTAGAGTCTCTGTTGGGGATTGGGGAGACTCCGAGATCGATGTTTGCTTCATAAAACTCCTTCAATAAATTAAAGCACTTGCCAACAACCAGCTAGGGGTACGTAGGAGAGCCATTGCTATTGTTGTGTCCCCTTCTCCTGCTTATGATGTCATGATTTCATAATCGACAACGTTTGATTTTTTCTTTAGAATTAATTAATTGCAAGCTAGGAAGACTCGAAATAACTATAATTTCTCCCAAATTAATTCAACTTGTATTGATTTTGAAAGATATCTTCAACGTAACTATACAACGTGACAGTAAATTGAGTCGGGCAAAAATTAAAAATATAACGAGACTAGTTACTGCCAGTCTAGTTGACATCAACTTAAAATTAACTTATCCATATAATACTCTATATTAAATAAACAGTTGGCCATTTTTTCTCTTCCTATTATTTACAGAAACTTGTCTTACGTGCGCCAGCCGCCACTACTATCAGCGGGGCATGGCACCAAAAATGGCTCTGCCAACATGATCAGACGCTTGAAAATGTCCAAACTTATCGCCATTAACATAGTTCGGATAAAAGGCCTTGCATAGCTCCTTATATTTCTCAGCGTCAAAGTTATGAGCCTTCATGAGCTTTTCTTGTTTCACCTTAAATCGCCGCTGAAAAAACCCTTCAAAACTAGGTTCTCTTGAGGTCCTAAGGAAGAAGCCATAAGCAAGGGCAAAGTGAAGTGAGGTGACAAAGAAACAAATGGGCTCCATGACATCCCAACTGAGCTCCCAGAAGGTTAGCCTCATAAAGCCCAGAGTCTGGAGGACCATAAAGCCCAACCCACAGTAGAGTTCTCCTCGAACCAATGACTCTGCTTTTCGGTCTATTGAGGCCTTTTGCTTCTCCATTTGTTCAAGTTCTTCCTTTCTTGGGTCGTTTGGGGTAGCTATGGATTGATAAATTAGATTCTCCATTGATTTGGCCACCTGTAATCACATGTTCACAAGAAAGTTAATTATTACTACTTCATAATAAAGTGTGATATCAACTTAATCAAAAACCTACTATTTGAAAAGGCACCCTTATCAATATTTTTGAGCACTAATATATTGTGAATTTTCAATTTCACTTAAACTTAACAATTATTGACCTTAAATTTATTTCATATATGAATACGGGTAAAATTATTTGCAACTTTAAATTATTGTGAGATAATTTTAACCTATATAGAATTGTCTTTTCTTAAGTATTAAAATCATGAAAAATTCGGTAACTTATAAGATCGAGTTATAAGGACTACACATTTTATAATCCTCTCTCTATAAGTCAATTATTGTCACTGTGTACAATCATAATTTGTCAAACAAGCATAACAAATCATAATTTAATAAATCTGAGTATATCTTGTTTTGTTTTTCTTTATTTCTTATATAATCATTTGCTATATTCGATCTTAAATCTAATTAGATGGGTTGGTAAAGTGTAATTACCTGATCAGGCCGGAGAAACACCATTTTGCCCAAAACGATGACGTTTCCGGCCTCATCCAACATTTTCGCGCAATTTAAACCTTGTTCACGATCTTTACAGACGTCACTACAAATCCTAACAAACTCAGAATACGCAATTGAGTTCATAGGAATCTGTCTCAGCGTCGATCTCAGCTTCTCCAATTGCGATGACCTCAAAATCTTCCTCGCATCCTGCACGGATATTCCAGCAATATTCTCCGCCGGAGATGACCCTGGAGGACTCAGTCCGTCGAGACGGATGCGATCGCCGGCAATGTTGACCGGCCATAGGTTTTCCCTCAGCTTGTCACCTACCGGAATGGAAAGGAACACCGGTAGCCTCGCCGATTGGTTCGTTGATTTTCTGTGCAAAAATCGCCGGCAAAATCCTTTATCGGCAGAGTCTGGCGAGGTGACAAGCTCCCGCTGGAAGTTCGTTTTGGCTGCATTTTTAATAATTGATGGAGCTGGTGAATCTAAGTTTCTGTTAAACAGGCGCTTTGCTAATGTTCTTCGAAGCACCATTGTTGAACAGAGGAGGAGAGGAAATGGATTTTGGGTTAGAGAGAGAAGCGTTGAGGTCGGATGCATTCATTTAAGATGACTGGGGGTTTATATAGTGTCCTGAGTACGAGTTGAATATGATTTGAATGAGTTGAATCTGAATCTGAATTTAAATTGACATGTCTAAAATATTTAAATAACATATTTTTATTCTTTTTTTCTTAAAAAAAATAAAAAATTGTTGTAAATTTATTTAATATTACTTAATATAATAATTAATATTATAAAAAAAAAATTATTCAGTCATTCAGTCAAAAAAATTAGACTAAACCAATCAACTCAAAATCATGTGAATAGGTGATCGGATTCAAATTTATTTTAGGCGATTTTTTTAAAAACAAACACTTTGATTGATTAAATTACTACTCGTTAAATTGCAATCAAATAGTCTCGAGAAGAATTTCAGATATTCTGGAGAGATGTTTTTTTAAATAAAATAAATTGGTAAAATAAGGTGCTGTTTGGCAATGAAAAAAGTTTAACGATAAAAGAGGAAATATGAGTTCATTTTGGTGAATATAGTGAGTTCGGATCAGCTGTAGCAAACAGTGTCTCATTTGTCCTAACAAAGAAATTATACCATGTGACAATATTTTTAAGGCAATTTTTGAAAATCGGTATTTTGACATTATTTTTTGATATTTTTATACTTAGTACTTACATATTAGTTAGCCTGTCTAATTTTTATTAACTAATAAATAGGTCATATGTGTAAAAATATTAAAAAAATAATGTGCAAATATCAATTTCTAACTTTTTCATTAGAGTAATAAATAAAAAGATTCCACTTTAAATTAAAAAAGAAAACCCAATTACACCTCCCTCTTTCTACTTTAATTCTTCCTCTTCCTCTCTCCTCTCTCCTCTCTTAAAAACGAAAAAAGAAGAAGATAATCCTCCACAACTAAACCTGAAGAAATTAAAAGCTGTTTTTCTTCCTTTTGTGTAAATTTTGATCATCTCCAAGACCCTATATAGTACTAAAGTTTATTGTTTTTTAATGTGTAAAGAAAATAATATATATGTTGATAAATATTTGATAAAATTAAATTATGACTAACGTGAAAATGTATGCGATAACATAAAATAAAATAAATTAAAATAAGACCCTTCTTAATTTATATTTATTATATATATACATATACGTCGTAATCATAATTCGACCAAAATCATTTTCAATGTATAACAAAAAACTCTTTGTCTAATTAGACATGCGATCCATGCATCTTTCCAAAGGTCTTGATGCTCCGTAACAATAATGTTATGTTTGAATTAAATGAATAAAGGTGGAATGGAGAATGACTTATTCTCATAGTGTGTTGGGTTGTACTGTTGAAATGAAATATATTATTCTCATTTTTATTAAATTTATAAATTTTATTTTTTAAAAAAATATATAATATTCCTTCTTTATTAAATATATATATATATATATATATATATATAGTCATCTTTTTTAGGAGGGGGGAGTATAACAAAAGTAATGGTGAACAACTAATTAAACCAGAAAGAGTTAAATGAAAAAGTACTCTCTCTTGAAAGATTGCTCTCTTTTAAAGTAAAAATAATTTTCAGTCGGCTTAAATTATTTTTCTTGCTTTTTTAAATAAGATGTTGAATAAAACGTACTTTTATTGCGTAAATTATGGTTCCCACTTCCCAGACAAATCATAAATTGGTAATGATTAGTACATTTGCATTCGTCCTCATAACTAAGATCAAGTGAGTAAATTGTACATTTGCCAAGGACTGGGTTGGACCGTCATTTCAAATTGAGTCTTTCTAAGGGACATTTTTATACAGGCCGGTCTACTGACCGGTTCAGTTTTTAATTTTTTTTTGTTTTGACTCTCAAAAAATATTTAGTATTTATTTCAACTGAAATTTTTATAAAATTTAATGATTTAGGTGTAATTTTGATACATATAAAAAACAATGTTTCACATACTGTACAATACTTTTTTTTATATGTATCCAATTTACACCAAAATTACTGAATTCTATAAAAATTCTAGTTAGAATAAATAATATACATTTTTTGGAAATCAAAACAAAAAATAAAAAATAAATTTTAACCAATCACTAGACCGATCGGTATAAGAATAAAAATGTCCCCATAAACTTATTGTTTCAAATTTACAGTTTCCAAACTCGTCCCCTTTTGTGTCAAAATGAGGGGGTTACTTTTAGGTCATATTTATTTGTAAGAATTGTAATAGTGATTATAATTTATTATATTATAAAGTCTCAAGACTATTAATTATTGGATCAAATAGTCCTAGTTACATATTTGTTTTTTTATGAAATTACTTAAGTGATAATTTAAAATAATCTCATGTTATATATGTTTATTTTTCTAAGATTAATTAAAGGATTGGATTAAAAAATTCGTTTTGACTATTATACTCTTACCAACAATAACATATGTTAAATTATAATTTAAACTTATTTATACATCAAAAATGATGAACAATAAATTGTTTATTAATAAGTTGTTTAAATAAGTTTTGACAAAATAAAAACTAATATTTAAATATGACTAGGACTAATAAGTTGTTTACCAATAATGACTTGTTTACCAATAAGTTATTTATGATCGAGTAAGTTGTTTACCAATAAGTTGTTTAAATAAGTTTTGACAAACAAAATCTAATATTTAAATATGATTAGGACTAATAAGTTGTTTACCAATAAGTTGCATGTTTACCAATAAGCTATTTAAATAATAAGTTATTTACAAATAATAAGCTTATTTGTAAGCTTTTTACAAATAAGTTGTTTATCAATAATAAATTATTTACCAATAATAAAATTTTTTACCAATATAACTTTGTTTAAATAATAAGTTATTTATCAATAATAAGTCGCTTAAATAATAAGTTATTTATCAATAATAACCTTATTAGTACGTTGTATACCAATAATAACTCATTTTATAAATAAACTATTTAAATAATAAATTGTTTACCAATAATAAGTTATACTACCAATAAGTTGTTTAAGTAATAAAATGTTTATCTATAATAAGTTGTTTACCAATAATAAGTTTATTGGATATAATAAGATATTATGGTCATTTTAAAAAATGTTTAGGATAATTTTGTTTAGAAATTTTTAGTCCCAATGGTGGGGATTATAATACCTGGTTGAACATAGTATTAAATAATCTCTTATATTAAGTCATTTTATAATCTCTGGATTAATAGTTTCAAGTCCAAATTTAAAAACAAACAAACAAGATACTTTTGATTAATAATAATATCCCAAATATAATTATTGCAAACAAACATAATCTTAATTTATTGACTTTGTTTACATGTGAGGAGAGATTTTAATAAAAATTAATTTTTGGGAACAAAAGTTTACTTCAACATTTATTAATGTGTTACACAAATGGACCTTTAAGTCACAAGTTAATTAAAATAAATTCCTTATTACATTGGGTTTTTGGGTTTTAATAAAAAAAAATAGACAAATCTTAGGGGTTGTTTGATAAAATTGAATAAAAAGTTATAATTGTATAATTGCATCTGAATGAGCTGAACAAAGTAGAACATGTTGAAGTTTGTTTGATTTGACGTGACTACTATGATTGTGTAAATGTCTATGTGCTTATATGCGTATGTGCTTACGTAAGACCCCAACTTTTATGAATAAAGATTATTTTTTTTTCTTGAAATATATTTTTGAATATTATGGTGTGAATTTGATATAATGTTATAGTTGTGGGTAATATTTACAAATTTTACAAAGTAAGCAAGTAGTAATTATATAATATTTGCTTGGTCGGGAAATATTCGTTTTAACAAAAAAAATATTAAATGCGACGACCTGACAATCATTGATGGACCCCACAAACGGAAGTATTGTTAAATAGTTAGAAACGACATAATTATCTTTTTATAAAATTAACGGCGAAAGTTTCTACCGTTAAACCGCTTGAACTACTCGGTTGGTAAAAGTACAATACACGTGGTTGCATATACACGTAGTTTGATTATTAGCTAGTGAGAACGGTTATTCATTATTGATGCTTACGTGAGAAGTCACCGATTCAATTATAATCAATTATTATTTTATATTATTAAATCAATAATTGCTACATAATATCTCATATTATTATTTGATTCAATTATTATCACAGTAGGTTTGATAATATCGAAGAGACAACAAGATCGTAGAGTTGTCTTCAACATCGTAATGTTGTTGATGGATTCGAAGAATGCAAGAAAAGTTTACTAAATCTGCCCAAGCATCGTAGAGTACTTATTCTTAGAGCAGGTAGTAAAACAAAACATAGAGCTCAACACTACGATTCTCATTGCTCTCTAAGACAATAGATTGTAGAGCAACGTCTTATCTGATAAGAAGACTGACATGGAACAATGTTGATCAAGATCCCGATTCATTCCTCAAGATCCTTGGTAGAAATCGAAGATCAAAAAATGTGTCTACTGGCTAATTTTGTGACGCCCCCAAAATAGGTCCAATCCATCCAACCTATTCTGAGTCGCCAAATACATGGTACAAAAAAAAACTACAACTTCATTATTACAATTGTCGCGTAAAATACGACAACACATATGTTGTGAGTTTTGATACAAATATATACCAACTGTGACTCATGTCCCAACTGTGGACATCACCTCACAGTGATACCTTACATAAAGGTACAGTCAATAACTATTTTAGAAATTAAAATCTTTGGAAAATGCTCAAGGAAACCTTCGTACATAGGAGGCCATGAGTCTAAGTTATGATATATATCATATGTCCAGAGAATTATCCTTGGTTGATCCAATAGACCCCAAAGAAAAATGAGAAGATTACTATCATGTTCCTTCCAATGGTGAGTCTTCTCTTGACATATAACTATCTCCACCGTCTGCAATTGAACATTATGTTTCAACCAAACTCTAAGATCATATAGGTAGTGCTCGTAGATATACTCAACAAGTGGATGTGCACAATCTTGTCTTATGATAACACGGGGTTGTATGTCATTAGACATCTTGTATGATAGTGACAAAACACCCTTCCAAAGTTGGGTTCACCTCACCCTATTCGGTTCACCAAAATTAAATATCAAATGATGTATACAATACGACACACTCATCTAAAGTTCTCAATAAAATTATTTCCATACTATTTAGGGAGAACCTCAAATGACATATGAATTCACCGCTTCTATTCCCTATTATCCCCGCTCGACCCAAATACACTCTTATTACACGAAAGGAATTGTGAAGCAAAAGGTGAGCACAACTAGCTTCAAAAAAAGAATATCATGACTAAGATAAATAATTTTATCAATAGCCTTCATCAGTAATAAATCAGAGATTTAGAACATATAGTAGATGATAAAACGTTTCAACCATAGTTGCAGCGGAATGAGCAATCCATTAGAAGAGTCAAATAGACTATAATGTCTATTATCTTCTCTATGTTAAAAGTCCACCAACAATGTTTTATCCCTGTAACATCAATCAACAGTTCCTGTCCACAATCATATGAATAACTTATAATCATATTTGTGGTTCCAAATTCCTTTTCTCATCCAGGACGAAGATAATTTACATCACCTATCTTTACCTGAAACATCAAAGATCATGATTATACCAAATCACAGTTCCTGTTCATAATCATACTAATAAGTTCATCTTTGCACTACATGCCAAGGATATTCAACAACCGGTCATCTTTGCACTATATGCCAAAGATATTCAACAACAGGTCATCTTTGCACTACGAGCCAAAGATATTCATATCTCAAAGAATATATAATCATTTCAAAATTTATATAAACAATAATTATAACCATGTTGATCAATTCACCTTTGCACTTTAAGCTAAAGATATTCAATTATAAATTCAATGGTTATGATCATACCATTCAATAATTCAACTTTGCACTACTGGCCAAAGAGAACCCATAGTCACGATTATACCAATAATCTACCCATCTTTACACTCAAGTCAAAGAGAAATATCATCATTAAGGTTATAAGAATGTTATATATGATAATAAAAACAATATAATCAACATATAGATTTAATCTCAAGAATAAGATTCATAAATCAATGATTTCATAACACCTTAATCCAAATATTATAAATCACTTAATAATCTCATAATCTAATATTATTAATATTACCACAATATTTCAATCATTTCTTAAACTTATAAATAATTTATTTTAATTATTTACACTTTATTAATTAATGCATTTAATCATCCCAAAATGCCAAACTCATAAGATTTCATCACCAATAACCAAAATCCTCATCAAAAATCTGCATATACCTTATATAGGATTTCCAAGCCATAAAATCCTATTTTCTAATTTTCTTACTTCACATAACATATTTAATTCATTTACTCATAACTAGTTTATTTTCATAAAAAATACCAAATCATTCCCAAAAATATTTCTCTTGTGGATTTAGCGTAACATAGTCCCATATTGAACATATATTTTTCTCTAATTTTTAAAATTCATTTACTATTTTTCATATATAGCTAAAATCGCCAAATATTTAGACATTTATCATAAATTGTACTTTTAACCAAAAATTCCGAAATTTACAGAATATACTTATGTTATATATATGTACTCCCAATAAAAATTTCACCAATTTTGGAGTTAATCACAAGGAGTTATAAGGGTTTACTTTTAAAATAGTATTTTCCCATAAAATTCATAACTCCTAATCTATACATCTAAAAATTGCCATTTTTGGACACAATTTAGAAAACTCATCAAATTATCATTTCAAAATTTTTCATATTTTTTGAAGGTTGAAAAAATTACGAAACTAAAAAATAATAACCTTTAAAATCCCTTACCTCAAAAGAGCAGTACTTCTGACTGGAACATCGGATGTAAAGCCGAAGGAAATTTACACTGAACAACAACTCTCCAAGTATCTAAATACTCACGAAAATACGCTCGATAATATAGAGTGAGAAAACTTATGTTTCTAGTGTGATTTTCAATTCTAACTTAAACACCTATTTATAGAAAAAATGATAGAACGCCAAAGGAGACTATATAATAAAATATTATTATTAATTTCCTTTCTTCTTGCGCACCAACCAAGACCAGCCAATTCTGAAAAATTAGCAGCCCACATGTTTTAAAACAAAAGTGGGCCCCACCCAATTTTAATAAAAATTATTTTATTTTCTAAAAATTCAATAATTCATAAAAAATAGTCCGTTTATCAGAAAAATTCGAATTTTATGTCCATTCCACACGAAATCTAATTCTCTACAACTTTGTAGCTTTAAGTTTTTCAAATTTCAGACAGAAAATATCTGAAATCCACAAACGGATGATTTTTAACACCTTTTAAAATTCATAACAAATCAACCGTTAATTTTTAACGGTTCAAAATTTATGAACATATACTCAACTTATATATGTATAACATATCCAAAAATCACAACGATCCAACGGTTGGATTAAAAATTATAACTCACGCAATATATATATCGAAAAATAATCGATTTGATTTTAATACCTCCATTCCGACAAAAATACTAATAAAACACCTCAACATTAATTCCTTCAATTATAACCACATAAAATAAATAAATCCATCATTTATATCCGCATCAAATAAATATTTCTTTATCATATAAATCAATAATTAATTATTCATAAATAATATTACAGAATCACATTAATGGCAACCAGGCCGTTCCCAGGAAAGTGGGGGCTTTCCGATAAGGATTTCTCCTTACTGCCGCGCAATTAGGTGACCAAACCTCTCCCTGACAAAACTTTCTAGACATTGCCAATAATGCTATCTAATAATATTATTCAAATGATATGAATTATTGATCCGATAATGGGAAATCTTGTGCGTTGACAATTATCAAAACAACAATAATATAAAATTTCAACGCAACAATTATTGAATCAATAAAATAAAATATTGAACAATAATTACTTTGTAACAATTATTGAGTAGTGCCTTCTTACGTAAGAATCAATAATTCAAAATATCATGTGCAATACCGCGTGCTATCGCAACAACCACGCGTAGACATCGTATTTTAACCACCGTGTATTCCAACAAATGTTAATTGGTAATAACTACTGCCGTTATTTATAAAAACTCAAACTTGTCGTTTTCTTCATCCGACAATTATTCTATTATGGGGTCCACAAATGGCTGTGACGTCGTACGAATATTCTCCGACAGCAAGAATATTCCACGACCAAACGAATATTCCCCGACAATAATGAGTATTTTATAATCACTTACGTATTTTGAAAAATTTATATATATCACCCTTAACTTTAAACTTTTATCAATTTAACCATTTACTGAATAACAATTATAAGAAAAATTAAATACTTTTATTTCATAAAATTCGGGGTCTTACAAATTTGTTGAAAGCAACATCTTAATGTTGTTAGGTGATAAAGCATACTGATGTGACAGAAAAGTCAAAAAACAACTTACATTTAGGCTTAAACATCAACATCAAGGATCCCAGATTATCTAAAGCCTTAAATGCATCAATAGAAACATTTCAACGGAAAGATTTCAAAAAGACTATAAAAGACAACATCGATCATTCAAAATAAAGATAATAATGAGAGGGCACTAAACGACTGATACTAACAAAAAGTTCATCATTAGAAAACAACATAGAGCTGAACAATTGAAAACGTAGAGTAAGCTCCACTTTACGATTGAAAATGTGTCAAAGGCTACCAAGTACAAAAAAAGGAGATTAAACATCATCTTGGTATCACAACAGAAGATCACGAAAAGCTGCTGAGTACTAAAAGAAGTCGAGCCTCAATGCAACGCTCAGCGACAACTCAACGATGGTCACATTCAAAGCTGTTACACATCAAAAGAAAAACGAGCCTCAATGCAAAACTTAGTAGCACCTCTCATGAACAATCCACAACTATTTTTTTTTGGTCTTTGTGACCATAGAGTTTCCAAGTCTATTGGGCATGAAGATTACTTAGTGTACTAAAGTGTTCCAAGTCTACTGGGCTTGAAGAGGTCTTAGTGTCTTTGTATTAGTGACTAAAATATCCAAGTCTATTGGGTTTGGAGAGGGCAGAATGTCCTGGTCTGAGTGATTGAATTCTTAGTGGATTTCTTACTCATGAAGTAGAAGAGTGGACTAGGAGTTATTGTGTGACGCCCCCAAAATAGGTATACAACACCCATTCTGAGTCGCCAAATACATGGTACAGAAAGCAAACTAAAACTTTAATAATACAATTGTCGTGCAAAATACGATAACATAAACTGTGAGTTTAAATACAAATATTGTCTTCTAGACAATATCCACACTCAAATAAAATCCTCATTACAATTATTCATACACTATTTTACAGAAATAGTGAAGACTGCTAAAAATTCTTTCTAGAACCATCACTCCATGCCCCGACTAGATCCTGCTATGTTCTCACCTCCTGAAAAGAAAAATAGAACAAAAGGAAAAGGGTGAGCTCAACTAGCCCAGTAAAGGATATTATGACTAAGATAATATACAACAAATTATCATTAGTCTTCAACAGGAAAAATCGATAAAATATAATAGACAACAAGTTTTAGATCAACAAATACAATGAAAACAACAATCCATTAGAGAGTCACGTAGAGAATGAATTCTACTATCTTCTAAGATTTAAGAGTCCATCATCAATATTTTATCCTCCGTAACATCAATCAATATACATCTTTTAATCAAATATTCATCTTTGCACTCACAGCCAAAGATATTCATTTATTTCACCCCATGGTCATGTTTCATCTCAACACTGCTTATCTTTGCACTACTGAGCCAAAGAAATTCATTAGTTAATCATTCATCTTTGCACTACAAAGCCAAAGATATTCAAGAATATCATCATTTAGGACCGGGATGATGAAAAATATTTTAAAGAAAATGAATCCAAAGGAGACGGAAGAACAAATATTAGGGATTCGTATAACGCTTTATCCAAGATCAATAATACTTCATAATAACCAATTGTGAAATGTAATTCAAAATAAAGATCAAAAATGGATACAATCAAAGATAGTAACCATAATAGATCTTGGATAAAAAGAAGAAAATTTCATTTTTCTATGAATAGTCTTAGTAATCGTGAATAATGTCAGATATATCGTGAATAGTCCAGATACGTAAATAGTAACCCCCGACACAAAAAGTTCCAAATTTGATTAAAAAGTTCAATATTTCTAAGATAATGATATTGAAGAAAATAATATCATTTAAGAAGAAAATAACATCCCTTACCTCAAAATAACTGTATTTCCGATCGTAATATCTGGATGAAAGTCAAGGAAACTTGTATCGAACAACAACTCTCAAAGTATTAAAATACTCACAAAAATACGCTCGATAATTTAGAGAGAAAGAAAACTTGTTTCTGGTGTGATTTTCAATTCTAACCTAAGCGCCTATTTATAGGAAAATGTTAGAACGCCAAAGGAGACTAAATAATAAAATATTATTATTCTTTTTCTTTCTTTTCTACGCATGCCTCTTGACAAACGCAGCCACCAGCCATCTTTGAACAAATTTTTGCAGCCCACATGTGTTAAAAAAAGTGGGTCCCACCCAATTTTAATTAAAATTATTTTATTTTCTGAAACTTGAACAATTCATAGAAAATAGCCCGTTTATCAGAAAAATACTAATTTTATGTCCATTCTGCTTGAAATCGAATTCTCTACAACTTTCCAGAAGAATTTTTTTCCAAATTCCCAACAGAAAATATTCGAAATCCACAAACGGATGATTTTTAATACCTCTATTCTGACAAAATACTGATAAGACACCTCAGCATTAATTCCTTTATTAATAACCACATAAATAAATCCATCATTTATATCCACATCAAATAAATATTTC
Source organism: Panax quinquefolius (assembly GCA_020205615.1). Classification (NCBI taxonomy): domain Eukaryota; kingdom Viridiplantae; phylum Streptophyta; class Magnoliopsida; order Apiales; family Araliaceae; genus Panax; species Panax quinquefolius. The sequence continues at coordinate 85,966,879 of CM035168.1, forward strand.
CTTATCATATAAATCAATAATTAATTACTCTCAAATAATATTACAGAATCACATTATATGACAACCAGTGCGCCTCCTGTGAAAGAGGGGCTTTCCAATAAAGATTTCTCCTCATCTTTGGCGCCGCAAATTAGGTGACCAAACCTCTCCTTAGATGTAACTTTCTAGACATTGCCAATAATGTTATCTAATAATATAATTCAAATAATATGAATTATTGATCCGATAATGGGAAATATCATGTAGTGACAATTATCAAACAACAATAATATAAAATATCAACGCAACAATTATTGAATCAATAAAATAAAATATTGAATAAGAATCATCGTAACAATTATTGAGTAAAGTCTTCTTACGCATTTAATCAATAATTCAACAATATCATGCAATACCGCAGTAATACTCTTTACACCACGCCAGATTATTATATTCTAACCACCGTGTATTCCAACAAAGGTTAATCTGTAATAATTACACCGCTATTTATAAGAACTCATACTTTTTCGCTTTCTTCATCCGACGCTTATTCTCATTTATGAGCCCCACGAATGGTCATACTACCGTCATATTTAATATTCCTCGATAAAAAGAATATTCCACGACCAAAAGAATATTCTCCGACAAAAATGAATATTTTATAATCACTTGCTAATTTTGCAAAATTTGCACATTTCACTCATAACCAAAGTATTATATCAAATTCACTCCTTATTATTTCAAGAGAATGAATAGAGAAAATTTAATTTTATTTATAATAAGTTGGGGTCTTACAACCTCCCCTCCTTATAAAATTTTGTCCTCGAAATTGACGTATGTACCTGGTGTTTCGAACAGGTGAGGGTACCTCGTTTTCATTTCCGATTCCAACTCCCATGTCTTCCTCAATTGCATGGTTTCTCCACAAAACCTTGACTTGTGGTATAACCTTCGTGCATAGGACATGCTCTTTCCTATCCAAGATCTTAACAGGTACCTCCTCGTATGTTAAATCTTCGGCTATCTCGTATGGTTCTAACGCAATAATGTGGTTTGGGTCTTTTACATATTTACGAAGCATAGATATGTGGAAAACATTATGAATACGAGACATGCTTGGAGGTAATGCGAGTCTATAGGCCACATTTCCTATTTGGTCAAGAATCTCAAATGGACCAACAAATCGTGGGTTGAGCTTTCCTCTCTTCCCAAATCTTGTAACTCCCTTCCATGGAGCAACACGTAATAATACATGATCCCCAATATTAAATTCCACGTCCTTTCGATGAAGATCGGCATAACTCTTTTGTCGATCCTGTGAGGTTTGAATACGTTGTCGAATCATTTGGATCTTTTCTGTAGTCATGCGTACTAATTCTGGTCCCAACAACGTTGCTTCACTCACCTCGTCCCAGCATACTGGAGAACGACACTTTTGTCCATACAACGCCTCAAATGGAGTCATGCCTATACTTGCTTGATAACTATTGTTACAAGAGAATTCCACCAGTGGCAAGTACTTATCCCAACTTCCTTTAAAATCTAGGACACAGAGTCTTAATAGATCTTCAAGGGTTTGAATAGTCCTTTCCGATTGCCCGTCCGTTTGAGGATGGTATGCGTCAATCAATCAGAACTCCGCTCCATAGCTTTTCTCGAAGCTAACCCAAAATTGTGAAGTAAATCTTGGGTCACGATTCGAAACTATGGATACTGGTATGCCATGCAATCTCATAATCTCATTCACGTACATACGAGCAAGACGTTTAAGGGAATAAGTCTCGCGTATAGGCAAGAAATGAGTAGACTTGGTTAATCTATCAACAATAACCCAAATCGCATCAATGCCTTGAGAAACTTTGGGGAGACCTGTAACTAAATCCATGGTAATGTGTTCCACTTCCATTTCGGAATCTCAAGTAGTTGCAATGGACCCTTTGGCACTTGATACTCCGTCTTTACACGTTGACAAGTTAAACATCTCGAGATAAACTCTGCGATCTCTCTCTTCATATTGTTCCACCAAAATGTGTGTCGAATATCATGATACATTTTGGTACTCCCAGATGGATTGCAAATGTTGTGTTGTGTGCCTCCATCATGATTCTATGCTTCAAGTCAGAATCGTTAGGAACGCAAAGTCTAGAGTTGAATCGAAGTATTCCTTCTTCATCGATTCTTACTTCGAATAAGACCTTCTTGTACTTTCTTCATACGCATCGCCCCAGTGTCAGAAGCTTGAGCACTTTAACTTTATCGATTAAAGTCGATTCTACTCAGATATTCGCCATCATCACGTGGGTCCCCTGGAGTCTTTAATTCGCCTCCATCCTTTGCAAGTCATACAAAATGGGCCTTTATATTGACAATATCGCACTCGACCAAGATACGATCTTCTACTCAATGCGTCAGCTACTACGTTTGCTTTTCCAGGATGGTATTGAATGGTATGATTGTAATCTTTCAACAGCTCAAGCCAACGTCGTTGCCGCATGTTGAGTTCTTCTTGGGTGAAGAAATATTTGAGGCTTTTATGGTCCGTATAAATCTCCACTTTCTCCCCATACAAGTAGTGTCTCCATATCTTCAACGCGAAAACTACTGCTGCCAACTCTAGATCATGAGTAGGATAATTCCTCTCATATTCTTTGAGTTGTCGTGAGGCATAGGCTGTGACTTTCCCGTGTTACATGAGAACACATCCTAACCCTTTGCCTGAAGTATCGTTGTAGATAACAAATCCATCCGAACTAGATGGTATTGCCAGAACAGGTGTCGAAATGAGTCTCTTCTTGAGTTCTTGAAAATTCTTCTCATATTCTTCGTACAAACACAGTTTATAAGAAATAAGATGTTGACGTATTTCTGGCTTCAAATCTCTTAAAAACATTCGCGCCATTCTCTCTTCATTATCCACCAAGTGGGACGCAAACCGTGATAACTCCGCAAATTTTGCCTCGTATCATGCGTACGGCCATATTGTTTTGTTCCAACTTAATAAACTCCACCTCCTTCATATGGCGAATACTTTCGTGAAAGTATTTATCGTTGAATGACTCTCGAACTTCTCCCAAGATATCTTCAAGACAAGAAAGTTGAGTACGCTTTTACCGATTCCCACCAAGAATCGCCTCTCTCGCAACATATAAAGGCGTGAAGGGAACCTTTGCTCCTCGGAGCATCCCAAGACATCAAATATCTTGTAATCTGCTTTATCCATGCTTCCGCCGAAGTGGTTTTGGCTCTCCTTAAACTCCCAAGGTGGTCCCAGCTCCTTGAATTGTTTAGCGGTGACCACCGAGAGTTTTCCGTGTTTCCACCTACGCTTTTGGACATGAGTCGCCTCTCGTCACGTGACGCCCCAAAATAGGTCCATTCCATCCAACCCATTCTCGAGTCGCCAAATACATGGTACGTAAATAACTACAACTTTATTATTACAACATATAAACTATGAGTTTAAATACGATATTGCCATCTGCATAATATCCACACGCAAATAAATCCCCATCATAATTATTGATACATTATTTTACAAAATGGTGAGGACTACTAAACAATTCTTTCTAAAACCTTCATTCCATACCCCGACTCATACTCGCTATATTCTCGCCTCCCCGAGAAGAAAAAATGGAACAAAAGGAAAAGGGTGAGCTCAACTAGCTCAAGAAAGAATATTATGACTAAGATAATATACAACAAATTATCGTTAGTCTTCAACAGGAAAAATCTAATAGAATACAATAGACAACAAATTTTAAATCAATATTCGCAATGAAATAATAATTCATTAGAAGAGTTAAGTAGAGAATGCAAACTACTATCTTCTATGTATGAATTTAAAAGTTCACCGCCTATCTTTTATCCCCAGTAACATCAATCAATATACATCTGGAATCAAATATTCATCTTTGCACTACAGCCAAAGATATTCATCACCGGTCATGTTCATCTAAACACTGCTCATCTTTTTACTACTACGCCAAAGATATTCTTCGAGAAATCATTCATCTTTGACTACAGTGCCAAAGATATCCCATAATATCATCATTTAAGACTCAAGATGATGAAAAATATTTTTAAAGAAACGAATCCAAAGTGAAACAAAATGACAAGGATTAAGGATTAAGGATTCGTATTTTGTTTTATCCACGTCCAAAAATACTTCAAAAATAATCACAAAGGTGTAAAATTCAAGAATGATCAAAACATGGATACAATCAAAGCTAGTATCCGTAATAGATATTTTGACAAAAAGAAGAAATTTTATTTTTCTATGAATAGTGTCAGATACGTGAATAGTGCCGTATACGTGAATAGTAACTCTCACACCAAAAGATAGAAATTCCACAAAAACATCTTCAAGCTTCATGAATAGTACTTTGAATAAGAACTCGTGAATAGTAACTCATGAATAGAACTCGTGAATAAGAACTCATGAATAGTAAGAACCCCACATGAAAAAAAGTTCCAAATTTGATAAAAAGTTCCAACCAATATTTCAAAGATAATGATATTGAAGAAATAATATCATTTGAGAAGAAAATAACATCCCTTACCTCGAAAGATCAAGATTTCTAAATTTGAAACACCGATATAAAGCTATGACTTGAACTTGCACCGTATAACAATACTCAAAGTATACTCAAAATACTTACAAGAATACGCCGATAATATAGAGAGAGAAACTTCAGCTTCGTGTGATTTTCAATTCTAACCCAAGACCCTATTTATAGAAATTGCTTAGAACACCAAAGCGTAAAAATTTAATAAATTAATAATATAATTTTTCTACATCCTCCTACGCATCAAACATCTGAATTCAGCAACATGACATGTGTTAAAGATGCCCACCAAACACAAAAAACGTTTTTGTGAATATAAATATTTAAAACTTCCAAAAATCAATTATTTTGAGCTTCTAACTTCAATAATTCACAATAAATAGCCCTTTTATCAGAAAAATTCAAATCTCGCGAGTTTTATAGGAAATTCAATTCTCTACAACTTTGCGTAAGAAAGTTTTTCCAAATTCCAAATGTAAATTGATCGAAATCCACAAACGGGCAATTTTACAAAAAGCTATAATCAAATTTCAAGAAATAAATGGGGTCCAATTTACATGTTTAACATGTTTTAAACATTTATTGCAACAAAAATACTCTTCCTCCTCAGATACTCATATATCCCACATTCGTTGTAAAAATATCACCATTATTATATTATTAAAATATAATAATATATTTAAATGAATTATTTTATCGTAAAAGATAAAATTTCAATTTTCAACAATTGTCACATTAAAAATTTTCTCCATCTATATCCACATAAAATTAATATTTTCCTCATCATATGAATCAATAATTAATTATTCACAAATAATATTACGTAATCACAATATCGACAACCAGCAGCTCCCTGAGAGAGAGGGCTTTCCAATAAGAATTTCTTCATCACCGCCAGCAATTAGGTGACCAAACCTCTCCTTAGACAGAACTTTCTAGACATTGCCAACAATGTTATCTAATAATATTATTCAGATAATATGAATTATTGCTTCGATAATGAAAAATACCGTAGTAATGACAATTATCAAACAACAACAATATAAAATATCAACGCAAAGAATTATTAACTCAATAAAATAATCGAATAAAGAATTATCGTAACCATTATCGAGTAAAGGCCTTCACGTAAGAATCAATAATTGGTGCAATACCGCAACTACTGCTCAACAACGCCAGATTAGTGTGTTTTAACCAATTCGGGTATTCCAACAAGATTAATCTGAATAACTACGCCTTTATTTAAAAAAACTTTATATTTGTCGCTTTCTTCATCCAATCGCTTCAAGCATGGGGCCACACATGGTCGCTACTGGCAGGCCGCATTTAATATTCCCCGACAAAGATTTAATATTCCACGACCAAACGAATATTCCTCGACGATAATGAATATTTTATAACCACTTGCTTATTTTGAAATATTTGCGATTTAACCCTTAACTATCCACATTAATCAAATCAACCCTTACTATTTCAAAATAATAAATAAAGGAAATTCCTTTTATTTAAAAATTTCTGTCTTACAACCTCCCTCCTTATGAAATTTCGTCCTCGAAATCGACGACGACGTACTGGTGTTTCAAAAGGTGAGGATACCTCGCTTTCATTTTCGCTTTCCAATTCCCAGTGTCATTTCCTCTATAAAGATGATTCCTCCACAAAACTTTAACTTGTGGTATGACCTTTCATGCAGTAGGACATGCTCCTTCCTATCCAAGATCTTGACAGTACCTCCTCATACGTTAAGTCTTCTACTATCTCGTCCTGGTTCTAACTCTATAACGTGGTTCGGTCTTTCACATATTTACGAAGCATGATATGTGAAACACATTATGAACACGAGACATACTTGGAGGTAACGCAAGTCTATAGGCTACATTTCCTACTCGGTCAAGAATTTGAAATGGACCAATAAATCGTGGATCGAGCTTTCCTCTCTTCCCAAATCTTGTAACTCCTTCCATGGAGCAACTCGCAACAATACATGATCCCCTACACTAAATTCCACGCCCTTTCGATGAAGATCCGCATAACTCTTTTTGTCGATCTTGTGCCGCTTTGTATACGCTTGTCAATCATTTGGATCTTTTCGGTAGTCATACGTATTTAACTCGGGTCCCAACAATGTTGCTTCACCCACCTCATCCCAACATATCGAGAACGACATTTTCGTCCATATAATGCTTCAAATGGAGCCACACCTATACTTGCCTCGATAATCGTTGTTGTAGGAGAATTCCACCAATGGTAAATACTTATCCTAACCGCGCCTTGAAGTCTAGGACACGAGTCTTAATAAATCTTCAAGAGTTTGAATAGTCCTCTCGATTGTCCGTCTGTTTGGGGATGGTATGCCAACTAAATCGCAAATCTGCGCTCATAGCTTTTTGCAAGCTAACCCAAAATCTTGAAGTGAATCTTGGGTCACGATCCAAACTATGGATACCGGGCATGCCATGCAACCTCACAATCTCATTCACGCATATACTAGCAAGACGCTCAAGGAATAAGTCTCCGACGGCAAAGAAATGAGCGTACTTGGTTAATCTATCAATAATAACCCAAATAGCATTGATGCCTTGAGAAACCGTAGGAAGACCCATAATCGAAATCCATGGTAATGTGTTCCCACTTCCATTTCGAATCTCAAGTGGTTGCAACGGACCCTTTAGGTACTAGATGCTCCGCCTTTACACGCCGGCAAGTTAAACACATCGAGATAAACTTTGCAATCTCTCTTCATATTGTTCCACCAAAATGTATGTCAAGATCACGATACATTTTAGTACTTCCAAGATGGATTGCAAATGGTGTATTGTGCCCTCCATCATAATCTTGTACTTCAAATCGTAGTCGTTAGAACAACAAAAGTCTAGAGTGGACTCAAGTATTCCTTCTTCATCAATTCTCGCCTCCTAATAGCTCCTTCTTGTATTTCTTCTTCATACGCATCACCCGGCCGGTGGCTTGAGCAACCTTAACTTTTTCTATTAAAGTCGGCTCTACGCGATACTTTGACATCATCGCACTCGCTCCTCGCATATGATCTTCTACTCAACGCGCCACCACCACGCTCGCTTTACCGTGATGGTATCAATAGTGTGGTCGTAGTCTTTCAATAGCTCGAGCCAACGTCACGCCAAGCATGTTGAGTTCTTTTTTGAGTGAAGAAATATTTAAGGCTTTTATGGTCCGAATATATCTCCACTTTCTCCCCATATAGATAGTGGCTCCATATTTTTTAGCGAAAAACGATCGGGCCGCTAACTCTAGATCATGAGTAGGATAATTCCTCTCATACTCTTTAAGTTATCATGAGGCATAAAGCTATGACTTTCCCACGCTGTATGAGAACACATCCTAACCCTTTGCCCAAGCATCACCAGAGATAACAAATCCATCCGAACCAGATGGTATTGTTAAACAAAATAAAATAAGTCTCCTCTAAGCTCTTGGAAACTTTTCTAGCATTCTTCGCTCCAAACGAATTTTGTATCCTTCCGAAGTTAGTTGAGTTAATGGAGTAGCGATTCGAGAAAACCCTTCCACGAATCTCCGATAATAACCAAATAAGCCCAAAAAGCTACGATTTCTACCACCGACTTTTGCTGTTCTAAACTTTGATTGCTTCAATCTTCACGATCAACAGATACTCCATGTTTCGACACCACGCGCCCAAGGAATGCTACTTCCTCGCCGTAACTCGCATTTCTTCAATTTGGCATATAGTTGGTTTTCACGGGCCTTTGAGTACCAAATTTCAAATGGTGCTCATGATCTTCACGCTTTTGGAATATATGAGGATGTCATTAATAAAGACAACAACGAATCGATCCAAATATTCCTCAATACCTTGCTCATCATATCCATGAAAGCCACAGGAGCATTAGTTAGTCCGAAAGACACGACTAAGAATTCATAATGCCCATACCGAGTTCTCAAGGCGCTCTTTGAATATCCTCAATTCTAATCTTCACCGATGATATCCGTAATCTAAGATCGATTTTTGAAAAGAATTGTGCCCTCTGCAATCGGTCAAACAAGTCATCAATACGAGGTAGAGGATACCTATTCTTGATGGTGACATGGTTCAATTCCCGATAGTCAATACAAAGTCGCATACTCCCGCCTTTCTTCTTTTACAAATAAAACAGAGCACCCCAAGGAGATGTACTAGATTTAATGAAACCGATGTCCAACAATTCCTCGTAGTTGGACCTTTAACTCCTGAAGTTCAATAGAGCCATTCGATATGGGGTTTTAGAAATGGGCTTTGTACCAGTTCAAGATCAATAAAGAATTCAACTTCACGCTCGGGGTAGACCGGAAGTTCTTCGAAAATACGCCGAAAGTCAATAACAACAGAATATTATTCAAATTTGACGTGTCTTTATTCAAATCCATAACATGGGCTAAGAAAGCTTGACATCCGCTTTTCAATAAACGAATAGCTTTTATGATTAGATATGATGTTGATTGATTTTAATGGTTTAGTTGTTTGAATTCGCATAACAAAGTTGGTTAGAATATGAAAACTAACAACCTTACGAAAACAATCAATTTTGGCATGATGAGTAGTTAACCAATCAATCCCTAAAATCACATCAAAAGCAAGTATCTTTAAAGAGATAAGGTCAACAGTAAGGTAATGGTGCCAACTTGAATCAAACAAGATTTATAAACAAAGGATGTGATGAAAGTTTCTCCCAACTGAGTTTCCACAGAGATAGGTCAAAGTCTAATTTCTCCTGAGTCAAGTTTAAACGCTGAGCACAAGCAGAGAGATAAATGAATGGGTAGACCCCAGATCAAGTAAGGTATAAACTTCGCAAGAATTTATAAATAGCTTACCCGTGATCACCTCGCTTGGGTCCTCGATTTATGACCAAATACAACAAACGCTTCTTCCTAATCGCTGACTTTGACTTTTTCCGGGATGTTTTTTTGAGTCACCGCCCTCACCGAACTAGGTTTCGCCATCGATAATCTCGAGCGATATGTCCTTCCTTTCCACAATTATAGCATACCTTGAATCGTCAGGGGCGCTTGACCGATATGTCCTCTTTTCCGTGATTTTGTAGCATATACGACCGGTGGTCGTTTCTCCTCCTTAGAACCAGCTTCTTCACGCAGACCGCTGCCTTCATATGGTCGTTGTTAAATCTCCTTTTTAAAATCTCCTCCCGACTCGCTTCTTCTATTTTCACGGCCATGATTACCACCAGAGTGGTAACCATTTTTGTCCGCTGCGCTTTCTCTCCAGAGTTATCATTATTCTCGCTGATCGCTATCTCTGGTACGATCCTCGTCAGTGGTCCTCAACCGACCGCATACTTCGTTATCTCGCCTAATAATTGAGCCCTCACTACAACATCCGAATAGAGAGAAAGTTTATGAGAAATGAGATACCGACGTATGCCGTTTTCAAACCTCTAAGAAACATCCGCGTCCATACATTCCTCATTCTCCACCAAATGAGGTGCAAACTCGATAACTCGCAAACTTTGCCTCGTCATCGAGACACCGCCATGTTGTTTTGTTCTAATCTGATGAACTCCACTTCCTTCATACGACGAACACTTTCGTGAAAGTATTTGTCATTAAATAGCTTCAAACGCCTCCCAAGACATGCCGAAAAGCGCCGGATGGGTACGCTTCACGCATCTCCCACCAAGAGTCCGCCTTCGCCACTTTTAACATAAAGGTGGCGAATGGAACCTTCGTTCTCCGCATCCCAAGACATCGAATATCTTGGTAATTTGTTTGACCCATGTTTCCGCCGTATGATCGGATCTCGCTTTCCCTTAAATTCTCGTGGTCCCAACTCTTTGAATCGCTTGTCAGGATACAACCCGTGAATTGCTATCATTTCCTCCTCAGATTTTGAACACGAAGTCTCCTCGTCCGATTTTTGCATGAATCGCAAAAACTTCTAAACATCCTCTCGCTCATCATCTCGCCAATGGTGTTGTTCACAGAGGAACATTGCCAACTTGCAGTACGCTTCTCCTCGTTGGTGAGTACAGCATCTCCACGGTCTCATTTCCATTGTTAATATTCTCACGACATTCTCAAATACCGCCATAAAACAAGGGTTAATTAAGGAAATCAATATATCACATAATATCCCTATATACCGACCAACTAACAAATAAGCTTAGGTAGGACACACTAGCGAAGGATTTACTCGCCTCCCTCCTAGTTCTATTCCCCGATCTCCGCCAGAGATCATATCCCTAAGCTCGATACCAACCGCGACGCCCCCAAAATAGGTCCATTCCATCCAACCCATTCTCGAATCGCCAAATACATGGTACGTAAATAACTACAACTTTATTATTACAACATATAAACTCGAGTTTAAATACGATATTGTCATCTGCACAATATCCACACGCAAATAAATCCCCATCATAATTATTGATACATTATTTTACAAAATGGTGAGGACTACTAAACAACTCTCTCTAACCTTCATTCCATACCCCGACTAAGTACTCGCTACATTCTCGCCTCCCCGAGAAGAAAAATGGAACAAAAAGAAAAGGGTGAGCTCAACTAGCTCAAGAAGAATACTATGACTAAGATAATATACAACAAATTATCGTTAGTCTCCAACAGGAAAAATCTGATATAATACAATAGACAACAAGTTTCGCATCAATATTCGCAATGAAATAATAATTCATATAAGAGTTACGTAGAGAATGAAATCTACTATAATCTATGAATTTAATTTAAAAGTTCATCATCAATATTTTATCCTCGTAACATCAATCAATATTCATCTCAAATCAAATATTCATCTTTGCACTACAGCCAAAGATATTCATCAATCGGTCATGTTCATCTCTAACACTGCTCATCTTTGCACTAAAGGCCAAAGATATTCATCACGGTATGTTCATTTAAACACTGCTCATCTTTGCACTACGTGCCAAAGATATTCATCAATCGGCCATGTTCATCTCACACACTGCTCATCTTTGCACTAAAAATCATTCATCTTCATCTTTGCACTACAGCCAAAGATATTCAATAATATCATCATTTAAGACCGAGGATGATGAAAAATATTTTTAAAGAAACGAATCCAAAGGAAACAAAATGACAAGGATTAAGGATTAAGGATTCGTATTTTGTTTTATCCATGTCCAACAATACCTCAAAAATAATCATAGTGGTGTAAAATTCAAGAATGATCAAAACATGGATACAATCAAAGCTAGTATCCGTATTAGATATTTTAGACGAAAAAAAAAATTTTATTTTTTATGAATAGTGCCGTATTCGTGAATAGTGCCAGATACGTGAATAGTGCCGATACGTGAATAGAATCTCACACCAAAAAAGATAGAAATTCCACAAAAACATCTTCACGCTTTCATTTAATAGTACTCGTGAATAAGAATAACTCGTGAATAAGAACTCATGAATAGTAACTCGTGAATAAGAAACTCATGAATAGTAACCCCCATATGAAAAAGTTCCAAATTTGATAAAAAGTTCCAATCAATATTTCAAAGATAATGATATTGAAGAAATAATATCATCCGAGAAGAAAATAACATCCCTTACCTCAAAGAATCAAGACTTCTAAATTTAAACACCTGATATAAGGTCAAAGGAACTTGCACCGCCTCTAACAATACTCAAAGTATACTCAAAATACTCACAAGAATACGCCGATAATATAGAGAGAAAAGAGAGAAAACTTATTTCGTGTGATTTTCAATTCTAACTTAAATTTCTATTATATAGAAAATGTTAAGACGCCAAGCGCATTTAACTCAAGAACTCTGATGGCTTTACTCGCTACTATTCCCACCCACCACATTTGAAATAAAATTCAGCACATTTTTTCACCAACCACAAGTGGGGCCCACTCAATTCTAGAATTTTCCACCAAAATCAATTATAAACCTAATTTCCTAATCAGACACCTCTTAAAATTCATAACAAATCATTCGTGGCATTTTTAATCTGCTCAAAATTTGTGGACATATACTCAACTTATGTATGTATAACATACCCAAAATTTACCACAATCCAACTATTTGATTAAAATTATAACCCCCGTAATATATCTCAAAACCCCCGATTTGATTTTTAATACCTCCAATCCGATAAAATTACCGATAAAACACCTCAACATTAAATCATTCAATTATAACCACATAAAACAAATAAATCCATCATTTATAAATATTTTCTTATCATATGAATCAATAATTAATTATTCACAAATAATATTACGAATCACAATTATGACAACCACAAGCCGCTCCAAGAAAGAGGGGGCTTCCAAAAGGATTTCTCCTTATCAAGGCAATTAGGTGACCAAACCTCTCCTCGATGTAACTTTCTAGACATTGCCAATAATGCTATCTAATAATATTATTTAAATAATATGAATTATTGATCCGATAATGGAGATAATGTGCAGGACACAATTATCGAACAACAATAATATAAAATATCAACGCAACAATTATCAATCAATAAAATAAAATATCAATAAAGAATTACATCGTGAAAATTATCGAGTAATGCCTTCTTACGTAAGGATCAATAATTCAACAATACTCGCAATACCGCGCGCTATCGCGCAACCACGCCAGACATCAGATTTTAACCACCGGGTATTCCAACAGTTTTAATCTGTAACAACTACGCCGTTATTTTTAACCAACTTATATTTGTCGCTTTCTTCATCCAATCGCTTCCGTTATGGGGCCCACATTATGGTCATACCATTGCATTTAATATTCCCCGACAAAGATTTAATATTCCACGACCAAACGAATATTCCCCCACAACAATGAATATTTTATAACCACTTGCTTATTTTGAAATATTTTTGCGTATTTAACCCCTAACTATCCACATTAATCAAATCAACCCTTACTATTTCAAAATAATAAATAGAGAAAATTAAATTTCATTAATAATAAGTTGGGGTCTTACGCTTTTTGGTATGATTATGACCGGGGGTGATTCGGATAGTCATGACCATTGATAATTTGATGAAAATCCTTGACCGTAGTAGTACGAGGATGATTAGATATTGTGGTTTATTCATTAAACCGAGTCTTAGTGATAAAAATTGATGAAAACCTTTTAAAACCTAAAAGATAGTAGACTTTATTTTCTACTTGACTTTTTAATGGATTGCATATTCATCAGTAGTTAAACCGGTTGTCTATTGTATTTTATCGCTTTAACATTGTTGAAGACTATTGATAATTTATTCTCGCATTATCTTAGTTATAATATTTCTTCTCGGCTAGTTGAGCTCACCCTTTCTTTCACCGCTTTCTTCGTAAAATGAGAATATAGCTGGGACGAGTCGGGGAAAAGAGTGATGGTCCCAAAGATAGCATTAGTAGTCCTCACTATTCTGTTAAATAGTGTGACAATAAATGTAATGAGGACTCCTTGAGTATGGATATTGTCTAAATGACAATATTCCTATTAGAACTCTCAGTTTATGTATTGTCGTATGTTACACGACAGATGTATAATTAAGTTTGTATTTGAATTTATGTACCATGTAAGTGGCGACCCAAGATGGGTGACGATACCTAATTTTGGGGGCATCACAAGTTGGTATCAGAGCTTAGGGATATGATCCCTGGCTAAGATGTGAGACTAGAACTAGGAGGGGAGAGATAGGGAATTCCTTCGCTAGTATGACATACCTAAGTTTATTTGGTATTTGATTGGTCTGGTTGAGAGTATAGTGATAATATTTTGCATGTCAATTAACCCTTATTTTGTGGCGTTGTTTGAAAATGGCATCCGAGAATGTTGAGAATAGAATGGAGCACAGAGACCATTGATTCTCCACGCATCAATAATCGGGACAATGTGCAACAGATGGCGATAATCCTCCCGTAAACAACAACAACACCGATCAATCGATTTAACGACGGTGACGCTTAAGAGGTTTTAGAATTCATTCAACATCGCGTAAAGCGACTTACATCCAAAACGTAGGTGGAAACACTGAAACTCTCAAGCAAATACCGCTAAACAATTCAAGGAGCTGACCAACGGAGTTTAAGGAGAGCCAAAACCACTTCATGGAAGCATGGATAAAGCAGATTACTAAGATATTTGATGTCTTGGGATGCTCCGAGGAGCAAAAGGTTCCCTTTGCCGCCTTTTATGTTGCGCGGAGAGACAGACATCGTGGGAATTCCAGAAACGCGTTCTCAACCTCATTGTCTCAAGATATCTTGCGAGAAGTTCCAAGAGTTATTCAACGACAAATACTTTCCCGAAAGTATTCGCCATACGAAGGAGGTGGAGTTTATCAAGTTGAAACAAAACAATATGACCGTGTTTGCAATACGAGGCAAAATTTGCGAGTTATCACGATTTGCGGCCCCACTTGGTGGATAATGAAGAGAGAATGGCGCGAATGTTTTTAAGAGGTTTGAAGTCGAGATACGCCAACATCTTATTTCTCATAAACCGTGTTTTTGTATTCGATATGTTGTAAATAGGGCTCGCTTAGTGGAGCGCGATAACGAGTCAACGCAACTAAAAGAGAGCAAATTAGAAAAATTATAATACCAAATGGTAGTAGTCATCGGGCGGTGACAACAAGCGTGGAGGAATCAACAAAGCCGATATGGTAACCACTTCGGTGGTAATCGTATCAAAGCAATAAGAATGGACATTTCAAGAAAAGAAGATTCAACAATGATGGAAAGACGCCAAGACCAAAGACCCGTTGTTAAGGAAGGAGAAAGACCACCTATCATATGTTTCAAATGCGAGAGAGAGGGACACATCAAATCCGAACTACGCCATGCCATTCCAAAGCATGTTATAATTGTGGAAGAGAAGGTCACTTAGCTTGATTTTGTCGCCATCAAGACAAATTCAACTAGGATGGAGGCACCAAAGGTCATCCCCGCATAAACCAAAGCCGTAGAGTTTAAGAGAGAGCGTTTTTTCTCGTGACGAGGAACCCGAATAAAATTATCACGGTAAGTTAATCATAAGCTCTTGCGAAGTCTATACCGTGTTAGATACCGCCTTCTACCCACTCTTTTATTTCACCTAGTTGTGTTCAACGCTTAAATTTGACTCAAGAAGTTAAACTTTGACTTATTGGTTGAAACTTCGCTAGTAGGAGCCTTCGTTACGCTACTATTTTTAAATCTTGTTTGATTCAAATAAACATTTTCACGCTACTTCGTCGATCTTATCTTTTGAAAATATTTTCCTTTGATGTGATTTTAGGAATCAATTGGTTAACTACTCATCATGTTTTTCGTAAGGTTGTTAGTTTTATATTCATAACCAACTTGTTGTGCGAATTCAAGTAACCAAACTACTAAAGGAAATTATTGTCATATCGTCATAAGTAAAGAGCCCCAACCTTTCGTTGTTGACTTCCTTGTGTGGAATGCACCGGTTTAGACTTTCTCAGAAGCGACATCGTGAATGAAGATGGCAAGTTTATAGGTATCATTGTGAGGTGCTTTATCTAGGTTAAGGGATAGAAGTCACAGCTTGGTATCAATGTGACGTATATCCAAGTCCCGGCGTATTCTTGAAGACTTCTTAGCCTACTTAGAGCGTGAAATCGAATTTCAGATTGACCCCAAAGACAAAACCCATTTCTTAAACCCTCAAATATTTCTTCAACTAAAATGAATAGCTTTTACGTGGTTTATGATGAAAGTCATAATAAAAGCATTGAACTAATGAAAATCATGGGTATACGTGGTATTAGTAAGTGTTATGATGAGTTATGTTGGTTAGTATGTGAAAACATGAAAGTTCTCTTAAAAATCACAAGGAGTTAAAAACCGATTTTGGTGAAAACGAATATGAAATTCAATCGACTAAATCTCTTATTATATTTTGAATTTTTGAGTGTGGTTAAGTCCTAGAGTTAGATCTATGAGTTACCTAACTAATCTAAATGGAATCAATGAAAAAGGTGTTGTAGATTTTCGTGTGGACTGATTTTAGCATAGGAGTCAAAACTTTAAAATGTCCAAAAAGCTACTGCTACGTTTTTGTAAGGGCTGTTTCGGCCACTTAATTAGTGAGAAAAATTCAGGCCTTTTGGGACATAAAAGTATATGGTATAAAGAACATCGTGTCCAAAAATGAGCTCATTCCGACTTAAAATGAGCAAGTTATGACCATTTCAATATTTAGGATTTTCTGACGAAAAATACTATAACCGGAGTTCTACAACTCAGATGACCATGAAATTTAAATCGAGGCTCACATTAACATGTGTAAGGCCCTTCCAAGAGTTGGGAATTTTGGAGTTAAACTTGAGGTAGCTAATTTCTTAAGTAATTAATTAGAAATTGATTTTTGAAAAATAGTAAATGAATTTTAAAATTCGAGAAAATATATATTTTCATTATGGGACTATATTATGCTAAATCCCAGAAAAGAAATATTTTTGGGACTGATTTGATATTTTTATAAAAATAGTTTGATTACTGAACATATGAGTTAAATATGTTATGTGAAGTAACAAAATTGGAAAATAGGATTTTATGGCTAGAGAATCCTATATAGAGTATATGCATATTTTTTTGATGAGGATTTGATCATTGGTGATGATATCTTATGAGTATGGCATTTTGAATGATTAAATGCATTATATGGTAAAGCGTAAACAATTGAAATAAATAGTTTATAAATTTAAGAAGTGATTAAAATATTGTTATAATATTAATGATATTAGATTATAAGATTATTAAGTGATTGATAACATGGGAATATTCTTGAATCTCGGATAAATTATATTATAAATGTTTAATATTTATCATTTATCTCATTTGATTGATTCTTTATATCATTGACATGATCCTCATGCTTATATTATGTTGAAAGTCATCCGTGGCTCACGTGCGTATAGATGGACTTGGTATGATTATGATCGTGATTGTTCGGTATAATCATGATCGTAATTGAAAACACGATTATCTTTGCACGTAGTGCATGGATAATTAATTGGTCGTGATACTAATGAATACACGATTATCTTTGGGCCGTAGTGCATGGATAATTCGTGGTCGTGATACTAATGAATATCCTCGGCACCAGAGTGCGGGGATGATTCGATGATATGGATTAATTATTGAAATGAGTCTCAAAGAATGAAATATTAATTCATGGATGTGGTAAAGTCATCTTTGGTCAGTAGTGCATTGATAGACTTGGTATGATTATGACCAAGGATTATTCGGTATAATCATGACCATAATTAAAAACACGAATATCCTTGGCAATAAGCATATGATAATTCGTGGTCGTGATACTATTAAGTCAAAGATCTCAAAGATTATTGGTTTTATAAAATATTGTATATCTTTGGCACGTAGTGCAAAGATGAATTGTTAATGAATATCTTTGCCCGGATTGAAGATGAATTTAATATTTTAACGATAAAGGTATTCAAGGTATCCTCACCTCTTTATCATATCAGTATCGATTCCTAATTTCGAGGCGCTAAATTTCATAAGAAGGGAGGTTGTAAGACCCACTTTTTATAAATAAAGAAGAATTTTCTATAAATATTATTTTTGAATATTATGGAATAAATTTGAAATAATGTTATAGTTGTGGGTAGTATTTATAAATTCGCAAAGTATGCAGCAAGTTTATATATATAAATATTCGTTTGGTTCGGGAATATTCTTTTTGTTTGTAGGAATATTCGTGATACGACTACTCAATCAATGGTGAACCCTGGCGAACTAAGTATTGTCGTAGTTAGAAAACGACAAAATTATTTTTCTATAAAAAATAACTACAGAGGTGTTACCGCCAAAACCGCTGAACTACCCTAGTAAAAAAAGTACACAATATACACGTAGTTGTAGATAAGTAGTACACGATATTGATTATTGATGCTTACGTGAGAAGTCACTTAGCTATACTCAATTATTGCTTCAAATGAATTGCTACATCATATCTCTTATATTATTGATTCAATTATTGTCACAAAGATCATCTATAT
Organism: Panax quinquefolius; assembly: GCA_020205615.1. Classification (NCBI taxonomy): domain Eukaryota; kingdom Viridiplantae; phylum Streptophyta; class Magnoliopsida; order Apiales; family Araliaceae; genus Panax; species Panax quinquefolius. The sequence goes on from CM035168.1 coordinate 85,985,431, forward strand.
AATATGTTATATTATTAATTGAGACGACAAGTTATAAATGATTAATAATTGTTGAAAGATTAAAAATGTGTTGATTAAAAATAAAATAATTTGTGGTAATATTTATTCAATCCTTGATGTATATAAAGAGTCCATTATGAGACGTTTGTGGTAAGTTTGATTATTTTATGGGGGGCCCATATGTCATCATCTAAGAGTCCTTCAAATCAATAGTAATTACCTTTATAAATAGTAATTACCTTTGTGAATAGTAATTACCTTCGTCAATAGTATTTACCTTCACAATAATAGTAATTATCTTTGTGAATAGTAATTACTTTTGTGAATAGTAATTACCTTTGTGAATAGTAATTACCTTCGCCAATAGTATTTACCTTCGTCAATAGTATTTACCTTCGTCAATATTACCAAAGAGTTAATCGCCTCTTCTTTGTTCCAAGGTTAATTACCCTTCGCAAATAGTAGTTGTCCCTTCAATATTACCAAGAGTTAATCGCTTCTTCTAAGTTCCGAGGGTTAATTACCCTTCAAAAATAGTAGTTGTCTCTTCAATATTACCAAGAGTCATTTTGACCCTTCATTAAGACCAAGAGCCACCCTCGCTTTTTCTATAAATAGAAAGCTCATTCCTTCATTATTTCTTACGAATTCAATTGAAACTCTAGAGAGAGAAACTATAGAGAGAAAGAAGAAAAGTATTTTCTACTTCACTTTTCCAATATTCAAATTTCTTCTAAGGTAAGGGATATTATTTATTGTACCCTTAAAGGGTGTTATTCTTTCTTATTCATGAAGAGAACTTCGTTATTCCATTCTTTATTATTCTGCATTGAATAACTTTATACGCCATGATACCCTATACATAATCAGATATCGTGGTTTACCCTATACTTGGTGACATTCTTCTATTATTCTACATTGGAACATCCTTCGCTCGTGTGTTTTACACCTAACCGGTTCCGCTCTTTATTATTATTCCATTGGAACATCCTCGTCAAGTGTGTTTTATCTGACCGGTTCCGCTCTTTATCATTTTGTTGGAATATCCTATCTCGTGTTTTTTACACCGGATCTGGTTCCATCTTTATTATTCTGCTGAACATCCCGCTTGTGAATTTCACCCGACTCGTTCTCGTTATTATTATTCTGTTGGAATAACTCGCCTACATGCAAGTCCGCATACACGGTGATTTCCTTTGTTATTCCATTCTTTATTATACCCAAATGGTTAAAACTTTGACTTCTATACTCCATGAAATTAGTAGAATATTCTTGATATTTGCGTTTCATCCAAAGATCTTTCATGGAAATATTCTTCTAATCATTCTTGAATTTTACTCGCAAAGCGATTATCATGTTGATAATTTGGACGTTATTAGTTCCCTAATAAATTAATTCGTGAACTTGTTTTATTGAATTATTATGTCATTGTCATCATCCTCATGTTATATTATGTTATCTTTGGCTTACGTGCATAGATGAACTTAGTATGATTATGACCGAGGATCATTCTAGATAATCATGGCTTGATATAAATGATGTGACAAAAAGTCCTCGATGGCCTATAATGCAATTGATGGATAGTTTTTGGTATGATTATGACCGTGGGGTGATTCGGTATAGTCATGACCATTGATAATTTGATGAAAATCCTTGACCGTGGTACGGGGATGATTAGATATTGTGGTTTATTCATTAAACCGAGTCTTAGTGATAAAATTGATGAAAACCTTTTAAAACCTAAAAGATAGTAGACTTTATTTTCTACTTGACTCTTTTAATGGATTGCATATTCATTCATAGTTAAACCGGTTGTCTATTGTATTTTATCGCTTTAACATTGTTGAAGACTATTGATAATTTATTCTCGCATTATCTTAGTTATAATATTTCTTCTTTGGGCTAGTTGAGCTCACCCTTTCTTTCACTGCTTTTCTTCAAAAATGAGAATATAAATTTGACGCGAGCTCGGGGAAAAGAGTGATGGTCCTCAAGATAGCATTAGTAGTCCTCACTATTCTCATTAAATAAAGTGACAATAAATGTAATGAGGACTCTTGAGTATGGATATTGTCTAAATGACAATATTCCTATTAGAACTCTCGCTTTATGTATTGTCGTATGTTACACCTGACGGATGTATAATTAAGTTTGTATTTGAATTTATGTACCATGTAAAGTGGCGACCCAAGATGGGTGGCGTATACCTAATTTTGGGGGCGTCACAAATATTATGACTAAAGATAATTAAATTATCAATAGCCTTCATCGAATAAATCGTAGATTTTAGAACATATGGTAGATGATAAAACTTTTCAACCATAGTTGCAATGATGCGAAGCAATCCATTAGAAGAGTCAAATAGACTATAAAGTCTATTATCTTCTCCACATTAAAAGTCCACAAACAATGTTTTAACCTCAGTAACATCAATCAATGATCCTGCTTCACGGTCATGTGAATAACTTTCATAATCATAATTATAGTTCTAAATTCCTCTTCTCATCTAGAATGAAGATAATTTGCATCACCGTCATTACTTGAAACATCAAAGATCATGGTTATACCAAATCACAGCCTTCTGTTCATACTAATAAGTTCATCTTTGTATTACACGCCAAAGATATTCATCAATAATTCATCTTTCCACTCACAGCCAAAGATATTCAACAACAAAGTCATCTTTGCACTTACAAAGCCAAAGATATTCATCAATATTTCATCTTTTTTACTCTACGGGCCAAAGATATTCATATCTCAAAGAAATATACAATCATTTTAGAATTTATATAAACCATAATTATAATCATGTTGATCAATTCACCTTTGCACTTAAGCTAAAAATATTCAATTGTAAATCCAATGGTCATGATCATACCAGTCAACAATTCATCTTTGCACTACAGGCCAAAGAAAACTCATAGTCACGATCATACCAATAATCTACCCATCTTTACACTTAAGTCAAAGAGAAATTTCATCTCCGAGATTATAAAAATGTTATATATGATAATAAAAATAATATGATCAAAATATGGATTTAATTTCAAGAGTAAGATTCATAAATCAACGATAATTTGGTCAGAAAAAGAAACCAATTTTGTCGTGAATAGTATCCCGTGAATAGTAACTCATGGATAGTAATTCATGAATAGTAACCCTGACATGAAAAAGGTAGAAATTCCACAATAAAATCCATATCAATATTTTGGTATAATGATATTGAAAGAATAACATTTCTTAAACTTATAAACAATTTATTTAAATTGTATACACTTTATTAATTAATGCATTTAATCATCCTAAAATGCCAAACTCATAAGATTTCATCACCAATAACCAAATACCTCATCACAAATCTGCATATACCTCATATAGGATTCTCAAACCATAAAATTCTATTTTCTAATTTTGTTACTTCACATAACATATTTAATTCATTTACTCATAACTAGTCTATTTTCATGAAAAATACCAAATCAGTACAAACAAATTTTCTTTTCTGAGATTTAGCAGGACATAGTCCCATATTGAACATATATTTTCTCGAATTTTTAAAATTCATTTACTATTATTCATATGGCCAAAAACCGCGAATATTTAGATATTTATCATAAATTGTACTTTTGTCCAAAAATTCCAAAATTTACAGAGTATACTGATATTATATAGATGTACTCCCAATAAAAATTTCATCAATTTTGGAGTTAACCACAAGGAGTTATAAGGGTTTACTTTTAAAATAGTCTTTCCCCATAAAATTCATAACTCTTAATCTATACATCCAAAAATCACCATTTTTGGACATAATCAAGAAAACTCATCAAATTATCATTTCAAATTTTTCCAGAATTTTTGATGGTCAAAAAAAATTACGAAACATGAAAAATATAACAACCCTTAAAATCTCTTACAATCCCATACCTCGAAAGAGCAGTATGAACCTTGCACTGAATAGCAACTCTCAATGTATCTAAATACTCACAAAATACTCTTGATAATATAGAGAGAGAGAGAAAGAGAAAAAGCTTATGTTTTTGGTGTGGTTTTCAATTCTAACTTAGCCCTCTATTTATAAGAAAATGTTAGCACGCCGTAGCAGACTTGACCTGCTACCTGATGGCTTTACCTGCTACTATTACCACCTACCACATTTGAATTAGAATTTCAGCACATTTCTTCACCAACCATAGGTGGGGCCCACGCATTCTAGAATTTTCCACCAAAATGATAAATTCCGAAACTTCAACAATTTCTGAACCAGTCACCTCTTAAAATTCATAACAAATCATACATTCATTTTTAACGGTTCAAAATTTGTGAAAATATACTCAACTTATATATGTATAACATATCCAAAAATCACAACGATCCAACGGCTGGATTAAAATAATAACTCACGCAATATAGCTTTAAGAACACCGATTTGATCTTTTAATACCTCCAATCTGACAAAATACTGATAAAACACCTCAACATTAATTCCTTCATTTATAACCACATAAATAAATCCATCATTTATATCCGCATCAAATAAATATTTCCTTATCAATAATTAATTATTCACAAATAATATTACAGAATCACAATAATGACAACCAGGCAGTTCCCAAGAAAGAGAGGGCTTTTCGATAAGGATTTCTCCTTACTGGCGCGCAATTAGGTGACCAAACCTCTCCTTGACAGAACTTTATAGACATTGCCAATATGTTATCTAATAATATTATTCAAATAATATGAATTATTGATCTGATAATGGATAATACTGTGTCGTGACAATTATTAAAACAACAATAATATAAAATATCAACACAGCAATTATTGAATCAATAAAATAAAATATTAAACAGAAATTACTGTAACAATTATTGAGTATTGCCTTTTTACGTAAGAATCAATAATTCAAAAATATTATGCAATACCGTATCTTATCTTGTGTAACCACGCCAGACATTCACGTATTTTAACCACTGTATTCCAACAAAGGTGTTATCGGTAACTACTACGCCAATTATTTATAAAAACTCAAACTTGTCATTTTCTTCATCCGCGGTTATTACATTATGGGGCCCATGAAAATGACCAATTGTCAGCATTTAATATTCCCAAACAACAAGAATATTCTACGACCAAACGAATATTCCCTATTGAAATGAGTATTTTATAACCACTTGCGTATTTTGAAAATTTTATATATATCACCCTTAACTTTAAACTTTTATCAATTTAACCATTTATCAATAATAATTATAAGAAAAATTGAATACTTTTATTTCATAAAATTCGAGGTCTTACAAATACTGTTAAAATACCATGTGGTTAAAACACAGTAGCACACGGTATTGCACCAATTATTGATTCTTAAGTAAGAAGGCACTACTCAATAATTTTTACAGTAATTATTGTTAAATATTTTATTTTATTGATTCAATAATTGCTACGTTGATATTTTATATTATTGTTGTTTCAATAACTCGCTAACGCACAAAGATTTTTCATTATCGGATCAATAATTTATATTATTGGAATAATATTATTAGATAACATTATTGGCAATGTCTAGAAAGTTCTGCATCTAAGGAGATGTTTGGTCACCTAATCATGGCTACCAAGAAGAAGAAATCTTATCGAAAGCCCTCCTTCCTGGGAACTACTGGTTGTCGATGTTTGCGATTCGTAATATTATTTGTGAATAATTAATTATTGATTTATATGATAAGGAAAATATTCATTTTATGTGGATATAGATGGAGAAAATTTTAAAGTGACAATTGTTGAAAATTGATATTTTATCTTTTACGATAAAATAATTTATTTAAATATATTATTATATTTTAAATAATATAATAATGGTAATATTTTTACAATGAAAGTGTGATATATGAATAAATAAGGAGGAAGAATATTTTTGTTACAATAAATATTAAAACATGTTTTTCATGTTTGTGGACCCCATTTCTTGATCGAAATTTGATTATACCAGAAAATCGTCCATTTGTGGATTTCTTGGCCAATTTCTGTTTGAATTTGGAAAAACTTTCTTCTGCAAAGTTGTAGAGAATGGAATTTCCTGTGGAAAGGAGATAAGGTTCGAATTTTTCTGATAAAAGGGCTATTTATTATGAATTATTGAAGTTCCGAAGTTCTAAAATAATTAATTTTTGAAGTTTTAATTATTTTTTTAAGAAAAATATTTTTAGTGAGTGTCCCACATGTGATATAAATGTGTTGAGTGCGGAAATTCAGATTTCAAATGGTGCGTATAATATTTTTATAAATAATATTATTATATTAAATTTTCTGCTTTAGTGTTCTAAGCAATTTTCTATAAATAGGGTGCTTAGGTTAGAATTGAAAATCACACCGTAAATCAAGTTTTCTCTATATTATCGAGCGTATTCTTGTGAGTATTTTGATATCTTGAGTGTTGCTATACTGATTGCAAGTTTTCTTCTTGATATATATCTAATATTCCAAATGTAAGTATCTTATTCTTTTGAGGTAAGGGATGTTATTTTTTTTAGAAATGATATTATTTCTTTCAATATCATTATGCCGGAATATTGGTAAGATTTTTCTTGTGAAATTCTGATCTTTTCATGTCGGGGTTACTATTCACGAGTTACTATTCACGAGTTACTATTCACAAGTTACTATTCATGAGTTACTATTCATGAGTTACTATTCACGAGTACTATTCACGAAGCATGATAATTTTTTTCTTGTGAAATTTCTATCTTTTAGTGTCGAAGTTACTATTCACGTATACGGCACTATTCATGAATACGACACTATTCACAGAAAAATTAAATTTTCTTTTCTGTGTCCAAGATTGTCTGTTATGATTCCTATCTTTGATTAGATCTATGTTTTGATCTTCATTTTTGAATTCTACTCCACAATAGTTTATTATGGAGTATTTTTGAACATGGATAAATCGAAGTACGAATCCTTAATATTTGTTCTTTTGTCTCACTGGATTCGTTTTCTTTAAAATATATTTTTCATCATCCTCAGTCCTAAATGATGATATTACTGAATATCTTTGGCCTGTAGTGCAAATATGGTTGATTTTCTTATGAATATCTTTGGCCCGTAGTGCAAAGATAAACAGGTGTTGAGATGAACATGACCAACTGATGAATATCTTTGGCCCGTAGTGCAAAGATGAATATTTGATTCAAGATGTATATTGATTGATGTCACAGGGATAAAATATCGATGATGGACTTTTAAATTCATAGATGATAGTAGATTTCATTCTCTACTTAACTCTTCTAATGAATTATTGTTTCCGCTGCAGTTGTTGATTTAAAACTTGTTGTCTATTGTATTCTATCAGATTTTTCTCTGTTGAAGACTAAGGATAATTTGTTGTACATTATCTTAGTCATAATATTTCTTACTGGGCTAGTTGAGCTCACCCTTTTCCTTTTTGTTCTATTTTTCTTCTCAGGAGGCGAGAATATAGCGGGAACTAGTCGGGGTGTGGAGTGATGGTTCAAGATAGTTGTTTTAGTAGTCCTCACTATTCTCAGCAAAATAGTGTGTTCAAGATGGACCTATTGATACACTATTTTATGTAATAGTGAGGACTACTAAAACAACCATCTGACCCGTCGATCCGCTTCCCCGACTCGTCCCAAATATATTCTCATTTCTGAAGAGCGATAAAAAAAAGGGTGAGCTCAACTAGCCCAAAGAAGAAATATTATGACAAAGATAATGCGAATAGATTATCCTTGGCCTTCAACAGCTTAACAACCCGATAGAATATAATAGACAACAAGTTTTAGATCAACAACTGCAATGAATAATAAGAAATCCATTAAGAGAGTCAAGTAGGCATAAAATCTACTATCTTATATGATTTAAAAAGTTTTTTATCAACTTTATCGTGAGACTCGACAATAAATAAAATCAAATCATCCCCGCACTACACTGGCCAAGGATATTCATGTAATCATCAATGGTCATAATTATACCGAAATAATCCTCGGTCATAATCATACCAACAACCGTCCATCAATCAACTACGAGCCCAATGAGGACTTTTTCCACATCATTAATTCACATTACGGTCCATGATTATACCGAATAATCCTCGCTTCATAATCATACCAAGTCCATCTATACACGTAAGCCAAAGATGACTTTAATCACAATATAAGCATGAGGATGATGACAATGACATAATAATTCAATAAAACAAGTTCAAGGATAAATTTTAAATATTTATAATTTAATTTATCCAGCAATCAGTAACGTCCAAATTGTCAACATGATAATGCTTTGTAGAGTAAAATTCAAGAATAATATTCATGTACCAAAAATAATTTGAACAGAAAAGAAATATATTTTTCCGGTGAATAGTACCCCGTGAATAGTATTTTGGAAATAGTACCCCGTGTATAGTACCCCGACACGAAAAGTGTCCCAAATACCCAAGTGAATGATACTAGAGTGAATAGTAATCGGGTGAATAGTAATCCGTGAATAGTAACTCGTGAATAGTACTCCAACATAAAAAGTACTCCGAATACCCGAGTGAATAATACTAGAGTAAATAGTAACCAGATGAATAGTAACTCGTAAAAAAAATACCAAAGAAAATGATATTCCATGATTTAGTACAAAAGAAATGATATCTCATACAAGTATAATAGAATATACTGAAATCTATGAAATAGATTTTCACCCGCCATGCAGAAATCCACGTAGACGATCATTTCCATAATTTAATAAAGAATGAATACGAAGGATCATTCACCATGCATCTGATAATCCACATGTAGACATGTTATTCCAACAAAATAATAAAGAATGGAACCAAGTCATGCTTAATCCGCACAGACAGGATATTCCAACAGAATAATAAAGAACGGAACCAGGTCATGCGTAATCCGCACAGATAGGATATTCCAACAGAATAATAAAGAATGGAATAACAATAGAATTCACGGTATGCGATAGATCTACATGCATGCGGGTTTATTCAGCAATGTATAATAAAGAATGGAATAATGTAGAATTTCACCATGTATGCGATAGATCATGACGCATAAAGTTATTCCAATGTAATAATAAAGAATGGAATAACGTAAGAATTCACTGTGCGTGCGATATATCACTTGCAAAGCGAGTTATTCCAACAGAATAATAAAATGGAATAACGAATAATTTCACCATGTATGCGGTGAGTTAAACTCAGACGGAGTTATTCCAACATAATAATAAAGAATGGAATAATGTAAGAATTTCACCATGTATGTGGTAGTTCATTATGAGCGAGTTATTCCAACATAATAATAAAGAATGAAATAACAACCTTTACGAGTATTGAAAAAAATAACTCTCTTCATGAATACGAAAGAAATAATACCCCTTACCTTAGAATAAAAGCGGATCCTAATAATAGTGAGGTAGTAGACTTTCTTCTTCTTTCTCTCTATAATTTCTCTCTATAATAATTGCTCTATAGCTTTAGTGAATTGGTGAGAATCAAGGAAGAATGAGCTTCTATTTATAGGAAAATATAGTTTCAATAATTGCACATTTTGGGGCTCAAAATATTATAGTATAATACCTTCCTCTTTTTCTTCATTTTTAATTTAGTCCTGCAAGTATTATCAAACTTGCACCACCTCCCCTAATAGTAAATCATGTGAATTAATAGTAAATCATGTGACTCAATAGTTCTAAACATGTGAAAAAATTAATTATAGTATAGTACCTTCATCTATACCTCCATTTTTAATTTAGTCATGCAATTATTATTAATCTTGCACCACCTCCCCTAATAGTACATACATGTGAATCAATAGTACACACATGTGAACACATAGTTATAAGCATGTGAATTAATAGCAATTAATTTCTCATTTATCCGGTTAATTACTCGATTGGTCAATATAACCTCCAGACATCAATTATTATCGAAATAAATATCAATTTTCACTAACATTAATAATTCCAACACAGTGGAACTATCAATTTCATCTTTAATCAACACGAAATTATTTATCACTAATATTATAATTCACAATATTTAACAACCAGATCGTTCCCAGGAAAGAGGGGGCTTTCCGATAAGGATTTTTCCTTATTGGAGCGCAATTAGGTGACCAAACCTCTCCTTGACAGAACTTCTAGACATTGTCAATATTGCAAATAATATTATGAATAACTTTGTCATCTCAATTATTGATTTAATAATATAACATATTATGCGAGATGATCTTGTGATAATAATTGAATCAATAATATGAGAGATTTGATCAAGAATTATCGTAGCAATAATTGAGTATAACCGAGTGACTTCTTATGTAAGCATCAATAATCAATACCGTGTGCTACTATGCAACCCACGCCAGACATATTCTTTGTATTTTTACTACTAGGGTAGTTCAACGGTTTAATGATAACACTTTCAAGTTATTTTTTATAAAAGATAATTACGTAGTTTTCTAACTACGACAATACTTCCATTATGGGGTCCACTGATGATTGTGCCATCGCATTTAATATTCCCCACAAAAAAGAATATTCCCCGACCAAACGAATATTTTATAACAACTTGTTTACTTTGTAAAAATTTTCACATATCACCCTTAACTTTAACTTTTTATCAATTTAACCATTTACGAAATAAAATAATAATTATAAGAAAATTGAATACTTTTATTTCATAAAATTCGGGTCTTACAATCTCCCTCCTTATAAAATTTAAGCCCTCAAAATTTACGTACGTTACGCAGTATATGTAGAAAAGTGAGGATACCTTGACTTCATTTCATATTCCAACTCTTGAGGTATAACCTTTGAGTGTCGAATATAATCCTTCTTATCCAAGATTTTAACATGCATCTCATCATACGTTAAATCTTCTGCTATCTCGTTTAGTTCTAATTCAATAATGTGGTTTGGGTAGTCCACATATTTACGTAACATCGATACGTGAAAAACGTTATGAACACGCGACATACTTGGCGGTAAAGCGAGTCTATAGGCCACAGTTCCTACTCCATCGAGGATTTTAAATGGGCCAATTAAATCTAGGGTTGAGATAACACCTTCTTGAACCTTCTTCTTCACATTCATCGATTCAAAAGTGTAGCTTGAGCTTGCGGTTTAACTTTATCGATTAAAATCGATTCTTATCGTATATTCGTTATCTTCACGTGGGTCCTTAGAGTCTTTAACTTTATCTTCATCATTTGTAAGTTATATGAAATGGGTTTTTGTGTTAACAACATCGCACTTGTAAACGCATACGATCTTTTACTCAACACGTCATTTACCACGTTATTTCTTCCAAGATGATATTGAATGGTATAGTCATAATCTTCAACAACTTTCGGCCAACGTCCTTGGCGCATGATACATTTGTTTTGGTTGAAGAAATATTAAAGGGTTGAAGAAATGGGTTTTTTACTGGGGTCAATACAAAATTCGATTTCACGCTCTAGGGGTAGGCTAGGAAGTTCTTCAAGAATACATCAGGAAATTTATTAACAATAGAAATATTATTCAAAACTGTGACCCTCATCCAAGACTTAGATAACACGTCACATTGATACCTATCAACTTGCCATCGTCATTCACTTGGTACGTCGCCTACTGAAAAATCCGGCGGTGCATTCCACACAAGAGGAAGTCACCAAATGAAGGCTCGAGGCTCTTTACTTATGGCTTAATATAACAAATGATTGACTTTAGTGGTTTGGTTGCTTGAATTAATAATAACGAGTTGGTTAGGAATATGAAAGTTAACAACCTTACGAAAATAATCAATTTTGACATATGAGTAGTTAACCAATCGATTCGTGAAAATCACATCAAGGGAAAGTATTTTCAAAGAGATTAGATCGACGAATAACGTGAAAGTGTCGATTTGAATTAACAAGATTTATAAATAGTGGAGGTAACGAAGGTTTCTACTAATGAAGTTTTAACCAATAAGTCAAAGTCTAACTTCTACGGGGTCAAATTTAAACGCGTTGAAAGCAAGCAAGAGATAAAATAATGGGTAGAACCCAGATCTAATAAGGTATAGACTTCGCAAGAATTTATAATTAACTAACCCGTGCTAACTTCGTTCGGGTTACTCGCTTTTTAAGAAGTCACAAAAAACGCTCTTCCAGAAACCACCGACTTTGTTTTGTCTGTATCCACCTTTAGTGCCACCGTCCCAGCTGGACTTGACTTTGGTGCACGACAAAATCGGGCTAGGTGACCTTTTATCAATTTAACCATTTACGAAATAAAATAATAATTATAAGAAAATTAAATACTTTTATTTCATAAAATTCGAGGTCTTACATAGGTCATGTTTGTTTGCAAGGATTATAATCATGGGATCATGAATTATAATCACTGAAAGTAGTATGCACACAAGTCATCATGTTTGATGATAAAGTATATACTTTGTAACAATCTTATTCATTTAATAATAAAAAACTTGTTTATTTAAAGGCTTTTAACTTATCTACATGGTGTTGTTTTATAATATGTGATAAACCTATAGTTTTGAGCAATACTTTTAGAATCATGATGATGATCATGTTAATGAGATCTAAATTCTTAGATAGCTCACAAACTAAAATTGTTCCCAATCGTTATATTACTAAAAAGGGAATTAGTGAATTTGGATAAATTGGTACATACATTGGTTGCTCATTGGATGAGAATGATTGATCTCGTGATCATTTGTGTGGAGATACTAAAGCAAGTATGTATGTGCTTATTGGAGAATAAGTTCACTAAATGTGACTCGCTAAGGAATACCTAATGGAGTTTTACTTGCCTATCAATAGGAATTCCTATAGTGATAATAGTTCAAATGATCCTTAGACCTGAGATCATCATAATATCTTATGTATGATGAGTTATACTTTTACATATCCCTCAAGACCCTTTGGGTATATCAAAGGGTGTGCTTGGGTATAATAAGTTGTACATGAAAATAATGAATGATCAACAAAGAATCTACCGCTTCTAGTAAATGTCTTATGTGTTTCGATAAATGACAACTCAGTAGTCCTTGACCAAGGCAAAATTAAATTAGAAAGGAGTTTCTAATTTGCATTATTTTGAGTTGTACATTTAAGAATCGAAATACATAGAATTAAATAAAATAAGACTTGACAGTAATTCCATATCTTATATTTAATTGGAACATTGTATGGTGGAAGGATTGAATTGTACGGTAACTATTTACTCAAGAGTTCTTTTATGATTAATGTTGGAATCTATATTATCTGAAAAGTCGTTGATTGCTAAGGAGGTTTATCCTTATTGTAGAATAAATGTTATTTATTTAAATAAATTAAATAGTTAATTTATTCATTTAAATAAGATTAAAATTATTCTAATTGGTTTAATATGGAAAATCTAAAGGGTCACATCATAAAAAAGAAAAATATTTATTTAAGAAGTAAATGACATAATCGTAATGAGAAGTTAATCGTATTTAATTTAATCTATGGTGATAGAATAAATTAAATAACTTAATATTTATTATTTAATATTTTGGAAATATTAAATATAAATTAATAAGAAAGTCTTATTATTATTATTATTACTACTACTACTACTACTACTATTATTTAATTCCTAAAGGAGTTTGAGAATTAAGTATTAAAAGGTACTCTCATATATTCCTAATAAGATTGGGAGACTAATTAATTAAAAGAGTTTAATTAATTATTCATAATAAGATTAGGAAGCCTAATTAATTAAAAGAGTTTAATTAATTAAAATAAAACTCAATTCCTAAATTGTTTAGGAGGGTTGCCTACATTTATAAATAAGAGGAGTCTTATTTTGATTTAAGGTGAATGACAATTTCAAGAGTTGAGAGAGTACACAATATTCTATAGAGATAGAATTAAGATTTTGTCAAATACTCATCTTCTTGAATACTTGTTCTTCCTTGGTGGATCACCTGTAGAGGCCAAACACTTGAGTGGCTAACGTTGATCAAAAGAAGGAATCAAACCCGGTGAATTCAAGTTGAACGTGAAAAGGAATTGGAGGTAAACTCGTACTTGAGGAAGCTAGTTTCTACAAAGGTATAAATCTGATCTCCATCTATTTTCTATTGATTGATAATTATGCACAAAGTATGATTTTGGTGATGGTTTATATGATAAGTTTTAAATTCTATTTTTTCGCGCTTTCGCGCCTTTTGTGTAATTTGATTGTATGATCGTGCTATATACAAATCTAACAATCACAAGACTATTAATCATAGAATTAAATAGACATAGTCACATGTTTGTTTTTTATGAGATTACTCATGAGATAAATTAAAATGATCACATGTTATGTTTGCTTTTTAATTTCAAGATTAATTAAAGGATTGTATAAAAAAAATCTTTTGGACTATTATACCATTATCATTAATAACATATTTTAAACTTGTTTATACATCAAAAATGATAAACAATAAGTTGTTTAAATAAATTTTGACAAACAAAAAGGCAATATATATTTAAATATGATTAAGACTAATAAGTTGTTTACCAATAATGAATTGTTTACCAATAATAAGTCATTTAAATAATAAGTTGTTTGAATTATTAATAATAAGTTGTTTACCAATAATAAGTTATTTACCAATAAATTGCTTTAAATAATAAGTTATTTACCAATAAGTCATTTACTAATAAATTGATTAAATAATAATAATAAGTTGTTTATCGATAAGCAATAAGTTGTTTACCAATAATAAAACATTGGTAAACATCTTATTAATAAGTTGTTTACTAATAAGTTGTTTACTAATAAGTCGCTTACAAATAATAAATTGTTTTCCAATAAGATGTTTAAATAATAAGTTGTTTACGAATAATAATTTCGTTTAAATAATAAGTTGCTCACGAATAATAAAATATTTATCAATAAGTTATTTACTAATAATAAGTTGTTTACCAATAAGCGGTTTACCAATAATAACCTTATTGGATATAATATGATATTATGGTCATTTTACAAAAAAGATTGAGGATAATTTTGTTTATAAATTTTTAGTCACATTGGTGGAGATTATAATATGTGGTTGAATACATGGTATTAAATAATCTCCTATATTAAGCTATTTTATAATCAATGAACTAATAGTTTTAAGTCCAAATTTAAAATAAAAAACATTTAAAATTAATAATTCTATTTCAAATATAATTCTTACAAACAAACATAACCTTAAATTAATAAAGAGAATATCAAATAAATTTCATATTACTAGGCAATCTTTTTTCTCTTTAATTAGTTAGTGGACCCTCTTGAATATTTGAAGGATAAAATAGTATTTGAATAATATTTTAGTGTAATTAAGATATCTTATATAGAATAAAATAAATATAAACAAATAATTTTTAAAAAATAATATTTTTTGTTTTATATTTGACTTTGTATTAATTACGTTAATATATTTGATATTTTAATATAATGCGTTTACTAGAGATTTATGGTTTTTAAAGTTATAAACGACTAAACCATTAATATTGGCTTAAAATACTCCATGTAGTACCCTAAAATTAACATCTAAATGTTGTTTATGTTAACATTTCTATCGTAGTATTGTTATTAAAGCATAGCTTATTTCCTATTCTCTTTTTAAATGAAGTTTTAAGAATAAGCAAATTAATTAAAAGTATATTTAATACTTGTTTGATCCATTAAATTACTAAAATTTCAATATTCAGACACATTGAAGTGGAAAGAGGATTAATCACATCTAATTGTTTTGCAATTACGAAAATTTACAAAGTTTTGGGATAAATTGACTAAATAATCAAGTATTTCATAAATCGAATAATAATAATAAATAGTTGTTCCTAAAACACATGAAAATATCATATTAAATACTAAACTATCAACTGAAAATCCTAATTATGAAAGGACTAATGAAATTATGAAAATATCCAACTAAACCAAAAATTGAAAAAAAAAACTTCGAAAGGCCAAAACGCCTCTTTTCAGACCTTTTTTGGGCTTCAAACGGTATCCTTCATGGCCAAGGCGGTGAATTTTGTAGGACTAAATCGCTAGCTTCATTTTGATATATTTTTTTAGGGTCAAGTAACTCAAACGGATCAAAAGTTACATCCAAAACAATATCACCCCTTCTTAAACTTGGATTTCTTTTTTTTTTTTCCTACTTTGTCTCCAACTTGGACCGTGTCATTTCATTTTTCAAATTTATTGAAAAAAATTAAAGAATATTTAATTATTAAGGATAACATATATAGAAATTGAGTAATTAATTTATTCATTAAAATCTACAAACAACTGATAAAAAATAAAATACAAAATATTCTCTAAAAAGAAACAGAGGCAATATATACCTTAATATGACTTCTTCTTTTTTTTTTTTTTTTGCAAAAGAATGACTGCATATTTTGAGTTTAGGTAAATTAAGCAAAATTTTTGAGAATCTTTTACCATTTATTTATTTATACCTACTTTCCTTCCCTTAATCAATACATTCCTTTCCATATGTAGGTCCTTTAATACATAATCTCACATATTAAAAATCTCATTAATAATGACGTTAGCTAATAATTTCTCGGTCACTTAATATATATAAAACGTTTTAGAATTGTGTGCGAATATTAAGAAAATAATTATATAGTATTAAATATAATATTAATTATCTATATTGCCCTTGTATTAGAAAAAATAAGTTATTTATTGAGCAAAAAATAGTGAGAGAACAAAAATTATATTTAATACTTAGGATAATATTAAAAACTAAACAATTAATATTTACTTAAAATTCTAAAACGTGTTATATTAAGGGACAAAAATATTTTTTTAAAACATTTTATATTAAGGAACGGAGACCCTCTCCGAATTACTCTTGATCTGTTCAATTTCGCAAGCCTTCCTATAACTTTTCATTTTTTCTATAATCTTCTCATTAATTATTCTAGATATATAGAAAATATTTTAAATTATGAAAAAAATATTCCTCTAAAACGTCTTATACTCCTAAAGAAGGAAGTACTTTCTAATGAGCATTTTTACCAATCTATGACAATATCCTAATTATTATACTATTACTATTTCGAGACAAGGGGGGTTTAAGTTTATCTAATTTAAGCTCTATTATAAATTTTTTTTAAATTGTTTACCTATAATTTAAAATTTAAAAACTTAGTTGTTATTGCTTGACTTGATATCAGAATAAAAAAAAAAAGTTAATTCAATTATTTGTCTCACTATTAATTATTAAAATCTATTCCTAAAACACTCTATATACGTACACAAATTTATGTCCCAGTTATACTCCTATTAATGAATAATTAAACTTAAATTTGATATTAGGAGGAGTAATATGTATGCCAATACATGACCACGTGTCAAGGAATGGTGAACTTCTTTTCCAGCAAAATTGGCTGAAGTAAATGACTTGCTAATGTAATTGCTTGCCCTTACGTATTACTATGTGATAAATTTGAGAATTTTATTTAACCTCAAACTCAATTAAATAATATAACAATGATGATATTAAAGAAAAGTTAAATCTAACCTTTTTTATTTTTCTCGATTTGAAAAGGAGAGACGTGTAAATTTCATTTAGTGAATTTCTTTGAATTCTTATTTATACAAATGCATCGGACTTTGAATTTGGAACGAGTATGAAAAAAATTAATGATACATCTTTATTTTTTTGAGTTGTTAATTTTAGCGGATCCATCGTTTAATTAAAATCTCTAGTCTTTACGGAGCCGATGAAAAAATTAGATCACTTCTTATGAACTCGTTGAGAATGATTCTGATATAGTTTATGCCTACTAAAAATAGAAGATGCTCTGGTGGGATTTTTGCAGACAAAAAAAGATTGTAATCAGGACGTTATTTTTTCGGCTTGAACCAAATAATCGCTTAGATATGATGCAAAATAAATCATTTGTAATTTTAAAATTTTATCCATCAAATTTCTTAATTTTGCTTAATTTAGTAGTATTTGTGTGATATTAGAAATGATTGTGAAAAAACAATGACAAATTTAGAAAATTATGACACTTTATACTTCTAATAAAAAATGTGCAACTAATATACATGTATTAATATATTGATTAATTTACATGTATTAATACATTGATTAGAGGTATACCTCTAATCAATGTATTAATATACTTCAACGTTTTCGTAGTGGTAATTATTTTTGTATCATATAATATGATAAGCATACATAAAATCAAATGGGAAGTGCTTTTGCTGGCAACCTAATTTAATAATTAGTTTAACACATGAAATAAATTAAGGGTACGTGCATCTATATATATCAGGCTAGCTGTTGACATCAAGAATTCCAACGTATAAAATTTGCTTAATTAATTATTAGCATCAACTAATAATTTTTAGGAGTTCTCATCAATCTGCTTATCCGAAAGAATTCTGTCTCATTCTCGATCGATCATGCATGCCTTATTTATAATAATAATAATAATATATAAGAATTCTTACTTAGCAAGGCAAGGAATAGTTGATTGTTTATATCATCAGTTTGATTATTGCCCTAAAGTTCCCATGATTGGATATATAAATTAAATTATAATAATCCAGGGAAAAAAAAGAAAAAAGAAAAGCAATGATGGTAATATCCATTATTCTTATAAAAATAACGTGGTCGCATCAAATAATTTTTACAGTAGATTTAAGCATGCATTCATAGCTCATATTCTTATGATCGATTGATATCTAAAAAGCAATATATATCTATATCAAATATTGATATTATTCTCAACTTAACTACCTAGCTCTATGAAAAGTAAATTCTACCCAAGTGGATTTTCCGTTGGGATTGAAAATGAAGGTGATATATATATATATATATATATATATATATATATATATATATATATATATATATATATATATGCATGTTGAGGAATATATATGAGTTTGGCAGAGGTTACTACTAGACCTATGGAAAAGGTGGAATTAAACATTCTATTCTGTTAAAAAATGAAAGTGACACATGAATCAGATCCATGGTAGGAAATTAAAAATAAGTAATGCATAGAGGAATCGTATATAATTTGTTAGTTAATTGAGTAAGAGATATAGAATCCCAACCAATTGGGAAGTGGGATTCACGTACATTAGGATATTGGATTCCATTAGAGATTCTCATACATGCATGCACTAGTGGGATGGATGTCTATATGCCCCAGTCCCCAGTAGTCCCTCACGTTTTGTAACTTGCGTCCAATATTCCCATCTCACCTCATCAAACGATTAGATATACTATCTCTATACCAAAATAAGAGTACCATTCTTCTTTTAACATTTTTTCTAGCTTAATACTACACATTTTAAATTAATTAAGAGAATTAATGACATTAATAGGATGAATTTTTTGGGAAAGAGGATTAATCGATTATCTGTACTTTCCAAACAAATATGCACTTGTCGTTACTCGTTAAATAAGTACTATGGGCCACCATAATAGTCGAGGGCAGACGAAAACATATATAATGTTATCAAAATATTGCGTGCAAGTGTGCAGGCTTCCCAGTGTCATTCATATTCAGCCCGCTCCAGTGGTCAACACACGAATTGAACCATGCATGGGAATTCTGATACCATTTCATATTACATATATCCCCACATCATTTATACGTTCCATCAACAAGCATGCATGTTTGTTAGATCATCCATCTCTTTATACAAAAGATTAGTCTGTTAGGTTAAAACTCCGGCACCAATATTATGAAAACTTCCCACGTCAGAAAACATTGACGTATGAACCCCGGCACCATTATGAAAACTTCCCACAGTGGGGGTCTTGGCAAGCATGATGTTGCCTCTATATATCTATCTGATGAACCTATTATAACTCATGCTTCACATTCAAACATGGAACTTGACTTCTATGGTAATTAATTAATGATGTTATAATATATTCTACTTGCTCTTTGGAGAGCACAGTACGATGAAAGTTGTAAGCTGTGCTCGGGGGGAGTTATTGTCTATCGTTAATATCTATGGTAGAATAAGTCGGGGTACCTTAGAGTCGGGGGGAGGTATTTTGTACTGGATAACTTTTTAAGATGTTTGCGATATATAATATTAACTATTTCATTAATCGTAAGTAATTTTGAGGATTTTAATTTGCAAATTAACAATGAAAAGGATTGAAATAAATGCATGAGATATTTTTTTTAGTGGGAGGAATTGAACGAGTATAAAGTTGATTTATTAGGATAGAAATTAATAATCTAGAGTTGAGTTTTGGTGTTTAAAGTTTCTGCGTAAGCTCCCACTATATATAAGAATAAGATTGTAGTATTATATTGATTTTGTAAGGAGATGGAAAGTGGCCTAATGGTGATGGCAATTTTGGTGACAAAAAATCAAACTTTCATAGACGATTTCCACTGAATTACCCACTAAGTTGTATATATATAAAGATTTGTTGGAGGTGACAATGTTAAAAGTAGGAATTAACTTGAGATCCATCCTCCAATCTTGTCATGTGAGACCAGCTTAGTGTGTTGAACTGGACCATCTTGTTTATAATTAGGAATCAGCTATGTCCATGACATCACGAACATCTTTAATTTCTGTATGCTCACCCAGTTACCCTAGACGGTGTGAAGTAGTCGTACCTAATTAAGTTTATTTATATTTTTATTTTTATTTTTATAAATATTTTTAAGTTTCCGTCACCTTCAAGGAATACATTTATTTTTCTGCATTTTCGTGTGTTTAGTATGATCATAAGCTTCGTTTTCAACAAAAGAACTCCGTCCACTCTTAATTAATTATAAGATTAATATTGATTTTCTAAAAGTCAATTTTTAAATATAAAATTAACATATATGTTTCTTAATCTGAAATTAAATCATTTTCCGAATAAAAAAAAACTTAAAGAAAAAACATTTTGGAAATCATTTTCCTCATAAACAATTAACCAAGGTCTCAATTTAGTCAAGCATTGTTAGGGAGTGTTTGATAAAAATTGAATGAATTTGAATCTGAATCAAATGAAATTTGAATTTGAATCTGAATGAAAAAAGTTGTTTGATAATTGAAATATCTCAAACATCTTAATGACAAAACTTTATTATTTTACCCTTACGAAAAAATTCAAAATTGTTGTAAATTTATTTAATATTTACTTAATATAATAGTTAATATTTTTTAAATTTTTAATTTTTTTTTCATTCAATTTTTCGTTCAAATAATACAAACTTAAAAAATCTGACTTAGTCATTCGAACATCATTCTCTTTCCGATTCAAATAATTCGAATAAAACAAACGACTTCTACCGATTCAAATGAATTCAGATTCAATTTCCATCCAAATTTCTAAACAAACAACCCTTAGTCCTCTACAGATGATTAGACATACAAACATGCAATCTCCCTCCCTCCCACGCACAAATGCGGGGGCACACTCAGACGACCACATATATTGTCTAGTGCAATCCTAATTACTAATACACTTGATGATGTTAGCTAACAAATTAATGGCTACTCAATTATGAACCAAAGAATTAATTAAGGTGACATGATACTTGAGGCAATTCAATCATTTGAAATCAACTTCCACAGCAGAGTAGGGGGGCATAGCCATTAGCCGCGCCATTACCAGACCTAACAACAGACGGACGGGGCGTGTCTGAATTAATTTAAACCAAACCAGACTCTTCTTCGTTTGAGTTAATTAAAATAAACATTATTATATATAACAAAAAATAAATTACCTTCAAGCTTTAAATACTATTGAGGTTTCAATCATTCAAATTAAATGACATAATACAACATTAAACTATTATTTTATTTCAGCTTTAACGGCATTAGTAGCAGCGTTACAACAACTACTAGAAAATTAATGGAATAAATTAAAAATTACTTTATAATCAGTAGTGTTAGGTCTAGGGAGTATCTAATTTATAAAGCTGGAGGCCTGTCTTGTTTCAGCAAGTAAAGCATTAGACCTCCCCAAACATATTTCTAAAATTCATCTTAATTTTATTTTACTTTTATTTTTTGTACTTGGCTCTTAAATTAATTTGAATATCTTCATATTTTATCCTTTGATTGAATAATTTTCAATTTTATTTTCAAAATTAGAACTATTATTCTTAAAATTAATAATCGTACAACATAAATTATACTTTAAAATTGAACAAAAATTAGATATAAATATATTTAAATTTTACATATTTGTATTTGGACATATGTGCACCCAGGCCTCACTGTATATGACTTGGCCATTAACAACTTCGTCATCAAGAGGAGGATCCATGACATATCATGCGAGGTGGTCCTACGCAAACGTAATACAAGAAGTTATACGTATAATATTAGGTATGTATATATAATTATATTTAATTATATATGTACGTTGACAGCAGTGACGGAATCAGCATTATAGATTGTGGATAATGAGCCTTAATAAAGTCATTATCAGCAAGCACCCTAAAGAATCGGCTTCTGATTCATCAAGTGTCCTACTCCTTATGTTCCAAAAGTATAAATTAATACATTTTAATTTTTTAAAACCAATTTATCAAATTCAAAATCCATACCATTTATTTTATTTTTGTTCAAACAATTATTCCTCTAGTAGATTAATTTGATTCCTCTGGCAAATTAATGTGCTTGCTTATATTATATGGATGAAAATCATATCTAGTAGATTAATTATATTTGATTCCTCTAGCAAATGGGGTTATTAATTTATATATATGGATGAGAATATATGCATGTGTGGGTAAGACGGCCAAAAATAGGATTCTGGTGGAACAAAGTAAAATGAAGAAACAAGTGAAAGAATCTGAAATCAGTGTGAATGATTCCGGCAAGCAAGAGTTGACTTGACATTATTGTTCATCAAAATATTGAGGAAGAATTGGTAGTGCCCAACTGCTTAGGGCTGTTCAAACGGACCGGTTTTTTCGATTTTTCGGACCGAATCGAATCGATTGATTTAATACAAAAAGAATCGGTACGGTTCGGTACAAAAAAATCAGTATATATCGATTTTTCGGTACCGGTTTCGATTCGACGTTTTTATAGTTCGGTTTTACCAGACCGGACCGGTATATACCGATTTTCTAATTTTTTATTATTATTAATAATTTAATAATACTAATAATAATAAAATAATGATTATAATAATAAAAATAATATTAATATTAATAAAAATAAAAATAATAATAATAAAAAAAAATAATAATTATATTAATTTTCAGTGAAGACGATCAAGATCTTAGAATAAGATCACGGGTTCAGATATCTCGGTTCAACCGATGCCAGATATCGGTATCAATATTTAGCTAGTTTTCATAATTGATTCGATGATCGGTCCACGATTATTCGAACCAATTTTTACCGGTTGAACACCCCTATAACTGCCCATGAAAATTAAAAAAAAATTAAACCCTAATCAGGGACAAATAATACAAGTACAATGAATTGTAATAATCAAGTAAACAATCAATCAAGTCTTTAGCACAAAACAAACTCATACCAAAGTGAAAATTAAATACTAGACTTAAGGTGTTTGATTGCATCATAACAACTCACCTCTTTATATATCTTAAGAGCCCAGATATTTGTATTAAGAGATGTTTTAAATAATTAAGACACAAATATGAGTCTAAACTATTCAGAGAACCTTGTTGGTTGATTTCACAATTAATTATTTGTGCAAGTATACACGATCAATAAGTAATAAAGTGGTAAAGTTAAATTATCGAACCCACGAAATTCCAATCAATAAACTCCAACTACTAGTACTATACCAATAAAGAAAATTATGACTAAGATAATATAGAACAAATAATCGTTAGTCTTCAACAGGGAAAAATCTGATAAAATACAATAGACAACAAGTTTCAGATTAATATTCGCAGCGAAAATAACAATTCATAGAAGAGTTACGTAGAGAATGAAATCTACTATAATCTATGAATTTAAAAGTTCATCATCAATATTTTATCCCTGTAACATCAATCAATATATATCTTGAATCAAATATTCATCTTTGCACTACAGGCCAAAGATATTCATCAGTTGGTCATATTCATCTCAACACATGTTCATCTTTGCACTACAGACCAAAGATATTCAGTAATATCATCATTTAGGACTGAGGATGATGAAAAATATTTTAAAGAAAATGAATCAAGTGAAACAAAAGAATAAATATTAAGGATTCGTCCTTTAAACAATCCGAGTTCAAAAATACTTCATAAATAAACATAGCGGAGTAAAATTCAAGAATGATCAAAACATGGATACAATCAAAGCTAGTATCCATAATAGATATTTTGGATAAAAAAAAAAATTTAATTTTTACGTGAATAGTGTAAGTATTTTGTGAATAATCACAGATATCGTGAATAATGTCGATATCGTGAATAGTAACTCCAACACTAAAAGACAAGAATTTCACAAGAAAAATCTTACCAATATTCCGCGTAATGATATTAGAAGAAATAATATCATTTAAAAAAAATATATAACATCCCTTACCTCGAAAAAGACAAAGATTTACATTTGAAATACTAGATATAGTCTTTGAAGGAAACTTGCAATCAGATATAGCAATACTCAAAGTATCAAAATACTCACAAGAATACGCGATAATATAGAGAGAAAACTTGAACTTTCGGTGTGATTTTTAATTCTAACCTAAGCACCCTATTTATAGAAAATCTTTAGAACACCAAAGCGAGAAAATTTAATAAAATATTAATATTTTTAATAAATCTTCACGCCCACCTCTTGAATCTAAATTCATCATGTTTTCAATACTAGTGGGGCCCACCAACAATAACAAAAACGTTTTTCTTAAAAATAATAATTAAAACTTCTAAAAATCAATTATTTCGAAACTTCGGAACTTCAATAATTCATAATAAATAGCCCTTTTGTCAGAAAAATTCAAACCTTATGTCTTTTCCATAGAAAATTCCATTATCTACAACTTTGAAGAAGAAAGTTTTTCCAAATTCCAAACAAAAATTGACCAAAATTCACAAACGGACGATTTTACAGGCTATAATTAAATTTCAGTCAATAAATGAGGTCCACAAACATGAAAAACATGTTTTAAATATTTTTAATAACAAAAATACTCTTCCTTCTCATTATTCATATATCCTACATTCATTGTAAAAATACCACCATTAGTATATTATTATAATATAATAATATATTTAAATAAATTATTTATCAAAAAAGATAAAATATCAATTTTTCAACAATTGTCACTTTAAAATTTTTTCCATCTATATCTACATAAAATGAATATTTTCCTAATGATATAAATCAATAATTAATTATTCACAAATAATATTACGAGATCACAATCTTGTAACTAAAGGGTTCCTGGAAAGAGGGGCTTTCCAATAAGGATTTCTCCTTACTGGCGCGCAATTAGGTGACCAAACCTCTCCTTAGACAGAACTTTCTATACATTGTCAATAATGTTATCAAATAATATTATTCAAATAATATGAATTATTGATCTTGATAATGGAAAATACTGTGTAGTGACAATTATTGAAACAACAACAATATAAAATATCAACGCAGTAATTATTGAATCAATAAATTAAAATATTAAACAGTAATTACTGTAACAATTATTGAGTAGTTCGTTCCTTCTTACGTAAGAATCAATAATTGGTGCACTACCGTGTGCTACTGTGTTTTAACCACCGGGTATTCCAACAAGATAATTGCAGTATAACTACGCCAATTATTTATAACCAACTTATAATTGTCGTTTTCCTCATCCAATCGCTTTCCGTTATGGGGCCCACACAAGGCTGCGCCGTCGTACGAATATTCCCCGAAAGTAAGAATATTCCACGACCAAACGAATATTCCCCGACAACAATGAATATTTTATAACCACTTGCTTATTTGAAATATTTGCGCATTTTACCCATAACTAACTACAATAATCAAATCAACCCTTACTATTTTAAAATAACAAATAGAGAAAATTCAATTTTATTAATAATAAGTTGGGGTCTTACAACCTCCCCTCCTTATGAAATTTCATCCTCGAAATTGATTTACGTACATGGTGTTTCGAAAAGGTGAGGATACCTCGCTTTTATTTTCGTTTCCAACTCCCGGGTCATTTCCTCAATAGCATGGTTCCTCCACAAAACTTTGACTTGTGGTATGACCTTTGTCGTAGGGACATGCTCCTTCTATCCAAGATCTTGACAGTACCTCTTCATACGTTAAGTCTTCGACTTATCTCGTCCGGTTCTAACTCAATAACGTGGTTCGGTCTTTCACATATTTACGTATAGCGTGATATATGAAAATATATTATGAACACGAGACATACTTGGAGGTAATGCTGAGTCTATAGGCCACATTTTCTACTCGGTCAAGAATCAAAATGGACCAATAAATCGTGGATTGAGCTTTCCTCTCTTTCCAAATCTTGTAACTCTCTTCCATGGAGCAACACACAACAATACATGATCCCCAATACTAAATTCCACGTCCTTTCGATGAAGATCCGCATAACTCTTTTATCGATCCTGTCTTGCCGGTTTGTATCGTTGTCGAATCATTTAGATCTTTTCTATAGTCATACGTACATCTCTCGGTCCTAACAATGTTTCTTCACCAACCTCATCCCAACATACTGGAGAGCGACACTTACGTCCATATAATGCTTCGAATGGAGCCACACCTATACTTGCCTGATAATTGTTGTTGTAGGAGAATTCCACCAAAGGTAAATATTTATCCCAACTCCTTTGAAGTCTAAGGACACGAGTCTTAATAGATCTTCAAGAGTTTGAATAGTCCTCTCGATTGTCCATCCATTTGAGGATGGTATCTGCGAATCCAATCGTAAATCCGTGCCCATAGCTTTTTGCAAACTAACCCAAAATTGTGAAATGAATCTTAGGTCACGATCCGAAACTATGGATACTGGCATGCCATGCAATCTCACAATCTCATTTACATACATATGAGCAAGATTTTCAAGGGAATAAGTCTCCCGTATCGGCAAGAAATGAGCAGACTTGGTTAATCTATCAACAATAACCCAAATAGCATTTATGCCTTGAGAAACCATGGGAAGACACATGCTTGAAATCCATGGTAATGTGTTCCCACTTCCATTTCGGAATCTCAAGTGGTTGTAATGGACCCTTAGGCACTTGATGCTCCGCCTTTACACGTTGACAAGTTAAACACCTCGAGATAAACTTTGCAATCTCTTTCTTCATATTGTTCCACCAAAATGTATGTCAAGATCACGATACATTTTAGTACTTCGAGATGGATTGCAAAACGGTGTATTGTGTGCTTCCATCATGATCTTGTACTTCAAATCGAGTCGTTAGGAACACAAAGTCCAGAGTGGACTCGAAGAATTCCTTCTTCATCGATTCTCGCTTAATAGCACCTTCTTATATTTTCTCCTTCATACGCATCAGCTCCGAGTCGGTGGCTTGAGCAACTTTAACTTTATCGATTAAAGTTGGTTCTATGCGTATATACTTGACATCATCGCACTTCGTTCACGCATATGATCTTCTACTCAACGCGTCGTCATTTACCACGTTGCTTTTCCAGGATGGTATTGAATGGTGTGGTCATAATCTTTTAACATTTCGAGCCAACGCGTCGTTCTGCATGTTGAGTTCCTTTTGGGTGAAGAAATATTTGAGGTTTTTATGGTCTAAATATATCTCCACTTTCTCCCCATATAGATAGTGCCTCCAGGATCTTTAGCGCAACGATCATTGCTAACTCTAGATCCGCTCTCATATTCTTTAAAGTTGTCAGATCATTTCCCATGTTGTAAGATAATTCCTCTCATATTCTTTAATAACAAATCCATTCAACCGGATGGGCTATGACTTTTTATGTTGCATGAGAACACACCCCATGTTGCAACCACCCTTGCACTCAAGAATCGGCAGAGATAACAAATCCATTCGAACCGGATGGTATTTTCCGAGCAGTGTTAAAATAAATCTCCTCTTAAGCTCTTGGAAACTCTTCTCGCATTCCTCGCTCTATACGAATTTTGTATCCTTCCGAGTTAGCTGAGTTAAAGGAGTAGCGATTCGAGAAAATCCTTCCATGAATCTCTGATAATAACCAGCTAAACCTAGAAAGCTACGTACTTCGGTCACCGACTTCGGTTGCTCCCAACTTTGTATTTCTTCAATCTTCGTCGGGTCGACAGATACTCCATGTTTTGACACCACGTGCCCAAGGAATGCTACTTCCTCAAGCCAGAACTCGCATTTCTTCAACTTGGCATATAGCTTGTTTTCACGAAGCCTTTGGAGTACCAGCTTCAAATGGTGCTCATAATCTTCACGGCTTTTGGAATATATGAGGATGTCATCAATAAAGACAACAACGAACTGATCCAAATATTCCTTGAATATTCGGTTCATCATATCCATGAAAGCCGTAGGAGCATTAGTCAATCCAAAAGACATGACTAAGAATTCATAATGCCCGTCTGAAGTTCAAGGCAATCTTTGGAATATCCTCGATTCTAATCTTCACCGATGATATCCGAATCGAAGACCGATCTTTGAAAAAATTGTGCTCCTTGCAATTGGTCAAACAAGTCATCAATACGAGGTAAATGGATACCTATTCTTGATGGTGACATGGTTCAAATCCGATAGTCAATACAAAGTCGCATACTCATGTCTTTCTTCTTTATAAATAGGAGCACCCCAAGGAGATGTACTAGGATGAATGAAACAGATGTCCAACAACTCTCAGTAGTTGAACCTTTAACTCCACGAAGTTCAATAGGAGCTATTCGATATAGGGTTATAGAAATGGGCTTTGTACCGAGTTCAAGGTCAATAAAGAATTCAACTTCACGTTAAGGGGTAAGCGGGAAGTTCTTGAAAAATCGTCGGAAATTTACTAACAACGGGAATATTATTGAAATCGACGTGTCTTTATTCAAATCCATAACATGGGCTAAGAAAGCTTGACATCCGCTTTTTCAATAAGCGAATAGCTTTATGACTTGATATGACGATGATTGATTTTAATGGTTTAGTTGCTTGAATTCATACAACAGGTTGGTTAGGAATATGAAAACTAACAACCTTACGAAAAAAATCAATTTTGGCATGATGAGTAGTTAACCAATCAATCCCTAAAATCACATCAAAAGCAAGTATCTTTAAAGAGATAAGATCAATGGGTAATGTGATGGTGCCAACTTGGATCAAACAAGATTTATAAGCAAAGGATGTGATGAAAGTTTCTCCTAACAGAGTCTCCACAGATAAATCAAAGTCTAATTTCTTGAGTTAAGTTTAAACGTTGAGCACAAGCGGGAGAGATAAATGAATGGGTATGCACCGTATATCTAGTAAGGTATAAACTTCACAAGAATTTATGATTAGCTTACCCGTGATCACCTCGTTTGGGTTCCTCGCATTTTGACGATCCTGACAAACGCTCTTCCAGAACTGACTTTGACTTTTACGGGACGACCTTTTGAGTCACCATCCCTTTGGACTTGGTTTCGCTACTATATAATCTCGAGCGATATGTCCTTCCTTTTCAAAATTATAACATACCTTGAACTGTTGTGGACAGTTTGGACTGATATGTCCTTCTTTCCCTCATTTATAGCATACGACCGGTGGTCGCTTTCCTCCCTTAGAACCAGTTGCTGCTGGTGCTGACGTCTTCGCATTGTCATTTTTGAATCTCCTCTTCTTATAATCTATTTTCTTTAGACCGGTGGTCGCTCTCCTCCCTTAGACCGGTGGTCAACTCGCTTATTCTATTTTCATGGCCATGATTACCACCAAAGTGGTTACCATTTTTGTCCGTATTTTTCTTTCTCCACTGGTTATCGTTGTTTTGATGACTGCTATCTCCGGTATGATCCTGGTTGTGGTCCCTCGGTTGAACGTACTCGTTATCTCGCTCTAATAATTGAGCCCTGTTGACAACATCTAAATAGAGAGGAAATTTATGAGAAATGAGATATTGACGTATGTCGGGTTTCAAACCTCTCAGAAATATCCGCGTCATACGTTCCTCATTCACCACCAAATGAGGTGCAAACCTGGATAACTCTGCAAACTTCGTCTCGTACTGGGACACCGTCATATTATTTTGTTCCAGTCTAATAAACTCCACTTCCTTTATATGACGAATACTTTCAGGAAAGTATTTGTCATTGAAACAGATTCTGAAATGTCTCCCAAGACATGCATCTTTGAAAAGTACCGGGATGGAGTACGCTTCACGATTCCCACCAATGTCTGCCTCATTACGGAACATAAAAAGGTGGCGAATGGAACCTTCATTCCTCCGTGCATCCCAAGACATCGAATATCATTGTGATTTGTTTGACCCACGTTTACGCCTTTAATCGGATCCGCTTTCTCCGAATTCTGGTGGTCCCAACTCTTTGAACGGCTTGGCTGTGATAAACCGTGCGTTGTTATCATTTCCACCTGTATTTTGTGCACGAGTCTCCCTCGTCTGATTTTGCATGAACTGCAAAAAGCTTCTAAACATCCCATCGTTCATCATCTGCTCAGTGGTGTTATTCACAGGAGGAACATTGCCAGCCTGTTGCACGTTCTCCTCGTTGGTGAGTAAAGGTGTCTCCACAGTCTCATTTACTCCACTGTTAACATTCTCAATCGACATTCTCAAATACTTCCATAAAACAAGGGTTAATTAAAGAAATCAACATATCACATAATATCCCTATATACTGACCAACCAACAAATAAGCTTAGGTAAGACACACTAACGAAGGTTTTACTCGTCTCTCATCTCCTAGTTTTATTCCCCGATCTCCGCCAGAGATCATATCCCTAAGCTCTGATACCAACTGTGACGCCCCCAAAATAGGTATACAACACCCATTCTGAGTCGTTAATAACATGGTACAGAAACATCTACAACTTTATTAATACAACATGAAAACTGTGAGTTTAAATACAAATATTATCTTCTAGACAATATCAACACTCAAATAAGTCCTCATTACAATTATTGATATATTATTTTACAAAAATGGTGAGGACTACTAAAATAACTTTCTAAGACCTTCATTCCATACCCCGACTAGTACTCGCTACATTCTCGCCTCCTGAGAAGAAAAATGGAACAAAAAAGAAAAGGGTGAGCTCAACTAGCCCAGTAAAGAATATTATGACTAAGATAATATAGAACAAATTATCGTTAGTCTTCAACAGGGAAAAATCTGATAAAATACAATAGACAACAAGTTTTAGATCAAATTCATAGAAAAGTTACGTAGAGAATGAAATCTACTATAATCTATGAATTTAAAAGTTCATCATCAATATTTTATCCCTGTAACATCAATCAATATACATCTTGAATCAAATATTCATCTTTGCACTACTGAGGCCCAAAATATTCATCATTACCGTCATGTTCATCTCAACACATGTTCATCTTTTTTCTGAAGCCAAAGATATTCATAAGAAAATCAACCATCTTTTACACTACTGGCCAAAGATATTCGATGAATATCATCATTTAGGATGAGGATGATGAAAATATTTTAAAGAAAAACGAATCCATTGAAACAAAAGAACAAATATTAAGGATTCGTCCTTTAAACAATCCGAGTTCAAAATACTTCATAAATAAACATAGCGGAGTAAAATTCAAGAATGATCAAAATATGGATACAATCAAAGCTAGTATCCATAATAGATATTTTAGACAAAAAAACAAAAATTTAATTTTTCTGTAAATAGTGTCGTATTCGTGAATAGAGTCGTATACGTGAATAGTGCTGTATACGTGAATAGTAATCCCGACACTAAAAGACAAGAATTTCACATGAAAAATCTTACCAATATTCCGGCATAATGATATTAGAAGAAATAATATCATTTTAAAAAAAATATAACATCCCTTACCTCGAAAAGACAGTACTTCTGACTGGAATACTGGATATAGTGTTGAAGGGAACTTATACCGTATAACAACACTCAAAGTATCAAATACTCACAAGAATACGCTCGATAATATAGAGAGAGAAAACTTCAGTTTCTGGTATGATTTTCAATTCTAATCTAAGCACCCTATTTATAGAAAAATACTTAGAACACCAAAGCAGAAAATTTAATAAAATATTAATATTTTTAATAAATCTTCACGTCCACCTCTTGAATCTGAATTCAACATGTTTTCAATATTAGTGGGGCCCACCAACAATAACAAAAACGTTTTTCTTAAAAAAAATAATTAAAACTTTCAAAAATCAATTATTTTGGAACTTCAATAATTCATAATAAATAGCCCTTTTGTCAGAAAAATTCAAACCTTATGCCTTTTTCATAGGAAATTCCATTATCTACAACTTTACGTAAGAAAGTTTTTCAAATTCCAAATGTAAATTGACCAAAAATTCATAAGCAGACGATTTTATAAAGTTATAATCAAATTTCGATCGAGAAATGGGGTCCACAAACATGAAAAATATGTTTTAAATATTTTTAGTAACAAAAATACTCTTCCTCCTCATTATTCATATATCCCACATTCATTGTAAAATATCACTATTATTATATTATTATAATATAATAATATATTTAAATAATTATTTATCGAGAAAAGATAAAATATCAATTTTTAACAATTGTCACTTTAAAATTTTCTCCATCTATATCCACATAAAATGAATATTTTCTTTATCATATAAATCAATAATTAATTATTCACAAATAATATTACAAAACACAATCTTGTGCAACTGAAATTTTATTTCCGGAAGAGGGCTTTCGAATAAGGATTTCTCCTTCTTGCGCGCAATTAGGTAATCAAACCTCTCCTTGATGAACTTTCTAGACATTACCAATAATGTTATCTAATAATATTATTCAAATAATATGAATTATTGATCTTGATAATGGAAAATCTTGTGTAGTAACAATTATTGAAACAACAACAATATGAAATATCAACGCAGTAATTATTGAATCAATAAAATAAAATATTGAACGCAATTAATTACTGTAACAATTATTAGTAGTGCCTTCTTACGTAAGAATCAATAATTGGTGCAATCTGGTAATGCTTCTTGTGTTTTAACCACCGGGTATTCCAACAAGATAATAACTTGAACAACTACGCCAAATTATTTATAACCAACTTATATTTGTAGTTTTCCTCATCGAATCGCTTTCCGTTATGAGGCCCACACAATTTCTGCTACCGTCGTATTTAATATTTCCGACAAGGTAAGAATATTCCACGACCAAACGAATATTTCCTGACAACAATGAATATTTTATAACCACTTGCTTATTTAAAATATTTAGCATTTTACCCATAACTAACTACATTAATCAAATCAACCCTTACTATTTCAAAATAACAAATAGAGGAAATTCAATTTTATTAATAATAAGTTGGGGTCTTACAAAAAGATATTCCTATTCGATTCATAACCCTAATTATTCATCTCATGCAAATAATTAAGCATACATGTTATCATGTTTAGTTCTAACCCTAGAATTCATGTGACGCCCCCAAAATAGGTATACATCACCCATTCTGAGTCGTCAAATACATGGTACAGAAACAACTACAACTTTATTAATACAATTATCGTATAAAATACGACAACACATAAACTGTGAGTTTAAATACAAATATTGTCTTCTAGACAATATTCATACTCAAATAAGTCCTCATTACAATTATTGATACACTATTTTATAAAATAGTGAGGACTGCTATAACAACTATCTTGAATCATCACTCCATACCCCGACTAGTTCCTGCTAAATTCTAACCTCCTGAGAAGAAAAATAGAATAAAAAGGAAAGGGTGAGCTTAACTAGTTCGAGAAAAATATTATGACTAAGATAATATAGAACAAATTATCGTTAGTCCTTAACAGGAAAAATCCGATAGAATATAATAGATAACAATTTTCGGATCAATATTCACGTGAAATAACAATTCATTAGAAGAGTTAAGTAGAGAATAAAATCTACTATCATCTATGAATTTAAAAGTCCATCATCAATATTTTATCCTGTAACATCGATTGATATACATCTTGAATCAAATATTAGTCTTTTTGCACTACAAAGGCGAAAGATATTCATCGATTAGTCATGTTCATCTCAACACCTATTCATCTTTGCACTACGGGCGGGCCAAAGATATTCATCAAGAAATCATTCATCTTTGCACTACATACGAAAGATATTCAGTAATATCATCATTTAGGACTGAGGATGATGAAAAATATTTTTAAAGAACCGAATCTAGTGAAATAAAAGGACAAAGATTAGGGATTCGTACTTTAAACAATCCAAGTTCAAAAATACTTCATAATAAACCATAGTGGAGTAAAATTTAGGAATGAAGATCAAAGCATGCATACAATCAAAGACAGTACCTATAATAGACATCTTGGACAAAGAACAAAAATTTAATTTTTCTGTGAATAGTACCATATTCGTGAATAGTGCTGTATACGTAAGAATAACTCTCTTCATGAATACGAAAGAATAACTCTCTTCATGAATACGAAAGAATAATACTGGAGTAGAGAGGTAGCGAACTTCTCTTCTTCTTTCTCTATAATTTCTCTATATAATAATTGCTCTATAACTTTAGTGAATTGGTAAGAAATGAAGGAAGAATGAGCTTCTATTTATAGAAAAATATAATTTTGATAATTGCGGGTTTTGGGCTCGAAATATTACGATCTGATACCTTGAACTTTTCTTTCATTTTAATTTAGTCCTGCAAGTATTATCAAACTTGCACCACCTCCCCTAATAGTAAATAATATGAATTAATAGTTATAATCATGTAAAAATACGAATTACAGTATAGTACCTCCATCTATACCTCTATTTTTAACTTAGTCATGCAAGTATTATCAATCTTGCACCAACTCCCCTAATAGTACAAGAATTTGAATCAATAGTACACACATGTGAACAAATAGTTATAATCATGTGAATTAATAGCAATTAATTGCTCATTTATCCGGTTAATTATCCGACTGGTCAGTATAACTTCCAAACATCAATTAATATCGAAATAAATATCGATTTCCACTAACACTAATAATTCCAACACAATGGAACTATCAATTTCATCTTTAATCAACACGAACTTATTTATCATTAATATCATAACTCACAATATTTAACAACTAGGTCGTTCCCAGGAAAGAGGAGGCTTTCCGATAAGGATTTTTCCTTATTGGTGCGCAATTAGATGACCAAACCTCTCCTTGACAGAACTTCTAGACATTGTAAATATTATAATTTAATAATATGAATAACTTTGTCGTCTCAATTATTGATTTAATAATATAACATATTATCTGAGATAATCTTGTGACAATAATTGAATCAATAATATGAGAGATATGATCAAAGAATTCTCGTAGCAATAATTGAGTATAAGCGAGTGACTTCTCATATAAGCACCAATAATCAATACAGTGTATTACTTACTACAACCACGCGTATTATTGTACTTTTACTACTAAGGGGTAGTTCAATAGTTTTAACGGTAACACTTTCAGCCGTTATTTTTATAAAATGATAATTACATCATTTTCTAACTATGACAATACTTTCGTTGTTAGGGTCCACCAATGATTGTTCCGTCATCCGAATATTCCCTGTTAAAACGCGAATATTCCCCAGCCAATCGAATATTATATAACCACTTGCTTACTTTGCAAAATTTGTAAATATTACCCACAACTATAACATTATATCAAATCCACACCATAATATTCAAAAATATATTTAGAGAAAAAATTCTTTATTCATAAAAGTTGAGGTCTTCTGAACTACTATAACAACTATCTTGAATCATCACTCCATACCCCGTCTAGTTCCTGCTAAATTCTAACCTCCTGAGAAGAAAATATAATAGAAAAGAAAAGGGTGAGCTCAACTAGCTCAGTAAAAAATATTATGACTAAGATAATATAGAAAAAATTATCGTTAGTCCTTAACAGGAAAAAATCCGATAGAATATAATCGACAACAATTTTTTGATCAATATTCATGGCAGAAATAACAATTCATTAGAAGAGTTAAGTAGATAATGAAATCTACTATCTTCTATGATTTAAAAGTCCATCATCAATATTTTATCCGTGTAACATCAATTAATATACATCTTGAATCAAATATTCATTTTTGCACTACAGGCCAAAGATATTCATCAGTTGGTCATGTTCATCTCAACACCTGTTCATCTTTGCACTACGGGCCAAAGATATTCATCAGGAAATCATTCATCTTTGCACTACAGACGAAAGATATTCAGTAATATCATCATTTAGGACTGAGGATGATGAAGAATATTTTTAAAGAACCGAATCCAGTGAAATAAAAGGACAAAGATTAGGGATTCGTACTTTAAACAATCCAAGTTCAAAAATACTTCATAATAAATCATAGTGGAGTAAAATTCAAGAATGAAGATCAAAACATGGATACAATCAAAGATAGTATCTATAATAGACATCTTGGACAAAGAACGAAAATTTAATTTTTTCCGTGAATAAGTGTAGATGATAAATGAATAATTGTCGTATCGTTGAATAGTAAATCCGACACAAAAGATAAAATTTCACAAGAAAAATTATACTAATATTTCGACATAATGATATTGAAAGAAATATTATCATTTACGAAGAAAATAACATCTCTTACCTCAAAAAGACAGTACTTCTGACTGGAATGTCGGATATAATTCTGAAGAAAACTTGCATCGTATAGCAACACTCAAAGTATCTAAATACTCACAAAAATATGCTCGATAATATAGAGAGAGAAAACTTCAGTTTCTTGTGTGATTTTTAATTCTAACCTAAGCACCCTATTTATAGGAAAGTACTTAGAATACCAAAGCAGAATATTTAATAAAATAATAATATTTTCAAAAAAAAATTCTTACGCACACCACCAGTCCAAAACATCAGCCACAAGTGGGACCCACCCCATAAAAAATAAAAAAAAACATTTTCTTAAATAAAACATTTATAACTCCAAAATTAATTATTAGGACTTCAATAATTCATAATAAATAGCCTTTTTATCGGAAAAATTTGAATCTTATGTCCATTTCATAAGAAATTTAATTCTCTACAACTTTGTAGCTTTAAGTTTTTCCAAATTCTAAATGAAAATTGGCCAAAAATTCACATACAGACGATTTTGTAGAAGTTATAATCAAATTTCGATTAAAAATAGGGTCCACCAACATGTTTAACATTTTTAGCATTTATTGTAACAAAATACTATTCCTCCTCAATTACTCATATATCACCCATTCATTTGTAAAATTATCACCATTATTATATTATTATATTATCACATTATACACTTATAATGTAATATAATAATATAGATAAAATTTTAATTTTTAACAATTGTCACTTTTCTAAAAATTCTTCCATTTATATCCACATAAATAAATATTTTCCTTATCATATAAATCAATAATTAATTATTCATAAATAATATTACAGAATCACAATAATGACAACCAGGTCGTTTTCAGGAAAGAATGGGCTTTTCCGATAAGAATTTCTCCTTATTGGCGTGCAATTAGGTGACCAAACCCCTTTCCT
The DNA here is from genome assembly GCA_020205615.1 of Panax quinquefolius. Lineage (NCBI taxonomy): Eukaryota > Viridiplantae > Streptophyta > Magnoliopsida > Apiales > Araliaceae > Panax > Panax quinquefolius. The sequence goes on from CM035168.1 coordinate 86,023,067, forward strand.
AGACAGAACTTCTTTAGACATTGTCAATAATGCTATATAATAATATTACTCAAATAATATGAATTATTGATCTGATAATGGAAAATAATGTGCAGTGACAATTATTGAAACAACAATAATATAAAATATCAACGTAGCAATTATTGAATCAATAAAATAAAATATTGAGCGGTAATTCTTGTAACAATTATTGAGTAGTGTCTTCACGTAAGAATCAATAATTGGTGTAATCTGGTAATGCTCTTTAACACTGCGTATTCGTGTTTTTAAACACCGGGTTTCAACAAAGTTAATTGGTAACAACTATCTTGTTATTTATAAAAAAAACTCATACTTGTGCTTTCTTCATCCAATCGCTTTTTAGTTATGGGGCTCACAAAAGGTTAAGCCATCATACGAATATTCCCCGACAGTAAGAATATTCCACGACCAAACGAATATTCCCCGACAACAATGAATATTTTATAACCACTTTCTTATTTAAGATATTTGCGCATTTTACCCATAACTAACCACATTAATCAAATCAACCCTTACTATTTCAAAATAATAAATAAAAGAAATTCAATTTCATTTATAAAAAGTTGGGGTCTTACAATTCATCTTCCGAATCTTTCTAGTGTAACACAATAATTATTGGCCAAATAATTAATCAATAAGCACAAGACATGATAAACAGTTCACCTTGACATAAATAACTGGATTAAATTGAATAATTAATTCATAGATATAAAAGGTTCAATTTGTAGTCTTAATTAAAAAATTAGTTCATAGCGAAAAATAAAACCAACAATCCCATAAAAATCATCTTAAAAAAATTACACAATTAAAAATAAAGAAGAAGAAAAAACTCTAATAGAAATCCTTCAAGCTTCAATTTTCAATTGGAATTCTCTTTCGCAATCCTCTGATGAAATCTTAATTAATCTACATCTATGATAGTTAAGTCCCTTTTATTTTCAGCTGCTAGCGTCCTTATATAGCTCCTCCTTTGTTACTCTCCTAATCATCTTCAACGTGCCCTTCCTTAGCCAAAAGTGACTAGACTCAAATGAGCCCCCAAATACCGTGAAATGAATGTGAGCAATAAATTATAGTTATGCCATTAATTTGCTAAAATCCTCAATTTATCCCTGCTTCTCCTCAATTTGCAAAATAATTAATAAACACAGTAAAAATTCTCTTTAAAAGACTTGAGAACAACAATAAATTAAGTCTGAATGTATCCAATTCATGGGTATATTACCCATTCATCAAACCTCTTAATACAAAGATGAAGATTGTTAAGATCGTTAAGAGATGGGTTGATTTAAGATCTGAATCAAACACCAAAAAAGTCATAATATCTCACTCTTAACCATAAGAACTAAATGTCTCATTTTTAAATATTAAAGATGTATTTATATATTTCATATAAATAATTACTCAAGTAATTAATTGTGGCATGATAATAAAATTATAAAATAAATTTAAAAACATTACGTCATTCTATACTAATGTTAACACAAAGAACATGGAACTTTTTGGTGGAACAACTTTTTTAATTACAATTGAGGCTTCCTTCTTTTTTGTATTACAAAAATGAGTATTAGTTTGTAGGGGTTTTATTCTTTATATTCTTAGAATAACTATATCAAATTAATTATCACTTCAAAGGGATAGATAATTGGGAAATTTGAGTAATGATACATAGAAAAACCAATCTAAATTTGAACATGAAACTTAAAGATTATGTGACTTCAGATTCAATTTGCTTGTAACATACCACGTAAATGATACACTTTCACTATTTTAAAATATAATATTAATAGTTTGAGCTTCTAGAGTTAATTTAAAGTATTTTCACACTCAAAATTTATATGAATTACTTTAGTTTTAGACTATATATTATTATGAAAATTATAAATTATCTGAATAACAGTATTAATAAATTAAAAAGATTTATTGTTTTTAAATATTAAATAAATTATATTAATTTTAAATTTAAAAAATCTCAAAGCAACTTTGAAAGATCAAACGTGATCCTATATTTTATAACAGACATAATCACAGACATATGTAGCATTATTCTTTATTTGACTAACTTATATACGTACGTAAAAGGAACATATTTTTCTCAATAATTAATTCAATCATAAACTTAACTTGCGAGGAGAGAAAAGCTATCAAGGGAGCTTAGGGAGTGGTTTTTTATAAAATTGAGGGATTAAGATTTGAATGGTTAATTCTTTTATTTTAAATTATATGAAATTTTAGAGTTGTGTATAAAAATTAAGTAAATGATTGTATAATATTAAATATAGTATTAATTATTTCATACTCTTTTCTCTCATATGTAACATTTTTTATGAAGGATAATTTTGGAAAGATTATGATTAATTCTCTAGATTATATAAAATATCAAATAATTTGAAAAAAATAAAATCATCTCGATATGTCGATATATATATTATGGGATAGGGGAGTAATAAATTAGATTATTTGAGTGGAATAACATTTAAACCACTTAAAAAGTTGTTTGATAACTAAAAAGTATAAAATATCTTAATTATTTTTAGATTTGAAAATATCAATTTTAAATTTAAAAATATTTCAAATTGATTTTCAAAATAATGATTTTAAAATTTAGAATGGAATAATTAAGTACAATATTTATAAAAGTTTACAGACATTTAATTTTTTTTTTCATTAAGAGAACTCTTAATAATTTAGATTTATATTTTCCTCAAATCGATTAAGAAAGCGATAAAAGGCAAACACAATTTTATTAAATAAATTTACATTCTTATCAAATCAAATGTAAAACTGTTAACAAGTATTAAGAGGTAAGCAAAAACCATCTTTACTACTGACAAATTGATTGTGAGGAATCATAAATGGAATCTTTGACTTAAATAGGTTGAATTTTTTTTGTAGTGTTCTTGTTGTAATGACATCATATATATATATATATATATATATATATATATATATATATATATGACATGCCTAGAGTTTGAAGAAAATGTAGTGAGAAGCATGATCATGTGTTCCATTCCACCAAAACTAGACTCGTGATTATTAGGGTGAAGACTTCTTCATAATATTGGTACAAAAAAATTAACGATAAAGGACAAATATTAATTTGGCTTATTAATTTTGATATATATATATATATATATATATATATATATATATATAATTCGTTTTCAATATTTGTATGAATCTAAGACCAAGAATGAACATCAAGATAATGACGTTTTTTTCTCAATTATAGTATACAAAAGTTTGCGCTTTTATGCTATAACGATTTAAAAAAAGCCGCCACTATAAATTTTATTCGTTTCATAGTTTGCTCCTCCAATTCGCTCGGTATATATATTACAAATACAAGAAATCAATTTGAAAAATTGTTGCAAATGGAATAAGGACAATTTCATTGCGATAAGACGATGATCATGCAAAATTTTAAATTATTCAGATATCTGAAATAACTAGTCTCAAATAGAATTTGACATGGACAATAATTAAATTATATGAATTACTATCACAAATAAATTATTATTGAAGCTAGAATATAGTGCAAAACTTTCTTTGATGTTTTGTACACCCTTGACCCTCCTCCATTTCTAATATTTAATATATTTTGATTCTTAAAATCAATTTACAAAATCATAAAACATAAATTGAATTGAATTGACTTTTACTACATATAACTCTAATCATTATAAATTAGTATTACTTTAATGATATATCTTTGTTTCATATTTACCCTTAAAATTGTTGAGTTTAATTTAATAATGATGAAATTGTGATGGTAAACTTAAGAAAAACCAAAAAGATAAACCAAAAATAAAAGGCATTTATTTATATTTGGATCGGAGGGCAATCAATACAACTTATTTTTGATTCTCGATCCGGGGTGAATCCGTCCAACCCAAAGTGAAGAGGTAGGCTTCGGCCCGAAATAAGCCAGTTGTCGGCCCATCTCTTATCCTGTATTCATGTCTCAGCCTAAATTATTTTTGGCAACTCCATTGGTTTTGGTACGGATGGGATTTGGGCCTTCAACTTTTAACTCGCAGCAAAACACAATTAGGACATCTATAATATAAAATGCAGAAAAGAGAAATACATAAAGTCTCAATCCCCCACACACAGCTGAGATATAACACGGAGCTTGAAAAACACACATAAAAAACGCAGAGATAAACGCGAAGCAGAAGAAGAAGTTGAAGAGAGAGAAACACGAGATTGACACACGGCACACGTCGTACTGATCAACTTCCCTTGGCTTCGACTCTGGTTTTAGAGCTAAAGTCTCAGTGTAACACCTTGGACCAAAGCCTCTCAGATCTCACCCAAACCCTCCAATCATATCTCTTCGCTTATGCCTTTTATTCCGATCAATTCACCAGCCTTATCACCGCTGTTAGTGAAAAATTGATCGATTCTTATGTTTCTGAGTTTTTTAATAAACGAAAAAGAAAAGAAATGGACAGAAAACTTGATCACTTTTCCTATAAAGTTTTTTCATCCAAAATTAAATTTTGATTTGAATTTTTAAAATTAGAATAAATAATATTTTTTAATTCTCATATTATCCTCAACTTTTAATATAATAAATTTTAAATTACAACTCACGTATCCTCAATTTTAAATTTTCTATTCTTTTCTATTAAAAACTCGAAATAATACAAATGAAAAACTTGAGTTTTACATTTTTTCTTTTACATTATAATTTAAATTTTCTATTTTTTTTTTTTCAAAACTCAGAAAGAAACAGAGTGTTAATTTATTTCTGTGATTTAAAGCTGAGCTATCCCATTCATGGGAGTGACATAAAACCAATTAACCTACACAATAATTCTCAACCTAAATAATCTTTTGTGTGGGTGCTGCTGATAGAATTGGGAGTAGAAATAAAAATCATTCATTACAATTATTGCACAATATAATCCACCTGGTGCTTGTGATGGTCAGGTTACAAATCATTTCGATAGTGTCCTTAGACCTCTATATTGCTTCAACATCCAACGGTCCATTTTGAATTTTATTCTCTCTCTTCTCTCTCCTCATATTCCTCTCTTCCTTTTCTTTCTCTCTCTCTTCCTTCTTCCTCTATTTACTTAATTAATTAATATTTTAATATTTTATTTAAATTGTAATACTTTTTGTGGTATGCATATTTTAAAATGTATAATACATAAAAAAAACATCAATTGTTACAGAATCAAAAAAAAAATATTTTCTTTTTTTTTTTTTTTTTTTTAATTTTTCTTTATCAAATAGACCAAATGTTAACAAATTAGAAAATTGGTTAATTTTTGGCATGATGTGATATCTAAAATTAAAATACTAGATGTGATAATTAACATAATTTTTAATATTTTTTATATGATATATAAGATTCGTTTAAGTAATAATTTTTTTCTAAGTTTGTTTTACATAAATTTTAATATTTAGAAAAATATATTTTTTTTTGTGTGTTAATTTGCACTTTTTATGAGTATTAAAATTTTATTTTTACATTAGAAAAAATTATGTTTTAATGTATATTACTTAAAATTTTAATATTTGAGAAATTTAATTAACAAAAATGTATGAATTTATTTTTAACATTTATGTTATTTATCGCACAAGTTCATAATTTAATTAATTAGATCAAGTTAAATGGAAATGATAATATACATATTTATATTTAGTGGATATATAAATGAAAATGATAAAAGTTTGGGAAAACATTTGACTAACGGTTTGACTAATGAAAATTGACCAAAAATAGAGAATGAACATTTTTGCACAACTAATGCATATTTGAGGAACAATTATGCCAAAAAAATATATATATATATAAGGAACACTTTAAAACATGACAAATAGGAGGGTCAAATTTGCTAATTAGTCTAAAATAAGGGGTCTTATGTTTCAGATTTACAATTGTTTTATTTTGACTCACATATTTCGATAATTTTTATATTTCAAATATTTTCAAGTATACATTGAAGGATACTTGGTGTAATTTGTAAAGAATACGAAGTTGTTTCTCTATAGGTTGCATGCGTATATTTTTTTGGTATGGAATGATGGTTGTTTTGGTGGTTTGGATATGTATTTATGATTGTAAATTTTGTATACAAGTTTAGATTTTTCTGGATATCTATTTTTAAAGGAAAATCTGTCGAATTTTTTAAAATTAGTAACGACTAGCTTGATGTTTTAATGGTTGAATATGTGTTGATGATTGAATATGTATTAATTATTGTGTTTGTATGGTTAATTATGATAATTGTTATGTCTGATTGTAAGTTATTTTAGGTTACAAAGAATCTTTAAGTAATGTAGTATTTTTCGAATTTTAATCTAATTTTTTGTTACGCGCCTTCAGGCACGGACAATTACTAGTAAAACTAATAAAGTATGAAGCCATTGAAATTTCCAAATGGATCTCTTCCGTGTACAAGCATTCCTTTATTATTATGTTTCTCCAAAATAATGGTAATATAGGTCTATTTGTATAAATTTATTATTGCTTATAATTATTTTATCTTATGATTAGTTCGTAATTTAATCACGACTCAAGTGAAAAATACGAGCAATTTGGATAAAAATACCTATTGAGTAAGGTTCTAACACAATTCTGGCTCGACTCAAAAAAATACGAGCAAAACTCTGATTTGTTAATAATATATATGATCCAAATATGAGCATAAAAAATAGTTCGAATAAAAATACGAGTACAATCTAAATAAGATTATACTCGACTCGTTTAAGATTCAAACTACTTGATAATCAATTAGATACTCGATAAATTCTCTTATAATACATACAAAGTTAAATCAAATTAGGATAATTAATTATTATTTTATTTGTTTTTAATTTTAATTGGGAACTTATATTTGTAAAATATAATAGTAAATATATTTTCTCATTTCTAAGTAAAATAATAAATTCAATTTATAATTATATTTATTATAAAACTAGTTATTATGTGAAGACTCAAATTCGAGCTTGATTTCGAAGCTCGCGAGTAGTTTGAATATAATTTGATCCGAGTCGAATCAAATTCGAGTAATGAATATTCGAGTCGAATATGAGTAAAGTTTTTCAAATGCAATTCGGAGACGAATTCGTATAGTTCTTTATTCGGTTCAGTTCGACACGTTTACACCATTACTGCTGAGGTATCAAATGACCACATAAATGATTAAAAATAATTCATGAGATTAAATAACTGATTAATTATAGATAAAATAGTCCAAAATAATACTCCAAACCCATCATTTACAAAGGGGTGATTCTCAAATTTTTGGTCCCAAATAATATATAATCACAACACTAGTTGGTAGGATTTATGTGATTGATTATGCCAAAAATTATCATTAAAATGTTCACCCATTTGAGATTAAAAATGTGAGACATAACATTATTCTTTAACATTTGTACAAACGAACCCATCATTTTACAAAAGAACCTTGCCAATGAACAATGAAAGGGAAAGGAATTTGTAATAGAGCTAATCAAACATATCTCCAAAGGTACAATGTAGTAAAGGAAATTGTTAGAGGTAGCCACTAATCAAACTTGTCTAATTGCACAAAAATACCCAACAAGGTATTGAAAAGGAAATCACTAGAAATAATAATCAAAAACAAGATTGTGTTTTGTGAAGGGATTCTGATAATATTAAGGCATACTATACATTTTAAAGAAACCCACTTCCCTCCGGTCAGCAATAAAAATTACAATGCATCTACCAGGATATCTCTTTCAGGTCTATTTTCCAGTTTACATATTATATCTACATATCTACAAGTCTATAACTACAATTACATATTGAGCAACTCTATAACTTAGATATTCAAAAGCCTAATAACTAAAATGATATACATAATTTAATTGTAGGATGCATATTACAGAAATCACTGCACAGGGAAGGAGACATTTTAGGTTCCATCGGTATTTGTTAGTGTCAGCAGCAAACTCTCTACTCAGCACTCTCAACGTCGTTTGGACATTATCTTCAATCTCTTTGCAGATTGCACAAACCCTGATATGACCTGGAACTCGTCCAATTTCTTAACCAACAACATAAGAAGTGTTTTAGTAGATAAACATATATTCTATATAAGTAATAGCAATGATAAGCAGAATCAACTACTTTTTTCCAAACATTTAACGATGATATTATTTAGTAATTGCAGATTAAAGCATAGTATAACTACAACTTCTACAAGTCTCGTACTGGCTCAAAACTGCGTCAAAATTTTCTCATTCTTTATTTAATGGTTCATATCCATTGGGCCACTTTAATAAAGATATCAAGCTAGTGCAGAAATACCGTCATCATGAAATGCCTCTGAACTAATTTGATTAGTTGCTCTTTAGATGGGTTGGGGTCAGCTTCCACCTGAAAAACCAAACTGTTAATACATAAAAAGTACAAAACTGAAGGAGCTTCAGTCAATGAAAAGAATTTAATTTTTCAATGTCTTATACAAACAACTCACAAGTTTAAAGTGTCGCCAATATCTCCACAAGGCGCCCATTTCTAGCTTGCTGAGGTCAACCTTCAGTATAGGAAATTATGTATGAAAGGAAATTATGCAATACATCACAATCATAATAATTGAATATTTGAGGCAGGTCAAAATGCACCTGAAAGGAACAAAAATATAATAATAGACAATATATACAGCTTCCATACCTTGAAACCACACGGGTTCGATTCCTTGGACTGTGAATCACAAGAGAGAGATCTGTTAAGTAGTCTTGTGAGATGACACGTTGATTTATGCATGCGATGTCTTGACCTGTGTGACTTCTGAGTCTCATCCGATGCTGCAAAATTGGATAATCAGAGGACATTTATATTGGGCGGTGGGGCATTCTAAGGATATGAATAAGATATAATAAACAGTAGTAAAGTAACAGAAGTATAGACATAATGGATCGTATGTAACAACCTTTCAAAAGAAATAATAAATTCAACATGTAAAAATCGAAATTCAAAATAGCACACAAACAGATGAAAATCAGATTATACTCTTTCCCAACTTTCTACACCAAATCATCATCACATTATCAATAACAGTTTAGCCAAGAGCATAGCGATGATATCACTCTATCTAATATTTTCTATTGATAGGATCTCATGCCAAATGGTGGACAAAAATATGCAGGATTTAAAAGTTATGACCTTCAAAAAGTTTTGAGGAACCAGTTCAAAAAAAGCACCATGCAGGGCTAATTATACAGTTGTATTCTAGTTATAGTCTTGGTAGCAATAGCACACAAAAATATAGCATATTATATACTAACCAAGCTCACCCAAATCTGAGCCATTCCACTGCACATTTTCAGATTCGAGGTAATCGTTTTCCTCATTACCAGTAGGAGCCTCAATCACGCTCAGAGCGCGTCCTCTGTAGCTTTACCTCTATGCCATTTGTAAGCACCTACAATTTGTGAATTATACAATCAGATCCTACTCCAAATTAAACAACAATACTTCACGAACTTGAGAACATCAAAAAGTATATTGTTAACCTGTAGCCGGCATTAGCTAAATAAACTTAGCAAGAAACTAGCACAACAAATGTCAATGGGTTATAATTTACATAGTATGAGCAATGAGGGGAAAATACTAATAGAAAAAAAGATTCTACTTCCACAGCTGGACCATTATAATATTAATATGGATAATGAGGTCATCCAACACAGACTACATAATACAAAAAATATATTTTCTTTTCTTTATTTCTTTTATTTTTCTTAGAAGAAAACCTAGGTAGTCATACTCCCATCATACCATGGGATAGCCTCAGTCTAAATTAGAAACCCATTCAAACCTTCTGACTTGGGCTAAATTAGGAATCAAGAAACATGGGGGATGTTAAAAAGCATCTAAGGAGAAAATGTATAGTTGATTCCGACCTAGTTTATCCCAGAACTATAAAAGAATGACCAATTTAATATCATAGACTGGTGGTTGGTCTATTTAGTAAACTTAGTAAAAGAAATATTATAAGTAGTTCTTATATTTTAATTTAAAATACCAAAATGTCTCTACTTAAGTACATAGGAAAACCCAAAAATTTCATAATTATTAAATTACCTTTTGAATTTATCAATTTGAAATATAACACAAGAAACATAATTCTACAAAAGACTGTCACCAGAAAACAGATCAAATTAGAAATGTTGCAAAATTTTATATTAATTAGAACACATTAAAGTGACTGTTACTCATTAATCCAGACAAGAGACAAAGTAAGTTGAAGAAACAAGAGAGAGAACCAAAAAAAAAAAAGAGAACATTCTCTGTATTCTTTGTCTGGTGTACTGGTCCTGTCCACATACTCTGAATATATAATTTACCATAAGAAGTTAATCTGAATCATAGTTACCAAACTGACAAGTGGCACTGAGCAATGAGCTTGAATCACCCTGCCCCAAAAAAAAAGGAAAGAAAGCAAATGCGGTCTTGGAGATTGCTATGACTGAAATGTTCACAAATTTTATCAAAATACCAAAAACAGTGATTACCTTCCTAGAAACAAATTTATCAACAGTGTTATTTAATTGGCTTATCCAAAACAATGATCCGCATGTTGCCTCTTTTATCTAACATAATCTAATTAAATCTTCGGAAAACAAAAACATTCTGAGCAATCCAATTTTCAGCAACAATTCTATAATGCACAAAATTAAAGTCTTTATGTACAATCAAGTCCGACTAAAATCCAGCACAAATAATTCCATAAACAATTTATTTCAAAATTCAAAGCTACTGAGCCAGACAGAAGAAGAGCAGATAGCATTATCCTAATTCTCAAAAAATCAAGAAACTGCAACAAAAACAAATAAATCGATATGAATACCATAAAAGCATTAAACATTTTAAATTTCTATATAGTTTCTCCGAATAAATAAAAAGACTTTCAAACCTTAGATCCATTAATTAAAAACGACATGCAAAATAAAAATAAATTTGAATAACAAATTAGAGAAATTTCAAAGTTTTCAAAACCAATATCTCATTGCCAACAAAATATTAGAAGTTTCGGCTCAAAATACCAAAATACCCAGCTGCAAATTACTTACCAAACAATAGAAGTAACCAAAAACTGATCAAATTCTAACCAATACACCACAAATTAACATAAACCAACAAACAATAACAGCATAAAACCAAAAATCCCACATTGCATAGAATCCATCCAATAAAGCATCAAAACCCCAAAATTCAATCTGCATTATACAAAAAAAAAAACCCAAATTTAATCAAAATTCAAATCAAAAAACAAAATGCATAGCCTTTAATGTCATAAATTATCGAGATAATTACCAGCCAATGCCACCCGCCAAGTCCAACGGCCTTTTTCACAACACCCTGAAGCCCAACAAGAACCGATTTAGTCCGGTTATTCCCGGTGACAACCACCTTAGTATGCCGCGGCAACACTGCCAGCTCCTCTTCACTACTCTCCCCGCAACTCTGCTGCAATTGAGAAGAACTTCCTCCGCCATTGACAACGGAACTATCCACTGCCTCCGGCATTTCCCCAATTTCTCAGCCGAAAATCAAGAATTAGCTTCGGAAATTGAAAATAATGGGAAGATCACGCATTGCATAGTTTGGAAACAGGGGGTTTAGTGGGTTTAGAGAGAAAAATTGGAGAATTTTTGAAGTTTTAGAGGGAGAAAAAACACATTTTGGAGAGAGAAAGTGGAGAGACAGTTTGAAAAGAGGGAGAGGGAGAGAGATGAGAGTTACTGTAGGGTTTTTTATGTTTGTTTATTTATTTATTTAGTGCTCGGGGGTGTTGGGTGTGAATTCCGAGGAGTTGAAGGTGGCCAATGGCGGTTTAGCACGTATAGATAGAGGATGGCTGGTAAATCATGCGTTTCAGGCTTGGGTTCCGGGGCACGATGTAGTGTACTATCACCCTTTAGCGGTTTAATGGGGTGGGGTGGGGTGGGGTGGGGTGGGGTGGGGCGGAGCGGGCAGGGGTGGCGTGTGGGCGGGGAGAAGGGAGGAATTTGACCGATTGTGGGATGATTTTAATGGCCATGTTTAGGCCATCTCCTACAGCTAGACTATGTGATGATAGACTATATTTAGTCCATATATTATCTATAAATGTCTTTTAGTCTTTCATTTTATCCTCTTTTACCTTTTTTTTTTTTCAAAGGATGGGTATTATCTCGACTTTTATAATATAAAAAGATTAAAATAATTTATGAATTCAAAAAATTCAAATCTCCTTCCACTCTCCCATTTAAATAAAATTAAAATTATTATCCATGTATGTAAGACCCCAACTTTTATGAAAAATATTAATTTCTCTCAAAATATATTTTTGAATATTATGAATGATATAATATAATGTTATAGTTATGGGTAATATTTATAAATTTTGCAAAAGTAAGCAAGTGGTTATATAATATTATTCGATTGGTGGTGAAATATTCGTTTTAACGGGGAATATTCAATACGACCAAGACAATCATTAATGGATTCTATAACGAAAAGTATTGTCGTAGTTATCTTTTTATAAAAATAACTATGAAAGTTTTACTGTTAAACCGTTGAACTAACCAGGTAGTAAAAATGAATGTCTGGCGTGATTGCGTAGTAGCACACGGTATTGATTATTGATGCTTACGTGAGAAGTCACTCATTATACTCAATTATTGCTTTCTGATAATTCTTTAAATCATATCTCTCATATTATCGATTCGATTATTGTTACATTATCATCTCGCATAATATGATATATTATTAAATCAATAATTGAGCGACAAAGTTATTCATATTATTAAATTGTAATATTTACATGTCTGAAGTTACATCGAGAGAGGTTTGGTCATCTAATTGCAGCACAATAAGGAGAAATCTTTATCGGAAAGCCCTCTTTCCTGAGGAGCGACACTCGGTTATTAAATATTGTGAGTTATAATATTAATGATTTAATAAGTTCGTGTTGATTAAAGATGAAATTGATAGTTCCATTGTGTTGGAATTATTAATGTTAGTGGAAATCGATATTTATTTTGATATTAATTGATGTCCGAAAGTTATCTTGACCATCGGGTAATTAATCGGATAAATGAGCAATTAATTGCTATTAATTCACATGATTATAACTATTTGTTCACGTGTGTATGTCTATCGATTCACATTCTTGTACTATTAGGGGAGTTGGTGCAAGATTGATAATACTTGCATGACTAAGTTAAAAATGGAGGTATAGATGAAGGTCTTATCTTGTAATTCGTATTTTCACATGATTATAACTATTGATTCACATGATTGAACTATTGATTCACATTATTTACTATTAGGGGAGGTGGTGCAAGTTTGATAATACTTGCGGGACTAAATTAAAAATGAAGAAAAGAGAAAGGTATTATCTTTGTAATATTTGAGCCCTAAAACGCGTGCTGATTATCAAAACTATATTTTCTATAAATGAAAACTCATTCTTCCTTCATTTCTCACTAATTCACTAAAGCTTTGGAGCAATTATTATAGAGAAATTATAGAGAAAAAGAAGAAGAGAAGTCTACTACCTCATTATTCCAATATCCAGGTTTCTTCTAAGGTAAGGGATATTATTATTATAGTAAGGGTATTATTCTTTCGTATTCATGAAGATAATTATTTTCTTTCAATACTGTAAGAAATTTTATTCCATTCTTTATTATTATGTTGGAATAACTCGTTTACATCTTGAAGTACCACATACATGGTGAAATTCTTCTGTTATTTCATTCTTTATTATTCTGTTGGAATAACCTGTCTATGCGGTCTATCTCATGCCTGATGAATTTTGTTGTTATTCCATTATTTATTATTCTGTTGGAATATCCTGTTTGTGCGAATTACGCATGACCTGGTTCCATTCTTTATTATTCTTTGGAATATCACATGCATGTCATGGATTATGCGTGACTTGGTTTCATTCTTTATTATTACATTGGAATATCCATGCATGCGATTTACGTGACTTGGTTTCATTCTTTATTATTACATTGGAATAACATGCATCTGCGGATTACGCGCTTCGGTGAATACTTACATTATTCCATTCTTTATTATTCTGTTGGAATAACTTGTCTCACGTGGATTATCTGCATGAATGGTGAATGATCCTTCGTATTCATTCCTTATTAAATTGTGAAAATGATCTGTCTACGTGGATTACCGCATGGCGGGCGAAAATCTATTTGCAGTTTCATATATTCTAATATACTCAGTTGGTTAAAGTTTTGGCTTCTATACTCCATGAAATTAGTAGAATATCCTGGATATTTATGCTTCATCCAGTATCTTTTTATGGAAATATTCTTTTGAGCATTCTTGAATTTTACTCCATAAAAAGTGTCGTGTTGACAATTTGGACGTTATTGATTTACGGATAAACTAAAATTTTAAATCTTTAAAATTTATCCTTGAACTTGTTTTATTGAATTATTATGTCATTGTCATCATCCTCATGCTTATATTGTGATGAAAGTCATCTTTGGCTTACGTGCATAGATGGACTTGGTATGATTATGACCGAAATTATTCAAAGATATAATCATGACACTGTAATGTTATAAATGATGTGGTAAAAGTCCTTAGTGGCTGTGGTGCAATTGATGTACAATTTTTGGTATGATTATGACTAGGGATTATTCTAAGATAGTCATGACCATTGATGATTTAATGAATATCCATGGCGCGTAGTGTAGGGATGACTCGATGATGTGGTTTATTTATTAAAATTTGAGTCTCGGCGATAAAAAATTGATGAAAACATTTTAAATCATAGAAGATAGTAGATATCATGCTCTACTTGACTCTTCTAATAGATTGCTTATTATTCAATTGCGCAGTTAAACTTGATGTCTATTGTATTTTATCGGTTTAACATTGTTAAAGACTAATGATAACTTATTCGCATTATCTTAGTCATAATATTTCTTCTTGGGCTAGTTGAGCTCACCCTTTTGCTTTCATTGTTCTCTTGAGAAAATGAGAACGTGCTTAGGACTAGTCGAGAAACCGGGTGATAGTCCGAGATGGTGTATTAGTAGTCCTCACTATTCTATAAAATAGTGTGACAATAAATGTAATGAGGGACTCTATTTGAGAGTGGATATTATGCTAAAGGCAACATTCATGTTTAAACTCTCGACTATGTTTTGTCGTTATATTACATTTAATGTATAATTAAGTTTGTATTTGTATTACGTACCATGTATTTGGTGACTCAAGATGGGTGATGTATACCTATTTTGGGGGCATCACGGTTAGTATCAAAGCTTGGGATATGATCCTCAGGTGAGATGTAAAGACAAGAACTAAGAGGGAGAGGCGGGAATTCCTTCACTAGTATGACCTACCTAAGTTTATTTGGTATTTAATTGGTGGGTCGGAGTATAGGGATAATATGTGATATGATAATTAACCCTTGTTTTGTGGCGATGTTTGAAAATGGCATCGGAAAATGTTGAGATAAGCAATGAAGCACATGAGGCCGTTGAAATCATCACAGATTAATACCGGGATAATGTGCAACAAAGAAGACAATAATCCTCGTTAAACAACAACGATCAAATGATGAGCGATGGGATGTTCGGAAGTTTTATGCAATTCATGCAACATCGGTGAAAGGCTCTCCTCATCCAAAATGCGGTGGAAACACCGATAACTCTCGTCGTCCACCGCTAAGCGATTCGAGGAGCTGGGACCACGAAATTTTTGGAGAGCCAAAACCACTTAAAGGCGGAGATGTGGATAAAGCGGATCAACAAGATATTTGATTTCTTAGGATGCTCGAGGAGCAAAAGGTTCCCTTTGCCACCTTCATATTACGAAAGCAGAGGCGATTCTTCGGTGGAAATCGTAAAGCGTACTCAACTCCGCCGCACAAAATGTCTTGGGAGAAGTTCCAAGAGTCGTTCAACGACAAGTACTTTCTGAAAGTACTCGTCACATGAAGGAGGTAGAGTTCATCAAGCTTGAGCAAAATAATATGACCGTGGTAGCGCAATGTTAAGCTAAGTTTGCCTAGTTATCTCGGTTTGCGTCCCACTTGGTTGATAATGAGGAGAGAATGGCGGATGTTTTTAAGAGGTTTAAAACCGAGATACGTCGATACCTTATCTCATAAACCGTGTGTTTGTATTCGGATGTTGTGAATAGGGCTCGATTATTGGAGCGCGATAATGAGTCAACCCAACCAAGAGAGGCAACCGTAAGTCGATAATACCGGTGGTAGCGATCATCGAAGCGGTGGTTATTAGATTTGTAATATTCAAGAACGCTTGATCAAATTGCAATAAATAAATGGAAGCGAGTAAAATCGAGTTTAAAAAAATTTACAAACCATATACCCGGATCACCCTTTATGCACAATTATTAATTAAGCGAAAAGATAAAGAATAAAATCATACCCTTGAAGATCGAGCTTCCTCGTGTACAAGTTCACCTCCAAATCCTTTCGCGTTCAACTTGAATCCACCGGGTTTGGTTCCTTCCTTTGATCAACGTTAGCCACCCATGTGTTTGGCCTCTGAGGTGATCCACCAAGGAAGAATAGGAATTCAAGAAGAAGGGTATTGCTCAACCCTAGTTTTCTTTCTACATAGAAAAGGCGTATTCTCCCACAAATTGGAATTATAACGTATATCCCGATATCGATATAAGACTCTCTTATAAAGATATCGAGATAACCTTATTTAATAAAAATAAGGTATTATTTAATTAAACTCTTTTAATTAAATGGGCTCCTAATCTTATTAGGGATAATTAATTAAACTCCTTTAACTAATTTTCCTCCTAATCCTATTAGGAATAAATGAAATACTTATATTAAATTAATTCCTAAACTCTTTTAGAAATTAAAATAATAATAATTGTAATAATATTAATAAGACTCCTCTTATTAATTTATATTTAATATTTCTAAAATATTAAATAATAAATATTAAAAATTATTTAATTTATTCTATCACCATAGATTAAATTAAATATACATAACTATATTATTACGATTATGCCATTAACTTCTTAAATAATTATTCTTCCTTTTATGGTGTGACCCTTTAGGTTCTCCATATTAAACCTTGTGAATAAATCAATTAGAACAATTCTAATCTTATTTAAATAAATAAATTAAACAATTAATTTATTTAAATAAATAAATAATATTTATTCTACATAGGGATAAGCCTCCACTAGCGATCAACGACTTTTCGGATAATATAGATTTCAACATTAATCATAAAAGAACCTTTGAGTAAATAGTTACTGCATGCAATTCAATCCTTCCACCATCTGATGTCCCAATTAAATATAAGGCATGGAATTCTTTGTCACAAGTCTTATTTTATTTAATTATATGTATTTCGACTCTTAAATGCACAACTCCAAATAATGCAAATTAGAAACTCCTTTCTAATTTCATTCGCCTTAACGCCGAGGACTCTTTGGGTTGTCATTTATCGAATCACATAGGACATTTCTCTTCTTTTATTAGAAGTGGTAGATTCTTTATTGATCATACATTATCTCCATGTACAACTTATTATACCCAAGCATACCCTTTGATATACCCTAAGGGTCTTAAGGAATAAGTCAAAGTATAACTCATCATACACACGAGATACTATGATGATCTCAAGTCCAAGGATCACTTGTCTTTACTATCACTTCTGAGAATTCCTATTGACGAGTAAGTAAAACTCCATTAGGTATTCCTTAGCGAGCCACGTTCGATGAACTTATTCTCTAATAAGCACCTACATACTTGCTTTAGTGTCTCCACACAAATGATCGTGAGATCAATCATCCTCATCCAATGAAGCAAGAATGTATGTACCAATCTATCCGGATTCACTAATCCCCAATTTAGTAATCCAATGATTGGGAACTATTTTAGTTTTAAGCTTTCTAAGAATTTAGATCTCATTAGAATGATCATCATCATTATTCTAAAAGCATTGCTTAAAACTATGGATTTATCACATATTATAAAACAAAGATCATGTAGATAATTAAAAGCCTTTAATAAATTAATACTTTTTATTAATAAATGAATAAGATTGTTACAAAGTATATGCTTTATCATCAAACATGATTGGCTTGTGTACATACTTACTTTCAATCTCCCACTTGCACTAAAAGCCAATCGTCATGGTATCTTATACTCTTCTTCTCTAAGTGACGATTATCCTGCTGTTGAATAAGCTTTAGTTAATGGATATGTAATGTTGTTCTTGAGAGTCCACTATCTCTATAGTGATTTCCCATCTTTCAATGATTCTAATAATCAAATGAAAGTGCCACAACACATGTTTAGATCCAAGATGAGACTTAAGAACTATTCATAGTTACGTAATGAACTTTAATCCAAACAATCAACTTGCAGACTTCATTTATAGCTATATACTTTGTCTTTATCACTAAACCAAAGAACTCTTTCATTGTTTGGAACCTTTCCAATTCAACGCACCTTTGCTCAAGGTAACCCTTTACCTTAAAGTGGATTTTCTCATCATCTTGGTGCATCGAAAAACTTGAGTCTCATAAGCCCTCTAGTTTTAATTTAGACCCACCATGAATATGATCACATCCTTAGTCTGGGTTAAGCACTTTAAGATGTTTTCACCGACTCATAGTAAACTTCTCCATAATATGGTATCGATCAACATCGGTCTCGTACATTTCATTGCATACATGATTGTCACTCATGCGATCTCTTTTTAGAGTCTGTGGGGACTATTAAGAGAGATACACACCATAGCTCATCGACATGAGACATCTCTTGGAGTTTGCCATACTAAACAACTTTAGCATCAAATGAATATATGTTCCTTGGGTTAAGTCGAGCATCTTTTAAATCTATCTCAGATAGATTTGCATCCCCAATAATGATACTCTTCCCAAATCATTCATGGAGAATTGTTTAGACAACTTTATCTTTCTTGATTGTAGCATTGGTATGTCATTCCTTATCCGTAGTATATCATCATCGTATAGTACTAGGAATGTCACGATGCTCCCATCGACCCATTTTGTACACACTAGGTTCATTCTTATTTTGATAAAATCAAACTCTTTTGATTGCCTCATCAAAACAAATGTTCCAAATTTGAGAAACTTGCTTCAATCAATTTCTCGAGTGTCTACAACACTTACCTCATCGTATGTAAGCGGATCATCATCTTCTATGATGTGTACCTTATCATCATCATCCATGATGAATCCATACCTCCTAGGTATCTTGATGCTATATTCGGTTTATGATTCGGTTGTGAATGCAATAGAATTACATCTACGGTTCCTCTTATTTGACTTATAGTGTTTTGTGGTTCTTGAACTTTTCAAGATCTATTATCCTCCCACTAGCCCTTTTAATGATAAACACCTTTATCTTAGAAGGGAAGCGTGTTTCAAATAAACACCTTTTTTAAGTAGGATTATAGAACATTTACCCTAAACTTACTTTAGGATGTCCCGAATTATAGTATCTTTATTGTGATGGGTTATACTTTGACTTATTCCTTAGACCCTTGGGTATATCAAGGGTATCACTTGGGTATAATAAGTTGTCTTATTGGAGATAATGTACGTCGACTAAAAGGGTACCATACAATAAAGAAGAAATGTCTGTGTGATTCATAAATAGCTGTCTTAGTCCTTGGCCAATGAGATTGAAATTAGAAGGAGTTTCTAATTTTGGAGTTATTGTCGCGTGAGTCAAAAGAAATAAAATATAATTAAATAAAATAAGACTTAGCCGGTAATTCCATTATTGTCTTTATATTTAATTGGGGGCGTTGTACTTGGAAGAGATTGAATTGTCACGGTAACTATTTTCGAGTTCTTTGATGATTAATGTTGAAATCTATATTATCACGGAAAGTAAATTTGATACGTAGGGAAGCTTATCCTATTATTGTAGAATAAATATTATTTAAATAAATTAATTGTTTAATTTATTTATTTAATGAACCAAATTTATTACAGTTGATTTATTCACAGCATTAGGTTTAATATGGAGAACCTAAAAAGGGTCACACCGTGAAAAAGGAAGAATAATTGTTGAAGAGAGTTAATGGCATAATAAGTAATAATATATTTAAGTATATTTAATTTAATACATGGTGATAGAATAAATTAAATAGCTTAATATTATTATTAATATTTTAGAATATTAAATATAAATTAATAAGAGGAGTCTTATTAATATTGTTACAATTATTATTATTATTTAATTTCCCTACATTAGGAAGGAAAATTAATTAAAGGAGTTTGAGTAATTATCCACTAATAAGATTAGGAGGCTTAATTAATTAAAGATTTAATTAATTAAATAATATTGATTCCATAATTATTGGGTGGAATCTTATTATGGGTGGGATGGGTTGTTGACTTTTCTGACTTAATAATTCCAATTTGTTGGAGAGTACCCTTCTTACATAGAGATACCGGGAAAACTAGGAGTTTTAGAACATAACACCCATCTTCTTGAATTTTATTCTTGGCCGAGTGGATCACCTCTTAGAGGCCCATTTGGGTGCGTTGCGTTGATCGAGGAAGGAACGGGCCGATTGGATTGATTGAGCAAAGTTTGGAGGTGAACTTGTACTGAGGAGCTTCGATCTTCAAGGGTATGATTTATTCTTTATCTTTTAGTTTAATTAATAATTGTGCAAAGGATGATCGTTATTGGTTTTGTAAGGTTTTAAACTTCTGATTTTCACCAACTTTTATCTTGATTTGATTGCGATTATGAATATACTTATGATTGGTATCAAAGAAGCCAGACCTTTATCGCGAATTATTAATTGTTGGATTTAGATTTTGTATATTGATATGTGTTTAGAACAATTTAATTGGAGCTTAATTTTATTGTATTAAATTTAATAAAAAAAAAAAAAAAAGGTCAGATTTCTTAGTTTTTTTAAAGGCACTGCTTATATACAGTTTTCAATAATCAAAAAAAAAAAAACACTCCCCGGTCTCTTTTTTTTTTAGGCGGCTGACACTACGTTTTCAGCTATCATTATTATATATATATAATCAAGTTCTAATTTTAAAATAAAAGTTTATTTAATATTAAAATAAAAAGGAGCTTATTTAATTTTAAAATTGAATATATATATATATATATTATTTTAATCTTAATAATTTTTATAATTAAAATAAAAGTTTATTTTAATTTTAAAATTGAAATTTCATGCTAACTAATTAGAGTTGGAATTGGATTCCATGCTAACTAATTGGAGTTGAAATTGGATTTTATTTTTCCTTAAATAAAGGGGAGTTTATTTAGATATGAAATAAGTTTCATGTTATTCAAAAATAAAAGAGTTTGTTTGTGAATAGGAAGAAGTAAATCATTGTTTTCTTAAATAAAGGGGTTATTTAGATATGAAGCCGGTTTCATATTATTCAAAATAAAAGAGTTTATTTGTGAATGGGAGAAAAGAGAATCACCAATTTCCTTAAATAAAAGGGAGTTTATTTAAATATGAAATAAAGATTTCATATTATTCAAAATAAAGGAGTTTATTTGTGAATGAGAAAAGATAATCAAGTGTTTCACTTTTAATATTTTTTATTAGCAATGAATTGGATTCCATAATTAATTAAAATAAAGGGTTTATTTTGATTAAAGATTTTGATTAAAATAAAATAGTTTATTTTATTCAAAATTGGATAAATTAAAATATAAAAATAGTTTTTATTTTGATTTGGAAATTTGGATTAAAATAAAAAGGAGTTTATTTTGATTCCTGTAGATTCTGTCTCCTCCCATAATACTTACATTTGTGGAGAAAGTCGAGGTTTATTCTATTTTAAATAGTTTTTGTAATAGGAATATTTAGAATTAATTTTTGAAGAATTAGAGATCCAATGACTTGAAGACTTGGTTGTAATGGAGCAAGGGTTTTAAATGTAATTGTTATATTTAAATATTAATTCTTGCACCTTTTCAAGGAGTTTGACCTTTTGGTTCACTTGGTAGCTCTAGTGAACGAAACTAGAATCAAGTCCAGTAATCGATCGGAGATTAGAATATATAGTGATACATATGTACATGCTTATACTATATATATTATATATTATGCAAGCATTGTTCATTAATATAATAGCATTATTATATATATATGCGTCTATTGCGCGCTAAAAGCAAGATGAGACAAATTAATAACAAACCCCTCAGGTTTTATGTTAAGTCTAAGCGTTGAAGATATTTAGAATGTCGAGCATTATAGCCTTAGCATGATAAAATTAATAGAGTATTAAATATTTAATATGAGTTTGTTGTGTCGCACAACGAGGCAAGTATTGAAATTATTTAAGATTAATTATCCTTTGATACTTATAAAGAAAATTGAACAATATTGTTTTGTTGTTGTGTCACCCGCAAGGATGATTTTTCTTTTTTGAATATATGGAGTCTTAAATTAGGAACTTAACAGGATAATTTTGTTAGGATGTGCCACCACTTGATCAAAATAATCTAAGAGGCAAAGTCTGAGGAGTTGCGTAGTTGATGTAATTAATGAGGTTAGCCTAGGCATTTATTTATATATAGTTTGTTATTAATATGGTATATCGTTTAAATGGGATCACACTTATTCTCAACTTCTTGACTATATATAGTGAAATTAATATAGTTTACCAAGAAAGAAAATAATTAGAGATACCAATTTTAGAAACAAAGACCTAATTTATTTTGGTAATTAATAAAAAGATTCTTATATTAAAAATCATTGTTAATTACAAATTCATTTCTGAGAATTTACAATGTCTAAAATACCACCTAACCTTTATGAAGCCTATTAGATGCTAAATTAACGGGGCCAATAAGATTTAAGCAGATTAGTTCTCATAGTGAAAAGCTATCTTATATCATTCTTTGAAATCCATGAGTATATGCGCTTGAGCTTTATACTAAGGGCTCTTAGATGCAGAGGTACATAAGTTTAAACTGCCTTTGGAAAGCTGCGGACAACTGAAGCTTGGTGAAGTTTCGGTTCTGTCGGTTTTGTTAAGCTGATTGAAATAATTTTTCTTTAAATTGATGTTACTGCTTGGAGATCTAGGCTGGTTATCATAAATATATGAAGTGAAGGGATAAGCAGTGAAAAGCCAAATATAGTAATCCTATGTGTAGAATTGAAGCTTGAAAGTTTTTGCATATTATTAAAATTAATTATAAGAAAAGGAGATGATTATTCAAAGAGTTGAATGTGTGTTTCTTTGAAATACTGGTTATTTGAAAGGTTGAAAATTGATGAAACAAATTGTGTTGTATTAAGATTCTTTGATTACATTAATGATTTTATAAACATTCCGGTATCCTTACAGGATCATGTCTTAGAAATGAAACGCGTATCTCTGAAAGGTAACATCTTTTATAATCCTACTTGGCAAAAGGTGTTTGTTAAAGAAACATTTGCATAGATTGGAATCCTCCAGTGTGTCTGAATCCATAAGAATGACATACCAATCTTCTCAATCGGTAAAGTGTAAACGTTCCTCCATGAATGATTTTGTCTTAAATTGGGGATATAAATCTATATAGATAGATTTAAGAGGATCTTCGACTTAACTAGAAGGCAGTATATTAGATTTGATGCTAAGGTCGTTTAGCATGGAAACTCAAAGAGATGTCTCATGTAGATGGCTATGGGTGTACCTCTCTTAATAGATGTCACGGTAAAATATCACGAAGACTGATGTTGATTTCGGCCAATGCAGAAGTTCCTTTGTGAGTGGTGATCTTAAAGTTTTTAAGCAAGCACTACTGGGATGTGATGCATGTGCATGGTGGGTCTTACAACCCTTTATCTTAACATACTTAAGATTAGAAATCCTCCCCATCCATAACTCAGATGGAGTCTTGGGTCAATTTTGAGGTTATCATTTTCGAGATATGTACCATTTCTAGGACATGATCCTGAAGGATACTTTAGAATGTCGGTAAAATCATTATGGACCATACCATGTCCAACAAGGTATGATTTTTCATTCGTATACATCAATCAATTATTGCGTGTCGGATGTGTCCATTATGAGAAAACCATTTGAGATGATCTAGAAACTTATTGCTCAAGTATTTATTCTTTGGTCTAATCAAAGAATCTTAATACTTTGTCGATTTGTTTCACTTTTGAATTCTTTGAACCTTTCAAATAATTCACACTTGTATTCAACAAATACATATATTCAACTCTTTGAATGATCATCTCCTTTTCTTATACTAATTTGTTTAATATGCAAAATTATTTTCACGTAAGTCAAGTATACAAAATCCATTAAGTAATCTTTTCAGTTCTATATGAAACATTATTATTATAAATAGAACAACAATTGCTCTTAATTATAATACCAAAAAATTTTATCATTCAACAATAAAATGAAAATAATGTTTCTAACAAGAATTGGAATACAATAACAACTTATTGACTTAATAGATTTGCCTGTAGGCGATGCTAAACTATAAGTTTCTATAACTAATCGCAAAGAACCTTTGCTTCATTTTCCACACATAGGATTACTTATCTTTGTTTAACTTTCTACTTACCGGTCCCTTCATAAATCTATATTTATGATAACCAAAGTCGATTATCCAATACCCAAGTAGAACCTTAACTTAAAGAAAAATTATTTTAAATCATGAACAAATTTGTATTTATGCTCAAAACTTCACTAAGCTTCTTTTGGTTAGCTCGCAAGATGCTTCTCAGCTTTCTTTCCGAGTGTCCGGGCTTATAGCGATGAAGCAAACTCCTTTGCTATCCATATCGCTTTTGTTCTTATTATTCTTTATTTACGCCTTTCTATTTACCTTCTTTAAATCAATCTTCTTTTGGAAGATCCTTTGGCCCCTACCAAGTAAGACATGGTCTTTCTAGGTTGAAAAGTGACTCTCAACATTTTTCAATATGTTAAGCAAATTAATGAAGATATCTAGCTTTGTTCATATGAAAATTCACAACAATTGTGAAAGGAGTCCGGAGTGAGTGCAAGATCAAATCTTGGCTCAAATCTCCATCCATGACAAAACCAGTTGTCCTAATTGATCAATCAAATTGATTATGTTAAGGACTTTTATGCATCTTGAGTGTCATTGGCCATTCTAGATCGGAAGAGCTCCTTAGATATCTCGATATCTATCGATCCCCATTTCTCACCATCAACTACTTGATGTGCGAGAATATAGTAGAGCATCCATAGTTTGATGTCGACGGCTGAAGCTCGTTACTTCGTGGGTGCGAGCATGATGCATCGAGCCAATCAGGCATCATCTTTCCACTTTCTAAAAGTAGCAATGTCTTCCTCGAGGCATTATGCGCAACCATTGCGAGGATAGGCGTATTAAGGACATAAGATAACTTTTCACCATGAGAACTATTCTCAAATTCCTTAACCAATCCATTTAATACGGTTTGGTTAAATAACATCTAATATGTTTCGCAGTTGATGTAATTTTTTAGACATTGTAAAATTACAGAAATGAATTTGTAATTAACAACATTTTAACATACATTCTTTTATTAATTACCAAAATAAATTAGGTCTTGTTTTAAATTGGTATCTCCCACTATTTTCTTTAAAACTATATTACCTCAATATATATAGTTCGGCAAAATCTAATTAAAGATCTGCTTAGTGAGAATAAGGATCCCATTTCAAATGTATATAGCCTTGTGGTGACACAACAAACTATATATAAATAAATAGGTAGATAACTTTTGTCAATTACATCAACTATGCAACTCCTTTTCTTTTTGCCTCTTAGATTATTTTGATCAAGTGGTGGCACATCCAAATCAAAATTATCCAAGTTAAGTCCGACCTAGCACTCCATATATTCAAAAAGAAAAATATCATCCTTGTGGTGACACAACAAAATAATATTGTTCAATTTTCTTTATAAGCATCAAATGTGATAAATTAACATCTTAAATACTTAATACTTGCCTTGTGGTGACACAACAAACTCATATTAAATATTTAATACTCTATTAATTTTATCATGCTAGAAACGACGTTCGATATTCCAAATATCTTTGAACGCTTAGGACTTAATATATAAAAATTGAGGGATTTATTATTAATTGTCTCATCTTGTTTAGCGCGCATACACACACATATATATATATATATATATATATATATATAAAATACGCTATATTAATGAACATGCTGCATGTTTGTGTTTGCATAATATATAATATATATATAGTATAAGCATGCACATATAGAATACTTTATTCTACCCTTGGATTGATTATGGACTTTTATTCTAGTTTGGTTCACTTCAGAGCCACCAAGTGAACCAAAAGGTCAAACCCTAGGGTGCAAGAAATAATATTTAAATATAACTATTACATTTAAACCCGTGCTCCATTACAAACGGGTCTTCAAGCGCTCCTTGCTCCTTGATCTCCAATTTTCAAAATTATTCTAACTATTCCTATTACAAAACTATTTAAAATAAATAAAAACCTCGATCGTGATCGAGGGAAGTACATAAAAGGAGTTAGAATTTACATTAAGAAAAAATTAGAAGAAGGCGAAATACACAGTAATTCCCATTTAATAAAACCCATACATTCATACATCCAACTAAAATAAAATCCAATCACATTGGTCGATAAATCCATAATCAATCCCATTTATTATCATACACATCATCATATGCATCAATAAATAACATTCATCTTATGAATAATAAACATTTAATATATATATTGATATCATTTAATGGGCAAATTTAGTTAGTATAAAATCTAATTTTGAATCAAAATAAACTCCTTTATTTTAATCCAAATTTAAATCAAAATAAAACTATTTTATTTTAATTTATCCAATTTTGAATAAAATAAACTATTTTATTTTAATCAAAATCATTAATCAAAATAAACTCCTTTATTTTAATTAATTATGGAATCAAATTCCATATAAAAAAAAACTTAATTAAAATAAACTCTTTTATTTTAATTAATTATGAAATCCAATTCCATGTAAAAAATCTTTTATTAAAGGAAACACGGATATTCTTTCCTATTCACAAATAAACTCCTTTATTTTTGAATAATATGAAATCTTATTTCATATCTAAATAAACTCCTTTATTTAAGAAAATTAGGATTCTCTTTCCAATTCACAAATAAACTCTTTTATTTTGAATAATATGAAATCTAATTTCATATCTAAATAAACTCCTTTATTTAAGGAAAGATGGAATACAATTTCAACTCCAATTAGTTATCATGGAATCCAATTCCAACTCTAATTAGTTATCATGAAATTTAATTTTAAAATTAAAATAAACTCTTTTATTTTAATATTAAAATAATTAAGATTAAAATAAAACTTTATATTTTAATATTAAAATATACCTTTTATTTTAAAATTAAAATAAACCTTTTATTTTAAAATTAAAATAAACTTTTTATTTTAATTATATAATAATTAAGAATAATATTATATATATATATATATATATATATAAAATGCATATATATATATATATATATATATATATACTATATATATATTATATATATATATATATATATATAAGTATATATATTATATATATATATATAATATGAGAGATTGCTCCTTTTATTCCATGCAAGTCATCTTAATTTCCGTATTCCTTGTTCGTTTTACTCTTTGTCCACGCCTTTTAAAAAAAAAATTGACCCGTGAATTAAAGAATTCAAGAAGATGAAACACGGAATTTCGTGTAACTTCCATTAATTAAAAAAAAAACTTTATATTTTATTTATTAAATTTTATACAATAAAATAATGCCCAATTAAATTGTTCTAAACACATATCAACATACATATTAAATCAAACAATTAATAATTCGCATAAAGGTTTGGCTCTGATGCCACTGTTAGATTTGTAATATTCAAGAACGTAATCAAATTGCATAAATAAAGCGGAGCGAGTAAAATCGAGTTTAAAAAATTTTACAAACCATATACCCTTGATCACCCTTTATGCACAATTATTAATTAAACGAAAAGATAAAGAATAAAATCATACCCTTGAAGATCGAGCTTCCTCGTGTACAAGTTCACCTCCAAATCCTTTCGCGCTCAACTTGAATCCACCGGGTTTGGTTCCTTCCTTTGATCAATGTTAGCCACCCATGTGTTTGGCCTCTAGAGGTGATCCACCAAGGAAGAATAGAATTCAAGAAGAAGGGTATTGGCTCAACCCTAGTTTTCTTTCTCTATAGAAAAGGCGTCTTTCTCACAAATTGGAATTATAACGTATATCCCGATATATATATAAGACTCCTCTTATAAAGATATCGAGATAACCTTATTTAATAAAAATAAGGTATTATTTAATTAAACTCTTTTAATTAAATGGGCTCCCTAATCTTATTAGGGATAATTAATTAAACTCCTTTAACTAATTTTCCTCCTAATCCTATTAGGAATAAATGAGAAAGACTTATATATTAAATTAATTCCTAAACTCTTTTAGAAATTAAAATAATAATAATTGTAATAATATTAATAAGACTCCTCTTATTAATTTATATTTAATATTTCTAAAATATTAAATAATAAATATTAAGCTATTTAATTTATTCTATCACCATAGATTAAATTAAATATACATAACATATTATTACGATTATGCCATTAACTTCTTAAATAATTATTCTTCCTTTTATGGTGTGACCCTTTAGGTTCTCCATATTATTAAGCCAGGTTGTGAATAAATCAATTAGAACAATTCTAATCTTATTTAAATAAATAAATTAAACAATTAATTTATTTAAATAAATAATATTTATTCTACAATAGGGATAAGCCTCCCCAATGATCAACGACTTTTCGGATAATATAGATTTCAACATTAATCATAAAAGAACCTTTGAGTAAATAGTTACCGTGCATAATTCAATCCTTCCACCATGAATGTCCCAATTAAATATAAGATATGGAATTCTTTGTCGAAGTCTTATTTTATTTAATTATATGTATTTCGACTCTTAAATGCACAACTCCAATAATGCAAATTAGAAACTCCTTTCTAATTTCATTCTCACCGCCAAGGACTACTTTGGTTGTCATTTATCGAATCACATAGGACATTTCTCTTCTTTTATTAGAAGTGGTAGATTCTTTATTGATCATACATTATCTCCATGTACAACTTATTATACCCAAGCATACCTTTGATATACCCTAAGGGGTCTTAAGGAATAAGTCAAAGTATAACTCATCATACACAAGATACTATGATGATCTCAAGTCCAAGGATCACTTGTACTACTATCACTACAGAATTCCTATCGACAGCAAGTAAAACTCCATTAGGTATTCCTTAGCGAGCCAATGCTCGTTGAACTTATTCTCTAATAAGCACCTACATACTTGCTTTAGTGTCTCCACACAAATGATCATGAGATCAATCATCCTCATCCAATGAAAGCAAGCAACGTATGTACCAATCTATCCTGATTCACTAATCCCCAATTTAGTAATCCAATGATTGGGAACTATTTTAGTTTTAATCTTTCTAAGAATTTAGATCTCATTAGAATGATCATCATCATTATTCTAAAAGCATTGCTTAAAACTATGGATTTATCACATATTATAAAACAAAGATCATGTAGATAATTAAAAGCCTTTAATAAATTAATACTTTTTATTAATAAATGAATAAGATTGTTACAAAGTATATGCTTTATCATCAAACATGATTGGCTTGTGTGCATACTACTTTCAAAGACAATAAACGTGGAGGAATCAACATGCGAAAATGGTAATTACTTGATGGGTAATCATGGCCATGACAATAAGAGTGGACATTTCAAGAAGAGGAGATTCAATAATGATGGAAAGACGTCGAAGACCAAAGACTGTTGTTAAGGAAGGAGAACGACCGCCAATCAAGTATATTACAGAGGTGGAGGGAAAGGACACATAAGTCCAAACCGCATTTATGCGGTCAAAGCATGTTATAATTATGGAAAAGAAGGTCACCTAGCCCGATTTTTGTCGTGCACCAAAGTTAAGTCCACTTGGGATGGATGTGACGCCACCAAAATAGGTATACAACACTCCAATCTTGAGTCGCCAAATACATGGTATGTAATACAAATACAAACTTAATTATACAACCCGTTATGTAATATACGACAAAAACATAATCGAGAGTTTAAACAGAATGTTGCCTTCTGACAATATCCATTCTCAAATAGAGTTCTCATTACATTTATTGTCACACTATTTTATAGAATAGTGAGGACTACTAATATACCATCTCTACCATCACTCCGCTTCCCCGACTAGTCCCTTCGTTCTCATTTCTCGGAGAAAACAATGAAAGCAAAAGGGTGAGCTCAACTAGCCCAGTAAGAAATATTATGACTAAGATAATGCAGAATAAATTATCATTAGTCTTCAACAATGTTAAACTGATAAAATACAATAGACATCAAGTTTAACTGCAGCGGAATAAGCAATCCATTACAAGAGTCAAGTAGAGCATGATATCTACTATCTTCTATGATTTAAAATATTTTCATCAATTTTTATCGCTGAGACTCAACTTAATAAATAAACCACATCATCGAGTCATCCCTGCACTACGGGGCAAGGATATTCATTAAATCATCAATGGTCATGACTATACTAAATAATCCTGGTCATAATCATACCAAAAACTATCCATCAATGCACTACAGGCCACTAAGGACTTTTACCACATCATTTATAACATTACAGGTCATGATTATACCGAATAATCCCTGGTCATAATCATAACAAGTCCATCTATGCACGTAAGCCAAAGATGACTTTCATCACAATATAAGCATGAGGATGATGACAATGACATAATAATTAAATAAAACAAGTTCAAGGATAAATTTTAAAGATTTATAAGTTAATTTATCCTGAAATCAATTACTTTCAAATTGTCAACATGATATTGCTTTGTGGAGTAAAATTCAAGAATGCTCAGAAGAATATTTTCATGAAAAGATACTGGATGAAGCGCAAATATCCATGATATTCTACTAATTTCATGGAGTATAGAAGTCAAAACTTTAACCAACTGAGTATAATAGAATATATGAAACTGCAAATGGATTTTCGCCCGTCATGCGGTAATCCATGTAGACACATCATTTCCACAATTTAATAAGGAATGAATACGAAGGATCATTCACTATGCATGTGGTAATCAACATAGACAGGTTATTCCAACATAATACACTACTAGAAAATCAGCTTATAGCGACGGTCGCCGATCGTCGCTATAAAGCCAAAAAGACCGTCGCTAAATCCTTTAGCGACGATCACCGACTGTCGTCGCCATAAACTTCGCTTTAAAAGCTATAAGCGACGTCTTTTGGCCTATAAATGACTCGGCCATCGACCCTAGCTATAGGTCATGGCAAAATCGTGTATTTGTTCTTTACCAACTGTTGTTGAGAGTTATTACTACGGTCATGACCGTAGCTATAGATATCTATAGCGACGCCGACCAAATCGTCGTTATAGGCTGTGTTTTATAGAATACTATAGCTACGATGCGATGACCAAATCATATAACCTTTATATTTAAAAAAATTAATTAATAATGCACATTTATTCAACAAACACAAATTTAATATAAAATAAAATATAAAAATATTATATACATCATTTAAAATCATTCACATACAACATTACAAAGATAAGAAGAGATATTTTACAACATTACAATCATTCACAATACAATCATTACAACATTACAATTATTACAACATTACAATCATTACAATACAATATTTTAGTTACATCTAAGAAGAGATCTTTGAACTCGAAAGCGACCTCAATAGTCCATATTCTTGGAAAAGCTTATAGATGGAGCCACCAGAAACATATTCCAAATATATATAAAGTATATCATCCACATTGCTCAAAAATCACAAGTTTGGAGTAAGACTATAAAATTGCAAGTGTCAAACGAAAATAATACTATTAGATATGCATTATTATCGCTTAACAACTACACTAGAACATTAAAACCCGGAGGAAAATGACAACAACACTACATATTCAAATTTGTCAAATTCGAATATTTATAACCGAGAAAGCCAAATGAACATTTAATCGCTTTATAACCGAAAGCCAGCCAACATTAATTGGAGTTTAAACCTTAAGAAACTTCCTTATATAATTTATGCCTATGTCCAATTCTTGGAACACGAATTTGCTTCTTTTCATACTTTCCACAAACTCATAGGGTGTAAGATTACGCGAAGACACGAATGATTGCAAACATTGGCGATTAGTTAAACACAACATAGTATATGATGTTGCATTGTTGGCGAGATAATCTCGGACTCACCCTGTCATAAGCATCCTTGAAATATCGAAAGCAAACATCATCAATAGCCCCACCAAATCGGGGACCAATTGTTAGCAAACCTGTTCCAAAAATTAAATTATTCACTCTTCCTTATTACGAATGACTTACTTGCAAAGAATGACCATTCATTTAATTTACGAAACAAGATCGGACACGAGGTCTTTTCCATTTCTAGCGATTCTTATTGTGTTTTGAGCACCAGATACACAAGGACCATGGTGGCATATAAACATAATGCAAATCGATCAAGGTTAAGTTCGTTGATGAGAAAAAAGTGAATTACTAGTAATTTAGCTGTTAGCATGGTTTCTTGAATACACCTTAAAAATATGGTGCGACAACGAGTATGAGTACATTTAAACTAAACTACATTTAAACGAGTATGAATACATTTACTAACACACTATTTCATAGAATAGTGAGGACTACTAATGTTATCATCTGGACCGTCACCCCGTTCCCCGACTAGTCCCTGCTACGTTCTCATTTCAAAAGGGTGAGCTCAACTAGCCCAGTAAGAAATATTATGACTAAGATAATGCAGAATAAATTATCGTTAGCCTTCAACAAAGTTGTTAAACGATACAATATAACAAACATCAAGTTTAAGCTGCAATGAATAAGCAATCCATTAAATGAGTCAAGTAGAGAATAAAATCTACTATCTTCTATGATTTAAAAGTTTTCATCACTTTTATTGTTGAGACTCGACAATAAATAAACCACATTATCCACGCTTTACTGACCAAGGATATTCATTAGTATCACAACCACAAATCATAATGACAACCGAGATTTTGTAATTTAATTTTAATATTTATTGGATTGAATAAATATTTATCGATGAATTAATTATTAGATTAAATAATTAATTGATGAAGTTATGGTAGATTAATTTAATTATATGTGTTATATGTATTAAATTAATGTGGAGAATTTTATTATTCAAGTATGTGATTATGTGAGCTTATTGTATTAAAAGAAATATTTAATAAGCTCGATAGTATTTTAATTAATTTAATTATTAATTAGAGATTTAATAATTTGATATTATTATTAAATGAGAAATTTAATTATGTGACTATGTGCATTATTGAGAAATTATTATATTTTATTTAAATAAATTAAATAAGATATTGATTTATTTTATAAAAGAGTGTGACATTATTTAAACTATATGATAAGGTTTTATTAAATTAAATGATTTTTGAATCCCATTCTTGCTAGCCAAACATGGCACTAAGGGAGGTTATGGGCGCTAACCCACGATCGAGTAACCCACCACAACGCGTCGATTCAATTATTTAGTATCGTCTTCTTTTTCATTTTATTATTGCTTAAGTCTAGAAAAGTAGAAGGCAGAGAGTCTCGTAGAGAGAGATTGAGAAGTGTTGAGGGAGAATTGTGATTGAAGAAGGTTTGGGAAGGGTTTCAATTCATCTCCTATTATTTCACTATACTCACTTGGGTAATTCTCTTCAACCCAATTTCTTTTTACGTCATGTAGTTTTTATGAAAAAAATGGCTTTCATACTTTCTGCGAGTCTCTGTAAATTGGGAAACTATGTTAGTGATATATGTAATAATTCGTGTAGCATAGCATGTTTTATATATATTGTATATGATTCCATATCATAAGTTTCATAATATTATGACTTGTTGTTTCAAAAATTTACAGAGTATGTTATTTGGCCATATGACCCTTATATGTAATTTTAATATGTCAACCATAAATTTTTCTACAAAATTTCCACTTATATGTGATTATGCATGATAACACGAACAAAACGAAATTTGAATGGTTGGATTTGGTTTTATAACGAATTCGTGGCGTTGAATTTTAGGAATTTATGTTCAACACTTCAAGAACATCAAGAATAAAGACAATTTGCATAATTTAATTCTGTGATTATGTGTTTTAATGGGTTAAAATCACTCTATAAATATTGGGTATTGAGTATATATGAATTCTAACATGTGGGTATGTTTAATTTGGGAAATTAATGATTATGTAGTGTTTATTTCGCTGAATTCTGTGCTCTTCGCGAATCGGGAATTCAGAGTGCGGAGTGTCGTAGTGGCTCCAACTCATAGTTCATTTCTCTCGCGTCATGTCATGATACCAAGTCATAGCATGCTACATGACCGCAATCACAAGACCAGAGATAAAAAGTGAAAATACACATACCACTTAGCAGAATGTCCAGAAAATATTTTTTTTTTAGTATTCAAGTATAGAAATGTGATAGCAACTTAGTCTAATGATTATAAAAACGTGTTAGACATATAATGAGTTGTTAGAATAAATTCTTAACATGTCCATAACACAATTACGCGTGAATTAAATGATCAAATGCATAGTTAACTTATTGTTCGTGAAGTCTTAATTTTTTACAATAAGTGTAGTAATCGACTAAGTATAGTCATGAACTCGAGTTAGACAAAGAATAAACTTGTGATGTTTATTACGTTATAATTGATAGTATTATGAACATGAATGATATGTAGGATTTAAATCAAAGAACGAGTTTTATTAACGTGTAATCTACGCATGAGACAAGTTTCCTAACCCTACTTGTTATCATTGAGCAAACTCTCATTATTATTGATTAAGTTTGTTTTGTATATTAAAGCTTATTAATCCTTGAAGCATGATGTTGCTATACAATAATTATTCTATTGTATACTTTTGAGATTTTATCCAAGTTAAATCATCAGTTATTGTTAAACCTTATTAGACTAGCGAGCCCTTATTGATTCGACTAGTCCATAGTTGATGAGCGTTCTAAATTTCAGAACCCTTGATGAATTATCCAAACCAAACTTCCTTTGGTGCGGACTCGAATGTCAAACTGAGATGAACAACCCTGTATAGGGGATTAGGTGGTGTTTGATAAAACTGAGTATTAAGATCTGAACAGTTTAGACATTTGAATAATTTAGAGCATCTCTCCAGAATTGCATCTGAATGAAAAAATGTTGTTTGATAACTAATTTTTCCAAAATGTCTGAATAACAGTATTTTACCATTTTAATCCTCTGAATAGTTTAAGCAAAACCTGTTTGATAACCAGAGAGGTCTGAATAGTATTTTAAATACATATTTATAATATTTTGACCACAATATGATAAAATAAAATGTATCACGTCTAATGAAAATATCAACATAGCATAATAATTCAACCATACAAATTAAATTAACTTTAAATAGTTGTTAAGAGTTTAAATGCAATTTGTTCACATAGATTAACCATAAATTCTATGCCTTGATCACCCCATTGCTGTTCATCCCAACCTTTGTAACCTTTTCTTTGTCGAACATCTTAATGGCCACATTCATACCAGTTTTGAGATTCCTTGCATGGTAGACAAGGTACCTTGCTCTAAGAATTTTCCTAACTCATAGCGGTCTATCAACACATACCCTTTATGTTCCATAACAAGTTACCACAGTTGTACACAATAATATATAATAAAAAAATCCCCAGCACACAATAATAAGGCATATCAGAAATTTGTGGAATCTCGATTCTTTCGGTTCTCCAACAAAATAATTATGAGATAATTACCTGAAAAGAAGTGAAACAAGGTCAAGAACTTACAATTACATATATTAACGACCACTAAATTCAAAAAAAAAAAAAGAAAAAGAGTTCGCAATTAATGGATCACAAAAACTCTAAATAAATTTAATAAAAGGGACTACAACACATCTATATTTCAATAGTCGAGGGCGCTTGATGCAAATTTATAAAAACTATGAATTAACAATTCAATTGATGTTAATGACATGACTTTTTATTCAACTTTAGATATGGTTGTTGCTTTGTAAAGAGCATATAATTGCAGCCCAAACTGAATTAAGAATACATCAAACAAAGATTGAAGAAGTTTTAGTTAATAAGAATATGTAATTTGAATTTTCCAGATCATTTATTACATACATACCAAGGAAATTATGATGATGAGTATTTGAAAAATATTTGAGATCCCCAATTTGAAACACATTGATTCTAATTTGTACAAGTAGATCCAGCTCATTGATTCTAATTCCTGACTCCTGAAGGACTGATTATGTATTTATGTGTCTACTGAAAACAATAATCTTTTGTACATTTAGTTTTACCTCAATCCTAACTATTCCACTAGATACAAGATGTTTATTATATATAATAATTAATGCATCAACAAAATTCTTATGACTACTGAAACTTGGAGTGAATAGAAGTGCGCCTATATAATTTGATGAATGCAACTCAAACAACATGCATTAAATCCATTTGGATGAAAATTACATGCAAGTACTCCATTCTTCTCATAAAACATCTATTGCAAACTTCACCAATTGTGGAAGCTCCATCATGATATGATTCTTATGCAAATATTCGTATAGGCTCCCTCCAGGCATGAACTCTAAAAGTAGAACCATAATTTTTGATTCTTACAACCAAATGGCAATACACAACCAGGTGGAAGAAATTTGGGCTACAAATCTTTAGCTTCATTATCAGCCAGGAGGCCAGATATCTCATTGCCACCAAAATAGAGCATAAATTTGATCAGTAGGTAAATTAAATACCTGTAAATAACCATCAAGAAACTAGAGTATAACTTATAAGATTTCAAGACTTACATATTGATTAGCAAGTTTTGAAACTACTTTCACCTTCAAATGGAATTAGGAATAAGCAAATCCTAACCAATGAATTAGTTAAAAAAAAATAAAAATAATTCTTTGCCAAAACCCCATTTACAACTGAAAATCTAGGGTCACATAATTTTTCGCCATACTAATTATAAAAAATAATGCAAATTTTGAAATTACTTTAACCTTTAAATTGAATTAGAATTGAGCAAATTCAAAAACCATTATTTCCTTTCACGTGACCAGTAAATTAGTTGGAGAAAAATAAAAATAAAAACTCAACAGAGGGAAATTAGTGGATATTTTTGGTTGAATTGCATCCATATATAATTGAAAAACTAGGGTTACGCAGCCAAATACTTAGCATTCAGAGAGAGAAAGAGAATTTAAGGCACACACCATTATTTGTGAAGAGAAGGGTAGGATCATTATGAGGAACAACAGGGCTGGAATTCCGGTTCACATGGCTTCTCTTATCTTCAAAGAGGTTGATAAACATATCCCTGACCCATTCAATCTCTCCCTGCTTCGAGCCCATTGGGTGACAAGGAAAACAAACCATAATTGGCGAAATTAAACTCTAATTGAAAGGAAAAAAGTAATACTTAAAAGAAGAATGTGAATCGTGCCTTAAGATTCACGCCCAAATCGAGGATTGTTCAAGAATGAAGAAGAAGAAGCGAAGAACGGTGGTAGTCTTGAAGAGGTTATTTTGTCCAAAAAAATATACACACGCCGTATACACGCATCTGAATGCTATAGAATTATTTTTGTATCTAATCTATTAAGATCCATTAAGAGGCAAAATAAAATTTATCAAACAAAGTTTGCCTCGTAGATCAATCGAGAGGCAAATC
The DNA here is from genome assembly GCA_020205615.1 of Panax quinquefolius. Classification (NCBI taxonomy): domain Eukaryota; kingdom Viridiplantae; phylum Streptophyta; class Magnoliopsida; order Apiales; family Araliaceae; genus Panax; species Panax quinquefolius. The sequence continues at coordinate 86,060,976 of CM035168.1, forward strand.
CATTCAGAGCCATTAAGAGATAATCAAATGAGAACCTTACTTACGCTGCGTTAAGCGTTAAGATATTGTGCACAGTATGGTACTAAAGGCTGATCCCCCTGAGTATGAGAAGAAGATTCCATAGTCTTATGATCATTAAAGGTTTCAAGTATAAACACTTGACAACCTAGGGCTATAGTTCAAGGTCTTATGACCCTCAGAAGTTCTTTTGATTCTTGTTATTCATTCTTGATTCAAAAGTTGAGCTTTTATATCAGAAGTTGTTAATTCATTCGCATGTTATTATTAGTCATTTGTTATATTGTTATACTTGTGGGCAATCGTGCTCACTCTTGCGTAATAATAACATTGCAGTTAAGAACGAAAGAGCAGACGAACCTTCCACTAGTAAGGGCAAGGGCAAGATTAACAAGTAATGAAGATTGATTATTTATGTGGTTATGTAATGTTATTTAAATTGATGTTATTTAAGACTTATTTGTTTATGTTTTCATATTGTATGATTTAAGGTTAGAGTAACTTTTGGGATTTATTTATTATGCAGATTGAGGTAACCCCATAAGGGGAGAGATTTATTATTTATTATTCTATCTATTGCATGGTTTGCATTTATTTATGGGTAGATAGATAGATGATATTTGTACAGTGAACACCAAATCCTATGGAAATGGAAATACCGGATTTGGGGGTGTCACACAAATTATCCATGCACTACGGGCCAAGGATATTCGTGTATTCATCAATGGTCAAATGATCATGCCAACAATCATCCATTAATGCACTACGAATTGAGGGACTTTTACCACATCATTTGTAACATTACGGTCATGATTATACCGAATAATCCCTGGTCATAATTATACCAAGTCCATCTATGCACTATAGGCCACAGATGACTTTCAACATAATATAAACATGAGAATGATGACAATGATATAAGAATTCAATAAAACAAGTTCAAGAATTAATTTATCCAGAAACCAATAACGTCCAAATTGTCAACATGATCTCGCTTTGTAGAGTAAAATTCAAGAATGCTCGGAAGAATATTTCCATGAAAAGATACTGGATGAAGCGCAAATATAAAAGATATTACACTAATTTCATGGAGTATAAAAGCCAAAACTTTAACCAACTGAGTATAATAAAGAATGGAATAACAAAAGAAATCACTTTAAGCATGCGATAGAAACGCACAAACAAAGTTATTCCAATGAATAATAAATAATGAGAACCAGTCAAATGCGTAACGCATGACATGGATATTCTAATGTAATAATAAATAATGGAACTGGTCATGCGTAAACGCACGAAAGGATATTCCAACGTAATAATAAATAATGGAATCGGTCACGCGTAAACGCGTGCACGTGATGTTCCAAATGAATAATAAAAAAATGGAATAATGTAAGAATTTCACCATGTATGCGGTACTTGCATGAGCAGTTATTTCAACATAATGATAAAGAATGGAATAATGTAAGAATTTCACCATGTATGCGGTACTTCGCATAGACAGGTTATTCTAACATAATGATAAAGAACGGAATAACAGAAGAATTTCACCAAGCATAGGGTAGCCCACGTATACAGGTTATTCCAACAGAATAATAAAGAATGGAATAACAGAAGTTCTCTTCATGAATAAAGAAATAATACCCCTTACCTTATAAGAAACTTGATATAGGAGTAGTGAAGTAGCAGAATACTTTTCTTCTTTCTCTCTATAGTTTCTCTTTCTAGAGTTTCAGTGAATTCGTAAGAAATAATGAATGAATGAGCTTCATTTATAGGAGAATGGACCTGAATAAGAATTAATTCATGAAACGGTCCAGTTGATTTACTTTTAAACAGACGGTCCATATTAATTTACTATGCAATATTAATAAAATATTCTAATAAAACAAAATCTTTTAAATAAAATATAATATATTCTATTTATAATCTAATAAAACGAATAACTTTATAAAAGTATTACATTTTATATAAAAAAGATTTTACTATCTGAAACACTATGCATGCACTATACAAACACTATGCATAATAGAATATTATATATTCTATTTATAGTCTAATAAAACAAATAACTTTATAAAAGTATTCTATTTTATATAAAAAGATTTTACTATACAAACACTATGCATAAGAAAATATAATATATTCTATTTATAATCAAATAAAACAAAACTTTATAAAAAGTTTTCTGTTTTATTACATTTATAATAATAATAAAACAAAACTTATCACCTTTATTATAATTCACAATATTAATGGACCAGGTTGTTCCCAGGAAAGAGGGGGACTTTCCAATAAGGATTTCTCCCTATTGGCGCGCAATTAGGTGACCAAACCTCTCATTGGCAGAACTTCTAGACATCGTTAATAATATTAATAACTTTGTTATCTCAATTATTGATTTATTAATATATAAAATATCGACAATAATTGAATCAAATAACGTGAGATACTACGCAACAATTAATGTAGCAATAATTGAACAAAACTAAGTGACTTCTCATGTAAGCATCAATAATCAATATAGTGTGCTACTATGCAACCACGCGTATTCCTGTACATTTAACACCGGGTGTTTCAACAGTTAACGGTAAAACTTTCGCCGTTATTTTCATAAAATATTTTTGTTGTTTTCTCATTCGACAATAATTACATTGCGGGGTCCACCAATGATTGTGCCATTATACTGAATATTCACTTGTTAAAAGCGAATATTCCCCACCAATCGAATATTAAATAACAACTTGCATACTTTGCAAATTTTATAAATATTACCCACAACTATAACATTATATCAAATTCATTTCATAATATTCAAAATGACATTCATAGAAAATCATCTTTATTCATAAAAGTTGGGGTCTTACAACCTCCTCTTCTTATGAAATTTCACTCAAAATTAGGTATTACGTACCTAGTATATCGAAGAGGTAAGGATACCTTGATTTCATTTCAGATTCTAACTCCCAGGTCATTTCCTCAACATCATGGTTTCTCCACAAAACTTTGACTTGAGGTATAATCTTGGGGCGTAGAATATGTTCATTCTTATCCAAGATTTGAACAGGAACCTCTTTATACGTTAAATCTTCCGCTATTTCTTCCGGTTCTAACTCAATAATGTGGTTCGGGTCTTTCACATATTTATGTAACATGGATATGTGAAAAACGTTATGAACACGAGACATACTTGGCGGTAAAGCGAGTCTATAGGCCATAGTTCCTACTCGATCGAGGATTAAAAATGGGCCAATGAATCGAGGATTGAGCTTTCCTCTCTTTCAAAATCTCGTAACTCCTTTCCATGGAGCAACACGTAACAACACATGATCTCCAATATCGAATTCCACGTCCTTTCGATGAAGATCAACATAACTCTTTTGTCGATCTTGTGAGGTTTTTATACGTTGTCGAATCGTTTGAATCTTTTCCGTAGTCATACGCACCCACCCAACAACGTTGCTTCACCCACCTCATCCCAGCATACTGGAGAACAACACTTTCTTCCATACAATGCCTCAAATGGAGCCATGCCGATACTTGCTTGATAACTGTTGTTGTAGGAAAACTTCACCAATGGTAAGAACTTATCCCAACTTCCCTTGAAGTCAAGGACACAGAGTTTTAATAAATTTTCCAGAGTTTGAATAGTCCTCTCTGATTGTCCGTCCGTCTAAGGATGATATACCAAATTAAATCGTAAATCCGTGCCCATAGTTTTTTGCAAACTAACCCAAAATCGTGAAGTGAATCTTGGGTCTCGATCAGAAACTATGGATACTGGCATACCATGCAATCTTACGATCTCATTTATGTACATACTAGCAAGACGTTCAAGTGTAAAAGTTTCTCGTATCGGTAAAAAATGAGCAGACTTGGTCAATCAATCAACAATGACCCAAATCGCATCTATGCCTTGAGAATCCTTGGGAAGACCAGAAACGAAATCCATAGTAATGTGCTCCCACTTCCATTCTAGAATTTCAAGTGGTTGCAATGGACCTTTTGGTACTTGATGCTCCGCCTTGACTCGTTGACAAGTTAGACACCTTGAGATAAACAAATATATCTCTCTCTTCATATTTCTCCACCAAAATGTATGACGAAGATCATGATACATTTTGGTACTCCCAGGATGAATTGCAAACGGTGTGTTGTGCGCCTCCATCATGATTTTATACTTTAAATCAGGGTCTTTAGGAACACAAAGTCTGGAGTTGACTCAAAGTATTCCTTCTTCATCGATTCTTGCTTCTGGCATAGCACCTTCTTGCACTTTCTTCCTCATATGTATCAGCTCTAGATCTGTAGCTTGAGCAGCTTTAACTTTATCAATTAAAGTCGGTTCTTCTCGTATATTCGCCATCATCACATAGGTCCCTGGAGTCTTTAACTCTATCTCCATCCTTTGCAAGTCACACAAAATGGGCCTTTGCGTTGACAATATCGCACTCGTACCCGCATATGATCTTCTACTCAATGCGTCAGCTACCACGTTCGCTTTTCCAGGATGGTATTGGATGGTATGATCATAATCTTTCAACAATTCAAGCCAACGTCGTTGTCGCATGTTGAGTTCCTTTTGAGTGAAGAAATATTTGAGGCTTTTATGATCCATAAAGATCTCCACTTTCTCCCTAAATAAGTAATGCCTCCAAATTTTAAGTCAAAAGACAACAAATGCCAACTTTAGATCATGAGTAAGATAATTCCTCTCATATTCTTTGAGTTGTCGAGAGGCATAGGCTATGACTTTCCCATGTTGCATGAGAACACATCCTAACCCTTTGCCTCGAAGCATCACTATAGATGACAAATCCTCCGAAGGCTAGATGGTATTGTCGAGCAGTCTTTGAAATGAGTCTCCTCTTGAGTTCTTAAAACTCTTCTCACATTCCTCGCTCCAACTGAATTTTGTATCTTTTCGAGTCAAATTTGAGTTAGTGGAGTACCAATTAGAGAAAATCCTTCCACGAATCTCCGATAATAACATGCTAAACCGAAAAGCTACGTACTTGATCATAACGATTTAGGTTGCTCCCACTTTGAATTGCTTCAATCTTTGCTTTGGGTCAATGAGATATTCCATGACTTGAAACTACGTGACCACGGAATGCTACTTCTTCAAGCCGAAACTCGCATTTCTTCAACTTGGCATAAAGCTTATTTTCACGAAGCTTTTGGAGTATCAGCCTCAAGTGTTGCTCATAATCTTCACAAATTTTGGAATATATGAGGATGTCATCAATAAAGATGACCACAAAGTGATCCAAATATTCCTTGAATACTCGGTTCATCATATCCATGAAGGCAGTAAGAGCATTAGTCAATCCAAAAGACATGACGAGGAATTCATAATGCCCGTACCGAGTTCTGAAAGTTGTCTTTGGAATGTCATCGGTTCTAATCTTCAATTGGTGATATCCGGAACGAAGATCAATCTTTGAAAAGAATTTGGCTCCTTGTAACTGGTTAAACAGGTAATCAATACGTGGAAATGGGTATCTATTTTTGATAGTGACATGGTTCAACTCCCGATAATCAATACAAAGTCGCATACTCCCATCTTTCTTCTTTACGAATAGAACAGGAGCACCTCAAGGAGAAGTACTAGGACAAATAAAGCCAATGTCTAACAATTCCTGCAGTTGGGTCTTTAACTCCTGAAGTTCAATAGGAGCCATTCGATATGGGGCTTTGGAAATGGGTTTTGTACCGGGTTCAAGGTCGATACAAAATTTAATTTCACGCTTTGTGGGTAGGCGAAGAAGTTCTTGAGGGAATACGTCAGAAATTTATTAACAATAGAAATATTATTCAAAAGCGGCGTATTTTTTGTTTAGATCCGTGACATGAGCTAAGAAAACTTGACATCCGTTTTTCAATAAACGAACAGCTTTATGGCTTGAGATGACATTGATTAATTTTAATGGTTTGGTTGCTTGAATCCACATAATAGGTTGGTTAGGAATATGAAAGCTAACAACCTTACGAAAAACAATCAATTTTTGCATGATGAGTAGTTAACCAATCAATCCCTAGAATCACATCAAATGCAAGTATTTTCAAAGAAATAAGATCGACAGTAACGTAAGGTTTGCCGATTTGAACTAAACAAGACTTATAAGCGATGTGGATGTAATGAAGGTTTCTCCCAATGGAGTTTCAACAGATAAGTCAAAGTCTAATTTCTCCTGAGTCAAATTTAAACGCGTTTAACACAAGTAGGAGAAATAAAAGAATGGATAGAACCGATATAAATAAGGTATAGACTTCGCTAGAATTTATGATAAGCTTACCCGTGATGACCTCGTTCGGGTTCCATGCTTTCTGGGAGGTCACAACAAATGCTCTCCCTTGAACTACCGGCTTTGACTTTTCTAGGACGGCCTTTGGTGCCTCCATCCCAGCTGAACTTGCCTTTCTGAACGACAAAATCGAAATAGGTGACCTTCTCTTCCACAATTGTAACACGTTTTGGATTGCATGCGCATAGTTTGGGTGATATGTCCTCCTTCCGCATTTGAAGCATATTATAGGTGGTCGTTCTCCTTCCTTAACAACAGTGTTGATCTTTGACGTCTTTCCATCATAGTTGAATCTCCTCTTCTTGAAATGTCTATTCTTATTGTTTTGGCCATGATTACCACCAAAGTGGTTACCATTTACGGCATGTTGATTCTCTCCACGCTTATTGTCACCGCTTCGATGATCGCCTCACTAGTATTATCATTTTGTTGGTTGCTCTCTCTTTTGGTTGGGTTGACTCATTAACGCACTCCAATAATCGAGCCCTATTAACAACATCTCGAATACAAACACAATTTATGAGAGATAAGATATTGACGTATCTCGGTTTCAATTCTCTTAGAAACATTCGCGTCATTCTCTCCTCATTATCAACCAAATGGGCCGCAAACCGGACAACTCGGCAAACTTGGCTTCGTCTTCGTGACACGGTCGTATTTGTTTTGCTCCGGTTTGATGAACTCTAACTCTTTCATGTGATGAATACTTTTGGGAAAGTACTTGTCATTGAATAATTCTTGGAACTTCTCCCAAGTCATCTTTAATGCGGCGGAGTTGAGTACGCTTCTGATTCCCATCGATGTCTGCCTCTTTCCATAACATGAAGGTGGAAAAAGGAACCTTTTGCTCCTCGGAGCATCCCAAGACGTCAAATATCTTGTAAATCTGCTTTATCCACGTCTCCGCCTTAAGTGGTTTTGGCTCTCCAAAAAACTCCGGTGGTCCCAGTTCCTTGAACTGCTTAGCGGTGACCGTCCGAGAGTTGCCAGTGTTTCCACCTGTATTTTGGACAGGAGCCGCTCTTGCCTGATGTTGCATGAATTGCATAAAGCCTCTGAACATTCCATCGTTCATCATCTGGTCAGTGTTGTTGTTTGCATGAGGATTGTCGCCTTCCTGATGCACATTATCCGATTATTGATCCGTGGAGACTCAACGGTCTCACATGCTCCATTGATGTTCTCAACAATCTTTGATGTCATTTTCAAATACTACCAAAAAACAAGGGTTAATTAACATATCACATATTATCCCCATACTCTGACCGACCAATTAAAATATCAAATAAACTTAGGTAGGTCATACTAGCGAAGGGATTTCCCGTCTCTCCCCTCCTAGTTCTCATCTCACATCTCAGCCAGGGATCATATCCCTAAGCTTTGATACCATCTGTGACGCCCCCAAAATAGGTATACATCACCTATTCTGAGTCGCAAAATACATGGTACAGAATACAAATACAATCTTAAATATACAACATGAGCTGTGAGTTTTAATACAAATATTGTCTTCTAGACAGTATTCAAACTCAAAATAAGTCCTCAATACATTTATTAACACACTATTTCATAGAATAGTGAGGACTACTAATGCTATCATCTGGACCATCACTCCGTTCCCCGACTAGTCCCTGCTACGTTCTCATTTCCTGAAGAGAACAATGAGAGTAAAAGGGTGAGCTCAACTAGCCCAATGAAAATATTATGACTAAGATAATGCGAATAAATTATCGTTAGCCTTTAACAGTGTTAAACTAATACAATATAACAAACATCAAGTTTAAGCTGCGGTGGAATAAGCAATCCATTAAATGAGTCAAGTAGAGAATAAAATCTACTATCTTCTATGATTTAAACGGTTTTTCATCACTTTTATTCTTTGAGACTCAACAATAAATAAACCACATCATCTCTCGCTTTCTACTACTACCTAGGATATTCATTAGTATCACAACCACAAATTATCCATGCACTACGGGCCAAGGATATTCGTGTATTCATCAATGGTCATGATCATGCCAACAACTTTCCATGAATGCACTACGGGCCAATGAGGACTTTTACCACATCATTTGTAACATTACGGTCATGATTATACCGAATAATCCCTATTCATAATCATACCAAGTCCATCTATGCACTACAGGCCACAAATGAAATATAAACATGAGAATGATGACAATGATATAAGAATTCAATAAAACAAGTTCAAGAATTAATTTATCCGAGGAAACCAATAACGTCCAAATTGTCAACATGATCTTTGCTTTGTGGAGTAAAATTCAAGAATGCTCGGAAGAATATTTTCATGAAAAGATACTGGATGAAGCGCAAATATCAAAGATATTCCACTAATTTCATTGAGTATAAAAGCCATAACTTTAACCAACCGAGTATAATAAAGAATAGAATAACAAAAGAAATCACTAGGCATGCGATAGAAACGCATGCATGAGTTATTCCAATAGAATAATAAATAACGGAACCGGTCATGCGTAAACGCACGCATGGGATATTCCAATGAGAATAATAAATAATGGAACTAGGTCATACGTAAACGCACAAAATGTGGATGTTCCAATGAATAATAAAGAATGGAATAACGAAGAATTTCACCATGTATGCGGTAATAAAGATTCATGACAGGCAGTTATTCCAACATAATGATAAAGAATAGAATAATGTAAGAATTTCACCATGTATGCGGTACTTGGATAGACAAAGTTATTCCAACATAATGATAAAGAATGGAATAATGAAGAATTTCACCAAGTATAGGGTAGCTTGGCGTGAGCGAGTTATTCCAACGGAATAATAAAGAATGGAATAACGAAGTTTTCTTTATGAATCTGAAAGAAATAATACCCTTACCTTAGAAGAAACCTGATATAGGAGTAGTGAAGTAGCGAGAATACTTTTCTTCTTTCTCTCTATAGTTTCTCTCTCTAGAGTTTCAATGAATTAAATAAGAAATAATGAATGAATGAGCTTCTATTTATAGGAGAATGGGTGAATAGTAACTAATTCATGAACGGTCCGGATTGATTTACTTTTGAATCGACCGGTCCATATTAATTTACTATCAAAGATTAATAAAATAATCTAATAAAACAAATCTTTTAAATAAAATATAATATATTCTATTTATAATCTAATAAAACTTAACTTTATAAAAGTATTATGTTTTATATAAAATAATTTTACTATGCAAACATTATGCAGCACTATATCAAAACACTATGCATAATAGAATATTATATATTCTATTTATAGTCTAATAAAATAAATAACTTTATAAAAGTATTACATTTTTTATATAAAAAAATTTTTTACTATGCAAACACTATGCATAATAAAATATAATATATTCTATTTATAATCAAATAAAACAAAACTTTATAAAAGTTTTTGTTTTATATAAAAGTTTTCATTTTATTACATTTATAATAATAATAAAACAAAACTTATCACCTTTATTATAATTCATATTATTAATCGACTAGGTCGTTCCGGAAAAGAGGGCTTTCCAATAAGGATTTCTCGCTATTGGCGCGCAATTAGATGACCAAACATCTCTTTGGCAGAACTTCTAGACATCGTTAATATTGCAAATAATAATATTAATAACTTTGTTATCTCAATTATTGATTTAATAATATATAAAATATCGACAATAATTGAATCAAATAACGTGAGATCTTGTATGCAACAATTCTTTGTAGCAATGATTGAACAAAACTGAGTGACTTCTCACGTAAGCATCAATAATGAATATCGTGTGCTACTATGCAACCACGCGTATTACTATACTTTTAACACCGGGTGTTTCAACAGTTAACGGTAAAACTTCCTTTGTTATTTTCATAAAATATTTTTGTCGTTTTCTCAATCCGACAATAATTCCGTTGCGGGGTCCACCAATGATTGTGTCGTTGTACGAATATTTATTGTTAAAACGAATATTCCCCGACCAATCGAATATTATATAACAACTTGCGTACTTTGTATAATTTATAAATATTACCCACAACTATAACATTATATCAAATTCATTCCATAATATTCAAAAATGACATTCTTAGAAAAATCATCTTTATTCATAAAAGTTGGGGTCTTACAGCTTTTACCAGCAGAGCAAAAGCCTTCATAATAAGTCACCTAAAAAGGAAAGTGTGAAACATAAATATGCGTAATAAAAACAAACAAGAAAACTTAGGGATGAATACTCACGATTTGGAGACAAAACCAATGAGATCCGAGCACATGCAGTTTACCTTTGAATGATATCATCTATTGTTCCTAAGAAGTGTCACCAATCTTAAAAGCCCCACTTGAATACCTCCAACGATGTCGGGCCAATAACAACCTCGCATTAACAGCCAGAACATCAAAGTACATCAAGATGCAATCTTAAAACTAAGATACATTAATAGATATCAAGTGCACAAGTAACATTTAAGCCAATTCAAAGATGATTTAAAATATCCCCATCTATAACTTAAAGACGCTAATTACGCTCTTACCGTCTCGTCCAATTAAGGGAACTTTACAAATAGCCGGTATCAATTCCTGATCACAATGATTCAGGAACGAGGTGTTTCTGACCTAATGATTTGGCAGGGCGAACCTTCATCCTCTCATTTATTATTAGATACAGAGTAATAGATATGGCAAGGTAGTCCTGAAAATAACAAATAGTTTAAGCCACAACCGATGTGTTGGTTGGTTCGGTAAAATATCCCTCTATAACCCAAAGAACTGAAGAAAAACTCTTGGTATGACAGTCTTGATCAGTAGAAAATGAGCCATGATCCAGGTATAGATTGATTATAACCCAAAATCTTCCTTATTATTACATCTCACTTGTCTGATGAAATTATTTGAGCAGTCTTGCTAAAACTATTTGAAACAATCTTTTTTCAAAATTAAACCAATCATTTTTTTCTAAATTTCCCCAGATCCGACATTTGTTGTAATCCACCAAAATAATGAGATTTGGAGACAAAACCAACAGATTCAGTGCCAGGTAATCAATGATATCATCTATTGTTCCTATAGTTGTCACTCAATCTTAAAAGCCCCAAATAATACCTTCAACAAGAGTCAGGCCAATAACCTCCGCATGTAACATCAAAGTACATCAAGATGCAATCTTAAAACTAAGATACATTAATAGATATCAAGCACAAGCAACATTTAAGCCAATTCAAGATGATTAAAATATCCCCATCTATAACTTCAAAGACAAACAGAAAAACTCATCATTTTCTACCTTATTATTCGCTTCTCGCAATGCAATCAATTCCTCGGTGTTCGATTCAGAACACCTTCACCTATTATAGCCATCTTTGAGAACACTAACTTGATCTCCTCCGGGATGGGTATCAATTTCCCAATAATGGAAATCGCTAACCGTCCAGAAATGAAAATGGAGAATGTTAAAGGATAGATTCAAGATAACCAAAATCTTGAGTCGATCTTTGTGACCAAAGAAGTCCACGATCCTCACTTTTGGAACATCGAGCTTTTAAAACTATAAACAATCATTTTTTTCTAAATTATCCAAACATTCCATGGCAAGCTTGGGTACATCCATTGGTCGCTACTTGACGCCCCCAAAATAGGTATACATCACCCATCTTGAGTAGCCAAATACATGGTACAAAAATACAAATACAACTTAATAATACAACTGTCGTCGCAAAATATACAAAACATAAATTGAGAGTTTTAATAAGAATATTGTCATCTAGACAATATCCACACTCAATGGAGTCCTCATTACATTTATTATCACACTATACGTAATAGTAGTGACTACTAATGCTATCATCTGGACCATCACTCCGCTCCCCGACTTCGTCCCAACTATATTCTTATTTCCTCAAGAGAAACAATGAAAGGAAAGGGTGAGCTCAACTAGCCTATAGAAGAAATATTATGACTAAGATAATGCGTAATAAATTATCATTAGTCTTCAACAATGTTAAACCGAAAAAATACAATAGACATCAAGTTTAACTACAATGAATAAGCAATCCATTAAAGAGTCAAGTAAAGCATAAAATCTACTATCTTCTATGATTTAAAATGTTTTCATCAATTTTTATCGCGAGACTCGACTTAAAAATAAACCACATCATCGAATCATCCCTCGCACTACTACCAAGGATATTCATTAAATCATCAATGGTCATGACTATACCAAATAATCCACAATCATAATCATAATAAAAACTCGGCCCATCAATGCACTACAGGTGCCATCGAGGACTTTTACCACATCATTCGTCACATTACGGTCATGATTATACCGAATAATCCCTAGTCATAATCATACCAAGTCCATCTATGCACGTAAGGCAAAGATGACTTTCAACAAAATATGAGGATGATGACAATTACATAATAATTCAATAAAACAAGTTCAAGAATTAATTTTAAAGATTTATCAGTTAATTTATCCTGAACTCAATAACGTCCAAATTATCAACATGATACTTCTTTGTGGAGTAAAATTCAAGAATAATATTCATTCACCAAAAATAATTTGGATGTAAAATAATCAATTTTTTCGTCGTGAATAAGTGAATAGTACCCGTGAATAGTACTTCATGAATAGTACCACGACATGAAAAGTACTCCAAATACCCGAGTGAATAATATTCGGTGAATAATAACCCGAATGAATAGTAACTCGTGAAATAGTAATTCTCGTAAAAAAGTACCCCCCAATACCCGAGTGAATAATACTAGAGTGAATAGTAACCGGTGAATAGTAATCAGTGAATAGTAACTCGTAATGTAAAATACCAAATAAAATGATATTTCACGCCATTTAGTACAAAAGAAATGATATCTCATATGAGTATAATAGAATATACGAAACTCGCAAATGGATTTTCATCCGCCATGCAAAGAATCCACGTAAATGCATCATTTCCACAATTTAATAAAGAATGAATACAAAAAGGTCATTCACCATGCATGTGGTAATCCACATATACATGTGTTATTCCAACGTAATAATAAATAATGGAATACCATGTAAGGATTCACCATGCAATGCGATAGAATGAACTGCGTATAACGTGCTATTCCCAAAATAATAAATAATAAATAATGGAACGTTATTGTGATATTCTCATGCGTAAATAATGGAACTGTGTCCCACAAACGCACGCATGTTATATCCCGGCTGAATAATAAATAATGGAATCAAAGTCCCACAGAACGCACGTATTCCGGCATGTGATATTAAATCGAATAAACTGCATAATAATAAAGAATGGAATAATAGAAGAATTTCATAAGAATATCACGGTATTTTGCATATACAGGTTATTCCAACAGAATAATAAGGAATGTAATAACAATAGCTCTCTTCATGAATACGAAAGAAATAATACCCCTTACCTCAAAAGAGGACTGGATACTGGATTAGTGAGGTAGTAGACTTCTCTTCTTCTTCCTCTCTATAATTTTTCTCTATAATAATGGCTCTAAAGCTTTAGTGAAATTGTGAGAAATGAAGGAAGAATGAGCTTCTATTTATAGAAAAACATAGTTTCGATAATTGCATATTTTGGGGCTCGAAAAATTACAGTACAATACCTCTAACTTTTTTTTCATTTATAATTTAGTCATGCAAGTATTATCAAACTTGCACCACCTCTCCTAATAATAAATAATGTGATTCAATAGTTTAATCATGTGAACCAATAGTTATAATCATGTAAAAATACGAATTACAGTATAGTAACTCCATTTATACCCCCATTTTTAACTTAGTCATGCAAGTATTATCAATCTTGCACCAACTCCCCTAATAGTAAGTGAATGTGACTCAATAGTACACACATGTGAACAAATAGTTATATGAACATGTGAATTAGTAGCAACTAATTGCTCATTTATCCGATAAATTACCCGTTTTATCAATATAACCCCAGACATCAATTATCATCGGAATAGATGTTGATTTCAACTAACACCAATAATCCCAACACAATGGAACTATCAAATTCATCTTTAATCAACATGAACTTATTTATTATTAATATTATAACTCCACTGAATATTTAACAACCAGTGTCGTTCCCGTGAAAGAGGAGCTTTCAGATAAGGATTTCTCCTTATTGGCGCAATTAGGTGACCAAACCTCTCTCATCGATGAACTTCTGCACATTGTAAATATTGCAATTTAATAATATGAATAACTTTGTCGCCTCAATTATTGATTTAATAATATATCATATAATGCGGATGATATTGTGACAATAATCGAATCATTAATATGAGAGAGATATGATGCAACAATTACTATAGCAATAATTGAGTATAACCGGTGACTTCTCATGTAAGCATCAATAATCAATACTGCTAGCTACTACGCAACCACAGCCAGACATTATACTTTTACTACCGAGTAGTTCAACAGGTTTTATTCAGTAAAACTTCACATTTATTTTCATAAAAATAATTTTGTCGTTTCATTACTACGACAATACTTCCGCTAATGGGTTCACCAATGATTGTGCCGTCGTACGGATATTCCTCGACAAAAAAAAATATTCCCCGACCAAACGAATATTATATAACAACTTGCATACTTTATAAAATTTATAAATACTACTCACAACTATATCATTATATCAAATCCACACCATAATATTAAAAAAAAATACTTTAGATATTTAAATCTTTATTCATAAAATCTAGGGTCTCACAATCTCCCTCCTTATGAAATTTCACCGAAATTTACGTACCTACTGGTATCGCCAAGAATACGGATACCTTGACTTCATTTCGATTCTAACTCTTGAGGTATAACCTTTGAGTGTTGAATACGATCCTTCTTATCCAAGATTTTAACACGTATCTCCGCATAATGCTAAATCTTCCGCTATCTCATCTAGTTCTAATTTAATAATGGTTCGGTTTGGGTCATATTTACGTAACATCGATACGTGAAAACGTTATGAACACGCGTGACATACTTGGCGGTAAAACGAGTCTATAGGCCACGCCCTACTTTCGATCAAGGATTTCAAATGGGCCAATAAAATCGAGGGTTGAGATTTCCTCTCTTCATCGATTCTTGTTTCTAGAATAACGCCTCTCTTGAACCTTCTTTTTCATATTCATCGACTCGAAAGTATGCTTGAATGCGGCTTTAACTTTATCGATTAAAGTCGATTCTACTCGTATATTCGATTATCTTCACGTGGGTCCTGAGTCTTTAACTCTATCTTCATCATTTTGTAAGTTATACTGAAATGGGTCTTTGTGGTTAACAACTTCGCACTCATAAACGCATCACGATCTTCTACTCAACACGCCGCCTACCACGTTCGCTTTCCCACGATGGTATTGAATGGTACGATCGTAATCTTCAACAGCTCGAGTCAACGTGTTTGGCGTACGTTACGTTCGTTTTGGGTGATGAAAAATATTTGAGGATTTTAGAAATGGGTTTTGTACTGGGGTCAATACAAAATTTAATTTCATACTCTAGTGGTAGGCTAAGAAGTCTTCAAGAATACGTCAGGAAATTTATTAACGATAGAAATATCATTCAAAACTGTGACTCTCATCCAAGACTTGGATAACACATGTAATGAAGGTTTCTCCTAATGGAGTTTCAACCAATAAGTCAAAGTCTAACTTCTCCGGAGTCAAATTTAAATGTTAAACGCAAGCAATAGAGATAAAATAATGGGTAGAACCGGTATCTAATAAGGTATAGACTTTGCAAGAATTTATAATTAACTAACCCGTGCTAACTTCATTCGGGACACTCGCTTTTTGAGAAGTCACAAAAAACGCTCTTCTTGAAACTACCGACTTTGTTTTGTCCTTATCCACCTTTGGTGCCACCGTCCCAGCTGGACTTGACTTTGGTGCACGAAAAAATCAGGCTAGGTGACCTTTTTTTCCACAATTGTAACATGCTTTGGATTGCATCACGCAGTTTGGACTGATATGTCCCTCCCTTCCGCATTTAAAACATACGACCGACTGTCGTTCACCTTCCTTTGAAACGGGTACTGGTGCTGCTATCTTTCCATTATTATTGAATCTTCTCT
This sequence comes from Panax quinquefolius, assembly GCA_020205615.1. Lineage (NCBI taxonomy): Eukaryota > Viridiplantae > Streptophyta > Magnoliopsida > Apiales > Araliaceae > Panax > Panax quinquefolius. The sequence continues at coordinate 86,077,387 of CM035168.1, forward strand.
TCTTGAAATTTCCACTTCTATTATCTTGGCCATGATTACCACCGAAGTGGTTACCATTCTTGGCATGATTATTTCCCCCACGATAGTTATCATTGTTCCGATGACCGGTTGCCACCAAAGATGATTATTATCGTGTTGTTGGTCGTTGCCTTTTGGTTGTGCTGACTCATTATCGCGCTCCAATAACTGAGCCCTATTAACAACATCGGAATACAAACAAAGTTTATGAGAAATGAGGTATTGACGTATCTCGGGTTTCAAACCTCTTAAAAACATTCGCGTCATTCTCTCCTCATTATCAACTAAGTGGGACGCAAACCGGGACAGCTCGGGAAACGTGGCCTCGTAATGCGATACGATCATATTATTTTGCTCCATTGCTTATCTCAACATTTTCAGATGCCATTTTCAAACACTGTCATAAAACAAGGATTACTTGACATATCACATATTATCCCTATACTCTGACCGGCCAATTAAATACCAAATAAACTTAGGGTAGGTCATACTAGCGAAGGAATTCCCGCCTCCCTCCTAGTTCTTGTCTCACATCTCACCAGGATCATATCCTAATCTTTGATACCAACCATGGTGCCCCCAAAATAGGTATACATCACCCATCTTGAGTCGCCAAATACATGGTACAAAAATACAAATACAACTTAATAATACAACAAGAAAAATAATGACAAAACATAAATTGAGAGTTTTAATAATAATATTGTCATCTAGACAATATCCACACTCAATGGAGTCCTCATTACATTTATTGTCACACTATACAGAATAGTGAGGACTACTAATGCTATCATCTGGACCGTCACTCCGTTCCCCGACTTTTCCCAACTATATTCTCATTTTCTGAAGAGAACAGTGAAGGAAAGGGTGAACTCAACTAGCCAAGTAAGAAATATTATGACTAAGATAATGCAGAATAAATTATCATTAGTCTTCAACAATGTTAAATTGAAAAAAATATAATAGACATTAAGTTTAACTGCAGCGGAATAAGCAATCCATTAGAAGAGTCAAGTAAAGCATAAAATCTACTATCTTCTATGATTTAAAAATGTTTTCATCAATTTTATCATCGAATCAGACTCGACAAAAATAAACCACATCATCGAATCATCCCCATCATCTATCCCCGCACTACGAAGGATATTCATTAAATCATCAATGGTCATGACTATACCGAATAATCCTTGGTCATAATCATACCAAAAACTGTCCATCAATGCACTACAGGCCATTGAGGACTTTTACCACATCATTCGTCACATTACGGTCATGATTATACCGAATAATCCCTGGTCATAATCATACCAAGTCCATCTATGCACGTAAGATAAAGATGACTTTCAACATAATATAAACATGAGGATGATGAAAATTACATAATAATTCAATAAAACAAGTTCAAGAATTAATTTTAAAGATTTATCAGTTAATTTATCCTGAACTCAATAATGTCCAAATTGTCAACATGATACTTCTTTGTGGAGTAAAATTCAAGAATAATTTCATGCACCAAAAATAATTTGGACAGAAAATAATCAATTTTTTGTCGTGAATAGTACCCCGTGAATAGTACTTCAGGAATAGTACCTCGTGAATAGTACCCCGGCGGAAAAAATACTCCAAATACCCGAGTGAATAATATTCGGTGAATAGTAATTTGGGTGAATAAGAACCCATGAATAGTAACTTCGTGAATAGTATCCGATCCAATAAAAAGTGCCCCAATACCCGAGTGAATAATACTAGAGTGAATAGTAATCGGGTGAATAGTAACTCTTGTGAATAGTAACTCGTAACAAAATACGATAAATAAAATGATATTTCATGTGAGTACAAAAGAAATGATATCTCATATGAGTATAATAGAATATAAGAAAGCGCAAATGGATTTTCATCCGCCATGCGATAATCCACGAAATGCATCATTTCCACAATTTAATAAAGAATGAATACAAAAGGTCATTCACCATGCATGTGGTAATCCACATGAGACGAGTTATTCAACGAATAATAAAGAAATGGAATAATGTAAGGATTCACCATGCGATGCGATAAATTTTCATACAACAATCATTCATCAATGCACTACGTTATTCCCAATGAATAATAAATAATGGAACCAGGAATGTAAATGCATCCATGTACAGATATTACAGCAAAGAATAATAAATAATGGAATCAGATATTCGATAGCATGTAATAAAGCAGGATATTCAGAATAATAAGATAAATAAAACACAATGGAAAAGATGTTCCAACGAATTAAACATAGTAGTTCCAATGCACGACGAGGATATTCAACGAGAATAATAAAGAATCGGAATAATAAAAAGAATGTCATTCACCGTGATGTTCGCCCTAATGTATTGTGGTAATCCACTTATAGCTGTATTGCAATAATAAGCAATGGAATAACAACGTTATTCACATTTGAGAATAATAAAGAATGGAATAACGAAGAAGATTCTTGTCGTCATAGTACGTTAGATGCTGTAATGCTGGTTCGACGTCATCTATTATTGAGGTAAAATATGTACGTATTATTCTGTGTCAATGAATAATAAATAATGGAATCTCTACCTTCGTCATTTTTTCCTCATCAATACATATTTAATCTTTCAACAATCATGCATAAATTACTGGATTTAATACTATAACATATTATCGCATGTGACAATTGCAATAATATAAAGAGATATTGATATTCATCGTAGCAATAATCGAGCATAAAGTGGACTTCTCATACGAAGCATCAATATCGCACTCCGGTGGCTTCTAATGTCATATGATTTTACTATACTTTTACCACCGTGTAGTTCACCACGCTTTTAATTGCTTTACTCGTAGATTATTTTTATAAAATATTTGTGTATATACGTTTAACATGGTACGATAATAATTCTAACAGGGGTCCTAATAGTCGAGCCACCTTGTATGAATATTCCCTAACAAAGAATATTCCCAATTAAACGTAAAGATTATATCAAATTTATTCCGGTAATATTCAAAATAATATTTATAGAAAATTCATCTTTATTTATAAAGTCATCTTGCAACCTCCAACCTTTCATTTTAAGCTCGAGAAATTGAGGTCTTGCATGCATGGTATAAGAAAATAAGCATACCTTGATTTCCTTTTCAGATTCTCCTACTCCAAGTCATTTCCTCAACATCGGGTTCCTCCACAAAACTTTCGACTTGGTATAACGAGCGTAATATGTTAATGCCTTATCCGAGAAATTTGATCTTGCATAATAACCAAATCTTTCCGCTATTTAAATCCGGCTTCTAACTTTCAATATTATGAAGTTGGGCCTTTCATATTTACGAATCATAGATAAAAAAGCGTTATGAACAGAGACATATTTGATGCCAGTCTAGTGCTCAGCTGTATCGAGGATTAAAAATGAATCAATGAATCGAGGTTAGTTTTCTTCAACTCTCAGAATCTTATATATTTCTAATCACACATGATCTCTATATCGAATTCTCACGCTTTTGATGAAGATATAACTCTTTCGTCAATTTTGACGAGGTTTTTACACGCCGTCCGGATCGTTTGAATCTTCTAATACCGTCATTAGACTCCGGCCCCAAATGGCGCTGGGCTTGTACCCAAATAATCGAGAACTTCATATCTTTTGCATACAACGCTAGTTAATGAGCCATGCGAATGTTTTCTGCTTCAATCTTCAATCTGGATATCCTAACGAAACTCCATCAATGGTAAGAATTTGCCCAACTCCTTGGAAATCAGGACACAATAGTCTTAATAGATCTTGAGAGTTTGAATAGTCCCTTCCGGTTAATCGCGTCCCGCCTGCGAGGATATCCGTCAATATTAATCGATAAATCCAGCCTTGCTAGTTTTTGGCAAACTAACCCAAAATGTGAATAACTTGGGTCTCGATCGATATGGATACTAGGACTAATGCAAAGCCAATCTTACTAATCTCTGGCTTGTGTCTTTATAACAAAGTTCAATAGCTATAAGTTTCTACCGTGTCAATGAAAATAAGCCGCGACTGGTCAACCTATCAACAATCTAATTCAATTCGCATCAACGCCTTCGAGAAACCTTAGGAAGCTCTTAAGTGAATCCGCTGGTAATGTGCTCCCACTTCCATTCTCGAATTTGAATAGTTGATGATGGACCTTTTGGTACTTGATTTAAATCGCGACTGCCGCTGATTGTCAGACACCTCGAGATAAATACGTGCTTCCACCAAAATGTCTTGTGAATATCATGATACATTTGAACGATCTGCACGCAATTTCATCCAAATTTTAAGTGGTTGGAAGATAACAACAAATGCTCTCCTCTGAATGTTCGGAAGAGATAATTTACTCTCATATTCTCGATGGGTTATTAGCTTGGGGTGCATGAGAACCGCATCCCAACCCTTTTGCGAAATCATGCTAGATGACAAATCCTTCGGTCACATAGTAATAGCCGAAGGATACTTGAAATAGTTCTCCTCTTGAGTTCTTGAAAACTCTCTCATTCATTTGAAGCAACAAAGGTTCTTTGTATCTTTCATCCGCGAATAATAAATAATGGAATCAAGTCCGCATAAACGCATGCATGTGATATTCGATAGAGTAATAAATAATGGAACCGGTCCCAGTCATAAGGTGGCGTGACGTAAACGCACAGCATGGATATTCCATGCGTAATAATAAAGAACGGAATAATAAAAGAATTTCACCATGTATGCGGTACTTTGCATATACAAGTTATTCAACAGAATAATAAGGAATGGAATAACAATAGCTCTCTTCATGAATCTGAAAGAAATAATATCCCTTACCTCAAAAGAGACTAGATCTTTGGATTAGTGAGGTAAATTATCCTCGAATAGTTGACTTCTCTTCTTCTTTCTCTCTATAATTTTTCTATAATAATAATGGCTCTAAAGCTTTAGTGAATTGGTGAGAAATGAAGGAAGAATGAGCTTCTATTTATAGGAAAACATAGTTTTGATAATTGCACATTTTGGGGCTCAAAAAATTATAGTACAATACCTCTAACTTTTCTTTCATTTATAATTTAGTCCTGCAAGTTTGATCCCCTAATAGTAAATAATGTGATTCAATAGTTCAATCATATGAACCAATAGTTATAATAATGTGAAAATATGAATTACAGTATAGTACCTCCATTTATACCCCCATTTTTAACTTAGTCATGCAAGTATTATCAATCTTACACCAACTCCCCTAATAGTAAGTGAATGTGACTCAATAGTACACATATGTGAACAAATAGTTATATGAGCATGTGAATTAGTAGCAATTAATTGCTCATTTATCCGATAAATTACCCGCTTTATCAATATAACCCCTGCACATCAATTATCATCTTAAATAGATGTCGATTTCAACTAACACCAATAATCCCAACACAATGGAACTATCAAATTCATCTTTAATCAACATGAACTTATTCATCATTAATATTATAACTCACAATATTTAACAACCAGGTCATTCCCAGGAAAGAGAGGGCTTTCCGATAAGGATTTCTCCTTATTGGCGCGCAATTAGGTGACCAAACCTCTCCTTAACAGAACTTCTATGGGACGCCCCCAAAATAGGTATACATCACCCATTCTGAGTTGTCAAATACATGGTACAAAAATAACTTCAACTTTATTAATACAATATAAAAACTGTGAGTTTAAATACAAATATTGTCATTTAGACAATATCCACACGCAAACAAATCCTCATCACAATTATTGATACATTGTTTTACAAAAATGGTGAGGACTACTAAATAACTCTCTAGAACCATCATTTCATACTCTCGGCTGCATACTTTCGCTACATTCTCGCCTCCCCGAGAAGAAAAAATGGAATAAAAAGGAAAAGGGTGAGCTCAACTAGCCCAGTAAAGAATATTATGACTAAGACAATATACAACAAATTATCGTTAGTCTTCAACAGGGAAAAATCTGAGAGAATACATTAAACAACAAGTTTTAGATCAATATTCGCAGCGGAAAATAATAATTCATAAAAGAGTTACGTAGAGAATGAAATCTACTATTATCTATGAATTTAACAGTCTATCAACAGTATTTTTATCCCTGTAACATCAATCAATGCACATCTTGAATCATACATTTATCCTTTTACTGAGCCAAGGATATTCATCGATTAATCATGTTCATCTCAACACATGTTCATCTTTGCACTACGGGCCAAAGATATTCATCATAAAATCGTTAATCTTTTGCACTTCTGGGCCAAAGATATTCAGTTTTATCATCATTTAGGACTGAGGATGATGAAAAATATTTTAAAAAAAACGAATCTAGTGAAACAAAAGAATAAATATTAAGGATTCGTATTTCGGTTTATTCATGTCCAAGAATACCTCAATAATAATTTTAATGGAGTAAAATTCAAGAATGATCAAAACATGGATACAATCAAAGCTAGTATCCATACTAGATATTTTGGACGAAAACAAAAAAATTTAATTTTTCTGTGAATAGTGCTGTATTCGTGAATAGTGCCGTATACGTGAATAGTAACTCCGGAACAAAAAGTTCCAAATTTGATTAAAATTTAAGATCAATACTTCGGCATAATGATATTGGAAGAATTAATATCATTTTAAAAAAAAATATCCCTTACCTCGTAAAGACAGTACTTCTAGTTGAAACACCGGATATAGGCTATGACTTGAACTTGCACCGTATAGCAACACTCAAAGTATTAAAATACTCACAAGAATACGCCTAATATATCAAGAGAGAAAGAGAGAGAAAACTTCAGTTTCTGGTGTGATTTTCAATTCTAACCTAAGCACCCTATTTATAGGAAAATGCTTAGAACACCAAAGCAGAAAATTTAATAAATTAATAATATATTTATATAAATTTCCCTACGCACACCTAGAATCTGATTTCGAGAAACCTAACACATGTAAAATGAGTCCCAAAAATGTAAAAAACGTTTTTCTTATTAAAATAATTAAAACTTAAAAATTAATTATTTGAGACTTGAAACTTCAATAATTCATAATAAATAGCCCTTTTGTCAGAAAATTCAAAACTCTCATTTTTTCCATAGGAAATTCCATTATCTACAACTTTTCAGAAGAAAGTTTTTCCAAATTCCAAACAAAAATTGACCGAAATCCACAAACTGATTTATTTTATAAAGCTATAATCAAATTTCAATCAAGAAATGGAGTCCATAGACATTAAAAACATGTTTTAAATATTTTTGGTAATAAAAATACTCCTCCTCCTCATATACTCATATATCCCATATTCATTGTAAAGATATAACCGTTATTATATTATAATAATATAATAATATATTTAAATGAATTATTTTATCAAAAAAAGATAAAATATTAAATTTCAACAATTGTCACATTAAAAATTTTCTCCATCTATACCCACATAAAATCAATATTTTTCTCATCATATAAATCAATAATTAATTATTCACAAATAATATTACATAATCACAATACTGACAACCAGACAGTTCCCAAGATAGAGGGGGCTTTCCAATATGGATTTCTCCTTACTGGCCAGCAATTAGATGACCTAACCTCTCCTTAGACAGAACATTCTAGACATTGCCAATATTTCTATCTAATAATATTATTCAAATAATATGAATTATTGATCCGATAATGGAAAATCTTTGTGTAATGACAATTATTGAAACAACAATAATATAAAATATCAACGCAGAGAATTATTGAATCAATTAAAATAAAATCTTGAATAGTAATTACTTCAGAACAATTATTGAGTAGTGCCTTCTTACGTAAGAATCAATAATTGGTGCAATACAGGTGTAATCTTGTGTTTTAACCACCGAGTATTTCAAACAATATTATTTGAATAAATTTACGCCGTTATTTATAAATAACTTATATTTGTCATTTTCTTCATCTAATCGCTTTTAGTTATGGGGCCCATTATCAAGTCATACTGTCGTCATTTAATATTCCCCGACAAATGAAGAATATTCCACGACTAAACGAATATTCTCCGACAAAATATGAATATTTTATAACCACCTGCTTATTTAAGATATTTGCGTATTTTATCCATAACTAATCATATTAATCACATCAACCCTTACTATAATAAATAGAGGAAATTAAATTTCATTTATTAATAATTTGGGGTCTTACATTCTAGACATTATAAATATTGCAATTTAATAATATGAATAACTTTGTCGTCTTAATTATTGATTTAATAATATATCATATAATGTAGATGATACTGTGACAATAATCGAATCAATAATATGAGAGAAATGATGCAATAATTACTATAGCAATAATTGAGTATAACTGAGTGACTTCTCACGTAAGCATCAATAATCAATACCGTGTGCTACTATGAAACCACGCGTATTATTGTACTTTTACTATCGAGTAGTTCAACAGTTTTAACGGTAAAACTTTCACCGTTATTTTCATAAAAATAATTCTGTCGTTTTATTACTACGACAATACTTCCGTTGTGGGTTCACCAATGATTGTGCCGTCATACGGATATTCCCCGACAAAAAAAATATTCCCCGACCAAACGAATGTTGTATAATAACTTGCATACTTTGCAAAATTTATAAATACTACTCACAACTATATCATTATATCAAATCCACACTATAATATTCAAAAAAAAAATACTTCGAGATACTTAAATCTTTATTCATAAAATCTGGGGTCTCACATGCTCATTGCACAGTTTCACAAATCATCACAAAGTTCGAAGCAATAAAGTGGTATAAAAGAGCAGCCAAATGGAATACAGTATGGATAGCTTTTCTTATTACAAAGCAATAATTTATTTATCTGCTTCATTCAAATGTAGTTTTATGTTGTACATTTAAAATAAGATGGAATAAAAGTATGAATTTTCTAATTTTAACACACAGCTCAAATTGTTCAAACATCAGAAGTTTCCTCTTCTTCAAACTCTTTACTTGCAACAACATGACATTTCACAAAATGGTATCATGAAGGATTTAGGAAATAAAATAGTCGGAGAAACATTCACCTTATCCTCGAGGCTCCTTCTTTCCTGCTCGATCACAAGATTCTCCTTTTTGGCATCGCCAATATCTTCCTACCCCAATTGCTTTTCAAAGATCAACACTTTTTTCACCTTCATTAATGAGCTCTTACTCGCTCCCTAGATATGAGAATTAGATTAAAAAATTATAGAATAACCTCAAATGAAGAATCATAATTATATAAGATATCTAAAATTCTAATCTAAACCAAGGAGTTCGTAATGTAATCCTCACGGGGTTATATGAGAGATATGATGCAAAGAATTCTCAGAGCAATAATTGAGCATAACTGAGTGACTTCTTACGTAAGCATCAATAATCAATACCGGTGTATTAATATGCAACCACGCGTATTACTATACTTTACTAAAGGGTAGTTCAATGGTTTTAACGGTAACACTTTCACCGTTATTTTTATAACAAGATAATTACATGCGTTTAACTACGACATAATACTTCCGCTAGGGGGTCCACCAATGATTGTGCCATCGCATTTAATATTTCCCACCAATCGAATATTATATAACAACTTGCTTACTTTGCAAAATTTATAAATATTACCCACAACTATAACATTATATCAAATCCACACCATAATATTCAAAAAAATATTTCGAGAAATTTAAATCTTTATTCATAAAATTTTGGGTCTCACAATCTCCCCTCCTTATGAAATTTCGCCCTCGAAATTTACGTACGTACCTGGTGTGCCAAAGAGATGAGGATACCTTGACTTCATTTTAGATTCTAACTCTTGAGGTATAACCTTTGAGTGTCGAATAGGATCCTTCTTATCCAAGATTTTAACATGTATCTCCTTATACATTAAATCTTCTGCTATCTCGTTTAGTTCTAATTTAAGAACATGGTTCAGGTCATCCACATATTTACGTAACATTAATACGTGAAAAACGTTATGAACACGCGACATACTTGGCGGTAAAACGAGTCTACAGGCCACAGTTCCTACTCGATCGAGGATTTCAAATGGACCAATTAAATCGAGGGTTGAGATTTCCTCTATTCATCGACTCTTGCTTCTAGAATAACGCCTTCTTGAACCTTCTTCTTCATATTCATCAGCTCCAGGTGTGTAGTTTGAACGGCTTTAACTTTATCGATTAAAGTCTATTCTACTCGTATATTCGTTATCTTCACGTGGGTCCCTAGAGTCTTTAACTCTATCTTTATCATTTGTAAGTTATACAAAATGGGTCTTTGTGTTAACAACATCGCACTCGTAAATGCATACGATCTTCTACTCAACACGTCAGCTACCACGTTCGCTTTCCCACGAAGGTATTGAATGGTACGATTGTAATCTTCAATGACTGAGCGAGCCAACGATTTAAGCGCATTATCGTTCGTTTTGGTTGAAGAAATATTTAAGGGTTTTAGAAATGGATTTTGTACTGGGGTCAATACAAAATTCAATTTCACGCTCTAGGGGTAGGCTAAGAAGTCTTCAAGAATACGTTAGGAAATTTATTAATGATAGAAATATCATTCAAAACTATGACTCTCATCCAAGACTTGGTTAGTACGTCACATTTATACCTATCAACTTGCCACCGTTATTCACAACGTTCCCTACGGAAAGTTCGACTTCAGTGCATTCCACACAGGGAAGTCACCAGATAAAGGCTCAGGACTCTTTACTTATGGCTTGATATAACAATGACTGACTTTAGTGGTTTGGTTGCTTGAATTCACATAACAGGTTGGTTAGGAATATGAAAGCTAACAACCTTACGAAAATAATCAATTTTGGCATGATGAGTAGTTAACCAATCGATTCCTAAAATCACATCAAGGGCAAGTATTTTCAAAGAGATAAGATCGACAGGTAACGTGAAAGTGTCAATTTGAATCAACAAGATTTATAAGCGATTAGAAAGGTAATATGAAGGTTTCTACTAACGAAGTTTCAACTAATAAGTCAAAGTCTAACTTTTCTGGGGTCAAATTTAAACGTTGAGCGCAAGCAAGAGAGATAAAAGAATGGGTAGAACCGGTATCTAATAAGGTATAGACTTCGCAAGAATTTATAATTAACTAACCCGTGCTAACTTCGTTCAGGTCACTCGCTTTTTGAGAAGTCACGAAAAATCTCTTCCTGAAACCACCGACTTTGTTTGTCCGTATCCACCTTTGGTGCCACCGTCCCAACTGGACTTGACTTTGGTGCACGACAAAATTGGGTTAGGTGACCTTCTTTTCCATAATTGTAACATGCTTTGGACTGCATCACGCAGTTTGGACTGATATGTCCCTCCCCTTCGCATTTGAAGCATATAATTGGTGGTCGTTCTCTTTTCTTGAAAAGGGGTATTGGTGCTGCTGTCTTTCCATTATTATTGAATCTTCTCTTCTTGAAATTTCCACTTCTATTATCTTGGCCATGATTACCACCGAAGTGGTTACCATTCTTGGCATGATAATTTCCCCCACGATGGTTATCAATGTTCCGATGACCGTTGCCAGCGGTATGATTATTATCGTGTTATTGGTCGTTGCCTTTTGGTTGTGCTAACTCATTATCGCGCTCCAATAACTGAGACCTATTCACAACATCTTAATATAAACAAAGTTTGTGAGAAATAAGGTATTGACGTATATTGGGTTTCAAACCTCTTAGAAATATTCACGTCATTCGCTCCTCATTATAGACCAAGTGGGACACAAACTGGGATAACTCTGCAAATTTAGCCTCGTATTGCGACACGGTCATATTATTTTGCTAAAGCTTGATGAACTCTACCTCCTTCATGTGACAAATACTTTCAGGAAAGTATTTATCATTGAACTGTTCTTGGAACTTCTCCCAAGACATCTTGAGTCGTCCAGTCGGTTGATGCGTTTCTGATTCCCACCGTAATCGCCTCTTCACGCAACATAAAGGTGGCGAAGGGAACCTTTTGCTCCTCGGAGCATCACAAGACATCAAATATCTTAGTGATCTGCTTTAACCACGTCTCCGCCTTAAGTGGTTCTGGCTTTCCCAAAAACTCCGGTGGTCCCAGCTCCTTGAACTGCTTAGCAGTGACCAGTCGTGGGTTGCCATTGACTCCACCTGCATTATGAACAGGAGTCTCTCTCCTTTGGTGTTGCATGAATTCTAAAAAGTTCCTAAACATACCATCGTTCGTCATTTGGTCGGCGTTATTATTTACCTGAGGATTATTGTCTTCCTATTGCACATTATCCTAGGTATTGATAGTTGGTGACTCAACGGTCTCATGTGCTTCATTTCTAATCTCAACATTTTCAGATGCCATTCTCAAACACTATAACAAAAAGGGGTTAATTGATATATCACATATTATCCCTATACTCTGATCGACCAATTAAATACCAAATAAACTTAGGTAGGTCATACTAGCGAAGGAATTCCCCGTCTCTCCCCTCCTAGTTCTTGTCTCACATCTCAGCCAGGGATCATATCCCTAAGCTTTGATACCAACTGTGACGCCCCCAAAAACAGGTATACATCACCCATCTTGAGTCGCAAAATACATGGTACATAAATCAAATACAAACTTAATTATACAACTGTCGTGTAAAATACGACAAAATATAGCTGATAGTTTAAACAAGAATATTGTCATCTAGACAATATCCACACTCAATGGTGTCCTCATTACAATTATTATCACATTATTCCGTAGAATAATGAGGACTACTAAAGCCATTTATCCTGGACCATCACTCCATTCCCTGACTCATCCCAGCTATATTCTCATTTCACGAGAGAACAATGAAAGAAAGGGTTAGCTCAACTAGCCCAAGAAGAAATATTATGACTAAGATAATGTAGAATAAATTACCTTAGCCTTTAACAATTATAACAACCGATAGAATCTGATAGACAACAAGTTTTAGATCAACAATCTGCCATCTTAATAAGCAATCCATTAGAAGAGTTAAGTATAGAATAAAATCTACTATCTTCTATGGTTTAAAAAGTTTTTCATCAACTTTATTGCTGAGACTCAGGTTAATAAATAAAATCGAATCATCCCTGCACCATGGCCAAGGATATTCATGTAATCATCAATGGTCATGATTATACCGAATAACCCCTGGTCATAATAATACCAACAACTGTCCATCAATGAACTACAGGCCAATGAGGAATTTTACCATATCATTCATTACATTACGGTCATGATTATACCAAATGATCCCTTGTCATAATCATACCAAGTCCATCTATGCACGTAAGCAAAAGATGACTTTTATCACAATATAAGCATGAGGATGATGACAATGACATAATAATTCAATAAAACAAGTTCAAGGATAAATTTTAAAGTTTTATAATTTAATTTATCCAGAAATCAATAACGTCCAAATTGTCAACACGATATTGCTTTGTAGAGTAAAATTCAAGAATAATATTCATGTACCAAAAATAATTTGGACAGAAAAGAAATATATTTTTAGGGTAAATAGTACCCTATGAATAGTACTTCGGGAATAGTACCCCAACATGAAAAGTACCACAAAGAAAATGATATTCCATGACGAGTACAAAAGAAATGATATCTCATACGAGTATAATAGAATATCTGAACCTATGAAATGAATTTTCACTACCATGCGGTAATCCACGATATGCAGATCATTTCCATAATTTAATAAAGAATGAATACTGAAGGATCATTCACCATGCATGCGGTAATCCACATAGACAGGTGTAACGATCCGAAAATTCAAAGTGTAATATTAAATATTTATTGAATAATAAATATTTATTTGGTGTGTCTATTGTTGAATTGATGAATCTAAATTTATTAGAGAATTTTCTAAATTAAATTAATTTATAATTTAGAGGTTTGTATTATAACATGAGGTGTTATGTTGTTGTGTTTATTTAATAATTTAGATGGAATGTTAAATTATTAAATAAAGTTATAATGAAAATTATAATTTGGTGATATTTGCTAAAATGCTATATTTAATTAAAATATAGTATGTGACTATAATTATAAACTAAAGTGTTTATTAAAATAAATTAAAAAGGATTTAAATTAGTTTTTTGTTAAACAAGACTTGAGTATTTTAATTCTTTAAAATTTTAAATTATTTGCCAAACAAGCCTTATGGCTTTTGATATTTTTACTCTTTGAAATTTAAAATAAATAATATAAATAAATAAAATAATAAATATAATATATTTATATTATATACATTTATTGGTTGGTAACTGATATATTTAGTATAGGTATTATGGCTATATCAGTTTATATTGGTTACACATAGTATTATCAGTTGGTTATTTGCTAGCCTAGAGTTCAAAAAATTGAGAGTTGAGAGAGATTGAGAGAAAGCTTGAGAGAGATTGAGAAGGATTGTCTATAATTGCAAGATTGTGCAAGCTAATTTGAAGGTATTTCTTATACAACCCTATTATATATATGTATATGTCTACATATGTGAACTACGACAAAGTTTTGCTATGCTCTGCGAATTATATTTCTTCTGAATTTTGTTATGTAACTTAGTTATGATGATTACATGCATATATGATAATTATATGTTATGTTTAGACAATAATTGCATGCTAATTTCGGTTTACAGTAGAAAAAATATTCGTCAGTGTATGTTTATATATATGTTTTCATACATAGCTTGGGTAAGTATCGATTTTAGTGGCCAATTCGTATGTAAAATCATAAATTGAAACTTTTACTTGGTAGTTCATTGAGATATGAGCATAACGTAATTGATATGGAGTGATTTGGCCAAATAATGAATTCACAGTGATGATTTCTAGAATGAATATCAAGAAAATTTAGTTTTTGTGAAAATATGAATTTTGAGAAATTAAAATAGTTTTAGTTGGTGTTAAATTGTTCCAATTGGTTGTAAATGTGAGCAATCATGTTTATGATTGTGGTATATTTATTTTACGTGTTAATTTCACTGTTTGGTGGGTGAAATTTGTGTTTGTTGGGCTAAAGTCGGCTGCTGTTCATTAGCCTCTCTGCGTCTATCTCAACAATCGCCTTGCACCTCGCCACGTCTGCGAGGAAAAAAAAAAATGGCGCAATTGCCACGGATCCCAAACCTTTTGTATGGCACAAATTGCGCCCATACCACAGTTTGAGATTCCGACCTGGCGGTACTTGGACTTGGGATAGCATCATATTATGGCCTAAAATTATGTTAGTATGTTAAATGGGTAATGTTAAGGTTAACATAACATAGTGAATTGGGGTTAGTAAGTTCAAAGTTGCAAAAATGTTTAGTAAGTCGAGAACGTGTTATGTTACAAGTTAGTTGGACAATGAACGTTAGTTAAGTGTTGCGAAGTAGAACACTTAGAGTTTCTGAAATGTGAATGGAAATGATCATGTTATGGTATGTTGGCATATCTAATAGGTATTGTGGTTCTAAAATTATGTGTGGTGATCGTGAGTTTAACTTTATAGCTTACGCTCAAGGCAAGGTTTCTAACTCTATATTTACATTGAGCAAGTTTCTAAACTTCTCTTTTTTTTCATTAAGCAAGCCTTTTATCCTTACATTTCTGTTGAGCTAGTTCTTACTTTAAAGTTTCGTTAAACGAACTATTGTATTCTTAATCATGATTTGAACAATCTAGCTATGACATTATTGTATTCAACCAATTTTGAAGTCCAATACTTATTGATGCATTCTAACTTGTTTATTATTAGACAAGTTTCATTATTGTTATTAGAATATTATGAATGCAGTTTTCTTGAATTCTAATTTCAAATGTTGAATCATTATAGTTCAATTACTTGACACAAGTCATTTTCATGATAAGTGAGCTTTATTTTGAGCTTGCTATTACTTAATGTTTATTCAATAATTCATAGTCATAGCTTAATTTTATTCAAGCAAGGTTTATTATTGTCATTCAATACTTATGCATTGTAGTTGTTTCTAAGCATGGGATCAAGTATAGACAGTTCGCTTACACTTATTCATTGTTTCATATTATTATTGATCAACTGTTGTATTATGAAACACTATTGATTCAACTAGTCCTCTAGTTGATGTTCGTTAAACTTCAAATTACCCTTGAAAGCTTATCCAAACCAAAATTTCTTTGGTGCGGACTTGTACTCTAAATATTGAGATGAACAACTCTATATCAGGGGATTATTTTAGAGCTACGCAATAGCTTTAAAATGTTTGCGCAATACATAGTACAAAGGGCTGATCACCTGTGTGATGTCCCCAAAAATAGGTATACATCACCCATCTTGAGTCGCCAGATACATGGTACAGAATACAAATACAATCTTTAATATACAACAAGAGAGCTGTGAGTTTTAATACAAATATTGTCTTCTAGAAAATATCCACTCTCAGAATAAGTCCTCATTACATTTATTGTCACACTATTTAACAGAATAGTGAGGACTACTAATGCTATCATCTGGACTGTCAAACCATTCCCCGACTCGTCCTAGCTATATTCTCATTTCCTGAAGAGAACAGTGAAGGAAAGGGTGAGCTCAACTAGCCCAGTAAGAAATATTATGACTAAGATAATGCAGAATAAATTATCATTAGTCTTCAACAATGTTAAACTAATAAAATACAATAGACATCAAGTTTAACTGCAGCAGAACAAGCAATCCATTAAAAGAGTCAAGTAGAGAAGAAAATCTACTATCTTTTATGATTTAAAAAGGTTTTCATCACTTTTATCATTTGGGACTCGACAATAAATAATCCACATCATCCCTGTACTACGGCCAAGGATATTCATTAGTATCACAACCACAATTCATCCATGCACTTCACAAAGGTAGGATATTTGTGTATTCATTAATGGTCATGATCATGCCAACAACTCGTCCCATCAATGCACTACGGGCCAATGAGGACTTTTACCACATCATTTGTAACATTACTACTGTCCATGATTACATTTGAATAATCCACAGTCATAATCATACCAAGTCCATCTATGCACTTCTGAGCCACGAGATGACTTTCAACAAAATATAAATATGAGGATGATGACAATGATATAAGAATTCAATAAAAAAAGTTCAAGAATTAATTTATTCAGGAACTAATAACGTCCAAATTGTCAACATGATACTTCTATATAGAATAAAATTTAAGAATGCTCAGAAGAATATTTCCACGAAAAGATACTGGATGAAGCGCAAATATCAAGGACATTCCACCAATTTCATGGAGTATAGAAGTCAAAACTTTAACCAACTGAGTATAATAAAGAATGGAATAACAAAAGAAATCACCATGCATGTGGTACTTCGCATAGACAGGTTATTCCAATAGAATAATAAATAACGGAACCAGGTCAGGCGTAATACGCACCGACAAGATATTCCAATAGAATAATAAAGAATGGAATAACAACAGAAATCACCATGCATGCGGTACTTCGCATAGACATGTTATTCCAACAGAATAATAAATAACGGAACCAGGTCCGACATAAAATGCACAGACAGGATATTCCAACAGAATAATAAAGACGGAACCAGGTCCGGCGTAAATGCACAGACAAGATATTCCAACAGAATAATAAAGAATGGAATAACAGAAGAATTTTACCAAGTATAGGGTAGACCGCGTATACAGGTTATTCCAACAGAATAATAAATAATGGAATAACAGAAGTTCTCTTCATGAATACGAAAGAAATAACACTCCTTACCTTATAAAGAAGAACTGGATAAAGAAGTAGTGAAGTAGCAGAATACTTTTCTTCTTTCTCTCTATAGTTTCTCTCTCTGAGTTTCAAATTGAATTAAGTAAGAAATAATGAAGGAATAAGCTTCTATTTATAGAAGAATGGACCTAATAATAACTAATTCATGAACGGTCCAGATTGATTTACTTTTAATCGACGGTCCAGTTTTAAAGCAAAATCTTTTAAATAAAATATAATATATTCTATTTATAATCTAATAAAACGAATAACTTTATAAAAGTATTACATTTTTATATAAAAAGATTTTACTATGCAAAACACTATCGAGAACTATGCAACACTATGCATAATAAAATATAATATATTCTATTTATAGAATAACTTTATAAAAGTATTCATTTTATATAAAAGATTTTACTATGCAAAACACTATGCATAATAGAAATAATATATTATATTTATAGAATAACTTTATAAAAGTATTACATTTTATATAAAAAGCTTTTACGCTTTTATTACATTAATAATACTAATAAAACAAAACTTATATATATATATATATATATATATATATATATATAACAATCAACAATAATTGAATCAAATAACGTGAGATACTTGTCGTGAACTCTTCAGTAGAATAATTAAAAAAGCGAGTGACTTCTCACGTAAGCATGAATAATCAATACCATGTCTTCTTATCGCAACCACACGTATTATTGTACTTTTTACTACCGAGTAGTTCAACAAAGATTAATCTGTAAAACTTTCGTAGTTATTTTCATAAAAAATATTTTTGCCGCTTTTCTCAATTCGATGATAATTTCGTTGTGGGGTCCACTTAATGATTGTTCCGTCGTCGAATATTCCCCGATCTGAAAGAATATTCTCCGACCAATCGAATATAATATAACAACTTGCATACTTTGCAAAATTTATAAATATTACCTGAACTATAACATTATATTAAATCCACACCATAATATTAAAAAAAAAATTCGAGAAATTTAAATCTTTATTCGTAAAATTTGGGATTTTACAACCTGGAGTACTGAATGATGGTCCATATAGTCGTTTAGACATTAAAGGTTCTGATAAAAAACACCGTGAATCTAGGACATAGATGATGATTATAGTCTTCTAGATCATTAAAGGTTAAAGTAGAAATACTTGAAAACCTAGAATAGAGTTCATGGTCTTATGACCCTCGCTTATGTTTATTCCATATCTTGGATTTCGGTTCTGATTATCATTGTTAGAAATACTATCCGGTTTTTGATGAACCTATTTGTTGGCGAGATATTATTGTTATTCTCTGTTGATCCATTATTATATCCAAAGAGCAATTGTTTTGCTCACTCTTGCATATTTATAAATTCATTCTGACTAAAGTGGAGAAGGTAGATGAACCTTCAACTAGCAAAGGAAAGGGAAAATTGTACAAGTGATGCTGATTTGTACTCTTATTTATTATGATGATCTTAGACTTTGTTTTAATGATGTAATGTAATAAATTAATTTTGCTTTTGAATGATGTTTAAAGGTTAGATAACCTGGGATGTTTTTGAACTTAATGATGTAACCCTATATAAGGGAAGGATTTTATGATTCAAATATTATTTTATTTAGGTAGATAGTATGAATGCTTGTTTAGTGAGCACCAAATCTTGTGGGAATGAAGTACCTAGATTTGGGGGTGTCACAGGTTGGTATCAGAGCCTTAGGTTATGAACCTTAAGTGGGGGAAAAGCCTTAGGAAGTAACCTTGAAAAGATAGTGTTGATGAACTCTTATTGTGTTTTAGGAAAGAGAAAGTAATAAAACACTTATGTGCTTATGTGATAATGATTTATGTGCTCGTGAGTGTCGAGTAGTAATGATTAGTAATTAAAACTTAAAATTTGGTTGAGAGGATGGTTAATGTAGAAGGATCCAGTCAGACTAGAGAGGAGGAGCCTCGAGATATTCAGGTGATTTGGGAACAACTACTGCCACAAGAAACAGTTTCGTCGGTCACAAAAGTTGAGCAGGAGAGGGTACTTGACGAGGATGATGAGATAGAGACGAACGAGGAGGACCCCGTGGAGCTGCCACAGTCGGATGAGGAGGATGAGGAGGAAGAGCTTCCACTTAACTCGATAGCTGCCCGTATGTACGACGAGGTGTATGATCGCAATGTGGAACTTCAAGATACTGTTGAGGAGTTACAAGAGATAGTAGTTGAACAACAGACCTCGATGGCACAAAAAGACGATGAGATCCAGGATCGAGAAGAATGATTAAACAACGTTGAAGAGAAGCTGGTCCACACTGAAGGAGAGAATGAGCGAATGATGGAGAAGATTGCAGAACTGGAGAATAAGCTGAAAGAAGAATCTAAAAAAAAGGGCAAGTGCCAAGGACGCGTACAGTGAAGCTTATCAACGAGCCGGAATAGAAGAGATTGATGCACAAGCTAAGAGGAGGAAGATGGAAGAAATGAGCAACGTATTCAACACCGTGGTTAATCGAGCTCAAGATCGAGTCATGGGTTATCCGATTTAATTTGAGACGCTACCATCATACGTATTGGATCGCCGAACAATGTTCCGAATTATGGAGGAAGAGCGTCGTAAGGCTATGCAGTATCTTAGTAGGACATTGTAGAGATTGTAATTGATAGGTGATTTTGAAAATAAACGAAATGTAAATCCCGGGTATGATAACCAATGGGATAGATGATGATGATGATGTTATCCTGCAACTGTTATAGTTCAGAAAAGTAATGTAAATAGCAATGATGCTATTGTTTTGATGTTTTTATAATGAATGAATAAAAGTTATTGTTTTATTCAAAGTGTTAAGTGATAAACTGTTATGATGTGCGACTTAAGTATACAATACTTAAGAGATTGAATAGAATCTAATGGATGTATTTTAACAGAAAATGGCTTCAAGACATCAACCACCACGACGGAGAATCGTTGAGGAAAACAACAACAACAATGTGGAAGGAAACCCGGTTCAGCAGCTAGTGACGTTACTGACGGGTGCTTTGCAGAATCAACCTCAGAATCAAGGTACGATGTTCAAGGACTTTAAGGCGGTTGGACCACCAGAATTCTGAGGGTCTATGAATCCAGTCGAAGCAAAAACATGGATTATAGAGATCAAGAAGGTTTTTGATGTTACTAGGGTAGAGGATAACCAGAAGACTACTTTTGTAATGTTTATGTTGAAAGAGGAGGCTAGCTATTGGTGGCAGGCCAACAAAACTCGAGGAAGGACCAGGAGTGGTCAATATAACCTCCAGACATCAATTATTATCGAAATAAATGTCGATTTTCACTAACACTAATAATTCCAACACAATGGAACTATCAATTTCATCATTAATCAACACGAACTTATTCATCATTAATATTATAATTCATAATATTTAACAACCAGGTCATTCCCAGGAAAGAGGGGCTTTTCGATAATGATTTCTCCTTATTGGCGCGCAATTAGGTGACCAAACCTCTCCTTGACAGAACTTCTAGACATTGTCAATATTGCAAATAATAATATGAATAACTTTACCGTCTCAATTATTGATTTAATAATATAACATATTATACGATGATAACTGTGACAATAATTGAATCAATAATATGAGAGATATGATGCAGCAATTACTGTAGCAATAATTGAGTATAACTAAGTGACTTCTTACGTAAGCATCAATAATTAATACTTGTGTACTACTATGCAACCACAGCGTATTCATCGTACTTTTCTTTGTCGGGTAGTTCAACAGGTTTTAACGGTAACACTTTCGCCGTTATTTTTATAACAAGATAATTACGTCTTTTTCTAACTACGATAATACTTTCGTTGTGGGGTCCACTTAATGATTGTCTTGTCGCATTTAATATTCCCCACCAATCAAATATTATATAACAACTTGCTTACTTTGCAAAATTTATAAATATTACCCACAACTATAACATTATATCAAATCCACACCATAATATTCAAAAAAATATTTCGAGAAATTTAAATCTTTATTCATAAAATTTGGGGTCTCACAATCTCCCCTCTTTATGAAATTTTGCCCTCGAAATTTACGTACGTACCTAGTATGCCGAAGAGATGAGGATACCTTGACTTCATTTAAATTCTAACTCTTGAGGTATAACCTTTGAGTGTCGAATAGGATCCTTCTTATCCAAGATTTTAACATGTATCTTCTCATACATTAAATCTTCTACTATCTCGTCTAGTTCTAATTTAATAACGTGGTTCGGATCATCCACATATTTACGTAACATCGATACGTGAAAAACGTTATGAACACGCGACATACTTGGTTGTAAAACGAGTCTATAGGCACAGTTCCTACTCGATCGAGGATTTTAAATGGGCCAATTAAATCGAGGGTTGAGATTTCTTCTATTCATCGACTCTTGCTTCTAGAATAATGCCTTCTTGAACCTCCTTCTTCATATTCATCAGCTCCAGATGTGTAGTTTGAGCGGCTTTAACTTTATCGATTAAAGTCGATTCTACTCATATATTCGTTATCTTCATGTGGGTCCCTAGAGTCTTTAACTCTATCTTCATCATTTGTAAATTATACGAAATGGGTCTTTGTGTTAACAACATCGCACTCGTAAATGCATACAATCTTCTACTCAACACGTCAGCTACCACGTTTTCTTTCCCACGATGGTATTGAATGGTACGATCGTAATCTTCAACAGCTCGAGCCAACGTCTTCGGCGCATTATACGTTCATTTTTGTTGAAGAAATATTTAAGGGTTTTAGAAATGGGTTTTGTACTGGGGTCAATACAAAATTCGATTTCACGCTCTAGGGGTAGGCTAAGAAGTCTTCAAGAATACGTCAAGAAATTTATTAACGATAGAAATATCATTCAAAACTGTGACTCTCATCCAAGATTTGGATAGTACGTCACATTTATACCTATCAACTTGCCACCGTTATATACAACGTCCCCTACAGAAAGTTCGGCTTCAGTGCATTCCACACAAGGAAGTCACCAGATAAAGGCTCGGGACTCTTTACTTATGGCTTGATATGACAATGATTGACTTTAGTGTTTTGGTAGCTTGAATTCACATAACAGGTTGGTTAGGAATATGAAAGCTAACAACCTTATGAAAATAATCAATTTTGGCATAATAAGTAGTTAAACAATCGATTCCTAAAATCACATCAAGGGCAAGTATTTTCAAGGAGATAAGATCGACAAGTAACGTGAAAGTGTCAATTTGAATCAACAAGATTTATAAACAGTGGAGGTAACGCTGGTTTCTACTAACGAAGTTTCAACCAATAAGTCAAAGTCTAACTTTTCTGGGGTCAAATTTAAACGTTGAGCGCAAACAAGAGATATAAAAGAATGGGTAGAACCGGTATCTAATAAGGTATAGACTTCACAAGAATTTATAATTAACTAACTCATGCTAACTTCATTCAGGTCACTCGCTTTTTGAGAAGTCACGAAAAACGCTCTTCCTGAAACCACCGACTTTGTTTGTCCGTATCCGCCTTTGGTGCCACCGTCCCAGCTGGACTTGATTTTGGTGCACGATAAAATCGGGCTAGGTGACCTTCTTTTCCACAATTGTAACATGCTTTGGACTGCATCACGCAGTTTGGACTGATATTTCCCTCCCCTCCGTATTTGAAGCATACAATTGGTGGTCGTTCTCCTTCCTTGAAAACGGGTGTTAGTGTTGCTGTCTTTCCATTATTATTGAATATTCTCTTCTTGAAATTTCCACTTCTATTATCTTGGCAATGATTACCACCGAAGTGGTTACCATTCTTGGCATGATAATTTCCCCCACGATGGTTATCATAGTTCCGATGACCGTTACCACCGGTATGATTATTATCGTGTTGTTGGTCGTTGCCTTTTGGTTGTGCTGACTCATTATTGCGCTCCAATAACTGAGTCCTATTCACAACATCTGAATATAAACAAAGTTTGTGAGAAATGAGGTATTGACGTATATCGGGTTTCAAACCTCTTAGAAACATTCGCGTCATTCGCTCCTCATTATCGACCAAGTGGGACGTAAACCGGGATAACTCTGCAAATTTAGCCTCGTATTGCGACACGGTCATATTGTTTTGCTCAAGCTTGATGAACTCTACCTCCTTTATGTGACGAATACTTTTGGGAAAGTACTTGTCGTTGAACAGTTCTTGGAACTTCTCCCAAGACATCTTGAGTGCGTCAGGCTAGGTACGTTTTACAGATTCCCACCAGTAATCTGCCTCTTCACGCAACATAAAGTTGGCAAAGGGAACCTTTTGCTCCTCGAAGCATCTAAAGACATCAAAAACCTTGGTGATTTGCTTTAACCACATCTCCGTCTTAAGTGGTTCTGGCTTTCCCAAAAACTCTGGCGGTCCCAGCTCGTTGAACTGCTTAGCAGTGACCAGCCGTGGGTTGCCATTGACTCCACCTGCATTATGAACGGGAGTTTCTCTCCTTTGGGGTTGCATGAATTCTAAAAAGTTCCTAAACATACCATCGTTCGTCATTTGGTCGTCGTTGTTATTTACCACAGGATTATTGTCTTCCTGTTGCACATTATCCTGGGTATTGATCGTTGGTAACTCAACGGTCTCATGTGCTTTATTTTTGATCTAAACATTTTCAGATGCCACTCTCAAACACTGTCACAAAACAAGGGTTAATTGACATATCACATATTATCCCTATACTCTGATCGACCAATTAAATACCAAATAAACTTAGGTAGGTCATACTAGCGAAGGAATTCCCCGTCTCTCCCCTCCTAGTTCTTATCTCACATATCAGCTAAGGATCATATCCCTAAGCTTTGATACCAACTGTGACGCCCCCAAAACAGGTATACATCACCCATCTTGAGTCACAAAATACATGGTATATAAATCAAATACAAACTTAATTATACAACTGTCCTGAAAAATATGACAAAACATAGCTGATAGTTTAAACAAGAATATTATCATCTAGACAATATCCATACTCAATGGTGTCCTCATTACAATTATTATCACATTATTCTGTAGAATAGTGAGGACTACTAAAGCCCATTATCCTGGACCATCACTCCATTCCCCGACTCGTCCCAGCTATATTCTCATTTCCTGAAGAGAACAATGAAAGAAAGGGTGAGCTCAACTAGCCTAGTAAGAAATATTTTGACAAAGATAATGTGAAATAAATTATCCTTAGCCTTCAATAGTATAACAACTGATAGAATACAATAGACAACAAGTTTTAGATCAACAACTGCAGCGGAATAAGAAATCCATTAGAAGAGTCAAGTATAGAATAAAATCTACTATCTTCTATGATTTAAAAAGTTTTTCATCAACTTTATTGCTAAGACTCAGATTAATAAATAAAATTGAATCATCCTTACACCACGGCCAAGGATATTCATGTAATCATCAATGGTCATGATTATACCGAATAATCACTGGTCATAATCATACCAACAACTGTCCATCAATGAACTATAGGTCAATGAGGACTTTTACCACATCATTCGTTACATTACGGTCATGATTATACCGAATGATCCCTTGTTATAATCATACCAAGTCTATCTATACACGTAAGCCAAAGATGACTTTCATCACAATATAAGCATAAGGATGATGACAATGACATAATAATTCAATAAAACAAGTTCAAGGATAAATTCTAACTCACGCAATATATCTTAAGAACAGTGATTTAATTTTTAATACTTCCATTCCGATAAAAACACCTCAACATTAATTCCTTCAATTATATCCAAATAAAATAAATATAACCATCAATTATAAAATAAATATTTCCTTATCATATAAATCAATAATTAATTATTCACAAATAATATTACAGAATCACAATTATGACAACCATCAGTTCCTGAAAGAGGGGGCTTTCCGATAAGGATTTCTCCTTACTAGTGCAATTAGGTGACCAAACCTCTCCTTAGACAAAACTTTCTAGACATTGCCAATAATGCTATCTAATAATATTATTCAAATAATATGAATTATTGATCGATAATGGGAAATCTTTAGCAGCGATGACAATTATTAAAACAATAATAATATAAAATATCAACTCAAAGAATTATTGAATCAATAAAATAGAATATTAAAAAGTAATTATCAGAACAATTATTGAGTAGTGTCTTCTTACGTAAGAATCAATAATTCAAAAATAATGTGCAATCTGGTAAAGCTATCTTCTTGAACCACCAGCGTATTATTGTATTTTAACCACTTGGGTAATCCAACGATATTCATAAGTAACAACTACGTCGTTATTTATAAAAACTCAAACTTGTCATTTTCTTCATCCGGCGCTTATTCTCATTATGAGGCCCACGAATGGTCATACTTGGCAGCATTTAATATTCTCCCCACAACAAGAATATTCCACTACCAAACGAATATTCCCCGACAAAAAATAAATATTTTATAACCACTTGCTTATTTTGTAAAATTTGTACATTCCACCCATAACCAAAGTATTATATCAAATTAACTCCTAATTATTTAAAGATAATAAATAGAGAAAATTTAATATTATTCATAATAAGTTGGGGTCTTACAACCTCCCTCCTTATGAAATTTCGTCCTCGAAATTGACGTGCGATACTGTGTTTGAAAAGGTGAGGGTACCTCGCTTTCATTTACGATTCCAACTCCCAAGTCATTTCCTCAATAGCATGGTTCCTCCACAAAACCTTGACTTGTGGTATAACCTTTGTTCGTAGGATATGCTCTTTCCTATCCAATATCTTTACAAGTACCTCTTCGTACGTTAAATCTTTGGCTATCTCGTCTGGTTCTAACGCAATAATATGGTTTGGGTCTTTCACATATTTACGAAGCATAGATATGTGAAAAATATTATGAACACGAGACATGCTTGGAGGTAACGCGAGTCTATAGGCCACATTTCCTACTCGGTCAAGAATCTGAAATGGACAAATAAATCGTGGATTGAGCTTTCCTCTCTTCCAGAATCTTGTAACTCCATTCCATGGAGCAATACGTAACAGTACATGATCCCTAATACCAAATTCCACGTCCTTTCGATGAAGATCCGCATAACTCTTTTATCGATCCTGTGCCGTTTGTATACGTTGTATAATCGTTTGGATCTTTTCCGTAGTCATACGTACCAACTCTGGTCCCAACAATGTTACTTCACCCACCTCATCCCAACATACTGGAGAGCGACACTTTCGTCCATACAAGGCTTCAAATGGAGCCATACCTATACTTGCTTTATAACTGTTGTTGTAGAAGAATTCCACTAGTGGTAAATACTTATCCCAACTTCCTTTGAAGTCTAGGATACAGAGTCTTAATAGATCTTCAAGAGTTTGAATATTACTCTCTGATTGTCCGTCCGTTTGAGGATGGTATGCCGAACTGAATCGTAAATATGTGCCCATAGCTTTCTGCAAGCTAACCCAAAATCGTGAAGTGAATCTTGGGTCACGATCCAAAACTATGGATACTGGCATGCCATACAATCTCATAATCTCATTTACGTACATACTAGAAAGACTTTCAAGGGAATAAGTCTCATGTATAGGCAAGAAATGAGCAGACTTGGTTAATCTATCAACAATAACCCAAATCGCATATATTCCTTGAGAAACCTTAGGAAGATTTGTAACGAAATCCATGGTAATGTGTTCCAACTTCCATTTCGGAATCTCAAATGGTTGCAATGGACCCTTTGGCACTTGATGCTCCGCCTTTACACATTGATAAGTTAAACACCTCGAGATAAACTCTGCGATCTCTCTCTTCATATTGCTCAACCAAAATGTATGTCGAAGATCATGATACATTTTAGTACTCCCAAGATGGATTGCAAATGGTGTGTTGTGTGCCTCCATCATGATTCTATGCTTCAAGTCAAAATCGTTAGGAACGCAAAGTTTGGAGTTGCCTCTAAGTATTCATTCTTCATCAATTCTTGCCTCCGGAATAACACCTTCTTGCACTTTCGTCTTCATACGTATCATCTCTGGGTCTGTGGTTTGAGCAGCTTTAACTTTATCGATTAAAGTCGGTTCTACTCGTATATTTGCCATCATCAAGTGGGTCCTTGGAGTCTTTAACTCTATCTCCATCCTTTGTAAGTCGTACAAAATGGGTCTTTGTGTTAACAACATCGCACTTTTCATTCATTACGATCTTCTACTCAATCGTCGCTCTGACGTTCGCTTTTTCGAGATGATATTGAATGCTATGGTCGTAATCTTTCAACAACTCAAGCCAACTTCGTTCTTGCGTATTGAGTTCCTTTTGGGTGAAGAAATATTTGAGGCTTTTATGATCCGTATAAATCTCCACTTTCTCCCCATACAAGTTAGGTCTCCAGATTTTCAACGAAAATGACTCAATGCCAACTCTAGATCATGAGTAGGATAATTCCTCTTATATTCTTTGAGTTGTCATGAGGCATAAAGCTATGACTTTCCCATGTTGCATGAGAGCACATCCTAACCCTTTGCACAAAGCATCATTGTAGATAACAAATCCATCCCCAACCAGATGGTATTGTCGTAACAGTCACGAAATTAGTCTCCTCTTAAGCTCTTGGAAACTCTTCTCGCATTCCTCGCTCCATACGAATTTTGCATCTTTCCGAGTCAGCTTAGTTAATGGAGTAGCGATTCGAGAAAATCCATCCACGAATCTCCGATAATAACCAGCTAAGC
Source organism: Panax quinquefolius (assembly GCA_020205615.1). Classification (NCBI taxonomy): domain Eukaryota; kingdom Viridiplantae; phylum Streptophyta; class Magnoliopsida; order Apiales; family Araliaceae; genus Panax; species Panax quinquefolius. The sequence goes on from CM035168.1 coordinate 86,105,876, forward strand.
CTGAAAGCTTGTGCACTTCTATTCGACTTCAACTTGCTCCCAACTTTGGATTGCTTCAATGTTTGTCGGGTTAACAGATACTCCATGTTTTGACACCACGTGCCCAAGGAATGCTACTTCCTTAAGCCAGAACTCGCATTTCTTCAGCTTGGCATATAGCTTGTTGTCACGAAGTCTTTGAAGTACCAGCTTCAAATGGTGCTCATTATCTTCACGGCTTTTGGAATAGATGAGCATGTCATCAATAAAGACAACGATGAACTGATCCAAATATTCCTTGAATGCACTGTTCATCATATCCATGAAAGCAGCATGAGCATTAGTCAATCCAAAAGACATGACTAAGAATTCATAATGCCCGCATCGAGTTCTCGAAGGCGCTTTGGAATATCCTCGCTTTTAATCTTCAGCTGATGATATCCAGAACGAAGATCGATCTTTGAAAAGTATTGTGCTCTTTGCAAATGGTCAAACAGGTCATCAATGCGAGGTAGTGGATACCTATTCTTGATGGTGACATGGTTTAATTCTCGGTAGTCAATACAAAGTCGCATACTCCCGTCTTTCTTCTTTACAAATAAAATAGGATCACCCCAAGGAGATGTACTAGGACAAATGAAATCGATGTCTAACAATTCCTGTAGTTGGACTTTTAACTCTTGAAGTTTAATAGGAGCCATTCGATATGGGGTTTTAGAAATGGACTTTGTACCTGGTTTAAGATCAATAAAGAATTCAACTTCACGTTCCGGGGGTAGACCAGGAAGTTCTTCAGGAAATACGTCAGGAAATTCATTAACCATAGGAATATTATTCAAATCTGACGTGCTTTTGTTCAAGTCCATAATATGGGCTAAGAAAGCTTGACATCCATTTTTCAATAAACGAATAGCTTAATGGCTTGACATGATAGTGACTGATTTTAGTGGTTTAGTTGCATGTATTCGTATAACAGGTTGGTTAGGAATATGAAAACTAACAACCTTATGAAAACAATCAATTTTGGCATAATGAGTGGTTAACCAATCAATCCCTAAAATCACATCAAATGCAAGTATCTTTAAAGAAATAAGATCAACGGGTAATTTGATTATGCCAACTTGGATCAAGCAAGATTTATAAAATGTAGATGTAACGAAGGTTTCACCCAACGGAGTTTCAACAGATAAACTAAAGTCCAATTTCTCCGTAGTCAAGTTTAAAAGTTGAGCACAAGCAGGAGAGATAAAAGAATGGGTAGAACCGATATCTAGTAAGGTATAAACTTCGCAAGAGTTCAAGATTAGCTTACCCGTGATCACCTTGTTCGGGTTTCTCGCGTTTTGGCCAGTCACGACAAATGCCCTTCCTTGAACCACCGCCTTTGTTTTGTCCGTAGTCACCTTTGGTGCCGCCGTCCCAGTTGGACTTGACTTTGCTACAAGATAGAATCGGGCTATGTGACCTTCTTTTCCACAATTGAAACACACCTTGCAAGGCTGTGACCAGTTTTAACTTATGTGTCCCTCCTCTCCGTATCTGTAGCATCTAACTGGCGGTCGTTCTCCTCCCCTAAGATTTGTTGTTGGTGCTGGTGCTGATGTCTTTCCATCATTGTTGAATCTCCTCCTTTTGAAATTTTCACTTGAATCACCTCTCCAATTGTCATGGCCTCGATGACCACCTGAGTGGTTACTGCTTTTGTCCGTATTCTTCCCTCCTCGCTGGTTATCATCGCTTTGATGATCATTGCCACACCATTATGACCACTCGGTTGTGGTCCCTCGGTTGAACATACTCATTATCACGCTCTAATAATTGAGCCCTGTTTACAACATCCGAATATAAAGAAAATTTATGAGAGATAAGGTACGTCGAATCTCGGGTTTTAGACCTCTCGGAAACATCCGTGTCATCGTTCCTCATTTTCTACCAAATGAGATGCAAACTGGATAACTCCGCTTACGCCTCGTCTTTGGGACACCGCTCGTGTTGTTCGCTCGGTCTAATAAACTCTACCTCCTTCATATAGCCGAATACTTTCGGAAAGTACTTGTCATTGAACGTTTCTGAAATTTTTCCCAAGACATGTCGAGTACAATTTGGTGAGTACGCTTCACGATTCCCACCAATGTCGCCTCACCATGGAACATAAAGGTTGCGAATGGAACCTTCTGTTCCTCCATGCAAATTTCAAGACATCGAATATCTTGGTCATTTGCTTAACCCACGTTTCTGCCTTAATCGGATCCGCTTTCCCGTAAATCTAGTGGTCCCAACTCCTTGAATTGCTTGGATGTGATGAATCAAGCGTTCTTATCATTTCCACCCGTATTTTATACAAGAGTCTCCCTCGTCTGATTTTGCATGAACTACAAAAAGCTTCTAAACATCGCATCATTCATCGTTTGCTCGGTAGTGTTGTTTACAGGAGGAATATTGCCTTCCTATTTCACGTTCCCTTGGTTGGTAATCAAAGGTTGTTCCACAGTCTCACAGACTCCATTGTTAACGTTCTCGGCTGCCATTCTTAAAACTGCCATAAAACAGGGGTTAATTAAACAAATTAACATATCACATAATATGTGACACCCCCAAACCCAGGTACTTCATTTCCACAGGATTTGGTGTTCACTTAATCAAACATTCATATCTAACTACCCAATCACAATAAAACTGGACAAATAAAACCTTCCCCATTAAAGGGTTACATAATAAAATCTCCCAGGTTGTCTAACCTTTAAACACAATCATTCAAATGCGGAAAATAAATAATCTTTATTACAACCATTCCATTAAAAACTGATAATAAAATATCATCAAATTATAAGTCTTCAATACTTGTTCATATTTCCTTTTCCCTTCTCAAAAGCTAGGTACATCAACTTTCTCATCCTTAACTGTAATAATTATATAAGCAAGAGTGAGAAAACAAAGCTCACTTGATACAATAATGAATGAAAAAACCTTTACAACAAATGTTAAATAAGAGGCTCAATAGATTTAAACAATTACGATTTGTCAACAATCTGAAGTAAATAACTGAGGGTCCTAAGACCACGAACTATGTCCATAGTTATAAGTAATGTTTCAACTTAAACTTTAACAGTCATAAGACTATAGGGACTCCTCGTACTTAGGGGGATCAGCCCTTCGTACAATATATTGTGCACAAATATTTCAACGCTAAGCGTAAGTTACCCCTAATAATAGGGTTGTTCATCTCAGTATTTAGAGTACAAGTCCGCACCAAAGTGAGTTTGGTTTGGATACATTTCAGGATAATTTAGAATTCAATGAACATCAACTAAGGATTAGTTAAATGAAACCAATAACATCATACTATAGAATAATCATAATTGAATCAACATGGTAAATTAAAGTCATGCTTTAGGAATAATCTAATAGCATACAACTTGAATAACTATAATACACCTTGCTTGAACAATATTAAGCCAAGGTTATATAGAATTGAATACTAAACATGCATGACAATATGAACGATAAAACTATTCAAATATATTTGGGCATGCTAAACAACAAGTTAAATACAAGAATAACTTGTTCAATATCAAAAATCAAAGTTTAGAAACCTTGCATTATTATATTGGGAACAATAATTGATTCAACAATAAAATAGATTAGAGAACTTGCATCATTTATAAGGTAATCGAATTGGAAACCATAATTAGTTCAACAAGATAAAGGATTAGAAAACTTGCCTTGTTCATAGGCTAAACCGAATCAATTCGGATCATAATACCCTATATATATATATGTCATCATAACATAGTTAGTCACTACCACTTTACAAACTTAACTAACTACATTCATCATGTAGGTTTGATTATTTAATCACATAATCAAGTTATAACACAAGTTAATCATTAATAACATACTTATTCATAGTATAGAAATACTAAAATCAACATTTTACAGTCCTACTAGCATCACATAACAATTCTTTAAAATTTCGAGTATAAAAAGTACGTTTCGGACCATTACGCTAACTTTCATGATGCAAGTATTTACGCTTTATCTTGTGTGCGCGGCCGAGATGTGAGAGATATCATTCATGAGAATAACTCTACAAGGCCATGTCTGGCGTGGCTCTCGTATTCTTGGCGTGAAAGATGAATCTTTGAAATAGCATATGCTGAAACTGCTGATTTCAATTGACAACTTCAACAATGATATAAGAAAAAAGCCAATTTTGGCCTAAAAGTTCTTTTCTAACAGCCTAATTCACATACAATTCATACAAAGACTTCATGTAAACATAATTCAAAGATTGTAAACATGTTTCTACTCATAAAACAATATAAACAACAAATTTAACACATACAATTTCACTATTTTTGATAAAAACTCACTTTTTGATGTTTTTGATGAAAATAAACACTGTAATTTTGTTTTTCAACCAAAACAGTTAATTCAAAGCATTTTATCAATGTTTATACATACTCTATCAAACTCAAAAGTCAATTTATCAATTAAACAACTAATTACCCTTAATTTTTACTTTAAACTAAACAATAAATATATACACAAAAACTCTTTGTAAAAATAGCTTTTCTTCACAACCATATACATAATACAAATTCATGGAATATTCTCCATTATAGCTTAAGAAGATAGTTTAACAACACTAGATTATCATATAAAATCACATACATAACAAATAATTTATCCTTACACAAGGATTTTACACAGAATTAGGGAAGAGAAAAAAAAACTAAACCTTTAAAACTAAAAAGAATAGGATAATACCTTGAAGAATATGATGATGGCTATTCCCTTCTTTTTTATTCTCAAGCTTTTCTTCTCACCGATTCCCTAGCCTTTCTTCCTCTCTTCTTTTCTCTCTCACTTTTCTTCTTCTTCTTCTTCTTCTTCTTCTTCTTCTTCTTCTTCTTCCTCTGAGTTTTCTCTTTTCTTCCTAACTCTAACTACGTACTAACAATATAACGTATATAGGATATAATTTAAATTAATTATATAATATAAATATAGATATAACTGATATCAGTTATCTAAGTTTTGAAAACCAAAAGCCATAAGGCTTGTTTGGCTAGTCACTAAAAAAATAACCAATTAATCCTTATGCCTTGTTTGGTAAAACACAATTAGAATAAAGACTTAATAGGCATTAGGCATTGTTTGACAAAACTGAATTAAAACTCCTTTAAGTTATTTTAATTACTACTTTATAAAAGGTTATTTGTCACACTTTTAATAAATTAAATTAATCTTAATAACAATATATTAAATTACTTTAACACATAAATCAATACCACAAAATTATAATTTTCTATATAATTATAACTTTATTTAACCAACTAACACATCCTTTTAATTACAAAATTCAAATAAAAAGAATAATAATTCAATTAATCAAAACTCTACAACTTAATAATTAAATTAAATTAGCAAATATAATAATTTCCTTAATTATTTATTTAACGAGATAGTTAACCAAATTGAATCAAATTTGAACAATTACAAATTCAACCATAAACACATCCATTAAATACTTAAATAATTCAATAAATATTTAATATAACAATTAAAATTCTGGAATGTTACATAATATCCCTATATTATGACTGACCAACAAGTAAGCTTAGGTAGGACACACTAGCGAAGGATTTACTCATCTCTCCCCTCCTAGTTCTATTCCCCGATCTCCGCCAAATACCATATCCCTAAGCTTTGATACCAACTGTGACGCCCCCAAAATAGGTATACATCACCCATTCTGAGTCACCAAATATATGGTACAGAAAATAACTACAACTTTATTATTACAATTGTCGTGCAAAATACGACAACACATACTGTGAGTTTAAATACAAATATTGTCTTCTGATAATATCCACACCCGAATAAAGTCCTCATTACAATTATTGACACACTATTTTACAAAATAGTGAGGATTTGCTAAACAACCGTCTAGAACCATCATTCCACACCCCGACTACTTCCCGCTATGTTCTCGCTTCCTGAGAAGAAAAATGGAACAAAAAGGAAAAGGGTGAGCTCAACTAGCCCAGTAAAGAATATTATGACTAAGATAATATACAACAAATTATCCTAAGTCTTCAACAGGGAAAAATCTGATAGAATACAATAGAAAACAAGTTTTAGATCAACAACTGCAGTGGAAACAACAATTCATTAGAAGTGTTAAGAAGAGAATTCAATCTACTATCATTTATGAATTTAAAAGTCCATCATCAATATTTTATCCCTATAACATCAATCAATATACATCTTACATCAAATATTCATCTTTGCACTATGGGCCAAAGATATTCATTTGTATCACCAGTTGGTTATGTTCATCTCAACACTTGTTCATCTTTGCACTATGGGCCAAAGATATTCATCAGGTAATGATTCATCTTTGTACTACAGGCCAAAGATATTCATCAAGTATCACCATTAAGGACTGGGGATGATGAAAAACATTTAAGAGAGCGAATCCAGTGAGACAGAAGGACAAATATTAGGGATTCGTATTTCGGTTTATCCAAATTAAATAAATCTCCATAATAACCAAGTGTGAAGTAGAATAAAGATCAAAACATGGATACAATCAAGGATAGTAACCATAAAAGACATTTGGGACGAAAAAGAGAAAATTTCGTTTTTCGGTGAATAGTGTCGTATTTGTGAATAGTGTTGTATACATGAATAGTATCGTATACGTGAATAGTAACCCTGACACAAAAGTTCCAAATTTGATTAAAAAGTTCAAACCAACAATTCGGCATAATGATATTGAAGAAAATAATATCATTTAAGAAGAAAATAACATCCCTTACCTCAAAGATACGATGATTGAATGAAAAGGTCAAAAATGATCTTTGAATGAAACTTGTCTTTGAATAAAGAACTCTCAAAGTATCTAAATACTCACAAAATATGCTCGATAATATAGAGAGAGAAGAGAGAAAGCTTATGTTTACGGTGTGATTTTCAATTCTAACTTAGCCTCTATTTATAGGAAAATGTTAGCACGCAGCAAAGCGAGACTTGACTTCTACACGATGGCTTTACTCGCTACTATTGCCACCCACCACATTTGAAATAAAATTCAGCACATTTCTTCACCAACCACAAGTGGGGCCCACTCAATTCTAGAATTTTCCACCAAAATCAATTATAACCCTAATTTTCGAATCACCACCTCTTAAAATTCATAACAAATCATTCGCTCATTTTAATGGTTCAAAATTTGTGGACATATACTCAACTTATATATGTATAACATATCCAAAAATCACAACGATCCAACTCACGATTAAAAATTATAACTCACGATATATCTCAAAAATAAATGATTTAATTTTTAATACTTCCATTCAAACAAAAGCACCTCAACATTAATTCCTTCAATTATATCTACATAAAATAAATATAACCATCAATTATAAAATAAATATTTCCTTATCATATAAATCAATAATTAATTATTCACAAATAATATTACGTAATCATAATTATGACAACCAAAGTAGTTCCCGGAAAGAGGGGCTTTTCGATAAGGATTTCTCTCTTACTAGTCTAGTGATTAGGTGACCAAATCTCTCCTTAGATAGAACTTTTAGACATTGCCAATAATGCTATCTAATAATATTATTCAAATAATATGAATTATTGATCCGATAATGGGAAATCTTTACTGCGTTGACATTTATTAAAACAACAATAATATAAAATATCAACGCAACAATTATTGAATCAATAAAATAGAATATTGAAAAGTAATTCTCGTAATAATTATTGAGTAGTGTCTTCTTACGTAAGAATCAATAATTTAAAAATACTGTGCAATCTGGGTAAATCTACAAGAACCCGTATTCATCGTATTTTAACCAACCGGGTAATCCAACAAGATTCACAAAAGAATAACTACGTCGTTATTTATAAAAACTAAAACTTGTCATTTTCTTCATCCCAGCGCTTATTCTATTATGAGGCTCATGAATGGTCACATGCGCCATCGTCATTTAATATTCCCCGACAACAAGAATATTCCACGACCAAACGAATATTCCCAGACAAAAAATGAATATTTTATAACCACTTGCTTATTTGGTAAAATTTGCACATTCCACCCATAAACAAAGTATTATATCAAATTAACTCCTAATTATTTCAAGATAATAAATAGAGAAAATTTAATATTATTCATAATAAATTGGGGTCTTACACCGTGAATAGTAACCCGACATGAAAAGTATCCCAAATACCCGAATGAATGATACTAGAGTGAATAGTAATCTGGTGAATAGTAACCCGTTAATAGTAACTCGTGAATAGTACTCTGGCACGAAAAGTGCCCCGAATACCCGAGTGAATAATACTAGAGTGAATAGTAACCCGTGAATAGTAACTCGTAAAAGAAAAATAACAAAGAAAATGATATTCCATGACAAGTACAAAAGAAATGATATCTCATACGAGTATAAAAGAATATACGAAAATGCAAATGGATTTTCACCGCCATGCCAGTAATCCACGTAGATGATCATTTCCACAATTTAATAAAGAATGAATACGAAGGATCATTCACCATGCATGCAGTAATCCACATGTATGCAGTTATTCCAACATAATAATAAAGAATGGAATAACGAAGAATTCACCGAGCGTGCGATAGACCACACGAGCATGTGTTATTCCCAATGTAATAATAAAGAATGGAACCCGGGACATGCGTAATCCGCATGCATGGATATTCCAACGTAATAATAAAGAATGGAACCAGTCCCGCGTAATCCGCATGCATGTGATATTGCAATGTAATAATAAAGAATGGAATAACAACAAAATTCACCAGCACGTGCGATAGGCCGCATGCAGACGGGATATTCCAATGTAAATAATAAAGAATGGAATAACGTAAGAATTTCACCATGTATGCGGTACTTGGCATGGCGAGTTATTCAACATAATAATAAAGAATGGAATAACAACCCTTACGAGTATTGAAAGAAAATAACTCCCTTCATGAATACGAAAGAATAATATCCCTTACCTCAAAAGAAGACTGGATATTGGAATAGTGAGGTAGCAAACTTCTCTTCTTCTTTCTCTCTATAATTTCTTTCTATAATAATTGCTCTATAGCTTTAGTGAATTGGTGAAAAATAATGAAGGAATGAGCTTTTATCGGAAAATATAGTTTCGATAATTACACGTTTTGGGGCTCAAAATATTACAGTATATAATACCTTTCTCTTTTCCTTCATTTTTAATTTAGTCTTACAAGTATTATCAAACTTTCACCATCTCCCCTAATAGTAAATCATGTGAATCAATAGTAAATCATGTGAATCAATAGTTCTAGACATGTAAAAATATGAATTACAGTATAGTACCTCCATCTATACCTCTATTTTTAACTTAGTCATACAAGTATTATCAATCTTGCACCAACTCCCCTAATAGTAAATGAATGTGAATCAATAGCAATTAATTGCTCATTTATCAGGTTAATTACCCGATTGGTAAATATAACCTCCAGACATCAATTATTATCGAAATAAATGTCGATTTTCACTAACACTAATAATTTCAACACAATGGAACTATCAATTTCATCATTAATAAACATGAACTTATTCATCATTAATATTATAATTCACAATATTTAACAACTAGGTCGTTCCCAGGAAAGAGGGGGCTTTCCGATAACGATTTCTCCTTATTGGCGCGCAATTAGGTGACCAAACCTCTCGTTGACAGATCTTCTAGACATTGTCAATATTGCAAATAATAATATGAATAATTTTGTCGTCTCAATTATTGATTTAATAATATAACATATTATACGATGATAATCTGTGACAATAATTGAATCAATAATATGAGAGATATAATGCAACAATTCAGAAGTAATAATTGAGTATAACCGAGTGACTTCTTACGTAAGCATCAATAATCAATACCGGTATGTGCTTCTATGAAATCACGCGTATTCTTGACTTTTACTACCGGGTAGTTCAACGGTTTAACGGTAACACTTTCGCCGTTATTTTTATAACAAGATAATTACATGCTTTTCTAACTACGATAATACTTACATTGTGGGGTCCACTAATGATTGTGCTTGGTCGTCATTTAATATTCCTGTTAAAACGAATATTCCCAACCAATCGAATATTATATAACAACTTGCTTACTTTGCAAAATTTATAAATATTACCCACAACTATAACATTATATCAAATCCACACCATAATATTCAAAAAAATATTTCGAGAAATTTAAATCTTTATTCATAAAATTTGTGGTCTCACAATCTCACCTCTTTATGAAATTTCGCCCTCAAAATTTACGTACGTACCTGGTATGCCGAAGAGATGAGGATACCTTGACTTCATTTTAGATTCTAACTCTTGAGGTATAACCTTTGAGTGTCGAATAGGATCCTTCTTATCCAAGATTTTAACATGTATCTCCTCATACATTAAATATTCTGCTATCTCATCTAGTTCTAATTTAATAACGTGGTTCGGGTCATCCACATATTTACGTAACATCAATACGTGAAAAACGTTATGAACACGCGACATACTTGGCGGTAAAACGAGTCTATAGGCCACAGTTCCTACTCGATCGAGGATTTCAAATGGGCCAATTAAATCGAGGGTTGAGATTTCCTCTTTATCGACTCTTGTTTCTAGCATAACGCCTTCTTGAACCTCCTTCTTCATATTCATAAGCTCCAGGTGTGTAGTTTGAGCGACTTTAACTTTATCGATTAAAGTCGATTCTACTCGTATATTCATTATCTTCACGTGGGTCCCTAGAGTCTTTAACTCTATCTTCATCATCTGTAAGTTATACGAAATGGGTCTTTGTGTTAACAACATCGCACTCGTAAATGCATACGATCTTCTACTCAACACGTCAGCTACCACGTTTTCTTTCCCACGATGATATTGAATGGTACGATCGTAATCTTCAATAGCTCGAGCTAACGTCTTTGGCGCATTATACGTTCATTTTGTTTGAAGAAATATTTAAGAGTTTTAGAAATGGGTTTTGTACTGGGGTCAATTCAAAATTCGATTTCACGCTCTAGGGGTAGGCTAAGAAGTCTTCAAGAATACGTCAGGAAATTTATTAACGATAAAAATATCATTCAAAACTGTGACTCTCATCCAAGACTTGGATAGTACATCACATTTATACCTATCAACTTGCCACCGTTATTCACAACGTCCCCTATGGAAAGTTCGGCTTCAGTGCATTCCACACAAGGAAGTCACCAGATAAAGGCTCGGGACTCTTTACTTATGGCTTGATATGACAATGATTGAATTTAGTGGTTTGGTTGCTTGAATTCGAATAACAGGTTGGTTAGGAATATGAAAGCTAACAACCTTACAAAAATAATCAATTTTAGCATGATAAGTAGTTAACCAATCGATTTCTAAAATTACATCAAGGGCAAGTATTTTCAAAGAGATAAGATCGACAGGTAACGTGAAAGTGTCGATTTGAATCAACAAGATTTATAAACAGTGGAGGTAATGAAGGTTTCTACTAACGAAGTTTCAACCAACAAGTCAAAGTCTAACTTCTCTGGGGTCAAATTTGAATGTTGAGCGCAAACAAGAGAGATAAAAGAATGGGTAGAACCGGTATCTAATAAGGTATAAACTTTGCAAGAATTTATAATTAACTAACCCGTGATAACTTCGTTCGGGTCACTCGCTTTTTGAGAAGTCACGAAAAATGATCTTCCTGAAATCACCGACTTTGTTTGTCCGTATCCGCCTTCGGTGCCACCGTCCCAGCTAGACTTGACTTTGGTGCACAACAAAATCGGGCTAGGTGACCTTCTTTTCCATAATTGTAACATGCTTTAGACTGCATTATGTAGTTTGGACTGATATGTCCCTCCCCTTCGCATTTGAAGCATACAATTGGTGGTCGTTCTCCTTCCTTGAAAATGGGTGTTGGTGCTGCTGTCTTTCCATTATTATTGAATCTTCTCTTCTTGAAATTTCCACTTCTATTATCTTGGCCATGATTACCACCGAAGTGGTTACCATTATTGGCATGATAATTTCCCCCACGATGGTTATCATTGTTCCGATGACTGTTGCCACCGGTATGATTATTATCATGTTGTTGTTCGTTACCTTTTGGTTGTGCTGACTCATTATTGCGCTCCAATAACTGAGCCCTATTCACAACATCTGAATATAAACAAAGTTTGTGAGAAATGAGGTATTGACGTATATCGGATTTCAAACCTCTTATAAACATTCGCGTCATTCGCTCCTCATTATCGACCAAGTGGGACGTAAACCGGGATAACTCTGTAAATTTAGCGTCGTATTGCGACACGATCATATTGTTTTGCTAAAGCTTGATGAACTCTACCTCCTTCATGTGACGAATACTTTCAGGAAAGTATTTGTCGTTGAACAGTTCTTGGAACTTCTCCCAAGACATCTTGAGTGCGTCTGGCTGGGTACATTTTACAGATTCCCACCAATAATTTGCCTCTTCACGCAATATAAAGGTGGCAAAGGGAACCTTTTGCTCCTCGGAGCATCTAAAGACATCAAAAACCTTGGTGATTTGCTTTAACCACGTCTCCGTCTTAAGTGGTTCTGGCTTTCCCAAAAACTCTAGCAGTCCCAGCTCCTTGAACTGCTTAGCAGTGACCAGCCGTGGGTTGCCATTGACTCCACCTGCATTATGAACAGGAGACTCTCTCCTTTGGTGTTGTATGGATTCTAAAAAGTTCCTAAACATACCATCGTTCGTCATTTGGTCGACGTTTTTATTTACCACAGGATTATTGTCTTCCTGTTTCACATTATCCTGGGTATTGATCATTGGTGACTCAACGGTCTCATGTGCTTCATTTCTAATCTCAACATTTTCATATGCCATTCTCAAACACTGTCACAAAACAAGGGTAATTGACAAATCACATATTATCCCTATACTTTGACCGACCAATTAAATACCAAATAAACTTAGGTAGGTTATACTAGCGAAGGACACTATAAAAATAAGGGTCAATGGCGACGGGCACTCTGTCGACGGCAACAGTACCGTCGCTAATACATTCAATGCCGATGGGCAAGCTGTCGACTATGAATGCCATCGAGAATGATCCTTTTTTTGGCGCCAGACATTCCCGGTGGAGGGAAAAGCTTATCGACGACGGCAATTATTTTAGTATCGATTTTGAGTGCCGTCAGGAGTGACTTAATAACGACGACGCGCCATTAATAGCATCGGGAATGCCATCGAGAATGATAAATAAAACCTCTTCCCCACGACGGCAACAACTCCTTTTATAAAAAAAATTTCCTCTCTATATTTCTTTCCCTCTTAAATTCAGCCATTTTCGCTCCTAATTTCCCCACTAAATCTCAAATTCGGGTTATTCATTCTCTAAAAGTTCACCCATTTCGGTTTATTGCTTCCCATTTCGCCCATTTCTCTCATCCCTGTTGCAACCCCTCCCCTTATCCATTTCGCCGCTGCAATCGAGGCCTCCGACCGGACCTCCGACCGTACATCCCACCCATTCGTCATTTAACTTCGAAATCGCACAAGGATCGGGCGCTTTGTATTGGTAGGCTCACTATATTCAATCGCATTTCATTGTGCTTCAAATGTTGGATTTATTGGGTTGTTCATTGTTGTATCTAATTAGGTAATAGTTTTGGAATAAAAATGATAGTAATCTGTTGAGCTTAGAGATAATGTATAAATGTATATTTATTGCAGTGTAAAAATTGTTGTGGTGGGGTGGGGTACTGGGGTGGGGTGGGTTTTAAAAAAGTTCAAATTGGAAATGGTTGTGTGAAAGGAAACACTTGATTACTAATGATTACAAATGTAATAATTAGTGTACTGATGTGCAATCTTTGGAACTTTTTCTTTCCATTTTAGGTTTGTGTGGATATTTTGTTATTGCTTTTGTTAATGCTTTTGTACAAAGTGACATGTGCATATTTTCATATAGTTTAGTAGTACAAAGTGACATGTGCATATTTTCCTGATAAAAATCTAGTATTCTTTTTGTTATACAAAAATAATCCTTACTTTGACATGTGCATATTTTCATATAGTTTAGGAAGCTTAGAAACCCGTTTGAGATTCACTTAGTAGGATTGAATCTCAAATAGTCCCCGCTTGGGATCGTTTCTTATGTTTCGATCTCACTTAGGTAGGTGTTAACGATTTACTCTTGAGCACGTCTTTATATTTTTTGAATTTTTGGTCAAGATATATCTCTTAATGTTCTTCTGTGCATATTTAGACTACGATATGTTAGTATTTTCGTACTTGAAGACCATGGGAAAGTCTTCAAAATTTCTAAAAAATTTAAAGATGTGTTCAAGTTGTTGACATCAGTGAGGCGACACATCCGGGAATGGGATAGAAGCCTGACCCATTAGAGTGGGAGATGAAGTTAGAAAACTCATAAGCTTGCATATACATTAACTTGGAGACTTGATTGTGTTTGTCTAACTTTCCATATATATAGTAGATAGTTGTTTAAGATGTCTGTTGATCGAAGTTGGATGGAACGTAGGGTAGCCACTGATAAGAGTGAACTTAGCTCTGAGTACCGTAGTGGGGTTAAACAATTTCTCAATTTCGCGTTTGAGAAAGTCAGCGGCGATGAGATCAGATGTCCTTGTAAGAGGTGTGTGAATGAAGTGTGGAAGGAAAGGAGTGATGTCATGAGCGACTTATTTGCATAAAGTTTCAAGTAGGGTTATACGACATGGATCTATCATGGGGAAACCTAGTTGAATGTACTAACATGATAGTCGAAGCTGTTGGTTCATACTTCTAGTGGAATACAGACAGGGATGACAGTAGCGTCGAGCAAGAGCCGAATGACGGGGCTAAGGGTTTCTATGAGTTATTGCATGAAGCAGCGACGCCATTGTATAGCCAGACACGAAAAGCACACACCGCCTTATCTGCCGTGACTAAGTTTTTACACTTCAAGAACGAGCATGATCAGAATGGCGAGAGGTTTTAATGAATCGCTAAACATTGTGAAGGTGTGCTTACCTGCAGGCAATAAGTTACCGGAGTCATACTATGATGTAAAAAAAATGGTCAAAAGGCTTAATCTAGGGTATGAGAAGATTGATGCTTGTGATAATGACTGTATGTTGTATTACGGTGATGTCAATAAAGATAAGAGGTCATGTGATATTTGCAGTACAAGTAGATACTGTGAACAGCGCAAGAAAAAGGGAAAAGACGTGCCGAGAAAGATATTACATTACTTTCCCATTGCACCGAGGCTTCAGCGTTTGTTCATGTCAACACATACCGCCGAGTATATGAGATGGAACTCTACACGGGACATAGATGATGGTCAACTGACGCACTCGGCAAATGGGCTTGAGTGGAAAAATTTTGATAAAAATCACCCCTCGTTTGCTGAAGATGTTCACAATGTTAGGCTTGGACTTGCTACGGATGGGTTTAATCCGTTTAATGGGCTTTACACCAAGCCCTACTCAACTTGGCCGGTGATTATTGTTGTGTATAACCTCCCGCCTTCGATGTGCATGAAGGATCCCTACATGTTCATGCCTTTACTGATTCTAGGTGATAAGAGTCCGAGTAAAGACATCAATGTATACCTCAGTCCGTTAGTTGATGAGTTAAAGATATTGTGGGATAAAGGGGTTCAAACTTGTGATGTATCTCTTAAACAGAACTTTGACATGAGGGCAGCTTTACTGTGGACCATAAATGACTTCCCGACGTTGAGAATGATCAGTGGATGGTCGACTCATGGGGCCTTGTCATGTCCCATTTGCATGGGGTCAATTAAAGCTATGCGGCTCAAACATGGGGGGAAAATGAGTTTCTTTGCAACATCCAGACAGTTTTTGCTGATTGAACATCGTTATCGACGGATGAGTAGACAATTCAATCGAAAAATAGAGAAACGTCAAGTACCTGGATGTCTTTCTGGGACAGCAGTGCTGAGTTGGATTACTCACTTGAAATTTCCACCTCCGGGGATGAATCACAGATTAGAGCGAGCTTATGGTTACGGCAAGGTTCACAACTGGACACACAGATCCATGTTCTTTGACCTTCCTTATTGGGCTACACTATGCATCCGTCATTGTTTAGATCCGATGCATACTGAGAAAAACGTATTTGATAATGTTTTTTATACAGTCCTAGATGCAAGTGGTAGAACATTAGGGAACATTTGTGGCTGTATCAGGAGGGTAGCAAGACGATAACACCTAAAGCTGATTATACTTTGACCGTAAAAGCGATTCTTATTGATATGCAATTGGATCGGTGGACCTAAGCTCCCGGATGGATATTCTTCAATATAGCAAGGTGTTGTAAAGTCGAAGAGTTGAAGTTTCGGGGTCTCAAAAGTCATGATTGTCATGTATTCATGCAGAAGTTGATCCCCGTGGCATTTATCGACTTGTTACTGAAACGTGTGGTTGAAGCACTGACGGAGATTTCTAATTTCTTCAGAGATCTATGCTTAACGGAGCTACAACTCAAAGATATAGATAAAATGGAAATGCAGATAGTGGAAATAATGTGCAAGTTAGAAACGATCTTCCCTCCATCGTTTTTTGATTCAATGGAGCATTTGCCTATTCACTTGTCGTACGAAGCTAAGTTTGGCGGTCCCGTGCAATATAGATGGATGTATCCATTCGAGAGGTAATGACATTAATGTTTTAGATAAAAATGTGCATTCTTGTGTTATATATGCATATATAACACATAGGTATATGCGACGTCTAAAACAAAAGGTGAAGAATAGAGCACGTGTAGAGGGGTCAATTGCTGAGAGTTACGTTATAGAGGAACTTGTTAATTTCTGCTCGTTGTACTTTGAGCCGAATGTTTAGACGAGGCACAATCGCTTACATCGGAATGAGGCTGTCCCGCACTAGGAAAATGGGGAATTAACGGCCTTTAGTCATCCTGTACAACCATTTAGCAGAAAAAAGGCGATTCTTGACCGATAGTGAGTATGCAGCTGCCACATTGTATGCACTTGTCAACATAAATGAAGTAGCGCCATACATTAAGTAAGTAGCCATAACTTTTCAAATGTTGTTTCGTGTTATCATACTTATATAAGTTCCTTCCATACACATTAAGTATATATAACTGTATTGTAGTAAATATGATGCTGAGATACGTGAAGCGAATCCGATTATATTGGACGGGGATTTGCAAAATTTAAGGAATAGAGAATTTGTGCAATGGTTTAAAGATCGTGTAAGTTTAACCGATTTGTAATTCAATGAATCTACCATCGTAGACATAATCTTATGGCGTAATTAACTTTATAATATGTTGTGTTCATGTACATTAGGTCCTCACAGATGAGTTAGCTGACATTCGGCTAAAGCTTATAGCTGACGGCCCTGAAAGACAATTGCTAGAAGTTGTCGTTCTCAAATATTGGGGTCATAAAGAGTTAGTTTGCTTCAATTGTCATTGGTTTGATGTTGAGAATGGAGTTAGAGTAGATAAAAATTCAGGACTGGTGACTGTTAATGTTAAGTCAAAACTAAACTCAAACGAACCTTTTATTTTAGCAAGTCAAGCAACACAAGTATACTACACGCGGAGTGTTAAAACTCCTGCAAGCCCATGGTATGCTGTAATAACCACCAAAGCCCGTGGTTTTCAAGGCACAGCTCCTCGTCCAGACGATGAACCTTTACAAGTCGAGTCTACTAGTGTACACCTGCTGATGTGACAATTGTTAGTGAGTCTAGTGAAGAAGAGGATGAAGTCGTCACTGTCGAAAGTGAATTCGATGTTCTTGAGGAGGTAGATATAATTGAAGAAATCCTTGAGGATGATGAAAATGGTGATGAAAATGATATTGAAGATTTATTACTCGAAGATGATGATTCTGTTATTGATGGCTTTGACGATATAAATGATTAGGAGTATGTACTCTTTGTGTCCTTTTAGTTGTATTCAATTGTAATAGTTTGTCGACTTGTTACTATTTATGTTGTATCCTTTTAAAATGACTATTTTTGTTGTATTCTTTTAGTTGTATTTGTATGTTATCCTCTTTATTACTGTTCAAAAATATTGTGCCTACGAATGTGTAATAATGTTTTTTTGAGGATTTGACAGTATATATACACATGGCACGTACACCACACGGCGATCGTGGTGGGCATACTGGTCGTGGGGGACGTGGAGGGGGTGATGAGCAGGCCGGGTCGTCAGGTATAATTACATTTTTTGTTGGGATACATCTTATTATTTTTTATTTTATATAGTATTGACATTATATTCGTTTATATAAATAATATGTATTTCACTACATAGGTGATCGTCGTGAGCCTCATGATGAGACTAAAGACGCTGGCTCGCTAGGGAATCCCCTCATAGGCCGATTATTTGTCGTGTTGGGACTAATAGGTAATTTCATAGTCCTATATAGTATTGACACGCATATTTAGTTCTTATATATTCTTTCTAATTTGCAAATGTATTAATTTCAATTGTAGTATCCTTGACGCGACGCCGAGGACCATGTTGCTTGGGATCGTCCGCAATCGATTCTCAAGCCTGTGGATGAGGTGGGCGGATGTGGATGACTGCACACGCCAGCTGATTATTACTGAGTTCAGGGTAAGATGTCATTCATTCATTCATATATAGGTTAGTTTTATATGCATTCATATATTAGTTTGATTTATGTTGCCTACAAAGTTTTCTAATGTGTAATGCGCAAAGATATTACCGCTTTGAGGACGGGCTAGAAGCCCATAGCATGACTGTTCTACATAAATACTTGGAGATGAATTGGCACAAGTGGGTCCACGACTGGAATAAGAAGGCCCAGACGAAGATGGCTGATGGACAGACACTTAAAGATGTCCGGCCAGATTTTATCTCCGCTGCGGTGTGGGACCAGATGTGCGGCATTTGGGACGGCGAGGCCTTCAAGAAGATATCGGACAACAGACAAATGCGCCCGACAATGAGAAGTCGTCTCTCTCAGATCGCACGGGGTCTCAGTCCTACGATCTCTACCGGGAGAGACTCGAGGTGAGTCTAAAGCATGCACCCTCCAGCTTGGAGTTTTGGTGGCATGCCCACCAGACGAAAGGTGAAGGTGGTTATATATCACCTGAGGCAGAACGCATTGCTGTAAGTTATTTAATTCTCTTATTTAGTATGTATTTAAAATTCGGACATTCCTTTGTATTTTTTGTTTTATATTTTGCGTATCATCTATGAATTTCTTATTTTTCAGCGACAATTCGAGGACTTCTTTGCGGGTCTTGAAAGCGACCGAGAGAGGTGACACTGCAATGATGATTCGACACGCAAGGATGATTTAGATTGAGGACTAGTTGAAGGCTACAGGGGGACCGAAGAAGGGTAGAGTTGTGGGCATTCCCCATGTCCCAGCCTACACCCTAGTCCCTGCTACGAGATCTCGGCGGCGCCCACCCATTGGAGGTAGTGGTGTGTGTGAGGATCGGCACGCCCTTTCATTATCGATTTATTTCTTTTGATTTAATTATCGAGGGGTGCATGGCGAGCAGTGTTGTGCAGTCAAGCGCACCATCACGCGAGCGGATATACCAGTTGGCTCAAGAGGTTGTCCACGGCTCCATAGATCCTACAGCTACTGTTGACGACCTCATGGATGTAGTACGGGAGGAGGCACTCCGTGTATGTGTGGTTGTCTTGTCCAACATCTTCCCACCACATATTCGACAGGTAAAAACAATTATACGTGTATTTCTTTATTTAATTTATGAAATTTGTAATTATATTACTTATATAAAGTTGCGTATCAAACACACACATAGCACCACATAGGCATTTGGCACGCGTTGCAACTTACGGGACTCGATTCCGATATACGGATGCCGAGTTATCAGCCCGTTTGCCCGATGAACCAACAGTTAGGCATAAAAAGCGAAAAAGAGACCAAAACCCGCCTCGGTCGTCCGAACGATACGCAAACACACACATAGCACCACATAGGCATTTGGCACGCGTTGCAACTTATGGGACTCGATTCCGATATACGGATACCGAGTTATCAGCCCGTTTGCCCGATGAACCAACAGTTAGGCAAAAAGCCGAAAAAGAGACCAAAACCCGCCTCGGTCGTCAGAACGACACGTAAACTCACACATAACACCACATAGGCATTTGGAATGCGTTGCAACTTACGGGACTCGATTCTGATATACGAATGCCGAGTTATCAGCCCGTTTGCCCGATGAACCAACAGTTAGGCAAAAAGCCGAAAAAGAGACCAAAATCCACCTCGGTCGTCTGAATGACACGCAAACACACACGTAGCACCACATAGGCATTTGTCACGCGTTGTAACTTATGGGACTCGATTCCGATATACGGATGCCGAGTTATCAGACCGTTTTCCCGATGAACTAACAGTTAGGCAAAAAGCCGAAAAAGAGACCAAAACCCGCCTCGGTCGTCCGAACGACACACAAATACACACATAGCACAACATAGGCATTTGGCACACGTTACAACTTACGGGACTCAATTCCGATATACGGATGCCGAGTTATCAGTCCGTTTGCCCGATGAACCAACAGTTAGGCAAAAAGCTCGAAAAAAGACCAAAACCCGCCTTGGTCGTGCGAACGACACGCAAACACACACATAGCACCACATAGGCATTTGGCACGCGTTGCAACTTACGGGACTCGATTCTGATATACGAATGCCGAGTTATCAACCCGTTTGCCCGATGAGCCAACAGTTAGGCAAAAAGCCGAAAAAGAGACCAAAACCCGCCTCGGTCGTTCGAACGACACGCAAACACACACATAGCACCACATAGGCATTTGTCACGCATTGGAACTTACAGGACTCGATTCCGATATACGGATGTCGAGTTATCGGCCCGTTTACCTGATGAAACAACAGTTAGGCAAAAAGCCAAAAAAGAGACCAAAACCTGTCTCGGTCGTCCGAAAGACAAGCAAACACACACATAGCACCACATAGGTATTTAGCACACGTTGCAACTTACAGGACTTGATTTTGATATACGGATGCCGAGTTATCAGCCCGTTTGCCCGATGAACCAACAGTTAGGCAAAAAGCCGAAAAAGAGACCAAAACTCGCCTCGGTCGTCCGAACGACACGCAAACACACACATAGCACCACATAGGCATTCGGAATGCATTGCAACTTACGGAACTTGATTCCGATATACGGATGCCGAGTTATCAGCCTGTTTGCCCGATGAACCAACAGTTATGCAAAAAGTCAAAAAAGAGACAAAAACCCGCTTCGGTCGTCCGAACGACACGCAAACACACACATAGCACCACATAGGCATTTGGCATGTGTTGTAACTTACGGGACTCGATTCCGATATACGGATGCCGAGTTATCAGCCCGTTTGCCACACTTGTAGAACACAAACTAAAATAATTTAAATATGCTTAGTTTTCGACTTCGTTTTTAATATTTTACTTTTGTAGGGTCTTGTTGAGGAGACTCATAGGGGTGGAGGCTGCGGCACAGGCGATGCCCGTGGTGGAGATGGTGATGACCACCGAGCTGATCTTGCTGATGAGACTATGGAGGGTGGGACAGACGATGGGACCGGCGATCGTATGATAGATGGCGGTGATTATGACACTGACATTCCTGATCTTGGGTTGTAGTTAGTTTTGTTTATATTTTGACTTTCATGTATGCATTTATATAGCTATTGATATGTACAGATTAGACTTTTGTATCTAAATATATTGATTGTTGATGGTAAAAGATATGAATGTTATTGATATGTGTGCATTGTCATTATTTGTTTTTCTTTAATTTTTAATAGGTACAATTATGTATATGTAAATGAACAGGGGAATTTTGCAATTTTTAAATTTTTTTTTAAGCAGGTCATTGGTGACGGGATCATTGGTGGTGATAAGTAGTCGTGAATGACCTGCAGTGTCATCATGACGGGGATATTGATTTCATCATGTATGACGTCGTCGCGTCGAAAATGACAGTAAAATTAAAATTAAATAATACTTATTAGCGACAGTATATCCGTCGCCATTACCGTCGATTAATGACACATATAAAGCTGACGGTGTCAGTCATTTCAATGCCCCCCGTCATTAATGACTATCTTCCCGACTACGAATGACGTGTAGTCGAGGGCTACGACCTGCGGGCACCGGTAGGGGTGACCGGACTCTGCCGTCGCTAATGACGCGTCATTGCTTACGGCAGAAGAAGATCATTATGCGGCCCGCAGAGGTCATTCAAGATGACCCTTTTTGTAGTGGGAATTTCCCGTCTCTCCCCTCCTAGTTCTTGTCTCACATCTCAGCCAAACTTAATTATACAACTGTCGTGTAAAATACGACAAAACATAGCTGATAGTTTAAACAAGAATATTGTCATCTAGACAATATCCACACTCAATGGTGTCCTCATTATAATTATTATCACATTATTCCGTAGAATAGTGAGGACTACCAAAGCCATTTATCCTGGACCATCACTCCATTCCCCGACTCGTCCCAACTATATTCTCATTTCTTGAAAAGAACAATGAAAGAAAGGGTGAGCTCAACTAGCCCAGTAAAAAATATTATGACTAAGATAATGTAGAATAAATTATCATTAGCCTTCAACAGTATAACAATTGATAGAATACAATAGACAACAAGTTTTAGATCAACAATTGTAGCGAAATAAGCAATCTATTAGAAGAGTCAAGTATAGAATAAAATCTACTATCTTCTATGATTTAAAAAGTTTTTCATCAACTATATCACTGAGACTTAGCTTAATAAATAAAATTGAATCATCCCTGCACCACGGCCAAGGATATTCATGTAATCATCAATGGTCATGATTATACCGAATAATCCCTGGTCATAATCATTCCAACAACTGTCCATCAATGAACTACAGGCCAATGAGGACTTTTACCACATCATTCGTTATATTACGGTCATGATTATACCGAATGATCCCTTGTCATAATCATACCAAGTCCATCTATGCACGTAAGCCAAAGATGACTTTCATCACAATATAAGCATGAGGATGATGACAATGACATAGTAATTCAATAAAACAAGTTCAAGGATAAATTTTAAAGTTTTATAATTTGATTTATCCAGAAATCAATAACGTCCAAATTATCAACACGATACTGCTTTGTAGAGTAAAATTCAAGAATAATATTTATGTACCAAAAATAATTTGGACAGAAAAGAAATATATTTTTCTAAATAAGACCCGAATGAATAGTACCCCACATCATCAAAAGTACCCCAAATACCCGAGTGAATGATACTAGAGAGAATAGTAATCTGGTGAATAGTAACTCGTGAATAGTACTCTGGCACAAAAAGTGCCCCGAATACCCGAGTGAATAATACTAGAGTGAATAGTAACTGGATGAATAGTAACCCGTGAATAGTAACTCGTAAAAGAAAAATACCAAAGAAAATGATATTCCATGACAAATACAAAAGAAATGATATCTCATACGAGTATAATAGAATATACGAAAATACAAATGGATTTTCACCCGCCATGCGGTAATCCACGTACACAGATCATTTCCACAATTTAATAAATAATCAGGTACAAAACCCATTTCTAAAGCCCCATATCGAATGGCTCCTATTGAACATCAGGAGTTAAAAACCCAACTACAGGAATTGTTAGACATCGATTTCATTCGTCCAAGTACGTCTCCTTGGGGTGCTCCTGTTCTATTCGTAAAGAAGAAAGATGGAAGTATGCGACTTTGTATTGATTATCGGGAGTTGAATCATGTCACCATCAAAAATAGGTACCCGTTGCCTCGCATTGATGACCTGTTTGACCAGTTGCAAGGAGCCAAATTCTTTTCAAAGATTGATCTTCGTTCCGGATATCATCAGTTGAAGATTAAAACTGATGACATTCCAAAGACTGCTTTCAGAACTCGGTATGGGCATTATGAATTCCTAGTCATGTCTTTTGGATTGACTAATGCTCCTGCTGCCTTCATGGACATGATGAACCGAGTATTCAAGGAATATTTGGATCACTTTGTGGTCGTCTTTATTGATGACATCCTCATATACTCCAAAACCTGTGAAGACCATGAGCAACACTTGAGGCTGATATTTCAAAAGCTTCGTGAAAATAAGCTTTATGCCAAGTTGAAGAAATGTGAGTTCTGACTTGAGGAAGTTGCATTCCTTGGGCACGTGATATCAAATCACGGAATATCTGTTGACCCGGCAAAGATTGAAGCAATTCAAAGCTGGGAGCAACCTAAGTCGATGAATAGAAGATCGTAGCTTTTTCGACTTTTAGTTGGTTATTATCGGAGATTCGTGGAAGGATTTTCTCGAATTGCTACTCCATTAACTCAGCTGACTCGAAAAGATACAAAATTCAGTTGGAGCGAGGAATGTGAGAAGATTTTTCAAGAACTCAAGAGAAGACTCATTTCAGCACCTGTTCTGACAATACCATCTGGCTTGGAGGGATTTGTCACCTCTGGTCTTTGCTTCGTGCAAAGAGTTAGGATGTGTTCTCATGCAACATGGGAAAGTCATAGCCTATGCCTCGCGATAACTCAAAGAATATAAGAGGAATTATCGTACTCGTGATCTAGAGTTGGCAGCAGTCGTTTTTGCGCTTAAAATTTGGAGGCATTACCTGTATTGAGAGAATGTGGAGATCTATACGGATCATAAAAGCCTCAAATATTTCTTCACTCAAAAGGAACTCAACATGCGGCAACGACGATGGCTTGAGTTGTTGAAAGATTATGATCATACCATCCAATACCATCCTGGAAAAGCGAACGTAGTAGCTGACTCATTGAGTAGAAGATCATATGCAGAACGAAAAGATGATGTCAAGTATCGCGAGAACCCAATCGAATTGTCATCGCTGTGATTTCCCATTATCGGATCAATAATTCATATTATTTGAATAATATTATTAGATAGCATTATTATCGCAATGTCTAGAAAGTTCATCAAGGAGAGGTTTGGTCACCTAATTGCGGCGCGCCAAGATGGGAGAAATCCTTATTGAAAGCCCCTCTTTCCTGAACCGCTGGTTGTCATAATTGTGATTACGTAATATTATTTGTGAATAATTAATTATTAATTTATATGATAAGGAAATATTTATTTGATGTGGATATAAATGATGAATTTATTTATGTGGTTATAAATGAAGGAATTAATGTTGAGGTGTTTTATCAGTATTTTGTCGGATTGGAGGTATTAAAAACTCAAATCGGTGTTCTTAAAGCTTTATTACGTGAGTTATAATTTTAATTCGACCATTGGATCGTTGTGATTTTTGGATATGTTATACATATATGAGTTTAGTATATGTCCACAAATTTTGAACCGTTGAAAATTAACGCATGATTTGTTATGAATTTTAAAAGGTGTTGAAACGGTGTTGAAAATCGTCCGTTTGTGGATTTCAGATATTTTCTGTTTAGAATTTGGAAAAACTCAAAGCTACAAATTTGTAGAGAATTCTATTTCGTGTGGAATGGACATAAAATTCGTAATTTTCTGATAAACGAGCTATTTTCTATCAATTACTGAAGTTTCAGAAAATAAAATGATTTTTATTAAATTATGGGTGGGACCCACTTTTGTTTTAACATGTGGGCTGCTGGGATTTTTTCAAGAATGGCATGCTAGATGGTCGGGTCCTTGCATGTGTAGGAAAAAGGAAAGAAAAATAATATTTTATTATTTTAGTCTCCTGTAAATGTTTCAGCATTTTCCTATAAATAGACACTTAGGTTAGAATTGAAAATCACACCGTAAACAAGTTTTCTTTCTCTCTATATTGTCGAAATGTATTTTAGTGAGTATTTTGATACTTTGAGAGTTGCTATTCCGCAAGTTTCATCGACTTTATATCGAATATTCCGATCGTAAATGCACCGCTATTTTGAGGTAAGGGATGTTATTTTCTTTTGAAATGATATTAATTTCTTCAATATCATTATGCCGAAATATTGGTGAACTTTTTAATCAAATATATGACTTTTGGAGTCAGGGTTACTATTCACGTATACGGCACTATTCACGAATACGGCACTATTCACCAAAAAATAAAAATTTTTCTTTTTGTCCAAGATGTCTATTATGGCTACTATCTTTGATTGTAGGGCTGTAAATGGTAACCAGAAAATTCATATTCGTCCGCATCCTTATTAGAAAAAAAGCGAATATTATTCGCATTTGAAAATAAACGGATATATCCGTATTCAGTTCAAAAGTATCAGTAAATAAACGGATACGAATACGGATATAGGCGTATTCGTATTCGATTAACATCCGTCCGTAAATATATCCGGCGGATACGGATATCCGAAATTCGATATCTGGAATCCGTATCCGAATAACTTATATATATATATATATATATATATATATATATATATATATATATATATATCCACACACACATATATATTAATAACTTACATTCATTAATTAATCACTTACATACATTCATTTTCCTCCCTTTATGATTAGGATGTTTAATTAATATGTATGGTTTAAATATTAAATTGTGTTTAATTAATATGTATGATTTAAACTTTATTTTTTTTTCATAAATATGGTAACGGATATTATCCGCATTCCAATATTTTTCCTAATAATCTGAGGATCTGAGATAATATTTTTAAATCCATGGATATCTGGGATCTGAGATATACGGATACGGATAGCGGATTGGTTTTCCGGATATGGATACGGATATACCTGTATCCGTATCCGTTTAATACCGTTTACACCCCTATTTGATTGTATCCATGTTTTGATCGTTATTTTTGAATTCTGCTTCACAATTGGTTATTATGAAGTATTATTGATCTTGGATAAACTGTTATACGAATCCCTAATATTAGTCCTTCTGTCTCACCGGATTCGCTTTTTTTAAAATATTTTCATCATCCTCGGTCTTAAATGATGATATTACTTGAATATCTTTGGCCTATAAAGTGCAAAGATGAATGATTAATCGATGAATATCTTTGGCCCGTAGTGCAAAAGATAAACAGTGTTGAGATGAATATGACCAATTGGTGATACAAATGAATATCTTTGGCACAGAAGTGCAAAGATGAATATTTGATTAAAGATGTATATTGATTGTTATTACTGGGGATAAAAATATTGATGATGGACTTTTAAATCTTAGAAGATAGTAGAACTCATTCTCTACTTGACTCTTCTAATGGATTATTATTTCCTCTACAGCTGTTGATCTAAAACTTATTGTCTATTGTATTTTATCAGATTTTTCCCTGTTGAAGACTAATGATATTTTGTTGTATATTATCTTAGTCATAATATTCTTTATCGGGCTAGTTGAGCTCGCCTTTTCCTTTTTGTTCTATTTTTCTTCTCAGGAGGTGAGAATATAGCAGGATCGAGTCGGGGTATGGAGTGATGGTTCTAGAAAGATATTTTAGCAGTCCTCACTATTTTTTGTAAAATAGTGTATGAATAATTGTAATGAGGACTTATTTGAGTGTGGATATTGTCTGTAAAGACAATATTTGTATTTAAACTCACGATTTATGTTGTCGTATTTTGCACGACAATTGTATTATCAAGTTGTAGTTTGCTTTACGTACTCATGAATTTGGCGACTCGTAATGGGTGTTGTATACCTATTTTGGGGGCATCACAGTTGGTATCAAAGCTTAGGGATATGGTCTCTGGCGGAGATCGGGGAATAGAACTAGGAGGGGAGAGATGAGTAAATCCTTCACTAGTGTGTCCTATCTAAGCTTATTTGTTGGTTGGTCATAATATAGGGATATTATGTGATATGTTAATTTGTTTAATAAACCCTTATTTTAGGGCAGTATTTAAGAATGGTTGCTAAGAACGTTAACAATGGAGTGTATGAGACTGTGGAACAACCTTTAGTCACAAACCAGGAGAATGTGCAACAGGAAGACAATATTCCTCCTGTAAACAATACTACCGAGCAAACGATGAATGGTGGAATGTTTAGGAGCTTTTTGCAGTTCATACAAAATCAGACGAGGCAAACTCGTGTACAAATTACGGGTGGAAGTGATGGCAACGCGCGGTCTGTCACAGCCAAGCAGTTCAAGGAGTTAGGACCACCAGATTTCTCGGGAAAGCCTGATCCGATTAAGGCAGAAATATTGGTCAAGCAAATTACCAAGATATTCGATGTCTTGGGATGCACGGAGGAACAGAAGGTTCTATTCGCCACTTTTATGTTCCTTAATGAGGCAAATTATTGGTGGGAATCTGTGAATCGTACCCATCCAGCTGCACTCCGCATGTCCTGGGAAATGTTTCAGAAACTATTCAATGACAAGTACTTTCCTAAAAGTATTCGTCATATAAAGGAAGTGGAGTTTATTAGACTGGAACAAAACAACATGACGGTGTCCCAGTACGAGGCGAAGTTTGTAGAGTTATCCAGGTTTGCACCTCATTTGGTAGAAAATGAGGAACGAATGACGCGGATGTTTCTGAGAAGTCTAAAACCCGAGATTCGTCAGTATCTTATCTCTCACAAATTTTCTATGTATTCAGATGTTGTCAACATGGCTCAATTATTAGAGCGAGATAGTGAGTATGTTCAACCGAGGGACCACAACCAAGGTAATACCGATGACAGCAGTCATCAGAGCGATGATAACCAGTGAGGAGGGAAAAATACTGACAAAAGCGGTAACCACTCGGGTGGTAATCGTGGCCAGGATAATAGGAGAGGTGAGTCAAGTGGAAATTTCAAGAAGAGAAGATTTAATGATGATGGGAAGACGTCGGCGACAACAGACCAAAGACCAAAGAACAAATTTTAGGGGAGGAGAACGACCGCCGCTTAGATGCTTCTGACGATCACGGAGAGAAGGGACATATAAGTCCAAACTGCTCACAAATTCCTTCCAAGGTATGTTATAATTTTGGAAAGGAAGGTCACATAGCTCGATTTTTCTCACATGGCGAAATCAAGTCCAAATTTGGACGGTGGAATCAAAAGCGGATCTGACAAAACAAAGTCTGCGGTTTTACGGAAGAGCGTTTGTCGTGGATCGCCTAAAATGCGAGGAGCCTAGCGAAGGTATCACGGGTTAGTTAATTATAAATTCTTGCAAAATCTATACCTTATTAGATACCGGTTCTACCCATTCTTTTATCTCTCCTGCTTGTGCTCAACGTTTAAACTTGACTCCGGAGAAATTGGACTTTAACTTATCTGTTGAAACTCCGTTGGGTGAAACCTTCGTTACATCTACAGTTTATAACTTTTGCTTGATCCAAGTTGGCAGAATCACATTACCTGTTGATCTTATCTCTTTAAAGATATTTGCATTTAACGTGATTTTAGGGATTGATTGGTTAACTACTCATCATGCCAAAATTGATTATTTTCGTAAGGTTGTTAGTTTTCATATTCCTAACCAACCTGTTAGGTGAACTCAAGCAACTAAACCATTGAAGTCAAACACTTTCATATCAAGCTATAAAGTCATTCGTTTATTGAAAAATGGATGTCAAGCTTTCTTAGCCCATGTTATGGATTTGAATAAAGACGCGTTAGATTTGAATAAAATTTCTGTTGTTAGGGAATTTCCTGACGTATTTCCTGAAGAATTTCCTGGCCTACCCCCAGAGTGTGATATTAAATTTTGTATCGACTTTGAACCCGGTACAAAACCCATTTCTAAAATCTTTTATCGAATGGCTCCTATTGAACTTCAGGAGTTAAAACCCAAGTACAAGATTTGGTACTCAAGCCTCTATCTGGTGACTTCTTTTGTGGAATGCACCAAAGCCAGACTCTCCGTAGGGAGCTCTATATTTGTGTGGTGGTAAAACGATAGGTGCCATTGTGATGAGCAATCCAAGATTAAGATATGAATCACATATGAGAGCAACTTAAGTCAGTAATTGAAATATCTAGCTTTCTAGGCTTAATTGGTTACTATCGGAGATTCGTGGAAGGACTTTCTTGAATCGTTATTCCGTTAAATTAGCTGACTCGGAAAGATACAAAATTCGTATGTAGCGAGGAATGCGAGAAGATTTTCCAAGATCTCAAGAGGGGACTCATTTCGACACTTGTTCTGACCATACCATCCTGGAAAAATGAACGTGGTAGCTGATGCGTTGAGTAGAAGATCGTACATAAGTACGAGTGCAATATTATTAAACACAAAGACCTATTTTGTATAATTTATAAATGATAGAAATAGAGTTAAAGACTCCAGGGACCCACGTGATGATGTCAAATATACGAGTAGAATCGACTTTGATCGATAACGTTAAAGCCGCTCAAGCTACACACTGGAGTTGATGAATATAAAGAAGAAGGTGCAAGAAGGCGTTATTCTAGAAGTAAGAATCGATGAAGAGAAGAAAGCTCAAACCTTCAATTTATTTAAAATCCTCGATCGAGTAGGAACTGTGGCCTATAGACTCGCCTTAACGCTAAGTATGTCTCGTGTTCATAACGTTTTTCACGTATCGATGTTATATAAATATGTGAAAGACCCGAACCACATCATTGAGTTAGAACCGGATGAGATTGCCGAAGATTTAACGTACGAGGAGGTACCTGTCAAGATATTGAATAGGAAAGAGCATGTCCTACGAACAAAGGTTATACCACAAGTTAAGGTTTTGTGGAGGAATCATGCAATTGAGGAAATGACATGGGACTTGGAATCGAAAATGAAAGCGAGGTACCCTCACCTGTTCGAAACACCGAGTACGTACGTCAATTTCGAGGATAAAATTTTATAAGGAGGGGAGGTTATAAGACCCCAGCTTTTTATAAATAAAATTGAATTTTCTCTATTCATTATTCTAAATTAATAAGGTGTTAATTTGATATAATGCTTTGGTTATGGGTGAAATGTGCAAATTTTACAAAATAAGCAAATGGTTATAAAATATTCATTTTGTCGGGGAATATTCTTTTGGTCGTGGAATATTCTTTTTGTCGGGAATATCCGTACAACGACGCAGTCATTTGTGGGCCCCATAACGGAATAACTGTCGAATGAAGAAAACAACAAAGTTTGAATTTTTATAAATAACAACAGAAGTTATTACTGATTAACACTTGCTGGAATACCCTATGGTTAAAAATACGATGTGTACGCGTGGTTACACAAGAAGACACTTTGTATTACATTGATCTTGTTGAATTATTGATTCGTACGTAAGAAGGCACTACTCAATAATTGTTATAGTAATTACTGTTTAATATTTTATTTTGTTGATTCAATAATTATTGCGTTGATAGTTTATATTATTGTTGTTTCAATAATTGTCATCGCACGAAGATTTTCCATTATCGGATCAATAATTCATATTATTTGAATAATATTATTAGATAAGCATTATTGGCAATGTCTAGAAAGTTCATCGAGGAGAGGTTTGGTCACCTAATTGCACGCGCCAAGAGAGAAATCCTTATTGGAAAACCCCTCTTTCTTGAAACCGTATGCGGTTTATCGTAATTGTGATTCTCGTAATATTATTTGTGAATAATTAATTATTAATTTATATGATAAGGAAATATTTATTTGATGTGGATATAAATGATGGATTTATTTATGTGGTTATAAATGAAGGAATTAATGTTGAGGTGTTTTATCAGTATTTTGTCGGATTGAAGGTATTAAAAACTCAAATCGGTGTTCTCAAAGCTTTATTGTGTGAGTTGTAATTTTATTCCGACCGTTGGATCGTTGTGATTTTTGGATATGTTATACATATATGAGTTGAGTATATGTCCACAAATTTTGAACCGTTGAAAATTAACGCATGATTTGTTATGAATTTTAAAAGGTGTTGAAATGGTGTTGAAAAACGTCCGTTTGTGGATTTCGGATATTTTTTGTTTGGAATTTGGAAAAACTCAAAGCTACAAAGTTGTAGAGAATT
Organism: Panax quinquefolius; assembly: GCA_020205615.1. Taxonomy (NCBI): domain Eukaryota; kingdom Viridiplantae; phylum Streptophyta; class Magnoliopsida; order Apiales; family Araliaceae; genus Panax; species Panax quinquefolius. The sequence continues at coordinate 86,137,859 of CM035168.1, forward strand.
CGATTTCATGTGGAATGTACATAAAATTCGTATTTTTCTGATAAACGAGCTATTTTCTATGAATTACTGAATTGTCGGAAAATAAAATGCTTTTTATTAAATTATGGGTGGGACCCACTTTTGTTTTAACATGTGGGCTGCTGAGATTTTTTTCAAAAATGGCATTCTAGATGGCTGGTCCTTTCATGCATAGGAAAAAAGGAAAGAAAAAATAATATTTTATTATTTTATTCTCCTATGGTGTTCTAGCATTTTCCTATAAATATACGCTTAGGTTAAAATTGAAAATAACACCAGAAACAAGTTTTCTTTCTATCTATATTGTCGAGCGTATTTTAGTGAGTATTTTGATACTTTGAGAGTTGCTATTCTGTGCAAGTTTCTGTCGGCTTTATATCCGATATTCCGATCAGAAGTATCGTTATTTTGAGGTAAGGGATGTTATTTTCTTTCGAAATGATAATAATTTCTTCAATATCATTATCTTAGAAATATTGGTGAACTTTTAATCAAATTTGGAACTTTTTGTGTTGGGGTTACTATTCACGTATCTGGACTATTCACGAATCACGGACTTATTCAATAGAAAAATAAAATTTTTCTTTTGTCCAAGATGTCTATTATGGCTACTATCTTTGATTGTATCCATGTTTTGATCGTTATTTTTGAATTATACTTCACAATTGGTTATTATGAAGTATTATTGATCTTGGATAAACTGTTATATGAATCCCTAATATTAGTCCTTCTGTCTCACTGGATTCGCTTTTCTTTAAAATATTTTTCATCATCCTCGGTCTTAAATGATGATATTCTTGAATATCTTTGGCCCATGTAGTGCAAAGATGAATGATTAATCGATGAATATCTTTGGCCGTAGTAGTGCAAAGATGAGCAGTGTTGAGATGAACATGACCAACCGGGTGATATGAATGAATATCTTTGGCTGTAGTGCAAAGATGAATATTTGATTAAAGATGTATATTGATTGTTGTTACAGGGATAAAAATATTGATGATAGACTTTTAAATCTTTGAGGACTTATTTGAGTGTGGATATTGTCTAGAATACAATATTTGTATTTAAACTCACAGTTTATGTTGTCGTTTTTTGCCTGACAATTGTATTATTGAAGTTCTAGTTTGCTTTACGCACCATGTATTTTGGCGACTCGTAATGGGTGTTGTATACCTATTTTGGGGGCGCCACGGTTAATATCAAAGCTTAGGGATATGGTCTCCATGGCGGAGATCGGCAATAGAACTAGGAGGGAGAGAGATGAGTAAATCCTTCGCTAGTGTGTCCTATCTAAGCTTATTTGTTGGTTGGTCATAATATAGGGATATTATGTGATATAATAATTTGTTTAATTAACCCTTGTTTTATGGCGATATTAAGAATGGTTCTTTGAACGTTAACAATGGAGTTTATGAGACCGTGGAACAACCTTTAGTCACAAACCAGAGAGCGTGCAACAGAAGACAATATTCTTCACGTAAAAGATGACTACTACCGAAGCAAACGATGAATGGTGGAATGTTTAGGAACTTTTTTGCATTCATGCAAAAATCGAATTAGGCGCACTCGTGTACAAATTACGGGTGGAAGTGATGGCAACGCTTGATGCATCACGACCAAGCGCTTCGAGGAGTTGGGACCACCGATTTCGGGAAAGCCCGATCCGATTAAAGCGAAACATGGGTCAAGCAAATTACCAAGATATTCGATGTCTTGGGATGCACGGAGAAACGAAGGTTCCATTCGCCACTTTATGTTCCCTAATGAGGCAAATTATTGGTGGAAATCAGAAACGTACCCATCCAAATTTGCCTCAAAGATGTCCTAGGAAATGTTTCAGAAACTATTCAATGACAAATACTTTCCTGAAAGTATTCGTTATATAAAGGAAGTGGAGTTTATTAGACTGGAACAAAATAACATGACGGTGTCCCAGTACGAGGCGAAGTTTGCAGAGTTATCCAAGTTTGCACCTCATTTGGTAGAAAATGAGGAACGAATGACGTAGATGTTTCTGAGGAGTCTAAAACCCGAGATTCGTCAGTATCTTATCTCTCACAAATTTTCTATGTATTCAGATGTTGTCAACAGGGCTCAATTATTAGAGCAAGATAGGGAGTATGTTCAACCGAGGGACCACAACCAGGGTCATACCGGTGACAGTAGTCATCGGAGCGATGATAACCAGCGATGAGGGAAAAATACTGACAAAAGCGGTAACCACTCGGGTGGTAATCATGGCCAGGATAATAGGAGAGGTGATTCAAGTGGAAATTTTAAGAAGAGAAGATTTAACGATGACGGGAAGACGTCGGCGGCAGCACCAGCACCAACAACAAATTCTAGGGGAGGAGAACGACCGCCAGTTAGATGCTATAGATGCGGAGAGGAGGGACATATAAGTCCAAACTGTTCACAGCCTTCCAAGGTATGTTATAATTTTGGAAAGGAAGGTCACATAGCTCGATTTTGTCCTCAGAAATAAATCAAGTCCAAATTTGGGATGGTGGCACCAAAGGCGGATACTGGACAAAACAAAGTCGGCGGTTTTCGGAAGAGCGTTTGTCGTGATCGCCCAAAAACGGGGAACCCGAGAAGAAGGTATCATGGGTTAGTTAATTATAAATACTTGCGAAATCTATACCTTATTAGATACCGGTTCTACCCATTCTTTTATCTCTCCTGCTTGTGCTCAACGTTTAAACTTGACTCCGGAGAAATTGGACTTTAACTTATTTGTTGAAACTCCGTTGGGTGAAACCTTCGTTACATCTACAGTTTATAAATCTTGCTTAATCCAAGTTGGCATAATCACATTACCTGTTGATCTTATCTCTTTAAAGATATTTGCATTTAACGTGATTTTAGGGATTGATTGGTAAACTACTCATCATACCAAAATTGATTGTTTTCGTAAGGTTGTTAGTTTTCATATTCCTAACCAACCTGTTAGGCGAACTCAAGCAACCAAACCATTGAAGTCAAACACTTTCATATCAATCCATAAAGTCATTCGTTTATTGAAAAATGGATGTCAAGCTTTCTTAGCCCATGTTATGGATTTGAATAAAGACACGTTAGATTTGAATAAAATTTCTGTTGTTAGGGAATTTCCTGACGTATTTCCTGAAGAATTTCCTGGCCTACCCCCAGAGTGTGATATTGAATTTTGTATCGACTTTGAACCCGGTACAAAACCCATTTCTAAAATCTTTTAACGAATGGCTCCTATTGAACTTCGTGAGTTAAAACCCAATCAAGAGTTGGTACTCGAAGCCTCTATCTGGTGACTTCCTTTGTGGAATGCACCAAAGCCAGACTCTCCGCAAGGAACTATATATTTGTGTGGTGGTAAAACGATAGGTGCCATTGTGACGTGCAATCCAAGATTAAGATATGAATCACATATGAGAGCAACTTAAGTCAATAATCGAAATATCTAGCTTTCAAGGCTTAATTGGTTACTATCGGAGATTCGTGGAAGGACTTTCTCGAATCGCTATTCCGTTAACTTAGCTGACTCAGAATGATACAAAATTTGTATGGAGCGAGGAATGCGAGAAGATTTTCCAAGATCTCAAGAGGGGACTCATTTCGGCACTTGTTCTGACCATACCATCCTGGAAAAATGAACGTGGTAGCTGACGCGTTGAGTAGAAGATCGTACGTAAGTACGAGTGCGATATTGTTAAACACAAAGACCAATTTTGTATAATTTATAAATGATAGAAATAGAGTTAAAGACTCCAGGGACCCACGTGATGATGTCAAATATACGAGTAAAATCAACTTTAATCGATAACGTTAAAGCCGCTCAAGCTACACACCGGAGTTGATGAATATAAATAACAAGGTGCAAGAAGGCGTTATTCTAGAAGTAAAAATCGATGGAGAGAAGAAAGTTCAAACCTTCGATTTATTTAAAATCCTCGATCGAGTAGGAACTGTGGCCTATAGACTCGCCTTAACGCTAAGTATGTCGCGTGTTCATAACGTTTTTCACGTATCGATGTTATGTAAATATGTGAAACACCCGAACCACATCATTGAGTTAGAACCGGACGAGATAGCCAAAGATTTAACGTACGAGGAGGTACCTGTCAAGATATTAGATAGGAAAGAGCATGTCCTACGAACAAAGGTTATACCACAAGTTAAGGTTTTGTGGAGGAATCATGCAATTGAGGAAATGACATGGGAGTTGGAATCGAAAATGAAAGTGAGGTACCTCACCGCTCAAACACACCAGTACGTACGCCTATTTCGAGGGACGAAATTTTATAAAGGAGGGAGGTTGTAAGACCCAAAGATTTTATAAATAAAATTGAATTTTCTCTATTCATTATTCTAAATTAATAAGGTGTTAATTTGATATAATGCTTTGGTTATGGGTGAAATGTTCAAATTTTACAAAATAAGCAAGTGGTTATAAAATATTCATTTTGTCGTGGAATATTCTTTTGGTCGTGGAAAATTCTTTTTGTCGGGAATATCCGTGCACTGACACAAGTTGATCATTTTTAGGGACCCATAACTGAAATAACTGTCGGATGAAGAAAACAACAAAGTTTGAGTTTTTATAAATAAGCTGCGTAGTTATTTATTACCAATTAACATTGTTGGAACACCGTTGGTTAAAAAATACGATGTATGCGTGGTTGTTTGCAAGAAGCACACAAAGATTACGACAATATTGTTGAATTATTGATTCAATGCGTAAGAAGCACTTACTCAATAATTGTTTTAGTAGTTCTTGCTTAATATTTTATTTTATTGATTCAATAATTGTTGCATTGATAGTTTATATTATTGTTGTTTCAATAATTGTCACTGCACAGTATTTCCCATTATCAGATCAATAATTCATATTATCTGAATAATATTATTAGATAATCATTATTGGCAATGTCTAGAAAGTTCATCGAGGAGGTTTGGTCACCTAATTGCGGCGCCAATGAGGAGAAATCCTTATTGGTAAGCCCCTCTTTCTGGGAACTGCCTGGTTGTCATAATTGTGATTCTGTAATATTATTTGTGAATAATTAATTATTAATTTATATGATAAGGAAATATTTATTTGATGTGGATTTAAATGATGGATTTATTTATGTGGTTATAAATGAAGGAATTAATATTGAGGTGTTTTATCAGTATTTTGTCAGATTGGAGGTATTAAAAACTCAAATCGGTGTTCTTAAAGCTTTATTGCGTGAGTTGTAATTTTAATCCGACCGTTGGATCGTTGTGATTTTTGGATATGTTATACATATATGAGTTGAGTATATGTCCACAAATTTTGAACCGTTGAAAATTAACGCATGATTTGTTATAAATTTTAAAAGGTGTTGAAATGGTGTTGAAAAATGTCCGTTTATGGATTTCAGATATTTTCTGTTTGGAATTTGGAAAAACTCAAAGCTACAAAGTTGTAGAGAATTCGATTTCATATGGAATGGACATAAAATTCGTATTTTTTTGATAAACGAGCTATTTTCTATGAATTACTGAAGTTTCGGAAAATAAAATGCTTTTTATTAAATTATGGGTGGGACCCACTTTTGTTTTAACATGTGGGCTGCTGAGATTTTTTTCAAGAATGGCATGCTAGATGGCTCATCCTTTCATGCGTAGGAATAAAGGAAAGAAAAAATAATATTTTATTATTTTAGTCTCCTATGATGTTCTAGCATTTTTCTATAAATTGACGCTTAGATTAGAATTGAAAATCACACTAGAAACAAGTTTTCTTTCTCTCTATATTGTCGAGCGTATTTTAGTGAGTATTTTGATACTTTGAGAGTTGTTATTTCGTGCAAGTTTCTGTCGGCTTTATATCCGATATTCCGATTAGAAGTACCGTTATTTTGAGGTAAGGGATGTTATTTTCTTTCGAAATGATATTAATTTCTTCAATATCATTATGCCGAAATATTGGTGAACTTTTTAATCAAATTTGGAACTTTTTGTGTCGGGGTTACTATTCACGTATACGGTACTATTCACGAATACGGCATTATTCACATAAAAATAAAAAAATTTCTTTTTGTCCAAGATGTCTATTATGGCTACTATCTTTGATTGTATCCATGTTTTAATCGTTATTTTTGAATTCTGCTTCACAGTTGGTTATTATGAAGTATTATTTATCTTGGCTAAACTTTTATACGAATCCCTAATATTAGTCCTTCTGTCTCACTGGATTCGTTTTCTTTAAAATATTTTTCATCATCCTCAGTCTTAAATGATGATATTCTTGAATATCTTTGGCTTTTGTAGTGCAAAGATGAATGATTAATCGATGAATATCTTTGGCCAGTAGTGCAAAGATGAGCAGTGTTGAGAGATGAACATGACCAACTGGTGATACAAATGAATATCTTTGGCCTGTAGTGCAAAGATGAATATTTGATTAAAGATGTATATTGATTGTTGTTACAGGGATAAAAATATTGATGATAAACTTTTAAATCTTTAAGGACTTATTTGAGTGTAGATATTGTCTAGAATACAATATTTGTATTTAAACTCACAGTTTATGTTGTCGTATTTTGCACGACAATTGTATTATTGAAGTTCTAGTTTGCTTTCTGTACCATGTATTTGGCGACTCAGATTGGGTGTTGTATACCTATTTTGGGGGCGTCACAATTGGTATCAAAGCTTAGGGATATGGTCTCTGGCGGAGATCGGGGAATAGAACTAGGAGGGGAGAGATGAGTAAATCCTTCGCTAATGTGTCCTATCTAAGCTTATTTGTTGGTTGGTCATAATATAGAGATATGATGTGATATGTTAATTTGTTTAATTAACCCTTGTTTTATGGCAGTATTTAAGAATGGTTGCTGAGAACGTTAACAATGGAGTGTATGAGACTGTGGAATAACCTTTAGTCACAAACCAAGAGAACGTGCAATAGAAAGACAATATTCCTCCTGTAAATAATACTACCGAGAAAACGATGAATGGTGGAATGTTTAGGAGCTTTTTGCAGTTCATGCAAAATCAGACGAGGCGACTTCGTGTACAAATTACGGGTGGAAGTGATGGCAACGCTACGATTATCACAAACCAAGCGATTCGAGAGTTGGGACCACCGATTTACGGGAAAAGCCCAATCCGATTAAGGCAGAAACATGGGTCAAGCAAATTACCAAGATATTCGATGTCTTGGGATGCACGGAGGAACAGAAGGTTCCATTCGCCACTTTTATGTTCCCTAATGAGGCAAATTATTAGTGGAAATCTGTGAAACGTACCCATCCAAATTGCACTCAAAGATGTCCTGAAATGTTTTGAGAACTATTCAATGACAAGTACTTTCACGAAAGTATTCGTCGTATAAAGGAAGTGGAGTTTATTAGATCGGAACAAAATAACATGGCGGTGTGTCCCAAAGACGAGGCGAAGTTTGCAGAGTTATCCAGGTTTGCACCTCATTTGGTAGAAAATGAGGAACGAATGACGCGGATGTTTCTGAGGAGTCTAAAACCCGAGATTCGTCAGTATCTTATCTCTCACAAATTTTCTATGTATTCAGATGTTGTCAACAGGGCTCAATTATTAGAGCGAGATAGTGAGTATGTTCAACCGAGGGACCACAACCAGGGTCATACCGGTGACAGTAGTCATCGGAGCGATGATAACCAGCGAGGAGGGAAAAATACTGACAAAAGCGGTAACCACTCGGGTGGTAATCGTGGCCAGGATAATAGGAGAGGTGAGTCAAGTGGAAATTTTAAGAAGAGAAGATTTAACGATGACGGGAAGACGTCGTGGCAAGAAGACCAAAGACCAAAGAACAAATTCTAAGGGAGGAGAACAACCGCCAGTTAGATGCTATAGATGCGGAGAGAAGGGACATATAAGTCCAAACTGTTCATAGCCTTCCAAGGTATGTTATAATTGTGGAAAGGAAGGTCACATAGCTCGATTTTGTCCTATAGTGAAATCAAGTCCAGCTGGGACGGTGGCACCAAAGGCGGATACGGACAAAATAAAGTCGGCGACTTTTGGAAGAGCGCTTGTCGTGACTGCCCAAAATGCGAGGAACCCGAACGAAGGTATCACGGGTTAGTTAATTATAAAATCTTGCAAAATCTATACCTTATTAGATACCGGTTCTACCCATTCTTTTATCTCTCCTGCTTGTGCTCAACGTTTAAACTTTAATCCGGAGAAATTGGACTTTAACTTATCTGTTGAAACTCCGTTGGGTGAAACCTTCGTTACATCTACAGTTTATAAATCTTGCTTAATCTAAGTTGGCATAATCACATTACCTGTTGATCTTATCTCTTTAAAGATATTTGCATTTAACGTGATTTTAGGGATTGATTGGTTAACTACTCCTCATGCCAAAATTGATTGTTTTCATAAGGTTGTTAGTTTTCATATTCCTAACCAACCTGTTAGGCGAACTCAAGCAACCAAACCATTGAAGTCAAACACTTTAATATCAATCCATAAAGCCATTCGTTTATTGAAAAACGGATGTCAAGCTTTTTTAGCCCATGTTATGGATTTGAATAAAGACACGTTAGATTTGAATAAAATTTCTGTTGTTAGGGAATTTCCTGACGTATTTCCTGAAGAATTTCCTGGCCTACCCCCAGAGTGTGATATTAAATTTTGTATCGACTTTGAACCCGGTACAAAACCCATTTCTAAAATCTTTTAACGAATGGCTCCTATTGAACTTCAGGAGTTAAAAACCCAAGTACAAGAGTTGGTACTCAAGCCTCTATCTGGTGACTTCCTTTGTGGAATGCACCAAAGCCAGACTCTCCGCAAGGAACTATATATTTGTGTGGTGGTAAAATGAAAGGTGCCATTGTGACGTGCAATCCAAGATTAATATATGAATCACATATGAGAGCAACTTAAGTCAGTAATCGAAATATCTAGCTTTCTAGGCTTAATTGGTTACTATCGGAGATTCGTGGAAGGACTTTCTCGAATCGCTATTCCGTTAACTTAGCTGACTCAGAAAGATACAAAATTTGTATGGAGCGAGGAATGCGAGAAGATTTTCCAAGATCTCAAGAGGGGACTCATTTCGGCACTTGTTCTGACCATACCATCCTGGAAAAACGAACGTGGTAGCTGACGCGTTGAGTAGAAGATCGTACGTAAGTACGAGTGCGATATTGTTAAACACAAAGACCTATTTTGTATAATTTATAAATGATAGAAATAGAGTTAAAGACTCTAGGGACCCAAGTGATGATGTCAAATATACGAGTAGAATCAACTTTAATCGATAACGTTAAAGCCGCTCAAGCTACACACCGGAGTTGATGAATATAAAGAAGAAGGTGCAAGAAGGCGTTATTCTAGAAGTAAGAATCGATGGAGAGAAGAAAGTTCAAACCTTCGATTAATTTAAAATCCTCGATCGAGTAGGAACTGTGGCCTATAGACTCGCCTTAATGCTAAGTATGTCACGTGTTCATAACATTTTTCACGTATCGATGTTATGTAAATAAGTGAAAGACCCGAACCACATCATTAAGTTAGAACCGGACGAGATAGCCGAAGATTTAACGTACGAGGAGGTACCTGTCAAGATATTGGATAGGAAAGAGCATGTCCTACGAACAAAGGTTATACCACAAGTTAAGGTTTTGTGGAGGAATCATGCAATTGAGGAAATGACATGGGAGTTGGAATCGAAAATGAAAGCGAGGTACCCTCACCAGTTCGAAACACCAGGTACGTACGTCTATTTCGAGGACGAAATTTTATAAGGAGGGGAGGTTGTAAGACCCCAGCTTTTTATAAATAAAATTGAATTTTCTCTATTCATTATTCTAAATTAATAAGGTGTTAATTTGATATAATGCTTTGGTTATGGGTGAAATGTGCAAATTTTACAAAATAAGCAAGTGGTTATAAAATATTCATTTTGTCGGGGAATATTCTTTTGGTCGTGGAATATTCTTTTTGTCGGGAATATCCGTACGACGGCGCAGTCATTTGTGGGCCACATAACGAAATAACTGTCGGATGAAGAAAACAACAAAGTTTGAGTTTTTATAAATAACAGCGTAGTTATTACCGTTAACATTGTTGGAATACCCGGTGGTTAAAAATACGATGTATATGCGTGGGTTGCATGTGAGCTACACGGTACAGATAAAGATTGTTGAATTATTGATTCGTACGTGAAAGGCACTACTCAATAATTGTTATAGTAGTTCTTGCTTAATATTTTATTTTATTGATTCAATAATTGTTTTGCGTTGATAGTTTATATTATTGTTGTTTCAATAATTGTCATCGCACAAATATTTCCCATTATCGGATCAATAATTCATATTATTTGAATAATATTATTAGATAAGCATTATTGGCAATGTCTAGAAAGTTCTCATCGAGGAGAGGTTTGGTCACCTAATTGCGGCCGCCATGAGGAGAAATCCTTATTGGTAAGCCCTCTTTCTGAACCGCCTCTGGTTGTCATAATTGTGATTACGTAATATTATTTGTGAATAATTAATTATTAATTTATATGATAAGGAAATATTTATTTGATGTGGATATAAATGATGAATTTATTTATGTGTTTATAAATGAAGGAATTAATGTTGAGGTGTTTTATCGATATTTTTGTCGATTGGAGGTATTAAAACTCAAATCGATTGTTCTTAAAGCTTTATTGCGTGAGTTGTAATTTTAATCCGACCGTTGGATAGTTGTGATTTTTGGATATGTTATACATATATGAGTTTAGTATATGTCCACAAATTTTGAACCGATGAAAATTAACGAATGATTTGTTATGAATTTTAAAAGGTGTTGAAACGGTGTTGAAAATCGTCCGTTTGTGGATTTCGGATATTTTTTGTTTGGAATTTAGAAAAACTCAAAGCTACAAAGTTGTATAGAATTCGATTTTGTGTGGAATGGATATAAAATTCATATTTTTCTGATAAACGAGCTATTTTCTATGAATTACTGAAGTTTCGGAAAATAAAATGATTTTTATTAAATTATGGGTGGGACCCACTTTTGTTTTAACATGTGGGCTGCTGGGATTTTTTTTAAGAATGGCATGCTAGATGGCTAGTCCTTGCATGCGTAGGAAAAAAAGGAAAGAAAAAATAATATTTTATTATTTTAGTCTCCTATGACGTTCTAGCATTTTCCTATAAATAGACGCATAGGTTAGAATTGAAAATCACTCCAGAAACAAGTTTTCTTTCTCTCTATATTATCGAAATATTATTTTAGTGAGTATTTTGATACTTTGAGAGTTGCTATTCAAGTAGTTTCACGATCGACTTTATATCCGATATTCCGATCAGAAGTACCATTATTTTGAGGTATGGGATGTTATTTTCTTTCGAAATGATATTAATTTCTTCAATATCATTATGCCAAAATATTGGTGAACTTTTTAATCAAATTTAGAAATTTTTGTGTCGGGGAGTTACTTATTCACGTGATACTGACAGACTATTCACGATACTGAAGACTATTCACGAATCGACCTTTATTCAATAAAAAATAAAAAATTTCTTTTTGTCCAAGATGTCTATTATGGTTACTATATTTGATTGTATCCATGTTTTAATCGTTATTTTTGAATTCTGCTTCACAATTGGTTATTATGAAGTATTATTGATCTTTGGATAAACTGTTATACGAATCCCTAATATTTGTCCTTACCGTCTCCTTTGGATTCGTTTTCTTTAAAATATTTTTCATCATCCTCGGTCTTAAATGATGATATTCTCAATATATTTGGCACTGTGCAAAGATGAATGATTAATCGATGAATATCTTTGGCCCGTAGTGCAAAGATGAACAGGTGTTGAGATGAACATGACCAACTGGTGATACAAATGAATATCTTTGGCCTGTAGTGCAAAGATGAATATTTGATTAAAGATGTATATTGATTGTTGTTACAGGGATAAAAATATTGATGATGGACTTTTAAATCTTAGAAGATAGTAGAACTCATTCTCTTCTTGACTCTTCTAATGGATTGTTGTTTCCACTGCAGCTGTTGATCTAAAACTTGTTGTCTATTGTATTTTATCAGATTTTTCCCTGTTGAAGACTAATGATAATTTGTTGTATATTATCTTAGTCATAATATTCTTTACTGGGCTAGTTGAGCTCACCCTTTTTCCTTTTTGTTCCATTTTTCTTCTCAGGAGGTGAGAACATAGCAGGATCGAGTCGGGGTATGGAGTGATGGTTCTAGAAAGATATTTTAGCAGTCCTCATTATTTTCTGTAAAATAGTGTATGAATAATTATAATGAAGACTTATTTGAGTGTTGATATTGTCTAGAAGACAATATTTATATTTAAACTCACAGTTTATGTTGTCGTATTTTGCACGACAATTGTATTATTGAAGTTGTAGTTTGCTTTTTGTACCATGTATTTTGCGACTCAGAATGGGTGTTGTATACCTATTTTGGGGGCGTCACAGATAGTGTTAAAGACTCCAGGGACCCATGTGATGATGACGAATATACGAGTAGAACCGACTTTAATCGATAAAGTTAAAGCTGCTCAAACTACAGACTTGGAGCTGATGCGTATGAAGAAGAAAGTGCAAGAAGGTGTTATTCCGAAAGCAAGAATCGATGAAAAAGGAATACTTCGAGTCAACTCCAGACTTTGTGTTCCTAACGATTCTGACTTGAAGTATAAAATCATAATGGAGGCGCACAACACACCGTTTGTAATCCATCTTGGGAGTACCAAAATGTATCATGATCTTCGACATACATTTTGGTGGAGCAATATGAAAAGAGAGAGATAGCGGGGTTTATCTCAAGGTGTCTAACTTGTCAACGAGTCAAGGCGGAGCATCAAGTGCCAAAAGGTCCATTGCAACCACTTGAAATTCCAGAATGGAAGTGGGAGCACATTACCATGGATTTCGTTACTGGTCTTCCCAAGGTTTCTCAAGGCATAGATGCGATTTAGGTCATTGTTGATAGATTGACCAAGTCTGCTCAATTCTTACCGATACAAGAAACTTATACACTTGAACATCTTGCTAGTATGTATATAAACGAGATTGTAAGATTGCATGGTATGCCAGTATCCATAGTTTCTGATCGAGACCCAAGATTCACTTCAAGATTTTGGGTTAGTTTGCAAAAAGCTATGGTCACGGATTTACGATTTAGTTCGGCATATCATCCTCAAACGGATGGGCAGTCGGAAAGGACTATTCAAACTCTTGAAGATTTATTAAGACTCTGTGTCCTTGACTTCAAGGGAAGTTGGGACAAGTTCTTACCATTGGTGGAGTTTTCCTACAATAATAGTTATCAAGCAAGTATTGGCATGGCTTCATTTGAGGCGTTGTATGGAAGAAAGTGTCGTTCTCCAGTATGTTGGGATGAGGTGGGTGAAACAATGTTGTTGGGACCAGATTTGGTATGTATGACTACGGAAAAGATTCAAACAATCCGACAAGGTATAAAAACCTCACAAGATCAACAAAAGAGTTATGTTGATCTTCATCGAAAAGACGTGGAATTCAATATTGGAGATCATGTGTTGTTACGTGTTGCTCCATGGAAAGGAGTTACGAGATTTGAAAAGACAGGAAAGCTCAATCCTTGATTCATTGGCCCATTTATAATCCTCGAACGAGTAGGAACTGTGGCCTATAGACTGCGCACTTACCGCTTAAGTATGTCTCGTGTTCATAACGTTTTCCACATATCTATGTTACGTAAATATGTGAAAGACCCGAACCAAATTATTGAATTAGAACCAGACGAGATAGAGGAAGATTTAATGTATAAAGAATTACCTATTAAAATCTTGGATAAAAAGGATCATATTCTACGCTCCAAGGTTATACCTTAAGTCAAAGTTTTGTGGAGAAACCACGATGTGGAAGAAATGACCTGGGAGTTAGAATCTGAGATGAAGTCAAGATATCCTCACTTCTTCGATATACCAGGTACGTACCCTAATTTTGAGGACAAAATTTCATAACAAGGGGAGGTTGTAAGACCCCAACTTTTATGAGTAAAGATTAATTTCTCTCGAAATATATTTTTGAATATTATGGTGTGGATATAATATAATGTTATAGTTATGGGTAATATTTACAAATTTTGCAAAGTAAGCAAGTGGTTATATAATATTTGATTGGTCGGGGAATATTTGTTTTAACATGGAATATTCGTGATAACTAAGACAATCATTGGTGAACCCTAATTAACGGAGTATTATGTAGTAGTTAAAAAGCGACATAATTATCTTTTATAAAAATAACTACGGAAGTTTTACTGAGTTAAACCGTTGAACTACCGGTAGTAAAAGTACATTAATACTGGCGTGGTTACATAGTAGCAATTACGGTATTGATTATTGATGCTTACGTGAGAAGTCACTCAATTATACTCAATTATTACTACAATGAATTGTTACATCATATCTCTCTCATTATTGATTCGATTATTGTCACAATATCATCTGCATAATATGATATATTATTAAATCAATAATTGAGATGACAAAGTTATTCATATTATTAAATTGCAATATTTACAATGTCTAGAAGTTCTGTCAATGAGAGGTTTGGTCATCTAATTGAGCGCCAATAAAGAGAAATCCTTATCGGAAAGCCCCCTCTTTCCTGGGAACGACCTGGTTGTTAAATATTGTGAGTTATAATATTAATGACGAATAAGTTCGTGTTGATTAAAGATGAAATTGATACTTCCATTGTGTTGGAATTATTAGTGTTAGTGGAAATCGATATTTATTTCGATAGTAATTGATGTCTGGAAGTTATACTAACCAGTCGGGTAATTAATCGGATAAATGAGCAATTAATTGCTATTAATTCACATGATTATAACTATTTGTTCACATGTGTGTACTATTGATTCACATTCTTTTACTATTAGGGGAGTTGGTGAAAGATTGATAATACTTGCATGACTAAGTTAAAAATTGAGGTATAGATGGAGGTACTATACTGTAATTCGTATTTTTACATGATTATAACTATTGATTCACATGATTGAACTATTGATTCACATTATTGTTAGGTTTGTACTATTCATGTGCGCAATCAAATTGCAAAATAATGCGGAAGCGTATAAAAATCAGAGTTTAAAATTTTTACAAACCATATACCCGGATCACCCTTTATGCACAATTATTAATTAAACGAAAAGATAAAGAATAAAATCATACCCTTGAAGATCGAGCTTCCTCGTGTACAAGTTCACCTCCAAATCCTTTCGCGTTCACTTGAATCCACCGGGTTTTGTTCCTTCCTTTGATCAACGTTAGCCACCCATATGTTTGGCCTCTGAGGTGATCCACCAAGGAATAATAATGATTCAAGAAAAAGGGTGGTTGGCTAAACCCTAGTTTTTCTCTCTCTATAGAAAAGGGTGTACTCTCCCAATAAATTGGAATTATTTCGTAGTTGTTAAAGTCAACAACACCCACACCCATAATAAGACTCCTCTTATTTATAGATGTGGGCAACCCACCTTAACAATTAAGGAATTGGGTTTTATTTAATTAATTAAGTTCTTTTAATTAATTAAGCTCCCTAATCTTATTAGGGATAATTAATTAAACTCCTTTAACTAATTTTCCCTCCTAATCCTATTAGGAATAAATGAGAGTACTTATATTAAATTAATTCCTAAACTCTTTTAGAAATTAAAATAATAATAATTGTAATAATATTAATAAGACTCCTCTTATTAATTTATATTTAATATTTCTAAAATATTAAATAATAAATATTAAGCTATTTAATTTATTCTATCACCATAGATTAAATTAAATATACTTAACTTTATATTATTACGATTATGCCATTAACTTCTTAAATAATTATTCTTCCTTTTATGGTGTGACCCTTTAGGTTCTCCATATTAAACCTATTGTGAATAAATCAATTAGAACAATTCTAATCTTATTTAAATAAATAAATTAAACAATTAATTTATTTAAATAAATAATATTTATTCTGATAGGGATAAGCCTCCCTAGCGATCAACGACTTTCCGATAATATAGATTTCAACATTAATCATTAAAGAACCTTTGAGTAAATAGTTACTGCATAATTCAATCCTTCCACCATACAATGTCCCAATTAAATATAAGACATTATGGAATTACTTCATCAAGTCTTATTTTATTTAATTATATGTATTTCGACTCTTAAATGCACAACTCCAAATAATGCAAATTAGAAACTCCTTTCTAATTTCATTCTGCCTTGGCCAAGGACTACTGGGTTGTCATTTATCGAATCACATAGGACATTTCTCTTCTTTTATTAGAAGTGGTAGATTCTTTATTGATCATACATTATCTCCATGTACAACTTATTATACCCAAGCATACCCTTTGATATACCCTAAGGGTCTTAAGGAATAAGTCAAAGTATAACTCATCATACATAAGATACTATGATGATCTCAAGTCCAAGGATTACTTGTACTACTATCACTACAGGAATTCCTATTGACAGGCAAATAAAACTCCATTAGGTATTCCTTAGCGAGCCACGTTCAATGGAACTTATTCTCTAATAAGCACCTACATACTTGCTTTAGTGTCTCCACACAAATGATCATGAGATCAATCATCCTCATCCAATGAGCAAGCAACGTATGTACCAATCTATCCGGATTCACTAATCCCCAATTTAGTAATCCAATGATTTGGAACTATTTTAGTTTTAAGCTTTCTAAGAATTTAGATCTCATTAGAATGATCATCATCATTATTCTAAAAGCATTGCTTAAAACTATGGGTTTATCACATATTATAAAACAAAGATCATGTAGATAATTAAAAGCCTTTAATAAATTAATACTTTTTATTAATAAATGAATAAGATTGTTACAAAGTATATGCTTTATCATCAAACATGATTGGCTTGTGTGCATACTACTTTCAATCTCCCACTTGCACTAAAGCCAATCGCCATTGTATCTTATACTCTTCTTCTAAGTGACGATTATCCTGTTTGTTGGATAAGCTTTAGTTAATGGATATGTAATGTTGTTCTTGAGAGTCCACTATCTCTATAGTGATTTTCCATCTTTCAATGATTCTAATAATCAAATGAAAGTGCCACAACACATGTTTAGATCCAAGATGAGACTTAGGAACTATTCCTAGTTCTCAGAATGAACTTTTAATCCAAACAATCAACTTGCGGCTTCATTTATAGCTATATACTTTGTCTTTTTCACTAAACCAAAGAACTCTTTCTTTGTTTGGAACCTTTCCAATTCAACGCACCTTTCGCTCAAGATAACGCTTTACCTTTAAAGTGGATTTTCGTCATCTTGGTCTCATCTGAAAACTTGAGTCTCATTAAGCCCTCTAGTTTTAATTTAGACCCACCATGAATATGATCACATCCTTAGTGCCAGTTAAGCACTTTAAGATGTTTTTCACTGACTCATAGTGAACTTCTCCAGAATATGACTGATCAACATCAGGTCTCGTATATTTCATTGCATACATGATTGTCACTCATGCGACCTCTCTTTTCAGGAGTCTGTGGGGACTATTAAGAGAGATACACTCCATAGCTCATCGACATGAGACATCTCTTGGAGTTTGCCATGCTAAACGACTTTAGCATCAAATGAATATACGTTCCTTGGGTTAAGTCGAGGATCCTCTTAAATCTATCTATATAGATTTATATCCCCAATTAAGATACTCTTCCAAATCATTCATGGAGGAATGTTTAGACAACTTTATCTTTACTGATTGTAGCATTGGTATGTAATTCCTCATCCGTATTATATCAACATATAATACTAGAAATTTCACGACGCTCCCACTGACCCTTTTGTACACATTAGGTTCATTCTTGTTTTTGATAAAATCAAACTCTTTTGATTGTCTCATCAAAACGAATGTTCCATATTTGAGAAACTTGCTTCAATCCATTTCTCTGAGTGTCTACAACTCTTACCTCATCGTATGTAACTGGATCATCATCTTCTATGATGTGTACCTCATCATCATCATCCATGATGAATCCATACCTCCTAGGTATCTTTGGTACTATTCCAAATTTATGATTCGGTTGGTGGTACAATAGGTCTATCTACAGTTCCTCTTATTTGACTTATAGTGTTTTGTGGTTCTTGAACTCTTCAAGATCTATTATCCTCCCACTAGCCCCTTCAATGATAAACACCTTTATCTTAGAAGGCAACGTGTTTCATAAAAAAACACCTTTTGCTAAGTAGAATTATAGAACATATACCCTAAACTTACTTTAGGATGTCCCACAAATCTGTACTTGTCAAATCTTGTCCCAAGCTTATCCTTTGAAACCTTTTCACATAAGTTGGACAACCCCTTATCTTAACATACTTAAGATTAGGAATCCTCCCTGTCCATAACTTTTATGGAGTCTTGGGGCTGGATTTTGAGGTTACCTTTTCATAGATATGCAGCCATTTCTAGGACATGATCCTAGAAGGATACTGGAATGTCGGTAAAATCATTATGGACCGTACCATGTCCAATAAGGTATGATTTTTCCTTTCAGATACATCAATCAATTATTGCGTATCAGGATGTGTCCATTATGAGAAAACCATTTGAGATGATCCAGAAACTTATTGCACAAGTATTTATTCCTTGATCTAATCAAAGAATCTTAATACATTGCCAATTTGTTTCACTTCTGAATTCTTTGAACCTTTCAAATAATTCACACTTGTATTTCAAAAATACATATATTCAACTCTTTGAATGATCATCTCCTTTTCTTATACTAATTTGTTCAATATGCAAAATTATTTTTCATGTAAGTCAAGTATACAAAATTTATTAAGTAATATTCCGCTTTCTATACAAAACATTATTATTATAAATAGAACAACAATTGTTCTTAATTATAATACCAAAGATTTCATTGTCCAACAATAAAATGGAAATAATATTGTTAACAAGAACTCGAATACAATAACAACTTATCGACTTAATAGATTTTCCCAGTAGGCATTGCTAAACTATAAGTTTCTATGGCTAATATGGCAACCTTTGCTACATTTCCCACACATAGATTACTTATATTTGTTTAGCTTTCTACTTCATTTGGTCCCTTCATAAATCTATATTTATGATAACCAAAGTCGGTATCCAATACCCAAGTAGAACCTCGACTTAAAGAAAATTTATTTCAATCATGAACAAAAAAGCGTATTATAACCGAAACTTCACTAAGCTTCTTTGGTTAGCCTCTGCAAGATGCTTCTCGCAGCTTTCTTTCCGGTGTCCGGGCTTATAGCGGTGGAAGCAAGCTCCTTTGCTATCCGTGATCGCTTTTGTTCTTATTATCCTTTGTTTATGCCTTTCTATATACCTTCTTTGAATCGTTCTTCTTTTTCGGAAGATCCTTTGGCCCCTACCAAGAAGACTTGGTCTTTCTTGGTTGGAAAGTGACTCTCATCATTTTTCAACATGTTAAGCAAATCAAATGAAGTCGATATCTAGCTTGTTCATATGAAAAATTCACAACAATTGTGAAAAGGAGTCCGGGAGTGAGTGCAAGATCAAATCTTGGCTCAACTCTCCATCCATGAAAAAACCAATTGTCCTAATTGATCAATCAAATTGATTATGTTAAGAACTTTTGTATGCATCTTTATAGTGCCATTGGCCATTCTAGATCGGAAGAGCTCCTTAGATATCTGATATCTATCAGTCCTACTTTCCTCACCATCAACTACTTGACGTGCGGGAATATAGTAGAAGTATCCATAGTTTCAGTCGACGCTGAAGCTTGTTACTCGTGGATACGAGCATGATGCATTGAGCTAATCATGCATCATCTTGCCACTTTCTAAAAGTAGCAATCTCTTCCTCGGAGGCATTATCTGCAACCATTGCGAGGATAGGCGATTATGGACATAAGATAGCTTTTAAATTTATGAGAACTATTCTCAAATTCCTTAACCAATTCGCTTTAATTGATTCCGGTTAATTTAGCATCTAATATGCTTCGCAATGATAGTAATTTTAGACATTGTAAAATTCTGTAAATGAATTTGTAATTAACAACATTTTAACATACATTCTTTTATTAATTACCAAAATAATTTAGGTCTTGTTTTAAATTGGTATCTCCCACTATTTTCTTCAAACTATATTACCTCACTTATATAGTTCTCGGCAAAATCTAATTAAAGATTTGCTAGTGAGAATAAGGATCCCATTTCAAATGTATATAGCCTTGTGGTGACACAACAAACTATATATAAATAAATAGGTAGACAACTTTTGTCAATTACATCAACTATGCAACTCCTTTTCTTTTGCCTCTTAGATTATTTTGATCAAGTGGTGGCACATCCAATCAAAATTATCCAAGTTAAGTCCGACCTAGCACTCCATATATTCAAAAAGAAAATATCATCCTTGTGGTGACACAACAAAACAATATTGTTCAATTTTCTTTATAAGCATCAAATGTGATAAATTAACATCTTAAATACTTAATACTTGCCTTGTGGTGACACAACAAACTCATATTAAATATTTAATACTCTATTAATTTTATCATGCTAGAAAGCTGACGCTTCGATATTCCAAATATCTTTGAACGCTTAGGACTTAATATAAAAATTTGAGGGTTTTGTTATTAATTTGTCTCATCTTGTTTAGCGCATGCACATATATATATATATAAAATACGCGTCGTATTAATTAACATGCGAAGCATGTTTGCATAATATATAATATATATAATATAAGCATGCACATATAGAATACTATATTCTACCCCGATTGATTATGGACTTTTATTCTAGTTTGGTTCACTAGAGCCACCAAGTGAACCAAAAGGTCAAACCCTAGGGGTGCAAGAAATAATATTTAAATATAACTATTACATTTAAACCCGGGCTCCATTACAAATGGGTCTTCACGCGCTCCTTGCTCCTTTGATCTCCAATTTTTCAAAATTAATTCTAAATATTCCTATTACAAAACTATTTAAAATAAATAGAAACCTCGATCGCTGCCAAATCGGGAAGTACATAGGAGGGAGATAGAATTTACATTTAGAAAAATTAGAGAAGACGAGGTACGCAGACCCCATTTAATAAAACCCATACATTCATGCATCCAACTAAAATAAAATCCAATCGCATTGGTCAATAGTCCATAATCAATCCCATTTATTATCATACACATCACCATATGCATCAATAAATAATATTCATCTTATGAATAATAAACATTTAATATATATATTGATATCATTTAATGGGCAAATTTAGTTAGTATAAAATCTATTTTGAATCAAAATAAACTCCTTTATTTTAATCCAAATTTAAATCAAAATAAAACTATTTTATTTTAATTTATCCAATTTTGAATAAAATAAACTATTTTATTTTAATCAAAATCTTTAATCAAAATAAACTCCTTTATTTTAATTAATTATGGAATCCAATTCCATATATATATATATAAAAAATTTAATTAAAATAAACTCTTTTATTTTAATTAATTATGGAATCCAATTCCATGTAAAAAAAAATCTTTATTAAAGGAAACACTGGATATTCTTTCCTATTCACAAATAAACTCCTTTATTTTGAATAATATGAAATCTTATTTCATATTTAAATAAACTCCTTTATTTAAGAAAAATATGGATTTTCTTTCCTATTCACAAATAAACTCTTTATATTTTGAATAATATGAAATCTTATTTCATATCTAAATAAACTCCTTTATTTAAGGAAAGATGGATTTACTTCCTATTCACAAATAAACTCCTTTATTTTAGGAAAAATAAAATCCAATTTCAACTCCAATTAGTTATTATGGAATCCAATTCCAACTCTAATTAGTTAGCATGAAATTCTAATTTTAAAATTAAAATAATATCTTTATTTTAAAATTAAAATAAACTTTTTATTTTAAAATTAAAATAAACTTTTATTTTAATTATAAAATAATTAAGAATATATATATATAGTATATATATATATATATATATATAATAACCATTATATAACTATTATATATATAATATATATATATATATAACTATTATATATATATATATATATATATATAGTTCCTTTTCTTTTTCTTTTTTTTTTAAAAAATGCTACATTATTCCAAGCATGTCACTTGAATTCCTTGTTTTTCTAAATGATCCGTATGTTAACTCAAAAAAAAAGCTAAGAAATTTCAAAAAAAAAAATCGCCATTTTTTTTTTTTAATAAATTTTATATAATAAAATTA
Organism: Panax quinquefolius; assembly: GCA_020205615.1. Taxonomy (NCBI): domain Eukaryota; kingdom Viridiplantae; phylum Streptophyta; class Magnoliopsida; order Apiales; family Araliaceae; genus Panax; species Panax quinquefolius. The sequence goes on from CM035168.1 coordinate 86,160,139, forward strand.
TGCCCAATTAAATTGTTCTAAACACATATCAATATACATATCAAATTTAAAATAATTAATAATTCGCATAAAGGTTTGGCTCTGATACCACTGTTAGGTTTGTACTATTCATGTGCGCAATCAAATTGCAAAATAATGCGGAAGCGTGTAAAAATCAGAGTTTAAAATTTTTACAAACCATATACCCGGATCACCCTTTATGCACAATTATTAATTAAACGAAAAGATAAAGAATAAAATCATACCCTTGAAGATCGAGCTTCCTCAGGTACAAGTTCACCTCCAAATCCTTTCGCGTTCAACTTGAATCCACCGGGGTTTTGTTCCTTCCTTTGATCAACGTTAGCCACCCATATGTTTGGCCTCTAGAGGTGATCCACCAAGGAATAATAATGATTCAAGAAAAAGGGTGGTTGGCTAAACCCTAGTTTTTCTATCTCTATAGAAAGGGTGTACTCTCCCAATAAATTGGAATTATTTCGTAGTTGTTAAAGTCAACAACACCCACACCCATAATAAGACTCCTCTTATTTATAGATGTGGGCAACCCACCTTAACAATTAAGGAATTGGGTTTTATTTAATTAATTAAGTTCTTTTAATTAATTAAGCTCCCTAATCTTATTAGGGATAATTAATTAAACTCCTTTAACTAATTTTCCCTTCTAATCCTATTAGGAATAAATGAGAGTACTTATATTAAATTAATTTCTAAACTCTTTTAGAAATTAAAATAATAATAATTGTAATAATATTAATAAGACTCTCTTATTAATTTATATTTAATATTTCTAAAATATTAAATAATAAATATTAAGCTATTTAATTTATTCTATCACCATAGATTAAATTAAATATACTTAACATATTATTACGATTATGCCATTAACTTCTTAAATAATTATTCTTCTTTTTATGGTGTGACCCTTTAGGTTCTCCATATTAAACCTATTGTGAATAAATCAATTAGAATAATTCTAATCTTATTTAAATAAATAAATTAAACAATTAATTTATTTAAATAAATAATATTTATTCTACAATAGGGATAAGCCTCCCTAGTGATCAACGACTTTCCAGATAATATAGATTTCAACATTAATCATTAAAGAACCTTTGAGTAAATAGTTACCGTACAATTCAATCCTTCCACCATACAATGTCCCAATTAAATATAAGACATGGAATTACTATCAAGTCTTATTTTATTTAATTATATGTATTTCGACTCTTAAATGCACAACTCCAAATAATGCAAATTAGAAACTCCTTTCTAATTTCATTCTGCCTTGGCCAAGGACTACTGGGTTGTCATTTATCGAATCACATAGGACATTTCTCTTCTTTTATTAGAAGTGGTAGATTCTTTATTGATCATACATTATCTCCATGTACAACTTATTATACCCAAGCATACCCTTTGATATACCCTAAGGGTCTTAAGGAATAAGTCAAAGTATAACTCATCATACATAAGATACTATGATGATCTCAAGTCCAAGGATTACTTGTACTACTATCACTACAGGAATTCCTATTGACAGTCAAATAAAACTCCATTAGGTATTCCTTAGCGAGCCAATGCTCAAAGTGAACTTATTCTCTAATAAGCACCTACATACTTGCTTTAGTGTCTCCACACAAATGATCATGAGATCAATCATCCTCATCCAATGAGCAAGCAACGTATGTACCAATCTATCCGGATTCACTAATCCCCAATTTAGTAATCCAATGATTGGGAACTATTTTAGTTTTAAGCTTTCTAAGAATTTAGATCTCATTAGAATGATCATCATCATTATTCTAAAAGCATTGCTTAAAACTATGGGTTTATCACATATTATAAAAACAATCATGTAGATAATTAAAAGCCTTTAATAAAAAGACGCCCCCAAAATAGGTATACACAACACCCATTCTCGAGTCGCCAAATACATGGTACAAAAAGCAAACTACAACTTCAATAATACAAATGTCGTGTGAAATACGACAATATATAATCGTGAGTTTAAATATAATATTGTCTTCTAGACAATATCCACATGCAAATAAATCCCCATCATAATTATTGATTCATTATTTTACAAAATGGTGAGGACTACTAAACAACTCTCTCTAGAACCTTCATTCCATACCCCGACTAAGACTCGCTACATTCTCGCCTCCCGAGAAGAAAAATGGAACAACAAGGAAAAGGGTGAGCTCAACTAGCCCAAGAAAGAATATTATGACTAAGATAATATACAACAAATTATCGTTAGTCTTCAACAGGAAAAATCTGATAGAATACAATAGACAACAAGTTTCGATCAATATTCGCAATGAAATAATAATTCATAGAAGAGTTACGTGAGAATGAAATCTACTATAATCTATGAATTTAATAACATCATCAATATTTTATCCCTCGTAACATCAATCAATATACATCCGAATCAAATATTCATCTTTGCACTACAGCCAAAGATATTCATCACCGTCATGTTCATTTAAACACTGCTCATCTTTGCACTACAGCCAAAGATATTAATCAATCTGGCCATGTTCATCTCAACACTGCTCATCTTTGCACTCATCAAAAGATATTAATCAATCGGTTCATGTTCATCTCAACACTGCTCATCTTTGCACTACAGCCAAAGATATTCTTCAAATCATTCATCTTTGCACCTACAGTGCCAAAGATATTCAATAATATCATCATTTAAGACCGAGGATGATGAAAAATATTTTTAAAGAAACGAATCCAAAGGAAACAAAATGACAAGGATTAAGGATTAAGGATTCGTATTTGGTTTTATCCACGCCCAAAAATACCTCAAAAATAATCATAGTGGTGTAAAATTCAAGAATGATCAAAACATGGATACAATCGTAGTTAGTATCCGTATAGATATTTTGGACAAAAAAAAGAAATTTTATTTTTCTATGAATAAGACCAGATATATGTGAATAGTGCCAGATATACGTGAATAAGGCCGAATACGTGAATAGTAACTCCGACACCAAAAGATAGAAATTCCACAAAAACATCTTCACGCTTCATTTAATAGTACTCGTGAATAAGAACTCGTGAATAAGAACTCATTAATAAGAACTCGTGAATAAGAACTCATGAATAAGAACTCATGAATAGTAACCCCGACATGAAAAAGTTCCAAATTTGATAAAAACTTCAGATCAATATTTCAAAGATAATGATATTGAAGAAATAATATCATTACAAAAAAAAATAATATCCCTTACCTCGAAAGATCAAGATTTAAATTAAAAACCTGATATAAAGGCTATGACTTGACTTGCACCGATAGCAATACTCAAAGTATACTCAAAATACTCACAAGAATACGCCGATAATATAGAGAGAAAAACTCAGCTTCAGTGTGATTTTCAATTCTAACCCAAGACCCCTATTTATAGAAATCGCTAGAACACCAAAGCGTAAAATTTAATATAATATATATATAATTTTTTCCAAACTTCATACGCACACATCTAACAATCTGAATTCAGCCTCCTAACCACATGTTAAATGAGTTTCAAAAATGAAAAAAACGTTTTTCTAATTAAAAATATTTTAAACTTCCAAAAATCAATTATTTCTAACTTCGAACTTCAATAATTCATAATAAATAGCCCTTTCATCAGAAAATTCGAATCTCATGAGTTTTTATAGGAAATTCAATTCTCTACAACTTTGCAGAAGAAAGTTTTTCCAAATTCCAAATAGAAATTGACCAAATCCACAAACGGGTGATTTTACAAGCTATAATCAAATTTCAACCAATAATTGGGGTCCACCAACACACAAAACATGTGTTAAACATTTAATGCCACAAAAATACTCTTCCTCCTCATATACTCATATATCCCACATTCATTGTAAAATATCACCGTAATATATTATTAAAATAATATATTTAAATGAATTATTTTATCGTAAAAGATAAAATATTAATTTTCAACAATTGTCATTTTAAAATTTTTCTCCATCTATATCCACATAAAATCAATATTTTCCTCATCATATAAATCAATAATTAATTATTCACAAATAATATTACGTAATCACAATATTGACAACCAGCAGCCTCTCAGAAAGAGGGGGCTTTCCAATAAGAATTTCTTCATCATGCGCGCCATTAATTAGGTGACCAAACCTCTCCTGTATGTAACTTTCTAGACATTGCCAATAATGTTATCTAATAATATTATTCAGATAATATGAATTATTGCTTCGATAATGAAAGATACCGTGTAATGACAATTATCAAACAACAAAGAATATAAAATATCAACGCAAAGAATTATTAACTCAATAAAATAATCGAATAAAGAATTATCGTAACCATTATCGAGTAGTGCCTTCACGTAAGAATCAATAATTGGTGCAATACCGCAGCTACTGCTCAACAACGCAGATTAGTGTGTTTTTTAACCACCGGTATTCCAACAAAGATAATCTGTGAATAACTACGCCTGCTATTTAAAAACAACTTATATTTGTCGCTTTCTTCATCCAATCGCTTTCACATGGGCCCACACATGGTCATAGCTACCGTCAGCATTTAATATTCCCCGACAAAGCATTTAATATTCCACCACCAAACGAATATTCCCCGACGATAATGAATATTTTATAACCACTTGCTTAATTTGAAATATTTGCATATTTAACCCTTAACTATCCACATTAATCAAATCAACCTTACTATTTCAAAATAATAAATAAAGGAAATTCCTTTTATTTAAAAAATTTCGGGTCTTACAACCTCCCTCCTTATGAAATTTCGCCCTCGAAATCGACGACGCACTGTGTGTTTTTCAAAAGGTGAGGATACCTCGCTTTCATTTCCGCTTCCAACTCCCAAAATCATTTCCTCTATAAAGATGATTCCTCCACAAAACTTTAACTTGTGGTCTAACCTTTGCGCAGTAGGACATGCTCCTTCCTATCCAAAATCTTGACAGTACCTCCTCATACGCTAAGTCTTCTGGCTATCTCGTCCTGCTTCTAACTCTATAACGTGGTTCGGTCTTTCACATATTTACGGCAGTACGATATGTGAAACACATTATGAACACGAGACATACTTGAGGTAACGCAAGTCTATAGCTACATTTCCTACTCACCAAGAATTTGAAATGGACCGATAAATCGTGGATCGAGCTTTCCTCTCTTCCCAAATCTTGTAACTCCCTTCCACGGAGCAACTCGCAACAATACATGATCCCCTACATTAAATTCCACGCCCTTTCGATGAAGATCCGCATAACTCTTTTGTCGATCTTGTGCCGCTTGTATACGCTGTCGAATCATTTGGATCTTTTCTAGAGTCATATATCGATTAACTCTCGTCCCAACAATGTTGCTTCACCCACCTCATCCCAACATATCGAGAACGACATTTTCGTCCATATAATGCTTCAATGGAACCATGCCTATATTTGTTTAATAACTATTGTTGTATGAGAATTCCACCAATGGCAAGTACTTATCCCAACTTCCTTTGAAATCTAGGACACAGTAGTTTTAATATATCTTCAAGAGTTTGAGTAGTCCTTTCGATTGCCCATCCGCTTCGAGGATGGTATGCCAAATCAATCGTAAATTGCGCTCCATAGCTTTTCTAACAAACAACCCAAAATCATGAAGTGAATCTTGGGTCACGATCTAAAACTATGGATACCGGCATGCCATGCAATCTCACAATCGTCATTTACGCATATACGAGAAAGACGCTCAAGGAATAAGTCTCTCAGACGGTAAGAAATGAGCAGACTTGGTTAATTAATCAACAATAACCCAAATAGCATTGATGCCTTGAGAAACCGCAGAAGACCCGTAATCTAAATCCATAGTAATGTGTTCCCACTTCCATTCCTAATCTCAAGTGGTTGCAACGGACCCTTAGGTACAAGATGCTCCGCCTTTACACGCTGGCAAGTTAAACACATCGAGATAAACTTTGCAATCTCTCTCTCATATTGTTCCACCAAAATGTATGTCAAGATCACGATACATTTTAGTACTTCCAGATGGATTGCAAATGGCGATTGTGGTGCCTCCATCATAATCTTGTAGACTTCAAATCGTAGTCGTTAGAACACAAAGTCTAGAGTGGACTCAAGTATTCCTTCTTCATCAATTCTCGCTTCCTAATAGCTCCTTCTTGTACTTTCTTCTTCATACGATCAACTCCGGCCTGGTGGCTTGAGCAACCTTAACTTTTTCTATTAAAGTCGGCTCTATGCAGATACTTGACATCATCGCACTCGCTCCCAAGATATGATCTTCTACTCATCGCGCTACGCCTACCACGCTCGCTTTTCCAAGATGGTATGGTTAGTAATACGTGCCAAATGAGTCTCCTCTCGAGTTCTTCAAAATCTTCCCACATTCCTCGCTCCATTCGAATTTTGTATCTCTACGAGTCACCAATAGTAAATGAATAGCGATTCGAGAATATCCTTCAACGAATCTCCGATAATAACCAACTAAGCTTCAGAAAGCTACGCCTTTCGATAATCGACTTAGGTTGCTTCTCAACTCGCGACTCATATCCCAATCTTGATAAAGACGTCACAATGACACCTATCGCTTTACTATCGCATCTAATACGACGCCCCCACAGAGAGTCTCGCTTAGTGAATTCCACAAAGGAAGTCACAAGATAAAGGCTCAGTACCAAATTTATAGTTGAATTTTTAACTCCAAGTTCAATAGAGCCATTCGATATGAGATTTTAGAAATGAGTTTTGTACCGGTTCAAAGTCGATACAAAATTTAATATCGCTTTGGGAGTAAGCCAAGAAATTCTTCAGAAATACGCCAGAAAAATCAATAACAACAGAATATTATTCAAATCGACGTGTCTTTATTCAAATCCATAACACGGACTAAGAAAACTCGACATCCGTAATAAACGAATGACTTCATGGCTTGATATGAAAATGTTTGACTACAATGGTTTGATTGCTTGAATTCAATAACAAAGTTGCTTAGAATATGAAAACTAACAACCTTACAAAAGCAATCAATTTGGCATGATGAGTAGTTAACCTTAAAATCACATCAAAAGCAAATATCTCTATAGAAATAAGGTTAATGTGTAATGTGATAGTGCCAACTTGAATCAAGCAAGATTTTTAAACAACGGATGTAATGAAAGTTTCTCCTAATGGAGTCTCCATAACAGGTCAAAGTTTAATTTCTCCGTAGTCAAGTTCAAACGCTGAGCGCAAGTAAGAGAGAGAAAAAAGAATGGGTAGAACCAATTCTAGTAAGGTATATACTTCGCAAGAATTTATAATTAACTAACCTGCAGCTAACTTCGTCGTTCCTCGATTTTGACCACCACAACAAACGCCTTTCCAAGAACCGCTGACTTTGACTTTTCTCGACATCCTTTTCGAGTCACCATTCACGCCGGACTGGTTTCGATATCGCATAATCTCGAGCGATATGTCCTTCTTTTCCACAATTATAGCATACCTTAAAGGCTTTGGCAACAATGATATGTCCTCTTTCCGCAGATTTGTAACCCTCTCGCTTCCACCCCCTTAAAACTAGTTGCATCTAACCCGACGCCTTCATCGGTCGTTGTCTCCTCTTTAAAATCTCCTCCCGACTGCTTCTTCTATTTTCATTTTTTACCACGATTACCACCTTCCCGCTTTTGTTCAATCTTCTTTCTCCGCCGTTATCATCTATTCGATGATCGCTATCTTCTGCATGATGATCCTCGTTATGGTCCCTCGCTGAACGTGCTCGCTTATATCTCGCCTAACAACCGAGCCTCATTGACAACATCTCGAATAGAGAGAAAATTTATGAGAAATGAGATATCGACGATGCTCGGGTTTCAAACCTCTCGTAAACATCCGCGCATAATGCTCCTCATTCTCCACCAAATGAGGTGCAACTTTCGATAACTCCGCTAACTTCGCCTCATCGATCGACACCGCCATGTTATTCTCGCTTCTAGTCTAATAAACTCCACTTCCTTCATACGACGAATACTTTCGTAAGTACTTTGTTATCGAACTCGCTTCAAACGCCTCCCACGATTCCGAGCAAGTATTTACGCTTCATCATTCCCACCAAGAATCGCCCGCCACTAACATAAACTCTTCGAATGGAACTTTCTTCTCCGCTTCCCAAGACATCGAATATCTTGGTAATTTGTTTCACCCACGCCTCCGCCTTAATCGGATCCGCCTCGCTTCACTGCACTGGTGGTCCCAACTTTTAACCGCTGCACCACCCGTGAATTGCTATCATTTCTCCTCAGATTTTGAACACGACCACCTCGATATTTTGCATTCTTCAAAAAGCTTCTAAACATCCCTCGCTTCATCCGCCAAAGGTTGTGTTCACAGAGGAACATTGCCACCACAGACGCTCTCCCTCATTCATCTCCATTGCCTCATTTACTCCATCAAGTTAATATTCTCAAAAACATTCTCAAAAATCATAAAACAAGGGTTAATTAAATAAATCAATATATCACATAATATCCCTATATATACGACTAACCAACAACAAATAAGCTAGGTAGACACACTAATCAAGGATTTACTCGCCTCTCCTCCTAGTTCTATTCCCCGATCTCCGCCAGAGATCATATCCCTAAGCTCGATATTAACCGTGACGCCCCCAAAATAGGTATACACAACACCCATTCCGAGTCGCCAAATACATGGTACAAAAAGCAAACTACAACTTCATTAATACAAATGTCGTGTGAAATACGACAATATATATACTGAGTTTAAATATAATATTGTCTTCTAGACAATATCCACACTCAAATAAATCCCATCATAATTATTGATTCATTATTTTACAAAATGGTGAGGACTACTAAACAACTCTCTGTAACCTTCATTCCATACCTCGACTAAGACTCGCTACATTCTCGCCTCCCGAGAAGAAAAATGGAACAACAAGGAAAAGGGTGAGCTCAACTAGCCCAAGAAGAATATTATGACTAAGATAATATACAACAAATTATCGTTAGTCTTCAACAGGAAAAATCTGATAGAATACAATAGACAACAAGTTTCGTCATCAATATTCGCAATGAAATAATAATTCATGTAAGAGTTACGTAGAGAATGAAATCTACTATAATCTATGAATTTAATAAATTCATCATCAATATTTTATCCTCAGAACATCAATCAATATACATCCGAAATCAAATATTCATCTTTGCACTACAGCCAAAGATATTCATCACCGGGTCATGTTCATTTAAACACTGCTCATCTTTGCACTACAGCCAAAGATATTAATCAATCTGGCCATGTTCATCTCAACACTGCTCATCTTTGCACTACCAAAGATATTAATCAATCTGCCAAAGATATTCTTCAGAATCATCATTCATCTTCAGCACTACAAAGCCAAAGATATTCAATAATATCATCATTTAAGACCGAGGATGATGAAAATATTTTTAAAGAAACGAATCCAAAGGAAACAAAATGACAAGGATTAAGGATTAAGGATTCGATTTGGTTTTATCCACGCCCAAAAATACCTCAAAAATAATCATAGTGGTGTAAAATTCAAGAATGATCAAAACATGGATACAATCGAAGTTAGTATCCGTATTAGATATTTTGGACAAAAAAGAAGAAATTTTATTTTTCTATGAATAAAGTGTCAGATACGTGAATAAGGTCAGATACGTGAATAAAGGCCGATACGCGAATAAGAACTCGACACCAAAAGATAGAAATTCCACAAAAACATCTTCACGCTTCATAGAATAATAGTACTCGTGAATAAGAATCGTGAATAAGAATCTCATTAATAAGAACTCGTGAATAAGAACTCATGAATAAGAACCCATGAATAAGTAACCCCGACATGAAAAAGTTCCAAATTTGATAAAACTTCAGATCAATATTTCAAAGATAATGATATTGAAGAAATAATATCATTACAAAAAAAAATAATATCCCTTACCTCGAAAGATCAAGATTTCTAAATTAAAACACCTGGATATAAAGCATGACTTGACTTGCACCGATAGCAATACTCAAAGTATACTCAAAATACTCACAAGAATACGCCGATAATATAGAGAGAGAGAAAACTTCAGCTTTCGTGTGATTTTCAATTCTAACCCAAGACCCTATTTATAGAAATCGCTAGAACACCAAAGCGTAAAATTTAATATAATATATTATAATTTTTCCACAACTTCATACGCACACTAACAATCTGAATTCAGCCATCCTAACACATGTTAAATGAGTTTCAAAAAATGAAAAAAACGTTTTTCTAATTAAAAATATTTTTAAACTTCCAAAAATCAATTATTTTAACTTCGTAACTTCAATAATTCATAATAAATAGCCCTTTCATCAGAAAATTCGAATCTCGCGAGTTTTTATAGGAAATTCAATTCTCTACAACTTTGCAGAAGAAAGTTTTTCCAAATTCCAAATAGAAATTGACCAAATCCACAAACCAAGTGATTTTACAAGCTATAATCAAATTTCTACCAATAAATGGGGTCCACCAACACACAAAACATGTTTTAAACATTTAATGCCACAAAAATACTCTTCCTCCTCATATACTCATATATCCCACATTCATTGTAAAATATCACCGCTAATATATTATTAAAATAATATATTTAAATGAATTATTTTATCGTAAAAGATAAAATATTAATTTTCAACAATTGTCATTTTAAAAATTTCTCCATCTATATCCACATAAAATCAATATTTTCCTCATCATATAAATCAATAATTAATTATTCACAAATAATATTACGTAATCACAATATCGACAACCAGCGCCTCAGTGAAAGAGGGGCTTTCCAATAAGAATTTCTTCATCATGCCAAGCAATTAAAGTGACCCAAACTCTCCTGTATGTAACTTTCTAGACATTGCCAATAATGTTATCTAATAATATTATTCAGATAATATGAATTATTGCTTCGATAATGAAAGATACCGTAAATGACAATTATCAAACAACAAAGAATATAAAATATCAACGCAAAGAATTATTAACTCAATAAAATAATCGAATAAGAATTATCGTAACCATTATCGAGTAGTGCCTTCTACGTAGTAAGAATCAATAATTGGTGCAATACCGCAGCTACTCGCTCAACAACGCCAGATAGTGTGTTTTAACCACCGGTATTCCAACAAGATAATCTGTGAATAACTACGCCTGCTATTTAAAAACAACTTATATTTGTCGCTTTCTTCATCCAATCGCTTTCCGCATGGGGCCCACACATGGTCACTACTGTCGCATTTAATATTCCCCGACAAAGCATTAATATTCCACGCACCAAACGAATATTCCCCTACGACAATGAATATTTTATAACCACTTGCTTAATTTGAAATATTTGCATATTTAACCCTTAACTATCCACATTAATCAAATCAACCCTTACTATTTCAAAAATAATAAATAAAGGAAATTCCTTTTATTTAAAAATTTTGTCTTACAAGGCTCAGAAAGGCAATCGATGGACGCTTTTGGTATGATTATGACCGAGATTATTATTAGTATAGTCACGACCATTGATGATTTAATGAATATCCTTGGCCCGTAGTGCGTGGATGACTGGATGTGGTTTATTTATTAAGCTTAGTCTCGCGATAAAAAATTGATGAAAACATTTTAAATCATAGAAGATAGTAGATATCATGCTCTACTTGACTCTTCTAATAGATTGCTTATTCCGCTGCAGTTAAACTTGATGTCTATTGTATTTTATCAGTTTAACATTGTTAAAAACTAATGATAATTTATTCTGCATTATCTTAGTCATAATATTTCTTACTGGGCTAGTTGAGCTCACCATTTTGCTTTCATTGTTCTCTTCAGGAAATGAGAACGTAGCCAGGACTAGTCGGGGAACGGAGTGATAATCCGAGATGGTGTATTAGTAGTCCTCACTATTCTATAAAATAGTGTGACAATAAATATAATGAGGACTCTATTTGAGAGTGGATATTGTCTAGAAGGCAACATTCCTATTTAAACTCTTAGCTATGTTTTGTCGTATATTACACGACTGTTGTATAATTAAGTTTGTATTTGTATTCTGTACCATGTATTTGGTAACTCAAGATGGGTGATGTATACCTATTTTTCGGGCGTCACACCGTGGACTATCAAGTTCCTAGATTTAATCTTGTTAGTGCCTCAAATATAGTCACAGACTATATTTAGTCTCCCTGCTGGAGCTGAAAGATAAATCCTAGACTAAATATAGTCTAGGATTGTGCTGCTAGAGTTGCTCTTAAGGCGCTCGACTCGAAAAAATACGAGTGAGACTTGGATTCGTTAATAATATGATCCAAATTTGAATATTAAAAATAGTTCGAATAAAAATATGAGTAGAATCTGCAAGCGAGTTATACTCGACTGCTTAAGATTCAAACTACTCGAATTTTTATCATGATTCGATACATACCTCTAATTAATACATATTCGATTAGATGTTCAATATATTCTCTTATAATATATACAAATTTAAATCAAATTAGGATAATTAGTTATTATTTTGTTTTGTTTTTAATTTTAATTGTGATTTTATATTTGTAAAGTGTAATAATAAATATATTTTCTCATTTTTAAGTAAAATAACAAACTTAATTTATAATTATATTTATTATAAAACTAGTTATTATGTGGAGACTCGAATTCGAGCTTGAATTTGAAGCTCGCGAGTAGTTTGTCGAGTCGAATCGAATTCGAGTACTAAATATTTGAGTCGATTCGAATCTGAGTAGAAATTTTTAAATATAATTCGAATTCAAGCTGAATTCGATTACGAATTTATCATTTCGAGTCGAATTCGAGTAGCTCTCTGTTCGCTCCGGTTTGATTCGTTTACACTCTTAACCATGTTGTCCTTTCAATGCCTCTTTTTTTAGTTGATAAATGGAGTTTTATTGTAATAACATTGTTTTCTAAAAAATAATAATTAGGATTCAAATAATTTTAAGTATACGTTTTAATTTTTAATTGGGGGGGCGTCCGGTCCAGTGCTAATGATCGGAACTGTGTAATTTTTTTTTTTAAACCACAATTATAAGAATAATAAATAAAAAATAATTGAGCAAGTTTGAACAAAAATCTGTAAAAGAAAGTATATTTTTTATTGAAAAAACACAGTAAACTCTTTACAGTATTTTTTAATAAAAAAATATACTTTTTTTTATAATTTTTTTGTTCAAACTTGTTCAATTATTTTTTATTTATTGTTTTTATAATTGTGATAAAAAAAAAAAAAAAAAAAGTATTGGTCGTTAGTACCGATCATTAAGTACCAGCGGCCCCCGGACCCTTTAATTTTAGTGGCTTTAGGAAATATGAGGAAAGGGTCAGGACATTAATTTGACTTTATTGAGGGATAAACTCTAATTTATTATGTTGCATAGGAAAAAAAATCTTATTAATAATTGATTACATTACGTCTCGTGTCGTAATAACTCTTATATTTACTATATTACCTTTAAAAATATAAAGATAATAAATTGAGATTGTTAATACAAATTATTTGCATATATAGTGTTTGAGTGGTAATTGTTTATGTTTTCAATTTTCTGAAAGTAATTCCATTTTTTGAAATTTGTATCAAAGACGTTTTTTGGTAAATGACTTTGCTAAAAGAAAAATTAGAAGAAGTTTACTATGGGATTAAAAAAAAAGCTTGTTTCTTCAATTTGAGGACATGAAAGACCATTTAAACTTTAATGAGATGATCAATTTTTTTTTTACTAAATTTTGATTTTTATTTATATATTTAGGATATAACAATAGGAAGCAAAAATATGAAAACAAAAAAAATGTACATAAAAGATCTTCTCACATGAAGGTGGGACCCACTATATGCTCATTTAAGAGAGCACCATATGAAAATATCAAAAATACATGTGAAAATATCGGCCCCATTCAGAAATATCATCAAAGACACACACACACACACACATATATATATATATATATATATATATCAATCTTTATCCAAATATTGATATTTTATTTTAGATCTTGCTATCAATTTTATTATAAATGTTAATAGGTTATTATATTTTCCACTTAACATCTAAATTTGTTGTTGAAAATTGTAATTTTTAAAACTTGGACAGGATCTTAATAGATGAGTACTCTTATTACATATACTAGTATAAATTGAATTAGTTTTGGCATTAAATAAATTTGTGAAAAATAGAAAGAAGTTAAAAGGGTGGGTTGGTAATTGAACAAGGAAGACAAACGGGGCAGATGAGAGGAGATCCTAAAGATTACGTAAAGACCGAAACGAAAACCCGAAATTCATGCGATGGTCCCACGTGGTAAAATAAGGTCTATCTCTCTCTCTACCTGCGGTCGTACTCGTCGGTGTTGTCTTATCCGACACGACCTACCCCACCGTGGCCTCACCCCTACCATATTTTTTTGTCCTCCTATACTACTCTGTCTTTATATTGATAATGGAGTTGACTGCATCTTTATTTTAATTTTAATTTAATGGTACTACTACTGCTACTAGTCTACTACTTATTTAGTTTTCCCGCCATAACCCTAGAAACATGGACCGTCCATTGAGGATGACGTAAAATTAGGCCGTTGGATTTGTGAAAAGCCAAACATCACAAAGTTGAAAAGGAGGATGCGGAATGATCACAGAGTCGTCGTCTAAAGAGCTGTCTCTCCTTTTGAGCGGTGAAAAAGTAGTAGTACAACGGAAAGCCAAATGAAAGAATAGTTTTTTTTTTTAATGTTGTTGAAAAATAAAAAAGGATATAGTGTTATTTTTACCAGTTATATATATATATATATATATATATATATATAAATCCAGACTCCTGGACTTGATCAAATTCAGATCCCATTATTTTTTTTTTACTTTTTTTTAAACTACTAAAAAAAATTAAAAAAATTATGGAACTTTTTTTTTACATGAAACAGTATTTTTGTTGTATTGTATGTATCCAAATCACACAAAAAATATTGTTTTATGTAAAAAAAAAAGTTCCATAATTTTTTTTTAAGTAGTTTTTTTAAAAAAAAAGGTCGGATTCTAAACCTGTCCGGGAGTCCGGACAGGATCCGGACTGTATATATGTATGTATGTATATATTTACAAAATTACTCGATATTATTTGAAAAATAATAACTTTAAACAAAACTCGATATGAGAAGTGAAATTTAATTTTGTATCAATAGGCATCATCAATGACCATGTAGAACATGTTATTCCCTCCATTCCTAAAAGATTGTCGTTTTTTAAAAAAAAATTAAAATATTTGTCATTTATAACTTTTAAGGAGAATAAATTATTTACTTTCCTATATTACCCAGAAATTCTCTCTCTTGTATTAATAGTTTTTAACTTTTCATAAAGGGGTAGTGATGAAATTTTAAATAAATTTTATTTGATAAATAATACTTTCTTAATCCATGTGCAAAAATTTTAAACGAAAATCTTTTAAGAACCGAGGTAATAATATTTTTGGGAAAGAAATATGGTAAATCAGTGACACTAAGCAGTAATTACTCATGAGCATTCATTCATTCTTCTCTAAGTTAAAGTATCAAAATGAGAAAAAGAAGTCCCAAGTAGTAAACTAGGCTTTTATTTTTATTTTTATCATTAGGTAATTATTGAACATTTGGATTGTTGAGTTGTTGGCTTCAACTCAGCTTACAAGTGTAACATAATCTTAGAAATGTTTTTTCTTTTTCGGTCTTAATTGGTAAAAAAATATACTACTACTCCTTTTTATTGTTTGATAAATGGCTTGCTCAGCATAGAGCAGATCCTCTGTCTCCAATTTTTTTATTTTTTTTGTTTTTATTTATTTAAATTTTGACATCTAATTTTTTATTTAATATTAATTAATTTTAAAATAAAATAAAAAGACATGTATCAAAATTTAAATAGAAAAACACAAAAAAGACATGTAATTTAGTAACAGAAAATCAGCTCTCTGCTAAGCATATATACCAAATTGAGTAACATGGGCAAAATAATTTTAATATAGGGCCGAGTCTAAACAATTGAACATGTTATATGCTCCCCCGACAGGGACAGGGAGCCTTGACCTAAAAACTACCTAGTACCATGTTCAATGCTTAAATTAAGCTGACTCATCCATCAGTCATGCTAATTATAATTAATTCATTGTCTAGACATACTCCCTCCCTTTGTTACTCTTTTTTTATTTGTTTGTTAGATAATGAAATTTATTTGTTGTTTATAAATTTTTAAAAAATATTAATAATTTAGTTTACCATATTATTTCTATATTAAATATTTATTTTTTAATTTTTAATATTTTCAATAAATTTTAGTCGATCAAATAAGATATTAATTATATTTTTTTGTTAAAATTAAACTGCATTAAAAAAGAAAATATACATGATTGATGGGGCATAAGGATAACTTATAGAGTGACAGACCCTATGATGTCAACAGTAAGCCAAAACAACATACAAAGCAGATGGAACAATTAAATGTTATGTTATAGTAGTAGTAAATAACATCATGCAGTACAATGAAGAATTGTCCGAAGCACATCGTCCAGCCCAACATCGTTGTAGCAACAGCAGCAGGGCATTTCCATCCAAACCGAACCACCTCAAAGGAAGCATGCAGCCCAGACCTATTTAATCATCCACAATAGAACTGGATACAACAAAACCAGCTCCGACACGTACAGCTGCACAGAAACACCCATTTCTACTACAGCGAATCATATTCCAAACAAACAAACAAATGTAGAAAGACAAGCAACATCTGCAGCCCAGGAACCAACTCACATAGTTAACTTAAAATGCCAAATGAATAAATTTAGACTTAAAACTTTTTGAACTTTAGCACATTTAATTAAATTTAGAGTGATTTGCACAATAGATTTGGCCGGGAGGGAAATATTATCATGCAGTCTATTATTGCGCTCAGCCCATAAATTATAGACTACCGCTACAAAAGACAGGTGGATTAGGTGAAACTGGACCTTACCACTCGTGTTGGAACCCAAGAACCTTGTAATGTCAGCCCTACTACAACTAAAACTTCTCCATCCACAAAATCTTAAGACCGAGACAAGAACTTGAAAGGAGTAAGGACACTGAAAGAAGAGATGGTTAAAACTTTTAGGATCGAGCAATATCACAGAGCGAGCAGGCATGAAGGGTCCATAGCCATTCCATAATTAATAAGCTAGCCGACCCTTAGTTAGAAGCCCTTTGTGAAATTCCATCCAAAGCAAATAAGAGTACCGAGGAGGAGGAAGACTTTTATGCCAGGTCGTTTTGTACCGGTCAATGTTGAACCCACGCTTTCTAATGGAGTCCCATATGTAATAAGAGGATGACTCTTAGAAGTGGCTAGAGGAGAGTTAACAAGCCATGGGTCAATATATCCAAAGATTCGTGAGATTCCCGTTGCCAATTTTGTACCGAACAAACTAAAGCGCAACCGGTCGTAGCAGCAAGATTTTCCTCCATACCCAAGAGCAATCCGGAGGGACATGGGTGCACCAGAAGTATTTATCCTTTAGCAAAAATGTTCTAGCCCAGGTAGCCCATAACGAAGAAGAAAGATGATTGACAATTTTCAACATGAGCATCAATAATAAAGCAAAAGCATGATTCCATTCCTCGATAGCCAGACCTCCTTCACAAAATGGAAGAGAGATTTTACTCCACGCAAACCAATAAGCTTGAGTTGCTAAAATGACAGACTTGATAAGTTGCAATCTACCCGCATATAACAAGAATTTATTGGTTCATGAGCAAATTTTAAATTTTATTCTTTCCGGCAATCAGAAAGAGATAGCTTCGACGAGATCAGGGAAACCGCTGTCGGGAAAGATCCAAGATGAAATCCCAAACATGTTAATATCTCATCAGATTGATCTGTACGTAGGAACGTTGGAAAGGTAGCATACACTTTTAGAAGTGTGGGCCCAAGTGCAAATTAGGGTTCACATACGACCTAAAGAATTAAATGTCGAACAGAAAAGTCGGAATAAATATTTGAGACCCGAAAGAAGTCTTCACGTGTCCTGAGGCAGAAGACTCGTGGAGGCGACTCATTTTGAGAATTGATTGAGGGATTGGATTGGTAACTAGAAGGGCATGACTATCTGGGCATTACTCTAATGACTAAGGGTAAATTTGAAATTTCCCCGAGGTCATGTGCCTAGCACATGACTACTCTCCAGAAAACTCTATAAATACTCATTCCACTCCATTGGAAAGGAGACCTCTCTTCAGACACATGACTAAGACTCTTAGAATCCCAATAACCCTAACAAGACCCTAACACGGTTCCTAACACGGTTCCCGGATTCTAAGAGTTCTGACACGCGTCATTGGAGTAATCGCCCACCTGTTCTTCTCCCCTCTTCAATTAATCAATCAATTCCATGCTCTTCGTGGATTTCTCTCCTCTTCAGTCAACACGAAACCTTAATCCTAGCAAGGTACAATTTCCTTGCCCACAAGAAGCATTGGTATACAATTCAAAAATGGCAGAAAATTGGTCCAGGCAATGCTTTAGAGTAGCTGCAGATTTGCTATCACCATTTCCAACAAGAAGGTCATCAGCAAAACAAAGACGAGTAAGATTAGCTTGTTTTGTTCTCCAGTAATACCTATAGTCAGGAGTCTTTGTATTATATTTTGTATTTTTGTAATGTATGCATGCTGGGTCAATTTTGGGAGTTAGGTGATGGAGCGAATTCATGGGCTGCTAACTTGTTCTTAACCCAAACTTGCTTATACTAGACATGGAAAAATACTAGGGTCCTTAACACTAATATACAACAATTAGAAAGTAATTACAAAAATAAAACAACACAATATAAAGTTGTTAAAATCACGTATATACGCCAGTTACACACTTTTTCTATTTGCAACTAACCGCTCTTAAATTCAAGCAACTAAGATCCAAAATTCAAGCAACTGAGATTCAAGCAACTGAAATCCAAATCTTCTGTCGTGACACACCTCTGAGATCGGAGAAGACGAAACTTTTTGTCGCGACGGCACGCTGAGATCGCAAAATAGCATACAAAATCAACAGCAACTTCAAGTTCAATAACGAAACACAATCGAACGACAGTAATTGTTGAATACAAAATCACAGCAACTTCGATATAAATCTGAATACTGAGATATGTGAGATTAAAATTCATATGCATATAGTTACCTATGGTTACTACGAATTCCTATATTGATTACCTTTCTTAAGTTTTTCACACTTCAAATGGTTACTACAAATTCCTATAACGATTGGATGATTCATTGATATGTTTTTTATTATGGTTACTACATATATATAAATTGGTTACTGATAATTGTGTATTTGTTTGCTAAATAATGTTTATTTGATGGCTTTATAATTTTTAAATGAGTTTGGTTACCTTCATGGAACTGTTGGTTACTCTCTAATGTTGTCTTGTTTACTGAATAACATTATAATGTCTAATGTTGTTTTGGTTCTTGCCTATCTTTGTCTTGAGTTCTTGTCTAATGTTGTCTTGGTTACTGTGTAACAATATATTGATTACTGATTAATGCTGATTTGGTTACTGTGTAACATTATAATGGTTATTGAATATTTGGTTACTGTCTAATGCTGTTTTGGTTACTGTATAATATGTATTTAGATACTGTAAGGTGTTTATTTGGTTACTCTATAATGTTATTGTGTTTTATAATTGTTTCTTTTATATTGGTGGTTACTTATTGACTACATTGGTTACCTTCATACAACTGCTAATCTGATTATATATATTGGTTGTTGTATACTATTTAATTAGTTACGATATAATGTTTATTTGGTTGCGGTGACAATTTGGCAATTCCCCATCAAGTTTGGAGTGTCGATTTTTGGCATTTTCTTTGACCTAATTTTATTGAAAACGGGTCAACGATCAAAAGTCACCAACTTTGCTGGTGAACTGCATGGTTTTTTGGTCAAATTCCATCATTTAGGCCTTCAAAATTGCATGTAAAAAATTGGTTTATTTTCTGGTTACTAACATTATGTAATTTGGTTCTTTGTCTAAATATTGATTTGGTTACTTTTACAATGTTTATTCAAATGTCGATAATAGAGACCGACAAAGAACCAATACAACAAATTTAATTGTTTACAAGAATATATAATTGTTTAATATTAGTAACCATTAACCACATGATTGGTAACATTTTGATGGTGTCTGAATAACCAAAATTGATGTTGATTAAAAATGTGGTTTATTATTGATTTGGTTCTTTGTATATGTTTTGGTTGTTGTATACTTTAAATGTTTATTTGGTTATCCAAGTAGTTTACTATATACCAGTATATTGGTTACCTTTCTTAAGTTTTTCGCTCTTTGATTGGTCACAAAGTCAGTATACTGACTGTTTTGATTGCAAAAATGCATTTGAAAATGTGTTTTATATTATAGTTACTAAATATATATAATTTGGTTGTTGTTTATTATAAATTTGGTTTTTGAATAATGTTTATTTGATTGCTTTATAATTTTTAAATGAGTTCTATTGATTTTATTATATTGATGGTTACTCATTAAATACATTGTTTCATTTTCTAAAACTGCTAGTTATTGTCTGATGTTGTCTTGTTTTTGTGTAACATCAGTCTCGCCTAATCTTTGTCTTGAATTATTGATTAATGATGATTCGGTTACTCATTAAATACATTGTTTAACTTCCTGAAACTGCTAGTTACTGTCTAATGCTGTCTTGTTTACTGTGTAACATTGTACTGTCTAATGTTGTCTTGGTTACTAATTAATGTTGATTCGGTTACTGTGTAACATTATAATGGTTACTGAATATTGCTGAGTTGGGTACTGTGTAAAATTATAATGGTTAGTGCATAATATTACTGAACAATGCTGACTTGGTTATTGAAAAATGATGACTTGATTACTGACTAATGCTGGTTTGGTTACTATTTAACATTATATCTTGTTTGGTTACTGTTTAACATTATATTTGGTTATTGACTAATGCTGGTTTAGTTACTGTTTAATATTATATTTGTTCAGCTTCCATCGTGCCGTTAGATGACAAAGAAAACTGGGATATGCCAGAGGAAGTAAGAAACATATGTGTAAAACCACCGAACACAAGAAGACCAGCGGGAAGACCAAAAATAGGGAGGTACAAACATGGGTCTGAAATCAAAATTCAAAACAAATGCAACAGGTGCCAAGAAAAAGGACATAACAGGAAAACATGCAATAATCCACCTGTTTTAAGACCAGAAAAAGGCATGATAAATTGTTGTACATTAAGAGTGTAAATACATGAATATATAATTGTTTACTATGAGTAACCATTATCCATATGGTTGGTAACATTTTTTTATTGTGTACAGTAAAAAAAATTGATATTGATTAATATTTTGATTTTTGATTGTACAAAACAGCTGATATATACTGATTTTAAAAAATAATAACTAAAATCCCTCACTGATTGTACAATAATAGTAGTCAAACACCATTAAATAACAGTAAAACAAATATAATAAATAAGTAACCAAATAGTTACATAACAGTAACCATAATATGTTTTAATGGTAACTAAAACATAAAATAACATGTGTATCCAACATCCAGTAATGAATGTGATATTGTTTGTTTAGGCAACCCAATTATACTGTGACATGTAAATTTCACAATTGATATATGTCCTGAAACAAGCTTGTAACTCTCTGGTTACTATCAAAACAATAGTTGGTTACCTTTATATACATATTTGGTTACCAACTATACATCTCAAACAATGTAGCAAACACAACTTAAAAGAAACAATAAAATAATAACTAAAATACCTCATTGATTGTACAATAATAGTAGTCAAAAATCATTAAATAACAGTAAAACAAATATAATAAATAAGTAACCAAATAGTTACATAACAGTAACCATAATATGTTTTAATGGTAACCAAAACATAAAACAACCTGTGTATCCAGCATCTTGTAATGAAGGTGATATTGTTTGTTTAGGCAACCCAATTATACTATGACATGTAAATTTCACAATTGATATATGTCCTGAAACAAGCTTGTAACTCTCTGGTTACTATCAAAACAATAGTTGGTTACCTTTATATACATATTTGGTTACCAACTGTACATCTCAAACAATGTAGCAAACACAACTTAAAAGAAACAATAAATAATAACTAAAATACCTCATTGATTGTACAATAATAGTAGTCAAAAACCATTAAATAACAGTAACCATATTGTAACATAATAAAACAGTAACCGCATAATTATATGATAGTAACCATGACAAGTTTTAATGGTAACCAAAAAAAGAAATATCATGTAATGAAACCCAGTTTAGGCAATCCATATATACTAAACAATTATATATTAACCAGAATAAAAAATAAAAATAACCAAAATCCCACATTGAGGGCACAATAATAGTAGCCAAACCATAAGATAACAGTAACCAAAACATAATAAAGAAGTAACCAAATAGTTATATGAAAGTAACCATAACAAGTTTTAATAATGATAACCAAAACAGAAACAACCTGTATATCCAATCCAGTTTACATAAACTCCAATAAACATTACAGACTCACTAATCATAACAAATGGTTATGAATATCCAACAAAATCAAAGTACGAAATAGGAAAAATTTAGCGCAACTCCCAAAATTGTATTTGTACAAATTCAGATGGGGAAGAGTTGCCCAGATGTGCTGCCATCTCTTTGACAATATGCAAGTTTGAACTGCCAATTTGGTGTGGGTGAAAGAGAGAATATGATGATTACCACTACAACAACAGGAACAAGAACAACTAACAAATGATTATAATTATGATAATCACATTTGGGATTCATGCAATACGAATTCGGGATCTGGGAATGATCCAAACCCGTTCTACGCCAACTCTTTTGTTGAGTGAAATATGTGAGCGCCATTGGATATACGAAGCTTACAAAGGTGAAGAAGATGATCGGAACGACGATGTATTAATCGATAATTAAGGGCGGAGAGAGAGAGAGAGAGACCGAACGAGAAAAGAATGTTTGAATAAGATGGAAACTAATTTGCCATGTCAGCCCATTAATATTAATCCCTTAATTTAAGGACTTTTAATTGTATTAGTATTGTAAATAAAAATGATGAACTGTAGTATTTTTGTAATTATTTTATGGATGTATGATTTTTGTAATTATTTTTAAAATTATACTAATATATATAATTAACCCAAAATACTATCCAAGTAGGCCTACATGTGCAATTGATCTATGTAAGAACCATTTCTTCTTCCATTTTAAAAAAACTGGTGATTCACATTTTTGCCCTGTTTAAGAACTTCAATTTTTGGCCCAAAATGCTTGTGACAAATGAAATGTGCTTATTATTCCTTTGTATTTTTAATACATAATAAATAAATGAAAACAAATATTTGTATATATAACATTGTGTGTATTGTCAGAAGATTGTGCTTCCGGTGGTGTAGTTAATTAAATAATTAGTAATATGGCGTGCTTAATCATATGATAATAAACAATTAATTTGCACATGGAGTTGTTGCTGAAATAATACAAATAACTACATAAGAATTCTTAAATATACCCTTGCCACTAAAGCAATGTGCCCACAAGCACAATAACCAAAGCTAATTGTCAAGGCTAGATTTGGTCAAATACCCGTATAATTTTGTATAATAGAAACTACTTAAACATTCATACGAGGAAACATATTGTAAGTGGAACATGGAGGATCTAGAATGGCATGAGGCAGAAGTATTTCTTCTTAAGCTTCTTCATTCTGCTAACAACATCTTTCTTCTTTTCTTTGACAGCTTTATTATGACTGGATGATGCAGCTGCATTTTGAGAACCAGATGCAGGTTCATTTGCTTGCTTGCATTTGAGCACCCTTTCATCAATGGTGCCCTCAATAGATAAAGAATAATCAAATTTCTGGATATCTTCAGCTGACAGCTTACCTACGAAACAAAGAAAAAACGGAATCACCATTAGGAGAGGATGATTAAAAGATGTACAGAAAAACTATGGGGAATAACAGGCTGAAAAATGCTTATGCAAAGCATGCGCGGGAATATATGTTTGAATTCAAGAAAATTATAATCAGTAATGAAACAAAACAAAATTGATTTCTGATCCAAAAGTCCAAAGGTAAACCAAATAATGCTGAATTGGCAATATTGTCGAGTTATCAAAATCAATGGATAGTGTTCAATGCAAGTTGCCAATACAAAACCGCAAATGACATTTCAAAGGAAAATTTGCTGCTTACAAACAACTCTAACAAAGATTTGAGTATTCAAAGGACACCATATTATTCTACCAATGTTTTACAAAAGCTAGTTTACTGCTGTACATTCCAGTTCAACTAGCATCATAACTCCATAAGTGCGTGATTTTATTTTATACAGTAACATCTATTGAAAATTTGTAGCTAATGATTTATCGTCTTTTCAAAGTAACCACAAGTTTTCTATCATTCACGAGATCACACATTTCTTGTATTTATTTGCTTCTTTGGAAACAACTTGATTAATTTTTACATAGAATTTCTATCTTTTACTTATTCTGATAACTATGAATTATTAACTTTTGTCTTCACTAAGAATTCCAATGAGGTTGTAATCTAACAGTTAAAACATGGTGGCCGTTAAACACTAAATAGCATATGCTTCAAGTAAGCATAGCTTCTCAAGGATAGAGGCCACGGGATGCAATGCACCACAATGTGGACTCCTTGTATTCTTTCAAGCCATTAGAAGGTTAAACCTCTTGTATCAAGACTTCACTTCGTAGGTCCAACATAATGTTCTGCATAATTTTTTAGTGAAAGAAAAAAAGATGGGACGAACTGTATGCAGGTTTGGATGCACCTTGAATTATTATCATTCAATTTCACCTGGAAATACAGAGTTTCATCAACCAATCCCATCAGAAAACAAAGGGCTTGTATTGATTCATAACATAGGATTTAGAAGTCATCACTTTTAGTATCATCTTTGAGAAGAGACTGCCATTCTCCTAAAGGCTTCATTTGAGAAGATAGATATTTTTACTAAAATACAAGGAAGTAACATAGTGAAAACTGAAAATTGGAATTAAAAGGAACATTTAGACAGGACTAAGCTAAACAGCACACCATATTCCCATTTGAACTAGCTCAAATATTAAGTTAAGATCTAAAGTTCTTTTAATGAAGTCTATGTGACAGAAGGCTACTACATTTTAACACTTCAATGACTGCATTGCACTATTACTTTACTAGACTGTAATTAGCAAGTGTATCTTCAAGTTATCTGAAGTATGGCAGCATGTGAAAGAAAAGATGGTCATAAAAACAGCTATGTATAAAAAAAGAATGTAGGTTACAAGAACTGACATGTAAGAAATTCTGACATACCTAAGGTCGCTGGATGGATAACCACCTCATTAGGTATGACAGAAGTAGAGACAGCGCACTTGAAACTCGCATCCTTTGCCTGCCGCTCTATGTTTTTGTCCTCTAGGTCTCGCAAAAGCGCCAGCGAGTCAAACAATTCATCTGATGCAAAGCTCGGACAACTGGAATTGTTTGAACTGGAAGAAGGCGATTGAAGATCAACAAGATCATCCAACTCCAGGAAGTCACCTTGTAATACACAACTAAGTCTCTCAGCCGCAGTCAATGATCTGATCTCAACATCCCCATTCTTCTTCTACAGGAAAACTAGCGAAAGTAATGCAACATGTGTACAAGAGCAATAATATGTCAAGAAGCACACTCAACCCCCTAGCACTACACCCCCCCCCCCCCCCAAAAAAAAAAAAAAAAAAAAAAAATTATGAGAAGGCCAAAAAAAATCCAGACACAAAAGCCCAGGTACACAATGATGCACGGAAATACCTGGGCATCAATCGTTGATCCTTGGCGGGTGGTACTGTCAGTTGGAAGGGCACCACCGTTTTTGGGGTGCACCACGTGATCTGGTATACATTCTTCACTATTAAAGAGTCTGTATAGTGATCCAGAATCCTGCATATCATCCAGCCAAGAGGCCAGTTAACCAACAGGTCGGGATGAAACTGAAGATAGAAGAATCTAACAGAGAACGAGTATTTAGGCTTCCTGCATACCTTTGTGTTTCTGTTATTGCACAATCCCTTCTGAGTTATTCTGTACTCTTGCATCACCCAATCAGTTTTTTGATCATTAGGCGCTTGACCTTCATGAAATTCGAGAGTAGTTCTCCATCCAGTTATAACAGAGTTTGTGAATATCTCACATGGCTCCCCTTTTGCCTTCCAGGATCCAAGTTTCGTATCTTTTTTAACCACTGATCTTAAAAAGTACACAAGTCCATCTGCATGTACCACATAACTTTATAAATTTTCTCAGCATTTAACCTCTCAAACTCAAGAATATCATAATTCCATGTGAGATACAACTAACTGTTGAATTCATATAGCTCCATGATTCGGACACTAAAATTGTGCAAATCAACATGTTTGATTATATAGAATTGGTCAACTTTTAAGATAACCATGGTACAGTGGGTTGCAAATCACATGATTTCTATAATTTTAGTGATGCAGGTGTTGATCTATTAAAATAGGTAAGTAAAACATGCTATAAGACAAACCTCGAAAACATTAGTACTAATTTGGTGTAGATCTGTCAATTAATCAAGTAGTAACAGAGGAAAGCAAGATAATACTATGTTGTGTTACAGTAAGAAATGAATGGGATTATAAAAGCAGAAAGCTAAGGAACATGGTAGTTAGTGAAGTGGGAATCAAGGCTTCCTAACAACTTGAGCTCACAAATATAATTTAGATTTATATATGTAGACTTGAGAGAAATGATAAGATGAACTTTAAATTGTCCAGTTACATGCATAATATTTTTTCCACATTGGTTTTATCAACTATGTTTTCTACAAACCTTCAAAATGTGATACACCACACCCAACATATCTAATTGGATCTTAGCATTGACACCTACAGTCTTATAATAAGTTATCAAAATAGTAGTTGCTCAAAGGCATACAAATAGTGGGGTTAATTATGAATAACATATAGAAATTTAATATATCCTTAGCAACAACTTTGATACTAACCAGGTAAATTTGAGGGCGGGTAATTGAAAGGATTTAGATCTTCAATCACATTATTGGGGAGAGGGTATGATGGATATCCGTGAATGATATCTTCCAACAACAGAATGAGTTCCACATCAGTCGATACAACAATAGAAATCGGTGAGGAAGGTGCTGGAGGACACATGGTATCCCAATGTAGATGCAGAAAAACAAAATCGTGCACCAAAACCTCCTCCTAGATTGATTGATTACGAGATAAAGTTAGTCAAATGAGCTCAAAAAGCAAGCAAATGATACGTAAGTTCAATTTGTTAACACATACACATTCATAACCAGAAAACATAATTATGGACAAACTGAGAATAACAATGAAATGTATGAAATTTCTATGATAAATTTTCGAATGCATCCTATGAGATTAAAATTGAGAGGCTGAGATGACAATTAAAGAGCTGATGAGTTTCATCTCTCCACACCCAAAAAAAAGAAAGAAAACAAAATACACAGATACCACACACCAAAAACAAAAACAAGTTACCTGCCTCTCAATATAACAAGTGAAGTTGTTCTATAACTAGAATTAGAAATCACACCCATCAGACCATCACATGATCTAAATTGTCCACCACATAAAAACAAGTACATCCTGACAATGTAGATAATAGTGTCACAGCAAAATTACATAAATAAACAGATGATGAAAACATCCATATTGCATACTACATTAAAGTCCGGTGGCAGTGGATAAACATTCAAGATTTAAACTTTTAAGTACTTTATTCAAACGTATGCCAAAGACTGATAAAAAGAGATGGATACCCAAAAAAACTAAGTCCCATGTAATCAAATGCTAATTGATATTCTATAAATGTCCCATCGGCATTCAATCTTAACCAAAAAAAGGCTTATAAACAAATTAAATTATGCACAGTCAACATCATATTCAAGTTATTTACTTCTTACACAGGATGATGTTGTAAACACTAAACACAACAAAAATATGATGATCACTGACACAACAGAGGGAGCACAATTTCAAAACCAAAAATTCAAAGCTCACAAACAATATTCCAAGAATACCCACAAGTTTTGGATCACAAGAACAGGGTCAATGGAAATTTGAAACACGACAAAGCTTAAAATTGGTGAAGATCAACATCATAAAAAATTGAAGAACTAATGAACCCAAAAAAATGATAAACACATGACACGCAAAAAGGGCCGATTCTAATAGGATTATTCATCACAATTAACAAAACCCAGAATTAAAAAATTACTACTAATTACAAAAAGGAAACCCAATATAAACAACAGAGACACACATAATTTCAAAACTATTAATGGGTAATCTAAAGAAATAACTAAAACAACTAATTACATTGCAGTTAAACTGAAAATTAATTGAAATAAGAGATGGGTAAAGTTTTAAAACCTTGACAGAATACAGAGTCTGCCTGCAACTCTTTTCTCTCTCTCTCTCTAGCTTCACTTCACTTACTTAGCCAAGAAGGTGGGGTTATTGGTATTTATAGAGTGGTGATTGTGGGTTTAATAATCTTACCCGGGTTAGTTAGTAGCCCCCGCCAACAATTTAACACTCTGAACTGCGGTTTATAGTGTTGCTGGGTGGTGGACTGGGGCCACGTGGTGGTCATTCACTGGGAGGATTATGTAAACCGGTGGGATTTTCTCTCTCCAAAATTCTATGGCGAGTCGACTCAGTCCAAATGCCGAGTTTGTACCTTGTCCCTTCCAGGAAAGTTCTCTGTACAATTCTGATTTATGTTATAATCAGTCAAACGTAATCAATTTTATGTTGCTGACGAAATTAGCTTCATTATGCATACCGTGTTAGTTTTATTTTTTTTAATAAAATGATTTAATTTCAAAATTAAAAATTAGGCATTATTATTATTTATATTTTTAAACTCATAAAAATCGAAGATAACAGTAAAATTGATATATTTTTAATTATAAAGTGAATAAATTATGTTTAAACTAAATAATTTGCAAATGAACAAGTTTTTAAATTTTGTAATTTCAAAAACGACAAATAAATAATAAAATAATTATGATTGTGTAGTAAATAATAAGATTATTGTGCTTCATGACGAATAAGTTAAAAAAAATCTTGAAAGAAACCTTCATTTCAATCCTTTATACAATGAGTCCATTAAGAGGTTATGAAACCACCTCTAAACCTTACTACTCCGGTTGGGAATCTCATAGGGGAGGGGTGGGGCCACAATATTTGGGTTTTACTTTTAAAAGGTTTCAACTCACAATAAATGGTTTTGAACTCCTAATTTCAAGTCGTAGCTTGTCTATTTCGTTATAATTATGGTTTTAAATAATATTTATGTTATGAAATATTAATTTTCTTTAAAATATATAATTTATTATAAGATTTTTATTTTTTATAATTTTTTTAGTTATTGATAATGTATATTTATATTACTAGAGTATTAAGTGTCGTAAAAAGTTTAAGTATTATTAATATAAATATAAAAGTGTCATTATGTATATTTGTTTTAATACCATAAATATTGCTGTGATATTATTAATAGTCTTTCTTATTATATATTTTTATAAATTTATAAAAATGTAAAAATATTTTTATAAATTTGTAAAAAAATAAAAATATTTGTAAACAAAAAATATGAGCAAAAACCCAAAATCGGCGGGCAGAATGTTATAGGAGAAACCAAACACGCCCCAACCTCATTCTAGAATCTACTAGACTAGTCTTTTTCCCTATTGTAGTTTCTCAACAGCCAAACAGGCCCTTTCCCACGGAGGAAGAAGTGAGCTGCAAAAATGGCGGACTGTGAAAAAACCAATCAGCTATCAATGTTTCAGAAATCAGGCATATACCGGTTCGACAACTCAAACGCTGTATTCATCGATCCGGTCCGAGTTCTGAACCGGTCTTACACCCGATTCAAAGTATCACCATCTGCGTACTACTCTCGCTTCTTCGAATCCGGCAACTCAACAGCAGACCTTTTTAGGGTTCTTAAAAATTCCAGAAAGAGAAAAAGGAAAGAGAAAAAGCCTCAACCTCTAAACGAAAGAGAGCAAATCGCGAATCAACGTCATCAGGTACTTCATTTGTAATTTCTAGGGTTCATTGTATGTGTGTGTGTACAATAACGTTTTGTAATTAGAATTCTTGTGTGTGTTGATTGATTGCAGGAGGCTAGGGTTTTGTTGTTGAAGGCACATGAGGCTTTGCTTGGGAATGTTGATCTTTTAGAAACTTTGAGAAATCTGAAGAGTGATGAGCCTTCTGGAGGGACGAGTGTTGAGCTTGGAAGTGTTTGGCAAGCTCCTTTATATGAAATTACCCTTAATTTTCATCAGGATGGTAATCGAAATCAAGTATCTCAAAATGGAAGTTGGGCTTTTTCTGAAAAATTTAAAGTTAATTCATGTCTGCCTTTTTTTGTTTTTGTTTTTTTTGTTTAGTATTTAGCTATTAGGCTTTAAGGTATATGCTGGCAGTCACAGATATTTCACATAATTAGTAATTAGTATGCATGGCTTTAATGAGACACAGATGTAGCTGTACCCTAAGTACCCTTCAAGACTCATTTTCTCTTAACTGCCATCTCATCCATAATCAATATATTTTTGGGAAATCTTAATGCAATAAAATTAAATTCCATTTAAATGGAGGTTAATATGAATCACCTATTGCTTTTCCAATAATAATGAATAATTGAAGTGGATTATAATTTATATGCCATATAGATGGGTTTGAGAATAGGGATTGCTCAGACGGTTCAGTCCATATGCTCTGAGAAATGTGAACCACTGTCCTACTTTTTAAGGTACAAAACTTCCATCCTAAGTTATTATTTGGATGTCATAGTTGACGTTGAATCTAATCAATATAAAATTTATAATCTTAAAATATTCCTTAAAATATGTGGTACCCGCTTATCCAATTAGGTAATGCAGTTCTAGAATAAAAGGACAGAATTTTGTTGCTTTTAAATAATATATCAATTAGTGATCCTGGGTATCATGTTGTTCCACATGAATATAATGTAAAGACGGTTGGTTGACAGTCAAGTCTGTTAAATTTGTCGCAACCTTAACCATATAGGCTAATCTAGCTAGCATGTGTTTAAAGTTTGCCTTTAAGGAGTTCAGAAGAAATGGTAATGCTTTTTATATTGCTGAGACGAGGGTCTAATTCAGCATTATGACGTTGCTAAACTGTTGTCAATTGTCAAGAAGATGCATCATTGCATTGTTTCTCTATTTGGCGACTCTGATATAACACTCCTATATCGAGGCACTTGACAGTCGGCATCTAGAATTCTAGACACCCTTTCACTTTCTGTAAATAACTATGCATATTATACGCTGTAAAACTTTATGTTTACTAGACTCTTAGCTTAGCAAAGTATTTGCCATATAAAGCATGCGACTTCATATACCTCAGCTTAATTAATGCCATGGATCTATGCTTTTATTAAATTCTCAGGTTTCCCCCTCATCCAGTCTCACGAACCAAGAGTGATTCCACTATTCAATAACTTGGTTGTTAATGAGACAAGCAAAGATGTGGATGCGGTATTTCTGAACAGCAAATATATATTACCTAAAGAGAGTAGTTTCTTTATGGTATGGAATACATTTTACCTAAACCACATTAATTTTTGTTTCTTCGCCTTTTCATAATGTATGTTTATAATACAATAATGATCATAGGTTTCTTTTTCAATTTTAAATCACATTAAGGTTTATTTGTTGTGCTCGACTACGTGGACCATGTTAGAATTTACCTGCTAATTATGATTTGTTTTGTTTCTTAACATGTGGAAGTCTGATTTGGGGCGGATTCACGATCTAATTCCTGGTAATGTTTGTTGATAAAGCTTGATTTTTATGTTTGAATCTGATATGCAGCTTGTATTTATTATCACTTATCAAAAAAAAATCTTGTATTTATGGTAAAAAGAACTACTTGCTAATTGAATAATCTGGACAGCAATTAATGGTAGCTTATTGGTCAACAAGGGAGTGAAGGTGCAACACTAGTATATGTTTTTCCTTAGGAATACTCTGTTATCAAAATTAGTTATACTAATGGTTGCAACTATGTGAACCACCTAAATTTGCTGCTTTTGTGTGTGTGGACGTGCTTGTGACTTTGTGTGCCTCCTTGTTGTTTTTTTGGGCTAATTGTATTGCTAGGTTCCCCCATTTTTTTTAAAAAGTTGGGAATATTATTCAGCCTTTTGTTGGAACCCCTTTAACAAAATGAATTATACATTCATAACCCCTTTTGCAGCTGAGTCTGATTGCGGCTTCAATCATATAGTGGTCGATCCACCATGGGAAAATAGCAGTGCTCACCAGAAACTGATGTATGTTTTCACATTCTTTAGCTTTCTGGAGTTTTCTAGTCTTTAAAGCTTTACAACATTTTTTTACATGCCAAGTAACATGGAAGTAGAAAGATGATTTGGGTGAAACGATACAGAAACTTGGAAGCATCTTTTTGAAAATTAAAGAAAAGATGAAGCATATGAAACATTTATTGTATTATACTCCCTCCGTTCCATATTAAATATCTTAATTTCTTTTTTTTGGATGTTCCAAAATAGATGTCCTATTTCTATATTAGTAACTATATTTTTCCTATTCTTACTCTTATACCCTCATAAACTATTTAATATACTTATTGGGAATGTGAGTTACAAAAAAATGTATATAAAGAATTAAATGACATAGGAAAGAGTAATAGTTAAGGTCATAGAAAAGTGAAAAAAGCAATTATTGGGGTCATAGAAAAGTGAAAAAAGCAATTATTGGGGTCATAGAAAAGTGAAAAAATACTTTAATTAATAAGTAATCAAAAAGGGTAATTTAGGTAAAAGAAAACTTTATTAATCAGCGTGCCGAAACTAATTAGGACGTTTATTTTGGAACGGAGGGAGTATATAATATCATCTTAAGTTATGCTCATTTCAATAGAAAAATGAATTAAAAGGGAACTATTATCATACTCCCTCTATCTCCAAAAGGGTGACTTAAGTGGTAAAAAAATCTTGTCCTCAAACGATTTAGGATGAAGAATTAATGAAAAATAAACTAGTATTTAAACTCCATGTTTGGATAAAATACCTCTACGATAAGATACTTATACGGTATGAATAAAATAATCATCTTGTAGTCTAAAAGACTTGTGAG
This sequence comes from Panax quinquefolius, assembly GCA_020205615.1. NCBI lineage: Eukaryota > Viridiplantae > Streptophyta > Magnoliopsida > Apiales > Araliaceae > Panax > Panax quinquefolius. Next base: position 86,193,488 of record CM035168.1, read on the forward strand.
TATTACATCACTATTTAAAGAGACTCAAAACCCTAATATTACTTGGGGAATAATAAAAGTACTAAATGACTAAAATTCCCTTATTAATTTCTAATAACTAATTAATGTCCTAAATACCCACTAATAAATAAAATATATAAATCACATCAATTACTTTTATATTAAACATAATAAAAACTCTAAATAATAAATATAAAAAATATCTTCTTTGTTTTTGACTTGGAGTCTCCATCATTATTCTCTTTTTGGAGAAAACTCGACCTCGAGTTTTGTAACTCCTTTGCAACAAAAGAACATTTTGAAACACCTTTGACAACATCATCACGTGGCAAGGTTCAAAAGTTTTTGGAAAGAGAATTGATGAGAGCATCGCTTTTGTATTCAAAGGTGCTAAATTTTTTTTTCCTGGAACAACGAAGTCAACAATGTCAACTTAGATTGAATCAACTTCTTGAATCGTCTTTTCTTCGGTAACGAACAACTCAAAGGCAATTTCAGAATTTTTCTCATTTTGTTGCTCATACACAATCTCTAGTTCATTGGAATTTCAAGAATTTCCATGGGAAATATCCTCTTTCTTTTTTCTGCTCTAATTGAATATGTGCCCGCAAGTCAATAAGACCTTTTTTTTTATAAAAAGTCTCTTGGACATATTGTTAAGAATAATGAATTAGTATTCTCATTAACAACATTTAACCAACCGGGCAACCATATGCTTCGACCCACATTAAATTTAATGAAAAATAAATTAGGATTTAAACTTTATGTTTAAGTCTCTAGGGTCTTTCAAGGTATCAACACTAAAGATGAATAAAATACCTCTACAGTAGGATACTTCTATAGAATGAATAAAATAATCAACTTCGATATCAATAGAATGTAGTCTAAAAGATTTGTGAGGATTAATTAAAAGAGACTCAAAACTTTAATATTACTTTGGGATTAATAAAAGTACTAAACGATTAAAATATACATCATTAATAATCACTAATTAATGTCCTAAATCCTTCTAATAAATAAAATACATAAATCACATCAACTACTTTTATATTAAACATAATAAAAGCTCCAAATAATAAATATAAAAAATTTGTTCTTTGTTCTTGACTTGGAGTTAAAAGGATGACAAAAGTACTACATAAATTTTTATTTGGACAAAATTATCTTGACTTGCTATCATATTTTAATTACCTCAATAGTCAATCACTCACATCACTAATTCTCTTTCTACCCAAAACCCAATTAAATATATTAACCCATACAAATATTAGCTCATCACACTACTCGAGGACAAGGGTAGATTGAGAAAAAATATACTCTCCTAATTTTTTTCACTACCTTAATTTATGTGAAAATTGTACTTCCATCATCCAAAACAGAGGGAGTATATTATTACTACTTTTTTCCAACACTCTGGACAAAGTCCAGCCAGGCTTTAAAAGCCTGATATTTTTCTGGCTAAGCAGGGTTTCGGGCCCTTGAAAATCAGACTGGGCCTGGCCGAGCTTTAGGCAAATATTCTGGGTCTGAGTAAGGCATGTAGGCATCAGACCTTTTTTTGAACTGTTTTCCTTTCAGTTTTTTTTCCATTATATTTTTCTGTTTTACTTCTTCTTGTTTTCAGTTTTTGCTTCTGTTCTTTCTGTTTTGTTTTTTCTGTGCATTTTTTTTCTGTTTTGTTTTTCTTGTAACTTTGTGTTTTCTTTTTCAGATCTTCTGGTCTGTTTTGTCCTGTTATGTTTCCGTTTTATAGTTCTGTTTTGTTTTTTTCCTGCTTTTTATTAACATGTTACTTCAACAAAATAAATTAATAAATAAAAATTACATAAAAAGTAAACTCCAAATTAGACAAAAAATATTATTTATTCAAAAATATAAGAAAACTACATAGAAATACAAATAAGGGAATTAAAAATTAAACTCCAAGGCTCCAAATAAGAAAAATAAAGTATTGAAACTGAAAAAATTGGTTCAACTAAATACATTAATGATTAATACAAGAATAAATTGGCTTCATTTAAATTTCTTCATTAATTATTATGTTCTTCTATTTCGGGATTGGACAAACTATCTTCACTCTTCACTTTATCCTGTTGTCGTGTTATTGCATCAATATAGTCCTTGTAGCAAATGCATACCTCCATTGACATTGGAGTAAGTGTTCTTCTCTTTTCATCCAATCTTCACTTTATCCTGTTGTCGTGTTATTGCATCAATATAGTCCTTGTAGCAAGTGTTCTTCTCTTTTCATCCAATACCCTACCAACTGTAGAAAAACAAGATTCCGAAGCTACTGTGGAAGCTTGGATAGTTAGTAGATCATGGGCCATTGCAGCCATAACAGGAGAATATGTACTTTTGTTTTTCCACCAAGTTAATAGATCAAGATTTTGAATCTCTTCGTCGTTCATTAAAGAAGAATGGTTAAATTGACAATACAAATCAAGTTCATTCAAGGAACTAGAAGTTCTTGATTTTTTTCTTGATAGTGATTGCATTAGTAAATTAGTTTTAGAAGATGAAGTAAGAGTAAGATTGTTACTAGTTTTAACTCCATAAATTAAATTGTAAAAATTATAAAGTTCATAAAAATTTCTACTAAAACTTTCTATCGATTTACTATTCTTAGTGCCCAAGTGTGATTCAATTTCTTCCAGAATAACTTCTACACCTTCTACTTTTATTATAGGATCTAGTGCAGCAGCACATGCAAAAATGAGTGGCATGTCTTCGTAATATTTTAAAAAAAATATCTTCCATTACAGTAATAAGAGGTTTCCAAAATTCCATTTTTTTGTATTCGTTAAACATAACAGTGATATTCAAATATTCGAGCAGCACTTTTGGTGCAGTTGGATAATAACCACCACCTATAGATAAAGTAGCATTGTAAACAATTTTAAGAATCTTTAAAAGTGTATAACATACTTCCCAATCTTCATTAGTAATATTATGATTACAAATGTTAGTATAAAATTCCATAAGAATAGTCCTACGTTTATAAGCTAGTTTTAACATTGTATATGTAGAGTTCCACCTGTGTGGAGCATCTAGTTGAGGTTTTGTAAATTTAACATCAAGTGCATAACAAAAATGTTTAAAATCTTGTCTTGTTCTTGATGATCCATAAATAAAAACAAGCGTGTTCCGAATTTTAGATATTATTACTTTAATATATTCAAAACTAGATTGGACAATCAAATTCATGGCATGACAAGCACATCTAACATGAAAAATATTACCATTTAAAATGGGTTTTAAATCTCGCTTTAACATGTTGATCGTACTAGTATTATTTGATATATTATCAAAACTGATGCTCATTATTTTGTTTTTAATTTTAAATTCACAAACAGTTTTCATAATTATTTGATAAATAGTTTGGCTAGTATGGGGTAGTTCAAATAAGTCAAATGATATAATTCTTTTTTCCATAAGCCATGTTGGATCAATCCAATGAGCAGTAATACAAATATAAGAAATACCGTAATTATAATTAGTGGACCAAACATCAATAGTTAGACCAATGCTACCTTCAAAATTAGAAAAATATGCTATTAATTCATTTTTTTGCTCTAAATATAATTCAAAGCATCACGTTTAGTAGTACTTACCTTTGTATATTTCTCTTGCAAGCCTTTACTGATATAACTGGTAATTCGACTATCATCAAAGAAGTTGAATGTAAGCTCTTTTTGGATCACTAAATTAGCTTGTATTTCCCTTTGTTTTTGTTGATTGTATGTCCAAGTGTGACCAATATTGTCGCTTTGAGCTGGATCTCCTTCATTTTCCTGCACTTTTTTGGTACATGATCTGATGTGCCTAACCAATGTGGAATTACCTCCTCTACATAGTAATATTCTGCAATAGTTGCACCTAGCCTTTGGCACACCATCAGCAACAATTTTCTTAAATTCCTTCCAAATTTCTGCTCTACCATGTGATTTGGACGGGTTTTTGGAAGTGTCACCCACAGATGATGCTGATAGATTTTGGGTGATGTTGATGGGAGAAGTGGTGGAAGAATCCATTGTGAATTTCTGATCTTGTAAGACTTAGTGTGAGAGAGAGATGTAAGTTGATAACTTGAGATGGTAGAATAAGAATTGTAAGGATTTTTGGAAATAGATGTGAAGCATTTATAGTTGTTGAAAATTAGCTGTTGAAACTTGGTTGTCCAAACTACCCTTAAAACTAGTTGTTATATAGCTGTTGGGAGGGGATTAAAAGGTCAAAAAAACTCAAAAAGGTAATAGTAACCGTTGGGCCTGATTTTAATCAAGCTTTTCAGGCCCAGGCCAGGTTTTTTCAGGCCAAAGTAAGGCTTTTTTAAGGCCGAGCCTTGTAGTCTTTGGGTAGAAATATTAGACATTAGGTCTCTTGAGCTTGTGGGCTTCAAGCAGGTAGGCCAAGGCTAGTCAGCCCGGCTTTTTCAGGATTTTTTGCGGGTCAGGCCAGGCTTTCAAGTTTCGAGCGTCAAGTCTTTTGTTCATCCCTACTCTCTGGACCCATAATTTTTTTTTCTATAAAAGATACATTTAACTACCATGGTTTCCACCTCAATTCCAATTATAAGAAACTTGAAATATCATTTCGGAGACTTTACCCAAAGTTTTTGAGAGTTTTTGTTTCCATGACGTTTCCTATTTTTGACGTAGGAAGAGTTTCCGATGGCATTGACAATAGTGAATTTAACTGTTTCAATTGGAAATGGCCATGAAAATGAGAAAAGAGTTCTGGGATATACTGAAAATATGAAATAGTAAGAAGCTGATGGAGATATAAAACTGATTATAACTGCTTTATTTGGATATGGCCATGGAAAGTAGAGAAATTATCTGGATTATGCTGTGGAAGTGTGAAAAATCTAGCAGCTGATAAGATATAGTGATTAAAACTGCTTCAATTGGAATTGGAGTGGAGAGGAGGAAAGAATACCGGGTTTTGCTGAAGATTTGAAAAATCAAGAAAGATATGAAGATTTATCACTGATTGAAAGTTGAAACTGGTTGTTGAGTTGGAAATGGCAGTGGAAAGGAGAAAATTTTCTGGGGTTTGCTCTAATAAGTGTGAAACATCAAGAAAGTGATGAAGATTAATCAATGGTTGAAATTGCTTCTGGAGTTGGAAATTGCTGTGGAAATGAAAAATGATACAAGGATTTATCTATATTTTGTCTTTTGTATTATTTTTTTATATAGTATATGGAAAGCACCCTCAGTTAATCGGCATGCTTAACCCACATGGAATATTCTGGCCAAAATTTTAACTGAATTGACCATATTGTTTTGTTCAAGAGATTAATGTACTCGAGTGTTTAATGTAAACATTTTTTACTGCGGCTCATTCTCAAATGCTTCTAATCCCTTAACTTCAGGGTGCAATTTGTAGTTTCTTTGTTCAATGGATTAACTACATTACTTATTGTCGGTTCTCTATCTTTATCTGATCATACAGGTACCTGACTTTACCTAACCGATATTTTTTATCTATTCCTATTAAGCAACTAAGTCATACAGAAGGAGCATTAATTGCTTTATGGGTAACCAATAGAGAGAAATTACGAGCTTTTGTTGAGAAAGAACTATTCCCCAATTGGGGAGTTAAATATATGGCCATTCTTTACTGGTTAAAGGTATTAATTTTTTTCCCACATGTAGTGATATGGTTCTTGCAAAACAGGAGTTTAAAGTCCATGAAATCTGATGGTTCGTGTTCTCAGGTGAAAGGTGAAAGCAGATGGCACATTGATTGGTGAGTTGGATCTCTTTCATCATAGGCCATATGAATGCCTTCTTCTTGGTTACTGTTATAAGAAGGTGAGTCTGTGCAGTGTTACAATTACAATCAATACCTTTGATACCTAATTTTTCTATGCTTCTACGGAATTTTCATTTTTATTTTTGCAGGATGTGGATTGTGATCGCTTGTCAAGACCGAAGCCTATACCTGATAGTCAAGTCATCGTTAGTGTGCCTGGAGATTACTCAAGGAAGCCCCCGATTGGAGGTAACCGTGCGATGAACTAGTTATGCATGGCTAGAAGATCTTATACTCTCTCCGTCCCGAAATAAATGTCCTAACTGGTTTCGGCACGCTGATTAATAATATATTATTTTACCTAATTTTCCCTTTTAAATTATTTATTAATTGAAGTATTTCTCCACTTTTCTATGAAGTATTACTTCTCATGTGAATTAGTTCTCTAGATCATTCTTTTTGTTATTCACACATTCTCAATAAATACGAAAAGTTAGAATGAATAGAGAAAGAGAGTCTAGAGAGCCATTAAATAAAAGACATGTTATACTGATAATATGAGAGAGAAAATGATATAATAATTCATCAAGTTCCCAATGTAAATCTTTTCTCATTTCTTCAATTTCCAACAAGTAAAAGACTATGAGGGTATAAACGGAAAATTTGGATAAAAATAGTTATAAATATAGAAATAGGACATTTATTGCGGAATATCCTAAAAAAAATTAGGATGTTTAATACGGGTCGGAGGGAGTATTTTTCATGTCTTCCATGACATGAAAAGTTCCATTGAGAAAAGAGAGCAGTCTTAAATAACAAACCTCACTATTAGCATGCTCTTCTTTCATCTACTTAAATTTCACTCCATAATTTTTCAGCCGTGATTTTTTTTCCCCTTCTAATGACATTGTTAGAGTTGTTGGTGGATTATGCACCTGGGATCAAGCCAGCTCGTTGCATTGAATTATTTTCCAGAGAAATGGTAGCTGGATGGACTTCTTGGGGGAATGAACCCCTTCACTTTCAGGATTCAAGATACTTTAAGTAGGACAACAGGCAATGCTTCTCATTGAAATGCCTCGTGAGGAATTATAGCTTACCTGGCATTCTTGCTGAAAGTAGTTGCTATAGTAAGTTGCAATTTGCCTGTAGTAACTTTTAAAGCAATCATTTTTAATAAGCACTTCTTATTAGAAATATTTATAATACATTATATCTTAACCCTATGTTCAGTACAAGTTAATTGGTATACATTACAAACAGAGCACCATATTGAACTGGCCTATATATGTGAAACATAATTGCAAATGTTACGTGATGCAAACTTATTATGCTTTATTCACATTGGTTTGATGAATTCAATAGATTAATCTCTTTCTTTTCAATTAAATGTACAGATTAAGGTCATAATTTCTGACTGTGCTGCCTAAAATATGAGATGCAAGGATGATGAGTCACGGGGCATCAAATGAGGACCAAGAGTGTCCTATGGTACTCAGAAGACCTGTGTTGCGGGTGCTTATTGGCTTCTGCAATGATTGTTGACCAATGCTCCAAGCGCATGTCAAATTTCTTGGTTCTTTTTCCTTAATACCTCGGTCATTTATTTTTGTTTCTTTTTACACGGAACTCTTACAAGTCTAAAATAAAACCTTTTCCTTTTGTTAAGTCTGACTACTATCATGATATTTATATATGGAAACTTATAGTATCATCTCATTCAGTTCTTTATATGTTTTTACTTTTGGCCGCTTCAGTACTGACAATGTAAAACTATTGTTTTGTTGCCTGCCTGATGGCGACTACTTCATAGTTCATAGGGATCGATCCTTTTGAAGGGAATACTGCTTTATTATCAGGGAAGGATTTCAATATGCCTACATTGCTTTTAAACCGAATGGATGGATGTTCAACATTTTTAGCTAAAAAAGAATAGTTAAAAACAGACCTTATCTGGCTTCTCTTCTTATTCCTTTTTGGGTTTTAAGTTGGTCCAACTATGATAAGACGTTGGGCCTACTTTGGTGTATAGGCATGTGATCTCACTATCCCTAAAATTTGCTTGGTATGCAGTCATGTTATTTAACTATCCTTGATAGTGATATTGTCGATAAATATCCATTAAAGTGTGGCATGGATCCGGTTAATTTTTATGATAAGTTGGTTAATTGATTAATACATTATTAATATGTATATTATTTTTTGGTCTGTGTTTTAATATTGTATTTTGATCAAAGTTAAATTTATAATAATCCATTAGTGAATTAATTAACTAGGGTGTTCCTTGTAATTATGCGTTTTAAAGATCGGATTTAGGAGGATTTGTTCACGTGTCTTTGGAAAAAGTGCGTGAATTTTTATAAAGTATTTTTGGATAATGATTCATATTAATTAATTGATTTAATTAATTGATTTAAATGGGAAGTAAATTTGTTTAAATAAAATACTAAGGGAAGTTGTAATCTTTATCTGTTAAATCTGCAGTTATTCTTGTGAAATTTTGATTTTAGTTATTAGTTTTGTTAAGTTTATTTTTTAAATCACAAACAATATTTCGTAGTTTAAAATAAGATTAATTGCATTGGAATTAGTAATTGATAAATATTAGTCTATTTTCTCGTGAGAACGATATTCTTGCTTGCTAAATATTACAATTGAACGCGTATACTTGCGTGTTAAAGTGCTATTAAGAAATTAGGCAACAAGTTTTTTGACATATGTGCATGGGTAAATGCAGCCGTCATTATAGTGCTTTGGTTGCTTCTTTTGCGATTGGTCTCGCACTATCTGTTACGCAATCTCAAAATTCCATTTACTGTTAGTCTGTTTAAAAAATAGCATTTGTTAGGCATCATGTGATTCCCTCCTATAGAGGGAACTCATTGCTCTGCTCCTCTCCTTCCTTCTCCCGTGAGCAAATAGTTTTTTCTCCCGTGACTTCAGTTTTTCCTATATAAAGGAATTCATACTGAAGGAATTTCAATAAATAAGAATTCTCTGAAGAATTTCTCTCTCTTTTCTCTTGCTTATTCTCTCTAAATTTATGCAGCAATTATAAAAGTATATTTATACATTTCGCTAAAGTTTTATAACACGTTATCAACACGAAACTCTAACCAACTGAGACGGTAAAATTAAATTCTTGCAATTGGTCTGGCTTTGTCGCCTATTATATTCTTTAACTGTCAAGTTATATTTATGTTTTATTGTCCATTTTAAATTATGTTATTAACAATGGTACCATCTATTCTTGTTGATCTTACAAGACTTGGTGGAAACCTTTTTGCCATTAAATTATGTTATTTACAATGGTACCATCTATCCTTGTTGATCTTACAAGACTTGGTGGGAACCTTTTTACCGCTTATTAATTTGTGGGAATAACCTGTATATACGGATGACCGCATACCTGGTGAAAATCCTTTGTATTCATTTCTTATTAAATTGTGGTAATAACTCAGATATACGCTAATACCACATACACAGTGAAATTCTTACATTATTCCATTCTTTATTATTCATTTGGAATATCACATCATAAGGATTACGCATAACCTGGTTCCGTTCTTTATTATTTTGTTGGAATAACCTGTCTACGTGGACTACCGTATGCATGGTGAAATTCTTCTGTTATTCTATTACTTATTATTCTGTTGGAATAATATGTCTATACGAATTACCGCATGCCGGGTGAAGATCCATTTGCATTATGCTAATAACATAAATATAAGAATATTTATATTTGTATTTTATCACCACTTGAGGTCGTGACTTAGTTTATTTTTCTATATCATACATGTAATTATTTATTGTTTTAATAAATAATAATTGTGTTTTAACCCAGAATAGATGGCAAACTTGACAAAAGTAGATTTTTCTATTTTGAAAATCTCTGGAGATAACTATTTGGCTTGGGCACTTGATGTAGAATTGCACCTTAGTGCAAATGAGTTAGAAAAGACCATTAAATCAGGAAATACAGCAACTTCGGCACAAAATACAAAAGCCATAATTTTTCTTCGTCACCATATTGATGAAGGATTAAAGACTGAGTATTTAACAGTCAAAGATCCTTTATCTTTATGGACACAATTGAAGAAAAGATTTGATCACCAAAAATTGGTTGTTCTCCCTAATGCCAAATTTGAGTGGCTTAATTTAAGGCTACAAGATTACAAATCAATTACAGAATATAGTTCCAATGTTTATAGAATAACCTCTACTTTGGCTTTGTGCGGAGATCCAGTTTCTGAAACTCAAATGTTAGAGAAAACACTCAACTTTTCATCCCACCAATATGATTCTGTCACAACAATATAGACAGAGTAAGTTCACAAAATTCAGTGACTTGTTGTCTATCCTCCTTGTTGCAGAAAAGAATAATGAATTGTTGTTGAAAAGCCATTAAGTACGGCCAACGGGTTCTACCCCATTGCCAGATATTAACAACATGTCATTCCAGCAGAATAAACTTGACAAGAGATGGTCATATAATAAGAAGTCTTGGGGATGAAAGAATAAACGAGGCCATCATAACAACAGATTCCGTAATCATGACAATTCAAGCCACCGTAGTGGCAAGTGTGCAGGTCGGGTAAAAATAAAGAAAATGCAACACGGATAAAGAACAAACCCGGATGTTTGTTTTAGGTGCAGGATGAATGGGCATTAATCGCGTGCACTGTAAATGCGGCAAGGGCATCTGGTTAATTTATTCCAGGAGTCTCAGAAGAACAAAGTAATGGAGGCAGAAACAAACTTTGTTAATCATCAATTGAATATTGTTGATGTTCCACCAATGACCAACATTGAGGAAAATGTTGTTGATATTACTGAACCTTCTGAAAGTATCTTTTGAGATATCGTTTAATTTCTTGTTTTAATTAAACACCCTGCATGTATAATATTATTAGTTTTCATTCTATATGTGGTATGTGTTTCTCATTAATAAAATTATATATGAAATGTAACTTTTCTTATTTATGTTTTTATATGTGTCAGACCATTTCTTTAATGGATATGGAGGATATATGTTTAGCAGACAGTGCAACAACTCATACAATCCTTCGAAGTAAGAAATATTTTTCATAACTGATTAAAGTTAAGGAAAATGTAGGAACTATCTTTGGCACATCAAATTTAATTGAGGGATTTGGAAAAGCTAGTTTCATGCTACCAAATGAGACACAAGTTTTTATCAAAGATGCTCTATATTCTAGTAAATCAAGAAGAAATTTGCTTAGTTTTAAAGATATTCGACTAAATGGTTTTTACATTGAAACAACCAATGAAAATGAAAATGAATATCTTCTCATCACTTCTACTATTTCTAGAAAAAAGAATATCCTAAAAAAATTGCATTCAATTTCTTCTGGATTATATACTATGAAAATTAGAGCAATTGAGTCTCATAATGTTATGATTTCAAAATTATAGATCCCAAATCCTTTATGCTTTGGCATGAAAGACTCCTATCGTCCGTGTACTTCTATGATCGTCGTATTATTGAAAATTCTCTTTGGTCATCCTCTCAAAGATAAGAAGGTTTTTCCTAGTAGTGAATTTCCTTGTCTTTGCGTGTTCTCGAGAAAAATTAATTGTTCGACCATCACCAGTAAAAGTTTATAAAGAAGCCCCAAAATTCCTAGAGAGAATTCAAGGAGACATTTGTGGACCTATTCACCCATTGTCTGGCCCATTTCGATATTTCATGGTTTTAATAGATGCCAACTAGATGGTCTCATGTTTGTCTTCTCTCTTCTCAAAATTTTGCCTTCTCAAAACTTCTTGCTTAAATAATCAAGTTACGGGCTCAGTTCTCAGATCATCCAATCAAGTCAATTCGACTTGATAACGCAGCTGAATTTTCATCAATAAATTTTAATAATTTTTGTATGACTATTGGAATTTCCATTGAGCATTCTGTTCCTCATATTCATACATAAAATGGTTTAGCTAAATATTTAATAAAAAGACTTCAACTAATTGCACGAACATTAATGTTAAGGGCTAACTTACCTACCTCTGTTTGGGGTCATGCAATTCTTCATGCTGCAGCCATCATTCGAGTAAGACCAGACGGCTCTTCATAAATTTTTCCTCTACGAGTTAGCTCTTGGGCGGATACCCAACATATCACACTTTCGAGTTTTTGAAAGTGCGATATATGTTCCAATGCACCTCCACAAAGAACTAAGATGGGAGTCCAACGAAGAATAGGTATTTATGTTGGTTTTGATTCTCCTTCTATTATCGAGATATCTTGAACCTTTAACTCGAGATGTTTTTATCTTTGCGTTATGTAGATTGTCATTTTGATGAATCTGTATTTCCAACATTAGGAGGAGGGAAAGTTTTAAATAAAAAACCCTCTGAAATATCATGGAATGCATCAGATTTAAATTCACTTGATCCTCGTACATGACAATGTGAAATTGAAGTTCAAAGAATTATTCATTTACAAAATATTGCAAATCAAATGCCAGATGCATTTAATGATGCTATAAAAGTGATAAAGTCACATACACCTGCAATGAATACTCCAGCAAGAATAGAAATACCTATTGAAAAATCAATTCCTGGAGAAATGACGAATAAGGTAATAGAAGAATCTAAACCACGCCAGAAGCGTGGAAGACCGATTGGTGCAAAAGACATTGTACCACGAAAATCAAAAGCAAATAAGGGAATCCCAGAAGGAATACCCGCTCCAGAAGTAACACTTATTCCAAGAGTGGGAATAGCCCCAGAAAAGGTTCAAAATCTCAGTGAAGGGATAAGAGATGAACACCAAGAGATCTCAATAAATTATGTACATGATGAGAAAATATGGGATCGAAACAAGGTCATGATTGATGACATATTTTCTTTCTCTATAGCATCAGATATTACTTTGATTCCTGACACGGATCTTGAACCACAAAATGTGGAAGAATGTCGGAAAAGAAAAGATTGGCCAAAATAGAAAGATGCTATTCAAACTGAGCTACAATCTCTATTGAAAAGAGAGGTATTTGGACCAGTAGTCCAAACACCACTGAGTGTAATCCCGGTTGGAAACAAATGGGTATTTGTCTGAAAGCGAAATGAGAAAAATGAAATTGTGAGATCTGAAAGCCGACTTGTAGTTCAAGGGTTTTCATAAAACCCAGTATTGATTATCGGGATACATACTCTCCAAAGTAATGGATGGAGTCACTTTTCACTTTCTCGATAGGTATGGCAACCATGGAAGGTTTGGAAACACGTCGATGGATGTTGTAACAAAGATACTTATATGGCTCACTTGACGATGAGATTTACATGAGAATCCTCGAAGGATTGAAAATGGCCGAATCACAAAGGCCCCATCACATATATTCAATCAAGTTACAACGCTCATTGTATGGGTTGAAATAGATGCAGTCAGTATGTGGTATAATCGACTTAGTGATTATTTAATAAAGATGGATATATAAATGATCAAGTATGTCCATGTGTTTTTATTAAGAAATCACAAAGTGGATTTTCCATCATTGCTGTATATGTGGATGATTTGAATCTTGTAGGTACTCCCGAAGAACTCACAAGAACTACTACTTATTTAAAAGATGAATTTGAAATGAAAGATCTTAGAAAGATAAAATTCTGTTTGGGAATACAAGTGGAGCATTTAGCATCTGAAATTTTTGTTCATCAATCCACATATGCTGAAAAAATTCTCAATCGTTTTCATATGGATAAAGCTCATCCTTTGACTACCCCGATGGTTGTTCGATCTTTAGGAGTTGATAAAGATCCATTTCGGCCTCTAGAAAGTGGGGAAGAAGTTCTTGGACCTAAAGTTCCATACCTAAGTGCAATAGGTGCTCTTATGTATCTTAAACCTAGCATATCTACCGACGATATTACTTTTCATTGTCAACTTGTTAGCAAGATACAGTTCTTCTCCTACTAAGAGACATTGGGATGAGATCAAACACATTTTTAGATACCTCCGTGGAAGTATAGATCTTGAGTTATTTTATCCAAGAGATTCAACGTCGCGATTGGTTGGATATGCCGATGCAGGATATTTATAGATCCACACAATGGAAGATCACAAACAGGTTATGTATTTACATATTGTGACATGGCTATATCCTGAAAATCCACAAAGCAAACCATGACATCTATATCTTCAAATCACTCAGACATTCTCGCTATACATGAAGCAAGCAGAGAGTGTGTTTGGTTGAGATCAATTATTCAGTATATTCAAAAATCATGTGGATTACCATCAATCAAAGACATTCCTACAATTCTATATGAGGATAACGCCACATGCATTGCTCAACTTAGAGGAGGGTACATCAAGGGAGATAGAACAAAGCACATTTCACCTAAATTCTTCTTCACACATGAGCTACAAAAGAAGAGTGATATAGATGTGCATCAAATTCGATCATGTGATAATCTAGCCGACTTATTCACAAAGTCGCTACCAAATGCAACGTTTGCAAAACTTCGGAAAAGGATCAGAATGTGTCGACTGAAAGACTTATGACAACATTTCATCTAGGAGTAATGAATTCCTTTTGAGGGAAAGACTGTACTCTTTTTTCTTAGTCACGGTTTTTATCCCAATGGGTTTTTCCTGACAAGGTTTTAACGAGGCAGTCAATTAAGATATTTATGTAAAAGATATGTACTCTTTTTTCCTTCGTTAAGTTTTTTCCACTGGATTTTCTTAACAAGATTTTTAATGAGACATAATCTTCTATCGTAGGGAATCAGGGAAAGTGTTAGACATCATGTGATTCCCTCCTATAGAGGGAACTCATTGCTCTGCTCCTCTCCTTCTTCCTTCTCCCGTGAGCAAATAGTTTCTTCCCCCGTGACTTCAGTTTTTCCTATATAAAGGAATTCACACTGAAGGCATTTCAATAAGAATTCTCTAAATAATTTCTCTCTCTTTTCTCTTGCTTATTCTCTCTAAATTTATACAGCAATTATAAGAGTATATTTATACACTTCGCTAAAGTTTTATAACAACATTGCCTTTTTCCATCTTATAATATTAAACTTTTGTAATCAATTTGGGATACTTCCATATTCAAAATAAATATAATATTTTAGTTTTAGATAATGTAATTATAAAAATTATAAAATTATATAACATATATTATTAATTACATGTTTTATTATTTTCAAGAGTTATAAATTACATAGATATTTATTAATACCACTCATGAATTATCCGGTTTAAAGTCCACAATTTTACATATAAGCGACTAATATTCTAGTGGTATATTTGTTTGTAAGGATTACATCGATATTTGATTATTAATCTCAATTCTTTTGTTTCTTTTAAAAATATACTTGAGATTATTAGTCTTAAGATAATAAAATGACTTGAAAGGGTCATATCCAACTAGATAAAAAAAGATCAATGTATCTTATCTAATGAGAATATGATATTTTTGTTATTAGTGATAATGATATAATAGTTAAGAGAGTAAGTTTTTATCCAATTCTTTAAATAGTTTTGGACAAAACAAACATAAATAAGATTATTTTAAATTATACCGTGAATAATCTTATAAAAAAAAAATATCGACTAAAACTATTTAATCTTAGAATTAATAATTTTGTGATTATAATATATGAAAATATAATTTCAAAATTACAATTCTTATAAATAAATATGGTCCATCTAAAGTCCACGATTGCACATATAAGTGATTATTATTTTAGAAGTTTTAAATTATGAGTTTCAAATGATATAATATTAAATATTTTAATAACAATTTATGATATAATAAATCCCATGAGATTTAACTAACTAATAGGGATTCGGATCCTCTATGAGGATTTCTCTGTGAGAATTTTGTGAGAGTTTTATTGTGGAGTTGACAACACAGCAAAAAAGAGATCTAATGGCTCACAACTCCTTTCCTTGTCTGTGTATCAAAACGACGTCGTTTTGATATGAATTTTTTTAAAAAAGTTGACAAAAAATTGGAAGCCACCAAACGCTGTTTACTTCGTTTGTTTGCTTAGTTTTTCTGTTTTCTTCTCCTTTCCTTCTTTGCTTCGCTTCTTGTTCTTCCCAGAGCACACTAAGGTTTAGGATTAGACAAATTTCAATTGATTTTTTTTTTCCTTTATTCAAATTTTTCTCAGATTGTTTACCCCATTTTTTTTTTCTTTATTTTTTTTCAATTGGCTTAAAGAATCACAATGGAAACTCAATTTTTTTAATATGATAAAATTTCTCCGTTAGATTTGTTTTTTTGAAGAGCAAAAAATAATATTATTAGCCTTTGACAAAGATACAAAGATTAATAACTCTATCGATTCCAAAGCATCAAAAAAAATGATTAATAAAACTTCCCAACTAAATTAACACCCAACCCATTACAATTATAAAAAAAGTTATGCCACTCATAACTAACAAGAATTAACAAACAAATGAAGTCAACTTATAAAAAAAATTCTTGTTAACATCGTTTTGATACACAGATAAGAAAAAAAATTATGAGTTGTTGAATCTCCTTTTTACTGTGTTATCAACTTTACAACAAAACTCTCATAAAATCCTCATAAAAAAATCCTCCAAGATCCGGATCCAATTAGTAGAGACTAATAGTATTATGTTTAAAACACTTTTTGAAACTAATGGATTCCACGAATAAGGGACTAATCTAATCCCAGTAATAACCCATCTAATCTAATCCGGCAGTTCTTTACAAAGAAACCTCCGTCATATTTTAGTGCTAATTTTATAGTCAGGTGTGTCCATTCTATAACCGTCCAAGTTTAAACCCATTGAGCATCACTTTACCTATCCACTATCTTTCTTTTGAGATTCAAACAACCTTTGTATATACTGCAAATTAAAGCAAAAGAGAGATGAGGTCCATGAATCTGATTCAAACTTGTTCAATCTTTAATCAACCAAACAAAAAGAAATCCGTACTTTTGAACCCTTTGAAATTCAGACCCACTTCCCCAAATCTCAAATCCAAACCACCCATTTCATTTCACTCCATATCAGCTATAATCACCGAAGAACCCATTACAGCAGAAGAAGAAATCCCCCCTTTCAATTTCAAAGCTTATATGATCGACAAGGCGAATTCTGTTAATTCAGCTCTTGACGATGCTGTTTCTGTAAGAGACCCACCAATGATCCACGAAGCAATGCGTTACTCTCTCCTCGCCGGCGGCAAGCGCGTCCGACCCATGATCTGCATTGCCGCCTGCGAGCTCGTCGGCGGACACCAATCGGTCGCCATGCCGGCCGCCTGCGCGGTCGAAATGATCCACACCATGTCACTCATCCACGACGATTTGCCTTGTATGGACAACGACGATCTCCGCCGCGGAAAACCTACCAACCATAAAGTCTACGGCGAGGACGTGGCGGTTCTCGCCGGAGACTCTCTCCTCGCCTTCGCCTTTTATTACATGGTCACGGCGACGAAAGGGGTTTCTCCGGTCAGGATACTATTAGCAGTTGGGGAATTGGCCAAATCTATTGGGACAGAAGGTCTAGTAGCAGGCCAAGTGGTTGACATAATGTCCACCGGAGTTTCCAACATTGGATTGGACCAACTTGAATTTATTCATGTCCACAAAACTGCGGTATTGCTCGAGGCATCTGTAGTTTTGGGGGCGATTTTGGGTGGTGGAAATGATGAAGAAGTTGGGAAATTGAGGAAATTTGCTAGGTGTATTGGGTTATTGTTTCAAGTGGTGGATGATATTCTTGATGTTACAAAGTCTTCCCAAGAATTGGGAAAAACAGCAGGGAAAGATTTAATGGTGGATAAAGCTACTTATCCAAAGCTATTGGGGCTAGAGAAATCTAGGGAATTTGCTGAGAAGCTGAACAAGGAAGCTAAAGGTCAGCTTGCGGGGTTTGATCCAATTAAGGCAGCTCCATTGATTGCTTTGGCGAATTACATTGCTTATAGGGATAATTAGTGATGCTAAGAAAAAGCTTTGATTATTTTGAATGGTGTATGTTGTCAGTTGTAAACTAATTTGAAGTTAAGAATTATACAGTTTATGCTAGTGCAGCAAGAAGATTTAAGTTTTAACTTTTATCAGGTCCTCTTGTCCTTGATTCTGCAGGTTTAATTGTTTAAGATGCCAATATTTATAAACCAATGCAATTTTTTTTTTTCAAGCAATCTGGGGGTTGTGTATGATGACATAATGGAATACCATCATTTCTCAGCAGCTTGGAATTCCAGAATGTGCAAAATTTGGTGGAATTTAATTTGTACTTGTGCATGTATTTGCCTAATCAAGCCATTGTCTAATATTATGAAATTCTTGACTAGATATATAGCTCATAGATGCAAGAATATGACTGCATTTTGGGAATTGATTGAACCTTGAAAACTAAAAAAAATAATTAAATTTGTCATACGCGTTTTCCAATTGGCCATTTGGCCATACCTAGCGTCCGCAGTTTAATACTGCAGATGAGATCTCTATTAAACTGTTCGATCTTAAGATGGACGCTCACGATCTGTTATAAAGATAATATTAAATTGAAAACGTTGTTATATATATATATATATATATATATATATATATATATATATAGATATATATAGCAATAGGTTCTTTATAGAATTTTCTCTGCAACAACCTTTTTTGACGGCCAGACATGAATAAATATGCACATATAAAAAAAAAAAAAAATTTCCAAAGTAGGCAAACAGCAAAAAAAAAAAAAAAAAAAAATCAATATCAGAGAGAGCCTCTTACGACTACAAAAAAAAAAAAAATCCATAAAGAAATGTTTGTTTTATAAAACAAATGTTTTTATTTTGTTATAAAATATAGCAAATGTTTGTTTATTTTATAAAAAATGTTTTTATTTTGTTATAAAATATATTATAAAAACATTTGTTATAAAATATTTTTTTTATAAAACATTTTTTTTTATTTTCGGCATTATAAAATATTTGTTTTTATAAAACATTTTTTTTTTTATTTTCTACCAATAAAAATAAAAAAAAAAATGTTTTATAAAAACAAATATTTTATAACAAATGTTTTATTTTATATTTTATAACAAAATTAAAAACATTTTTATAAAATATTTGTTTTAATAAAACATTTTTTTTATTTTCTACTAAGTAAAAAATAAAAAAATATTTATAAAAACAAATATTTTATAACAAATGTTTTATAATATATTTTATAACAAAAATAAAACATTTGTTATAAAATATTTGTTTTATAAAACATTTTTTTTTATTTTTCTACTACTAAAATAAAAAAAAAATTTTTTTTTATAAAAACAAATATTTTATAACAAATGTTTTTTATAATATATTTTATAACAAAAATAAAAACATTTTTATAAAATAAACAAACATTTGCTATATTTTATAACAAAATAAAAACATTTGTTTTATAAAAACAAACATTTGCTATGGATTTTTTTTTTTTTTTTTTTTCTTGTAGTAGTAAGAGGCTCTTACGGTTGACATTTTTTTTTTTTTTTAAGTAAGTAGAGAGGCTCTTTACTATTGGGATTTTTTTTTTTTTTTTTTTTTTTTTTTTACATGTCTGCACTTGGTCGTCCAAAAAGGGTTGTTGCAGATCTGCCATACTTAAAGAACCTTTGTGGATGGAGACCTATATATATATATATATATATATATATATATATATATATATATTTGGAAGAAGTTACATCATTTTGTATTTATCTCTTATTAGGGACGAAATAATATATGAATTTTTTTTTGTTGCCAAGTGATGTGAACAATTTTTTAGGCCCACTTGTTCAATAATATATTTTATTGTTCAAGGCATGACCCAATAACTACTATATTATTTTCAATACACGCTCTTTTCTTTCAGTCTCTCTATTTCTCCCTCTATTATTTCACAGTAAATTAGATCCGGCCTCCGTTTACCGCCTGATTTCCGACAACGCCATCAAACTCATGCCCTCATTATTTTTCAAATCACCTTCCACCTCCAAGGCTCCAATATTCTTCCCTCAGATACTTAGTCTAGGTTAGTCATCCACACATACATACATATTTTTATAAATCAATTTGCAATGGTTAGGGTTTTGATGTCTGACTATTTCTAGGTGTATATATGGATTAGCTTAACATTTGTGGTTATATTGTTTATCCTTTTGGACAATGATACTTGTTGGATTAAATTGGATACTTGCGTATATTCTATTTCATCTTTACCTAATATTCACGATAATGTACTAATCCAGTTAGCTAGTTAGGGGAACCTAGTGAATATTGTATTGACAAAAATAAAATCTAAGCCCAAGACCCATCGAGGTAAATCTATCTTTCTCTGAAAGAAACCAATTTTAGAGCTGAGGTTTTCAGTGTTAAAAACTAGGTTAAGGTCTGTTAAAAATTGTGAAACTGCATTTTTATCATAATTTTATAAAAATGTGTTAAAAATTATTGAGCAATCAAAATAAAAAGATATCAGTTATAATAATTTGGGGCTGATGAATTGATTCTATCATTGTCTCAATATGATGTTCAAAGACCACCTTTATTGTAAGTAGGTAGTTGATTAGCTAGAGTTGTGACAAGATAGCATGATACAAGATAACATAAGAATAAGTAACCATTTACTGATTTCTGGTGGTGTGAAGTTGAACTTTGGGATCTTAAAAAACCTTAATTTACATGCTTTTGTGTGTCTCATTAGATATATTACCTCTGTACTAGTCTACTAGGCTTTCTAAGTGTTTAAGAGCTCTAGCACGGTTCATACTAATGAGTGAATATCTTAGCACCACACAGACTTCGTTTAATGTTATGTATATTCTAAAGTTGAATATTTTATTTTTTGTTTTAGAATCATGGGAAAATCACATACTATTGATTCATTTTTTAAGAGAAAGCAATCAACTCATGTTGACACATCTCTACTGACCCATGAGCCTAATGTTCAAACATCTTTGCCTACCCCTGAACAAGAACAACGTCCTCTAAAATCACCAAGAATTGAAGGTAAAGAATGGGATATTAATTATTTGGAGCGTGATCCTAGAAAACGTATCGAGATATGGAAATGTCGTAGTGATCTACTTGATGAAGTTCGACGAGCTAACATCAATTACGGTCCATTTCAATGCTTTCTTCCAGAGTACCCTTTTTTTGGATCTGAAAAGCATCCTCGCCGCTTTTAATCATCATGGTTCAAGGTATTTCCATCTTGGTTAGAGTATTCCCCTTCAAAGGATGCCGCATTTTGTCTACCTTGCTATCTCTTTAAAAAAGAAGGTGTACAATATGGGCAAAGTACTTTTTCAAAGGATGGATTTAATAGTTGGAAGAAAGTAAGGAATGGGAAGACTTGTGCATTTTTAAATCATGTGGGAAAAGATCCAAATTCATTACATAAAATTGCTCAAAAATCATGCGATGATCTAATGAATCAATCACAACATATTCAAAAAGTTGTTGAGAAACAAACTTCTGAACAACGTTGTAAGACCCCAACTTTTATGAATAAAAAATATTTTTCTCGAAATATATTTTTGAATATTATGGTGTGGATTTGATATAATGTTATAGTTGTGGGTAATATTTATAAATTTTGCAAAGTAAGCAAGTGGTTATATAATATTCGATTGGTTGGGAATATTCGCTTTAACGGGGAATATTAAATGCGACTGCAAGACAATCATTAGTGGACCCCAATAACGGAAGTATTGTCGTAGTTAAAAAACGCGAAATTATCATTTTATAAAAATAACGGTTAAAGTGTTACCGTTAAAAGCATTGAACTACCCCATTAGTAAAAGTACAAGATATCTGGCGTGGTTGCATAGTAGCACGGTATTGATTATTGATGCTTACGTGAGAAGTCACTCGGTTATACTCAATTATTGCTACTGATGAGTTCTTTTTACCATATCTCTCGTATTATTGATTCAATTATTGTCACAGTATCATCTGCATAATATGTTATATTATTAAATCAATAATTGAGACGACAAATCTGTCAAGGAGAGATTTGGTCATCTAATTGCGCGCCAATAAGGAGAAATCCTTATTGGAAAGCCCCCTCTTTCCTGGGAACGACCTGGTTATTAAATATTGCGAGTTATAATATTAATGATGAATAATTTCGTGTTGATTACAGATGAAATTGATAGTTCCATTGTGTTAAAATTATTAGTGTTAGTGAAAATCGACATTTATTTCGATATTAATTGATGTCTGGAAGTTTTACTGACCAGTCGTGTGAGACCCCAAATTTTATGAATAAAGATTTACGTTTCTCAAAATATTTTTTTTTGAATATTATGGTGTGGATTTGATATAATGTTATAGTTGTGGGTAATATTTATAAATTTTGCAAAGTATGCAAGTTGTTATATAATATTCGATTGGTCAGAGAATATTCTTTTTGTCGGGAATATCCATACGACGACACAATCATTGGTGGACCTCTACAACAGAAGTATTGTCGTAGTTAGAAAACGACAGAATTATCTTTTTATAAAAATAACGGCGAAAGTGTTACCGTTAAAACTGTTGAACTACCCGGTAGTAAAAGTACGATGTCTGGCGTGGTTGCATAGTAGCACACCATATTGATTATTGATGCTTACGTAAGAAGTCACTCAGTTATACTCAATTATTGCTATAGTAATTGCTGCATCATATCTCTCATATTATTGATTCAATTATTGTCACAGTAATATCTGTATAATATGTTATATTATTAAATCAATAATTGAGACGATAAAGTTATTCATATTATTAAATTATAATATTTACAATGTCTAGAAGTTCTGTCAAGGAGAGGTTTGGTCATCTAATTGCGCGCCAATAAGGAGAAATCCTTATCGGAAAGCCCCCTCTTTCCTGGGAACGACCTGGTTGTTAAATATTATGAGTTATAATATTAATGATGAATAAGTTCGTGTTGATTAAAGATGAATTTGATAGTTTCATTGTGTTAGGATTATTAGTGTTAGTGGAAAGCGACATCTATTCCGATGATAATTGATGTCTGGGGGTTATATTGATAAATCGGGTAATTAATCGGATAAATGAACAATTAATTGCTACTAATTCACATGCTTATATAGCTATTTGTTCACATGTGTGTACTATTGAATCATATTCTTGTACTATTAGGGGAGTTGGTGCAAGATTGATAATACTTGCATGACTAAGTTAAAAATGGAGGTATAGATGGAGGTACTATACTGTAATTCATATTTTCACATGATTATAACTATTGATTCACATGATTGAACTATTGATTCACATTATTTACTATTAGGGGAGGTGGTGAAAGTTTGATAATACTTACAGGACTAAATTAAAAATAAAAGAAAAGTTGAAGGTATTGTACTGTAATATTTCGAGCCCCAAAACGTGCAATTATCGAAACTATATTTTCCTATAAATAGAAGCTCATTCTTCCTTCATTTCTCACCAATTCACTAAAGCTTAGAGCAATTATTACAGAGAGAAATTATAGAGAGAAAGAAGAAGAGAAGTCTGCTACCTCACTATTCCAATATCCAGTTTCTTCTAAGGTAATGGGTATTATTTCTTTCGTATTCATGAAGAGAGCTATTGTTATTCCATTCCTTATTATTATGTTGGAATAACTTTGTCACGCTAAGTACCGCATACATGGTGAAATTCTTCATTATTCTATTCTTTATTATTACGCTTGGAATAACTTTTCATGCGTAATGGTCTATCGCACGCGTCTTGGTGAATTCTCAAGGTTATTCCATTCTTTATTATTCTATTGGAATATCCACGTCATGCGGTTTTTACGCATGACACCGTTCCATTCTTTATTATTACATTGGAATATCTTGTCTATACGGTTTTACGTATGACTGGTTCCATTCTTTATTATTCTGTTGGAATATCTCGTCATGCATGCGGTTCTACGTGACCGTTCCATTATTTATTATTACGCTGAGAATAACTTTGACCGTCTGGCTTATTGCATGCATGGTGAATTCTTCCATTATTCTATTCTTTATTATTACGCTGGAATAACTCGTCATGTGGATTACTGCGTGCATGGTGAATGATCCTTTGTATTATTCATATGAATAGTATTTTTATTCAAAAGAGATTTACATCGAGGCGGTTTGTAATTTTTGACCCTCAAAATTAGAAAAAAATTTGAAATGATAGTTTGATGAGTTTTTAGATTGTGTCCAAAATGGCGATTTTTGAATGTATAGATTAAGAGTTATGGATTTTATTGGAAAATACTATTTTAAAAGTAAACCCTTATAACTCTTTGTGGTTAACTCTAAAATTGGTGAAATTTTTATTGTGAGTACATGTATATAACAGGAGTATACCCTGTAAATTTTAGAATTTTTGGACAAAAGTA
This sequence comes from Panax quinquefolius, assembly GCA_020205615.1. Lineage (NCBI taxonomy): Eukaryota > Viridiplantae > Streptophyta > Magnoliopsida > Apiales > Araliaceae > Panax > Panax quinquefolius. The sequence continues at coordinate 86,217,614 of CM035168.1, forward strand.
CAATTTATGATAAATGTCTAAATATTCGGCAGTTTTGGCCATATGAAAAATAATAAATGAATTTTAAAAATTTTGAGAAAAATATATGTTCAATATGGGACTATATTCTGCTAAATCCTAGAAATAAAATATTTTTGGGACTGATTTGGTATTTTTCATGAAAATAAAGTAGTTATGAGTAAATGAATTAAATATGTTATGTGAAGTGACAAAATTGAAAAATAGGATTTTATGGCTTGAGAATCCTATATAGGGTATATGCAGATTTTTGATGAGAGATTTGATCATTGGTGATGAAATCTTATGAATATGGCATTTTTGAATGATTAAAATGCATTATTTGGTAAAGTGTAAACAATTGAAATAAATTATTTATAAGTTTAAGAAGTGATTAAAATATTATTATAATATTAATAATATTAGATTATGAGTTTATTAAGTGATTGATAATATTTGGATAAATTTAAAGTCTTTAATATTTATCATTGATTTCGTTTGATTATTTCGCTTTGATTATTGCTCATCATCTTCCTCATGCTTATATTGTGATGAAAGTTATCTTTGGCTTAGGTGCATATATGAACTTGGTATGATTATGACCAATGATTATTCGGTATAATCATGACCGTAATATAATGAATGATGTGGTAAAAGTCCTCATCAATTTGGTAAAGGTATCACGGATGGGCGGTGTTGATATGATTATGACCGGATTATTCGGTATATTCATGACCATTGATGATTTAATGAATATCCTTGGCCCGTAGTGCAGGGATGATTCGATGATGTGGTTTATTTATTAAGTTGAGTCTCAACGATAAAAAAAAATTGATGAAAACATTTTAAATCATAAAAGATAGTAGATATCACGCCTACTCTTGACTCTTCTAATGGATTGCTTATTCAAAATCAGCAGCTTAAACTTGATGTCTATTGTATTTTATCGGTTTAACATTGTTGAAGACTAATGATAATTTATTCTCGCATTATCTTAGTCATAATATTTCTTATTAGGCTAGTTGAGCTCACCCTTTCTTTTTTCGTTTCTTCAGAAATGAGAATATAGGCGGGACGAGTCGAGGGAGCGGAGTGATTTGGTAAATATGATATCATTAGTAGTCCTCACTATTATGTTAAATAGTGTGATAATAAATGTAATGAGGACTCCAATGAGTGTGGATATTGTCTAGGTGACAATATTTTGTTTAAACTCTCACTATGTTTTTTGTCGTATTGTACACATTTGTATATAATTAAGTTTGTATTTGATTTATGTACCATGTAAGTGGCGACCCAAGATGGGTTATGTATACCGCTTTTGGGGGCATCACAGCTTGGTATCAAAGCTTAGGATATGATCCTGGCCGAGATGTGAGACAAGAACTAGGAGGGAGAGAGGCGGGAATTCCTTCGCTAGTAGTATGACCTACCTAAGTTTATTTGGTATTTAATTGGTCGGTCAGAGTATAGGGATAATATGTGATATGTTAATTAACCCTTGTTTTGTGGCAGTATTTGAAAATGACATCCGAAAATGTTGAGATAAGCAATGAAGCACATGAGACCGTTGAGTCACCACATATTAATGCTCAGGATAATATGCAACAGGAAGACAATAATCCTCATGTAAAAAATAACACCGATGAAATGGTGAACGATGGGATGTTCATAGGCTTTATGCAATTCATTCAACATCAGGCGAAAATGGCTCTTGTCCAAAATGCAGGTGGAAACACTTACAACTCTCGGACGATCATCGCTAAGCAGTTCAAAGAGCTGGGACCACCAGAGTTTTTTAGAGAGCCAAAACCACTTTAGGCAGAGACGTGGATAAAACAAATCAACAAGATATTTGATGTCTTGGGATGCTCCGAGGAGCAAAAGGTTCCCTTTGCCACCTTCATGTTGCGAGCAGAGGCAAATTACTGGTGGGAATCTGTAAAGCGTACTCAACCTGCCGCACTAAAGATGTCTTGGGAGAAGTTCCAAGAACTGTTCAACGACAAGTATTTTCCTGAAAGTATTCGTCACATGAAGGAGGTAGAGTTCATCAAGCTTGAGCAAAACAATATGACCGTGGCGCAGTACGAAGCTAAGTTTGTCGAGTTGTCTCGGTTTGTGTCCCACTTGGTTGATAATGAGGAGAGAATGACGCGGATGTTTCTAAGAGGTTTAAAACCCGAGATACGTCAATACCTTATCTCTCATAAACTGTGTTTGTATTCAGATGTTGTGAATAGGGCTCAATTATTGGAGCGCGATAATGAGTCAACCCAACCAAGAGAGAGCGGCAAGTAGTCGATATCTGGGTGGTAGCGATCATCGAAGCGGTGACAACAAACGTGGAGGAATCAACATACCGAAAATGGTAATCACTTGATGGTAATCATGGCCATGACAATAATAAGAGTGGACATTCCAAGAAGAGGAGATTCAACAATGATAGAAATACATCAAGATCAAGACCTATTGTTAAGGAAGGAGAACGATGGCCGGTCAGATGTTACAAATGTGGAGGAAGGACACATCGGTCAAACCGCATTTGCGCAATCTAAAGCGTGTTATAATTGTGAAAAAGAAGGTCACCTAGCCCGATTTTGTCGTGCAGCAAAGTCAAGTCCAGCTGGGACGGTGGCATCGAAGGCGAATACGGACAAAACAAAGTCGGTGGTTTCAGGAAGAGCGTTTTTTGTGACTTCTCAAAAAGAGAGTAACCCAAACGAAGTTAGCACAGGTTAGTTGATTATAAATTATTGCGAAGTCTATACCTTATTAGATACCGGTTCTAACCATTCTTTTATCTCTTTTGCTTGCGCTCAACGTTTAAATTTAACTCTAGAGAAGTTAGACTTTGACTTATCGATTGAAACTTCGTTAGGAGAAACCTTCATTTCTTGTGTTATCCAAGTCTTGGATGAGAGTTACAGTTTTTAAATGATATGTCTATCGTTAATAAATTTCCTAACGTATTCCTGAAGACTTCTTAGCTTACCCCTAGAGCGTGAAATCGAATTTTGTATTGACCCCAGTACAAAACCCATTTTTAAAACCCTTAAATATTTCTTCAACTAAAATGAACGTAACATACACCAACGACGTTGGCTCAAGCTATCGAAGATTACGATCATACCATTCAATATCATCGTGGAAGAGTGAACGTGGTAGCTGTCGCGTTGAGTAGATCGTATAACTTACAAATGATGAAGATAGAGTTAAAGAATCTAGGGACCCATGTGAAGATAACGAATATACGAGTAGAATCGACTTTAATCGATAAAGTTAAAGCCGCTCAAGCTACACACCCGAAGCTGATGAATGTGAAGAAGAAGGTTCAAGATGGCGTTATTCTAGAAGCAAGAATCGATGAAGAGAGGAAATCAAAACCCTCGATTTTATTGGCCCATTTGAAATCCTTGATCGAGTAGGAACTGTGGCCTATAGACTTGTTTTACCGCCAAGTATGTCGCGTGTTCATAACATTTTTTTTTCGTATCGATGTTACGAAAATATGTGGATGACCTGAACCACATTATTGAATTAGAACTAGACGAGATAGTAGAAGATTTAACGTATGAGGAGATACATGTTAAAATCTTGGATAAGAAGGATCGCATTCAACACTCAAAGGTTATACCTCAAGAGTTAGAATCTGAAATGAAGTCAAGGTATCCTCATCTCTTCTTGATACCAGTGCACGTATAAAATTTCGAGGGCAAAATTTCATACGAAGGGGAGATTGTGAGACCCCAAATTTTATGAATAAAGATTTAAATTTCTCGAAATATTTTTTTGAATATTATGGTGTGAATTTGATATAATGTTATAGTTGTGGGTAATATTTATAAATTTTACAAAGTATGCAAGTTGTTATATAATATTCGATTGGTCGGGGAATATTCTTTTTATCGGGAATATCCGTACGATGGCACAATCATTGGTGGACCCCCACAATAGAAGTATTGTCGTAGTTAGAAAACGACAGAATTATCTTTTTATAAAAATAACGGCGAAAGTGTTACCGTTAAAACTGTTGAACTACCCGGTAGTAAAAGTAAAAGAATATGTCTGGTGGTTGCGTATAATAACCTATATTGATTATTGATGCTTATGTAAGAAGTCACTCAGTTATACTCAATTATTGCTATAGTAATTGCTGCATCATATCTCTCATATTATTGATTCAATTATTGTCACAATATTATATGTATAATATGTTATATTATTAAATCAATAATTGAGACGACAAAGTTATTCATATTATTATTTGCAATATTGACAATGTCTAGAAGTTCTATCAAAGAGAGGTTTGGTCACCTAATTGGGCGCCAATAAGGAGAAATCCTTATCGAAAAGCCCCCTCTTTCCTGGGAACGACCTGGTTGTTAAATATTGTGAGTTATAATATTAACCGGTAGTGCATTGATGTGGTAAAAGTCCTCATTGACCGGTAGTGCATTGATGGATAGTGTTGGTATGATTATGACCAGGGATTATTCGGTATAGTCATGACCATTGATGATTTAATGAATATCCTTGGCCCGTAGTGCAGGGATGATTCGATGATGTGGTTTATTTATTAAGCTGAGTCTCAGCGATAAAAAAAAATTGATGAAAACATTTCAAATCAAAAAAGATAGTAGATATCATGCTCTACTTGACTCTTCTAATGGATTGCTTATTCCGCTGCAGTTAAACTTGATGTCTATTGTATTTTATCAGTTTAACATTGTTGAAGACTAATGATAATTTATTCTGCATTATCTTAGTCATAATATTTCTTATTAGGCTAGTTGAGCTCACCCTTTCTTTCACTGTTCTCTTTAGGAAATGAGAATATAGCTGGGACGAGTCAGGGAACGGAGTGACGGTCCAGATAATAGCATTAGTAGTCCTCACTATTCTGTTAAATAGTGTGATAATAAATGTAATGAGGACTCCATTGAGTGTGGATATTGTCTAGGTGACAATATTCTTGTTTAAACTCTCAGCTATGTTTTGTCGTATTATACACGACTATTGTATAATTAAGTTTGTATTTGATTTATGTACCATGTAAGTGGCGACCCAAGATGGGTGATGTATACCTATTTTGGGGGCGTCACAAGTCGGGTAATTAATCGGATAAATGAGCAATTAATTGCTATTAATTCACATGATTATAACTATTTGTTCACATGTGTGTACTAGTGATTCACATTCTTGTACTATTAGGGGAGTTGGTGCAAGATTGATAATACTTGCATGACTAAGTTAAAAATGGAGGTATAGATGGAGGTACTATACTGTAATTCGTATTTTCACATGATTATAACTATTGATTCATATGATTGAACTATTGATTGACATTATTTACTATTAGGGGAGGTGGTGCAAGTTTGATAATACTTGCAGGACTAAATTAAAAATGAAGAAAACGAGGAAGGTATTATACTGTAATATTTTGAGCCCCAAAACGTGCAATTATCGAGACTATATTTTCCTATAAATAGAAGCTAATTCTTCCTTCATTTCTCACCAATTCACTAAAGCTATAGAGCAATTATTATAGAGAGAAATTATAGAGAGAAAGAAGAAGAGAAGTCTGCTACCTCACTATTCCAGTATCCAGTCTTCTTCTAAGGTAAGAGGTATTATTCTTTCGTATTCATGAAGAGAGTTATTTTCTTTCAATACTCGTAAGGGTTGTTATTCCATTCTTTATTATTATGTTGGAATAACTTGTCTATGTAAAGTACCGCATACATGGTGAAATTCTTCTATTATTCCATTCTTTATTATTCTATTGAATAACCTGTCTGTCATGCATCGCGGTCTATCGCATGCCTGGTGAATTCTGTTGTTATTCCATTCGTTATTATTCCGTTGGAATATCCCGTCGCGCGATGATTACGCGATCTAGTTCCATTCTTTATTATTACATTAGAATATCACATGCGTGTGGATTACGCGTGACTGGTTCCATTCTTTATTATTACATTGGAATAACTTATTCATGCGGATTCACATGCGCTGAGTGAATTCTTCCATTATTCCATTCTTTATTATTCATTTGGAATAACCTCTCTATGTGGATTACCGCATGCATGGTGAATGATCCTTCGTATTTATTCCTTATTAAATTGTTGAAATGATCTGTCTACGTGGATTACCGCATGGTGGGTAAAAATCCATTTGCAGTTTCATATATTCTATTATACTCAGTTGGTTAAAGTTTTGGCTTCTAAACTCCATGAAATTAGTGGAATATCCTTGATATTTGCCCTTCATCCAGTATCTTTTCATGGAAATATTCTTCTGAGCATTCTTGAATTTTACTCCACAAAGAAGTATCATGTTGACAATTTGGACGTTATTGATTTCTGGATAAACTAAAATTGTAAATCTTTAAAATTTATCCTTGAACTTGTTTTATTGAATTATTATGTCATTGTCATCATCCTCATGCTTATAATGTGCTGAAAGTCATCTTTGGCTTACGTGCATAGATGGACTTGGTATGATTATGACAAGGGATTATTCGGTATAATCATGACCATAATGTGACGAATGATGTGGTAAAATTCCTCATTGGTCTGTAGTTCATTGATGGACAGTTGTTGGTGTGATTATTATGACGCCCCCAAAATAGGTATACATCACCTATTCTGAGTCGCTAAATACATGGTACAGAATACAAATACAATCTTAAATATACAACATGAGCTGTGAGTTTTAATACAAATATTGTCTTCTAGATAGTATTCAAACTCAACATAAGTCCTCAATACATTTATTATCACACTATTTCATAGAATAGTGAGGACTACTAATGCTATCATTTGGACCGTCACTCCGTTCCCCGACTAGTCTCCTCGCTACGCTCTCATTTCTGAAGAGAACAATGAAAGCAAAAGGGTGAGCTCAACTAGCCCAATAAGAAATATTATGGCTAAGATAATGCAGAATAAATTATCGTTAGCCTTTAACAGTGTTAAACTAATACAATATAACAAACATCAAGTTTAACTGCAACGGAACAAGCAATCCATTAGAAGAGTCAAGTAGAGAATAAAATCTACTATCTTCTATGATTTAAAAGGTTTTTCATCACTTTTATTGTCGAGAGACTCACATTAAATAAACCACGTCATCCCTGCACTACGACCAAGGATATTCATTAGTATCACGACCACAAATTATCCATGCACTACGAGCCAAGGATATTCGTGTTTTCATCAATGGTCATGACCATGCCAACAACTGTCCATCAATGCATTACGGGAAAATGAGGACTTTTACCACATCATTTGTAACATTACGGTCATGACTATACCGAATAATCCCTGGTCATAACCATACCAAGTCCATCTATGCACTACAGGCCTTAGATGACTTTCAACATAATATAAACATGAGGATGATGACAATGACATAATAATTCAATAAAACAAGTTCAAGAATAAATTTTAAAGATTTATAAGTTAATTTATCCTGAACTCAAAAACGTCCAAATTGTCAACATGATACTGCTTTGTGGAGTAAAATTCAAGAATGCTCGTAAGAATATTTCCATGAAAAGATCTTTGGATGAAGCCTTGAAATATCCGGATATTCTACTAATTTCATGGAGTATAGAAGCCAAAACTTTAACCAACCGAGTATAATAGAATATATGAAATCGCAAATGGATTTTCGTCCACCATGCGGTAATCCACGTAGATGCATCATTTCCACAATTTAATAAAGAATGAATACAAAGGATCATTCACCATGCATGTGTAATCCACATGAGGCGTGTTATTCCAATGTAATAATAAAGAATGGAATAATGTAAGAATTCACCATGCATGCGATAGACAGCATGCATAAAAGTTATTCCCAAATGTAATAATAAAGAATGGAACCAGTCACGCAAAATCACACAGATGGGATATTCCAATGAATAATAAAGAATGGAATAACAACGAAATTCACCGTGCATATGATAGATCAAGCATGCACATGTTATTCCAACGTAATAATAAATAATGGAACTGTGTTATGCGTAATACGCATGCATGTGATATTCAACGTAATAATAAAGAATGGAATAACGAAGAATTTCACCGTGTATGCGGTACTTGGCGTGACATAAAAGTTATTCCAATGAATAAATAAATAGTGGAACTGTGTCATGCGTAATGCACGCATGCATGTGATATTCCAACGAGAATAATAAAGAATGGAATAACAGAAGAATTTCACCATGTATGCGGTACTTCTCATAGACAGGTTATTCCAACATAATAATAAGGAATAGAATAACAATAGCTGTGACGCCCCCAAAATAGGTCCAATCCATCCAACCTATTCTGAGTCGCCAAATACATGATACAAAAAACAACTACAACTTTATTACTACAATTGTCATGCAAATACAACAACACATATGTTGTGAGTTTTGATACAAATATATATACCAACTGTGACTCTTGACACCAACTTGGATAGCACGTCACAATGGCACCTTACATAAAGGTACAGTCAATAACTGTTTTAGAAATTAAAATCTTTGGGAAGTGCTCAAGGAAACCTTCGAACATGGGAGGCCACGCGTCTAGGTTATGATAGATATCATATGCCCAGAGAATTATCCCTGGGTTGATCCAATATACCCCAAAGAAAAACGAGAAGATTACTATCATGTTCCTTCCAATGGTGAGTCTTCTCTTGACATATAACTATGTGATGCCCCCAAAAATAGGTATTCATCACCTATCTTGAGTCGCCAAATACATGGTACAAAATTCAAATACAACTTAATTAAACAACAGTCGTGTAAAATACGACAAAACATACGCTGTGAGTTTTAATTCAAAGATTGTCATCTAGACAATATCCACACTCAATTGAGTCCTCATTATAATTACTATCACACTATTTAACAGAATAGTGAGGACTACTAATGCTATCATCCGATCATCAATCCGCTTCCTCGACTCGTCCCAATATATTCTCATTTCAAGAGAACAGTGAAGGAAAGGGTGAACTCAACTAGCCCAAGAAAAATATTATGACTAAGATAATGCGAATAAATTATCATTAGTCTTCAACAATGTTAAACTGATAAAATACAATAGACATCAAGTTTAACTGCAGCGGAATAAGCAATCCATTAGAAGAGTCAAGTAGAGCGTGATATCTACTATCTTTTATGATTTAAAATGTTTTCATCAATTTTTTTTTTATCGTTGAGACTCAACTTAATAAATAAACCACATCATCGAATCATCCCTGGTCATGATTACACCGAATAATCCCTGGTCATAATCATACCAAGTCCATCTATGCACTACAGGCCACAAATGACTTTCAACAAAATATAAATATGAGGATGATGACAATGATATAAGAATTCAATAAAACAAGTTCAAGAATTAATTTATTCAGGAACTAATAACGTCCAAATTGTCAACATGATACTTCTTTGTAGAGTAAAATTTAAGAATGCTCAGAAGAATATTTCCACGAAAAGATATCTTTGGATGAATCACAAATATCGAGGATATTCCACCAATTTCATAGAGTATATGAAGTCAAAACTTTAACCAATTGAGTATAATAAAGAATGGAATAACAAAAGAAATCACCATGCATGCGGTACTTGATGTAGACATGTTATTCCAACGAGAATAATAAATAACGGAACCGGTCAAGGCGTGTCGCATCCGGCGTGATATTCCAATGAATAATAAAGAATGGAATAACAACAGAAATCACCATGCATGCGGTACTTGATTATAGATGTAGGTTATTCCAATGTAATAATAAATAACGAAATCATGTCCCATGTAAAATGCATGCATGAGGATATTCCAATGTAATAATAAAGATAACCAAGTCCGGCATAAAACGCATGCATGGATATTCCAACAGAATAATAAAGACGGAACCAGTCCGGTGTAAAAAAGCATGCATGTGATGTTCCAATGTAATAATAACGAATGGAATAACAACAAAAATCCAAGTATAGGGTAGACCGCGTATACAGGTTATTCCAACAGAATAATAAAGAATGGAATAACAGAAGTTCTCTTCATGAATATGAAAAATAATAATATCCCTTACCTTATAGAAGAAACTGGATATAGAAGTAGTGAAGTAGCAGAATACTTTTCTTCTTTCTCTATATAGTTTCTCTCTAGAGTTTCAATGAATTCGTAAGAAATAATGAAGGAATGAGCTTCTATTTATAGAAGAATGGATCAATAAGAAACTAATCCATGAACGGTCCAGTTGATTTACTTTTAAACGGACGGTCTGTATTGGTTTACAATAAAATATAATATATTCTATTTATAATCTAATAAAACGAATAACTTTTAAAAAGATTTTACTATCTGAAACACTATGCAGCACTTATACAAACATTATGCATAATAAAATATAATATATTCTAATTATTGTCTAATAAAATGAATAACTTTATAAAAGTATTCATTTTATATAAAAATTTTTACTATTAGCCTAATAAAACGAACAACTTTATAAAAGTATTCATTTTTTTTATAAAAGTTTTTCTATTTTTTACATTAATAATACTAATAAAACAAAACTTCATCATCATTATTATTATTCACACTATTAATCGACCGAATTCGCTTCTCGGAAAAGAGGGACTTTCCAATAAGGATTTCTCCTTCATTGGTAGCGCGCAATTAGGTGACCAAACCTCTCATCGCGTAACTATCGTTAATAATGCAAATAATAATATTAATAACTTCGTCATCTCAATTATAAAATATCAACAATAATTGAATCAATTAACGTGAGATACTATGCAATAATTACTGAAGCAATAATTAAACAAAACTGAGTGACTTCTCACGTAAGCATCAATAATCAATACCGTGTGCTACTATGAAACCACGCGTATTCCTGTACTTTTAACGCCGGGTGTTTCAACAGTTAACTGTTAAACTTCCGCCGTTATTTTCATAAAAATATTTTTGTCATTTGCTTAATCCGACAATAATTCCGTTGTGGGGTCCACCAATGATTGTGCCGTCGTATGAATATTCCCCGTTTAAAACGAATATTCCCCGACCAATCGAATATTATATAACAACTTGTGTACTTTGCAAAATTTATAAATATTACCCACAACTATAACATTATATCAAATCTATTCCATAATATTCAAAAATGATATTTATAGAAAATACATTTTTATTCATAAAAGTTGGGGTCTTACAAACTATCTCCACTGTCTGCAATTGAGAATTACATTTCAACCAAACTCCAAGATCATATAGGTAGTGCTCGTAGATATACTCAGCAAGTGGATGTGCACAACCCTTTCTTATGATAACACGAGGTTGTATGTCATTAGACATCTTGTATAATAGTGGCAAAATACCCTTCCAAAGTTGGGTTCACCTCACCCTATTCGGTTCACCAAAATTAAATATCAAATGACGTATACCATATGACACACTTATCTAAAGTTCTCAATAAAATTATTTTCAAACTATTTAGGGAGAACCTCAACAGCTATTGACCACCGTTCTATTCCCCTGTTATCCCCGCTAGACCCGGCAACACTTTAATTACCTGAAAGGAATTATGAAGCAAAAGGGTGAGCACAACTAGCCCAGTAAAGAATATCATAACTAAAGATAATTAAATTATCAATAGCCTTCATCAAGAATAAATCGTAGATTTAGAACATATACGGTAGATGATAAAACTTTTCAACCATAGTTAAGGTAACGAAGCAATCCATTAGAAGAGTCAAATAGACCATAAAGTCTATTATCTTCTCCACATTAAAAGTCCACTAACAATATTTTATCCATGTAACATCAATCAACAGTTCCTTTCCACAATCATATGAATAACTCATAATCATAATTGTGATTCTAATTACTCTTCTCATCTAGACGAAGATAATTTTCATCACCGCCTTTACACCTCAAACATCAAAGATCATGGTTATACCAAATCACGCCTGCTCATAATCATACTAATAAATTCATCTTTGCACTACGGGCCAAAGATATTCATTAACAAGTCATCTTTGCACTGCGGGCCAAAGATATTCAAAAATAGGTCATCTTTGCACTACGGGCCAAAGATATTTAACAACAGGTTATCTTTGCACTACGGACCAAAGATATTCAACAACAGGCCAAAGATATTCGTATCTCAAAGAAATACATAATCATTTCAGAATTTATATAAACCATAATTATAACCATGTTGATCAATTCACCTTTGCACTTAAGCTAAAAATATTCAATTGTAAATTCAATGGTCACGATCATACCAATCAACGGTTCAACTTTGCACTACTGGCCAAAGAGAACTCATAGTCACGATCATACCAATAATCTACCCATCTTTACACTCAAGTCAAAGAGAAATTTCATCACCAGGATTATAAAAATATTATATATGATAATAAAAACAATATGATCAAAACACGAATTTAATTTCAAGAGTAAGATTCATAAATCAACGATAATTTGGTCAGAAAAAGAAACCAATTTTGTCGTGAATAGTACCCCGTGAATAGTAACTCGTGTATAGTAACTCATGAATAGTAACCCCGACATGAAAAAGGTAGAAATTCCACAATAAAATCCATACCAATATTTCGGTATAATGATATTAAAAGAATAACATTTCTTAAACTTATAAACAATTTATTTTAATTGTTTACACTTTACTAATTAATGCATTTAATCATCCTAAAATGCCAAACTCATAAGATTTCATCACCAATAACCAAAACTCTCATCAAAAATCTGCATATACCTCATATAAGATTCTTAAGCCATAAAATCATATTTTTCAATTTTCTTCCTTCACATAACATATTTAATTCATTTACTAATAACTAGTCCATTTTCATGAAAAATACCAAATCAGTACAAACAAATTTTTTTTTCTAGGATTTAGCAGAATATAGTCCCATATTGAACATATATTTTTCTCAGAATTTTTAAAATTCATTTTCTATTTTTCATATGACCAAAACTGCCGAATATTTAGACATTTATCATAAATTATACTTTTGTCCAAAAATTACAAAATTTACAGAGTATACTTCTGTTATATACATGTACTTCCAATAAAAATTTCATCAATTTTGGAGTTAACCACAAGAAGTTATAAGGGTTTATTTTTAAAATAGTCTTTTCTCATAAAATCCATAACTTCTACTCTATACATCCAAAAATCTCTATTTTTGGATACAGTCAAGAAAACTCATCAAATTATCATTTCAAAATTTTCCAGAATTTTTGAAGGTCAGAAAAATTACGAAACTAAAAACCATAATAAACCTTAAAATCCCTTACCTCAAAAGAGTAGTATTTACATTCGAAATGCCTGGATATAATTTGAAGAAAACTTGTAAGATTTAATAAAACTCTCAAAGTATTAAAATACTCACAAAAATACGCCGATAATCTAGAGAGAAAGAAAACTTGTTTCGGTGTGATTTTCAATTCTAACCCAAGCACCTATTTATAGAAAATGCTAAGACGCAAAAGCGCACTTGACACTGCTACACGATGGATTTACCACTACTATTGCCACCCACCACATTTGAAATAAAATTCAAAGCACATTTCTTCACCAACCACAAGTGGGGCCCACTCAATTTTAGAATTTTCCACCAAAATCATTTATAAACCTAATTTCTGAATCAGCCACCTCTTAAAATTCATAACAAATCATACTTTCATTTATAACGGTTCAAAATTTGTGGACATATACTCAACTTATATATGTATAACATATCCAAAAATCACAACGATCCAACGGTCGGATTAAAAATTATAACTCACGCAATATATCGTAAAAATACTGATTTGATCTTTTAATACCTCAAATCCGACAAAATACTGATAAAACACCTCAATATTAATTCCTTCACTTATAACCACACAAATAAATCCATCATTTATATCCGCATCAAATAAATATTTCCTTATCATATAAATCAATAATTAATTATTCACAAATAATATTACAAAATCATAATTATGACAACCAGGTGGTTCCCAGGAAAGAGGGGACTTTCCAATAAGGATTTCTCCTTACTGGCGCGCAATTAGGTGACCAAACCTCTCCTTGACAGAACTTTCTAGACATTTTCAATAATGTTATCTAATAATATTATGAATTATTGATATGGTAATGGGAAATACTGTTCAGTGACAATTATTGAAACAACAATAATATAAAATATCAACGCAGTAATTATTGAATCAATAAAATAAAATATTGAATAAAGAATTATCGTAACAATTATCGAGTAGTGCCATCTTACGTAAGAATTAATAATTCAAAATATTTGCATAATACCGGGTGTGCTACTACGCAACCACGCGTATTCATCGTATTTTAACCACCGTGTATTCAACAAGTTGTTAATTCAGAATAACTACTGTATTATTTATAAAAACTCATACTTATGCGTTTTAATCCATCAATGCTTATTCTATTATGGGGCCCACAAATGGCTGCGCCATCATACGAATATTCCCCGACAACAAGAATATTCCACGACCAAACAAATATTCCCCAACAGAAATGAGTATTTTATAATCGCGTATTTTGAAAATTTTATATATATCACCCTTAATTTTAACTTTTTATCAATTTAACCATTTACTGAATAATAATTATAAGAAAAATTGAATACTTTTATTTCATAAAATTCGGGGTCTTACAATAGCTCTCTTCATGAAAATGAAAGAAATAATACCCCTTACCTTAGAATAAAGCTAGATACTGGAATAGAGAGGTAGCAGACTTCTCTTCTTTGTTCTCTCTATAATTTCTCTCTATATTAATTGCTCTATAGCTTTAGTGAATTGGTGAGAAATGAAGGAAGAATGAGCTTCTATTTATAGAAAAATATAGTTTCGATAATTGCACATTTTGGGGCTCAAAAAATTACAGTACAATACCTCTAAATTTTCATTCATTTTTAATTTAGTCCTGCAAGTATTATCAAACTTGCACCACCTCCCCTAATAGTAAATAATGTGAATCAATAGTTCAATCATGTGATTCAATAGTTATAATCATGTGAAAATATGAATTACAGTATAGTACCTCCATCTATACCTCCATCTTTAACTTAGTCATGCAAGTATTATCAATCTTGCACCAACTCCCCTAATATTACATGAATGTGAATCAATAGTACACACATGTGAACAAATAGTTATAATCATGTGAATTAATAGCAATTAATTCCTCATTTATCCGATTAATTACCCGATAACTTCCAGACATCAATTATTATCGAAATAAATATCGATTTCCACTAACATTAATAATTCCAACACAATGGAACTATCAATTTCATCTTTAATAAACACAAACTTATTCATCATTAATATTATAATTCACAATATTTAACAACCAGGTCGTTCCCAGGAAAGATGGGGCTTTCCGATAATGATTTCTCCTTATTGGCGCGCAATTAGGTGACCAAACCTATCCTTGACAGAACTTCTAGACATTGTCAATATTGCAACTAATAATATGAATAATTTTGTCGTCTCAATTATTGATTTAATAATATAATATATTATGCAGATGATACTGCGATAATAATTGAATCAATAATATGAGAGATATGATGCAGCAATTACTGTAGCAATAATTGAGTATAACTGAGTGATTTTTTACGTAAGCATCAATAATCAATACCGTAATGCTACTACGCAACCACGCCAGATTCTCGTACTTTTACTACTGGGGTAGTTCAACAGTTTTAACGGTAACACTCGTTGTTATTTTTAATAAAAGATAATTCTGTCATTTTCTAACTACGACAATACTTCTGTTGTGGGGTCCACCAATGATTGTGTCGTTGTACGAATATTCCCCGACAAAAAGAATATTCCCCGACCAAACGAATATTTTATAACAACTTGCTTACTTTGCAAAAAAATTTCATATATCACCCTTAACATTAACCCTTTATCAATTTAACCATTTACGAAATAAAATAATAATTATAAGAAAAATGAATACTTTCATTTCATAAAAATTGGGGTCTTACAATTATGACCAGGGATTATTCGGTATAGTCATGACCATTGATGATTACATGACTATCCTTGGTCGTGATGCAGGGATGATTCGATTTTATTTATTAAGCTGAGTCTCAGCGATAAAGTTGATAAAAAAACTTTTTAAATCATAGAAGATAGTAGATTTTATGCTCTACTTGACTCTTCTAATAGATTGCTTGTTCTGCTGCAGTTAAACTTGTTGTCTAATATATTCTATCAGTTTAACATTGTTGATAGCTAATGAGAATTTATTCTGTATTATCTTAGTCATAATATTTGTTACTGGGCTAGTTGAGCTCACCCTTTCTTTCACTGTTCTCTTCAGGAAATGAGAACGTAGCCAGGACTAGTCGGGGAACGGAGTGACGGTCTAGATGATAGCATTAGTAGTCCTCACTATTTTGTTAAATAGTGTGACAATAAATGTAATGAGGACTCCATTGAGTGTGGATATTGTCTAGAAGACAATATTCTTATTAAAACTTTTAGATTATGTTTTGTCGTATTTTACACGACTGTTGTATAATTAAGTTGTATTTGAATTTTGTACCATGTATTTGGAGACTCAAGATGGGTGATGTATACCTGTTTTGGGGGCATCACAGTTGGTATCAAAGCTTAGGGATATGTTTCCTGACTGAGATGTGAGACAAGAACTAGGAGGGAGAGATGGGGAATTCCTTAAGCTAGTATGACCTACCTAAGTTTATTTGGTATTTAATTGGTCTATCGAGTATAGAGATAATATGTGATATGTTAATTAACCCTTGTTTTGTGGCGATGATTTGAAAATGGCATCCAAAAATGTTGAGATAAGCAATGAAGCACATGAGACCGTTGAGTCACCAACGATCAATACCCAGGGTAATGGTGCAACAGAAGACAATAATCCTCATATAAACAATAACACCGATGAAATGGTGAACGATGGGATGTTCAGAGGCTTTATGCAATTCATGCAACATCAGGCGAGAGCGGCTCCTGTCCAAAATGCAGGTGGAAACACTGACAACTCTCGGACGATCACCGCTAAGCAGTTCAAGGAGCTGGTACCACCGGAGTTTTTTGAAGAGCCAAAACCACTTAAGGCGGAGACGTGGAAAAAGTAGATCAACAAGATATTTGATATCTTGGGATGCTCCGAGGAGCAAAAGGTTCCCTTTGCCACCTTTATGTTGCGGCGGTGCGATTCTTGGTGGGAATCAGTAAAGCGTACTCAACTCCGCCAGACCGAAGATGTCTTGGGAGAAGTTCCAAGAGTCATTCAACGATAAGTACTTTCACGAAAGTATTCGTCACATGAAGGAGGTAGAGTTCATCAAGCTTGAGCAAAAATAATATGACCGTGGCGCAATCGAAGCTAAGTTTGTTGAGTTGTCTCGGTTTCGTCCCACTTAGTTGATAATGAGGAGAGAATGACGCGATGTTTCTAAGAGGTTTGAAACCGTAGATACATCAATACTTAATTTCTCTGGCCGTGTGTTTGTATTCAGATGTTGTGAATAAGGCTCAGTTATTGGAGCGCGATAATGAGTCAACCCAACCAAGAGAGAGCAGCCGACAAGTCGATAATACCGGTGGTAGCAGTCATCGAAGCGGTGACAACAAACGTGGAAGGAATTAACATGCTAGAAATGCTAATCACTTCGGTGGTAATCATGGCCATGACAATAAGAGTTGACATTTCAAGAAGAGGAGATTCAACAATGATGGAAAGACGTCAGCACCAACTCCTGTTGTTAAGGAAGGAGAACGACCGTCGGTCGTATGTTACAAATGTGGAGGGGAAGGATACATCAGTCCAAACTACGCGATGCAGTCCAAAGCGTGTTATAATTGTGGAAAAGAAGGTCACCTAGCCATATTTTGTTGTGCAACAAAGTCAAGTCCAGCTGGGATGGAGGCATCAAAGGGTGTCCCAGACAAGATAAAATCGGTAGTTCAAGGGAGAGCGTTTGTCGTTACCTCCCAAAAAGTGAGGAATCCGAACGAGGTGATCACGGATAAGCTAATCATAAACTCTAGCGAAGTTTATACTTTATTTGATACCGGTTCTACCCATTCTTTTATTTCTCCTACTTGCGCTCAACGTTTAAATTTGACTCCGGAGAAATTAGACTTTGACTTATCGGTTGAAACTCCGTTAGGAGAAACCATCTGTAAGACCCCGAATTTTATGAAATAAAAATATTCAATTTTCTTATAATTATTATTTTATTTTGTATATGGTTAAATTGATAAAAGGTTAAAGTTAAGGGTGATATGTGAAAATTTTGAAAAGTAAGCAAGTTGTTATAAAATATTCGATTGGTCGGGGAATATTCTTTTTGTCGGGGCATATCCGTATGACGATGACAAATCATTGGTGGACCCCACAATGTAAGTATTGTCGTAGTTAGAAAACGACGAAATTATCTTTTATAAAAATAATCGCTAAAGTTTTACCGTTAGACGTTGAACTACCCGGTAGTAAAAAAGAAATGCGATGTCTGGCGTGGTTCGCATAAAGTGTGAGATCGTATTGATTATTGATGCTTACGTAAGAAGTCATTTAGTTATACTTAATTATTGCTATAGTAATTGCTGCATCATATGTAAGACCCCAACTTATTATTAATAAAATTTAATTTTCTCTATTTATTATTTTGAAATAGTAAGGGTTGATTTGATTAATGTGAATAGTTATGGGTAAAATACGCAAATATTTCAAAATAAGCAAGTGGTTATAAAATATTCATTGTTGTTTGGAATATTCGTTTGGTCGTGGAATATTCTTTTTGTCGGGAATATTAAATGCGACTAAGCAGCCACCGTGTGTGTGGGCCCATAACTGAAAAGCGATTGGATGAAGAAAACGACAAATATAAGTGGTTTAAAAATAACTTGGCGTAGTTATTCACAGATTAATCTTGTTAAAATACTCCTAATTGGTTAAAACACAATAAAGCATTACCAGTATTGCACCAATTATTGATTCTTACGTGAAGGCACTTACTTAATAATGGTTCTGATAATTCTTTGTTCAAATTTTATTGATTTAATAATTCTTTGCGTTGATATTTTATATTCTTTGTTGTTTCAATAATTGTCATTACACATATTTTCATTATCGATGCAATAATTCATATTATCCTGAATAATATTATTAGATAACATTATTGGCAATGTCTAGAAAGTTACATCTAAGGAGAGGTTTGGCCACCTAATTGCGCCAGCCCAAGTGAGGAGAAATTCTTATTGAAAGCCCCTCTTTCTTGGGAGGCGCACAGTTGTCAATATTGTGATTCTCATAATATTATTTGTGAATAATTAATTATTGATTCATATGATGAGGAAAATATTGATTTTATGTGGATATAGATGGAGAAAATTTTTAATGTGACAATTGTTGAAAATTGAAATTTTATCTTTTCCTCGATAAGATAATTCATTTAAATGTATTATTATATTTTAATAATATAATAATGGGGATATTTTTACAACGAATGTGGGATATATGAGTATCTGAGGAGGAAGAGTATTTTTGTTGCAATAAATGTTTAAAACATGTTAAACATGTTTGGTGGACCCCATTTATTGATCGAAATTTGATTATAACAGTAAAATCTTCCGTTTGTGGATTTCGATCAATTTCATTTGGGAATTTGGAAAACTTTCTTACGCAAAGTTGTAGAAATTGAATTTCCTATAAAAAACGCGAGATTCAATTTTTTGATAAAAGGGCTATTTATTATGAATTATTGAAGTTACGAGCTCAAAATAATTAATTTTTGGAAGTTTAAAATATTTTTAATTACAAAAACGTTTTTTACATTGTTGGGACTCATTTAACATGTGTTAAGATTGCTGATTTCAGATGCTAAGTGTGCGTGAGAAATTTGTAATATATATAATATTATTATATTAAATTTTACGCTTTGGTGTTCTAAGCAATTTCCTATAAATAGGGTGCTTAGGATAGAATTGAAAATCACACGAAAAAAGTTTTTCTCTCTATATTATCGGCGTATTCTTGTGAGTATTTTGAGTATACTTTGAGTATTGCTATACTCTGGTTGCAAGTTCAAAGTCATAACCTATATCCAGATGTTTCAACTAAAGTCTTGTTTTTTTCGAGGTAAGGGATATTTTTTTTTTTCGTAATGATATTATTTCTTCAATATCATTATGTTGAAATATTGATCTGAAGTTTTATCAAATTTGGAACTTTTGGTGTCGAGATTACTTATTCACGTATACTGACCTTATTCACGTATCTGACACTTATTCACGAATCAAGACTATTCATCGAAAAATGAAAAATTTTCTTTTCGTCCAAAATATCTATTCTGGATACTAGCTTTGATTGTATCCATGTTTGATCATTCTTGAATTTTACACCACTGTGATTATTTTTGAGGTATTTTTGGACGTGGATAAAACAAAGTACGAATCCTTAATCCTTAATCCTTGTCATTTTGTTTCACTGGATTTGTTTCTTTAAAAATATTTTTCATCATCTTCAGTCTTAAATGATGATATTATGGAATATCTTTGGCCTGTAGTGCAAAGATGAATGATTTCTGAAGAATATCTTTGGCCCGTAGTGCAAAGATGAACAGGTGTTTAGATGAACATGACCAACTGATGAATATCTTTGGCTGTGTGCAAAGATGAATATTTGATTCCGATATATATTGATTGATGTTACGAGGATAAAAGATGATTTGGTGAACTTTTAAATTCATACATAGAAGATAGTAGTTTGCATTTTCTACTTAACTCTTCTAATGAATTATTATTTCCATTGCGAATATTGATTTAAAATTTGTTGTCTATTGTATTCTATTAGATTTTCCCTCGTTGAAGACTAACGATAATTTGTTGTATATTATCTTAGTCATAATATTCTTTTCGGGCTAGTTGAGCTCACCCTTTTCCTTTTTGTTCCATTTTTCTTCTCGGGAGGCGAGAATATAAGCGAGTACAGTAGCTGGTATGGAATGAAAGTTCTAGAGAGAGTTGTTTAGTAGTCCTCACCATTTTGTAAAATAATGTATCAATAAATGCGATGAGGATTTATTTGAGTATAGATATTGTCTGAAGATAATATTTGTATTCAAACTCACAGCTTTTATTGTTGTAATAATAAAGTTGTAGTTGTTTACATACCATGTATTGACAACTCGTAATGGGTGATGTATACCTATTTTGGGGGCGTCACAGGTTGGTATCGAGCTTAGGATATGATCTCCATGAGATCGGGGAATAGAATTAGGAGGGGAGAGACGAGTAAATCCTTCGCTAGTGTGTGTCCTACCTAAGCTTATTTGTTAGTTGGTCAAGATATAAGGATATTATGTGATATATTGATTTCCTTAATTAACCCTTGTTTTATGACGATGATTGAGAATGTCGATGAGAATATTAACAATGGAAATGAGACTGTGGAGACGCTTTGTACTCACCAACGAGGAGAACGTCTGACAGTCGTGGCAATGTTCCTCCCGTGAACAACACCACCGAAAGCGAGATGATGAACGAGGGGATGTTTAGAAGCTTTTGCGCTTCATGCAAAATCGATTTAGGAGACTCGTGTTCAAAATCTGAGGAGAAATGATAGCAATTCACGGGTTGTCACATACAAGCGATTCAAAGAGTTGGGACCACGAATTTAAGGAAAGCCGGATCCGATTATGGCGAAAACATGGGTCAAGCAAATTACCAAGATATTCGATGTCTTGGGATACATAGAGGAACAGAAGGTTCCATTCGCCACCTTTATGTTCCAGTGGCGAGGCGGATTCTTGGTGGAGATCGTGAAGCGTACCCATCCACCGCACTTCAAAGATGTCTTGGGATACGTTTTAGAAACTATTTAATGACAAATACTTTCCACGAAATTGTTCGTCGTATAAGAAGGAAGTGGAGTTCATCAGATTAGAACAAAACAACATGGCGGTGTCTCGATGACGAGGCAAAGTTTGCGAGTTATCCAGTTTGCACCTCATTTGGTGGAGAATGAGGAACGTGTGACGCGGATGTTTCGAGAGGTTTGAAACCCGATATCGACAATATCTCATTTCTCATAAATTTTCTCTCTATTCAGATGTTGTTAATGAGGCTCAATTGTTAGAGCGAGATAATGAGTATGTTCAACCGAGGGACCATAACCGAGGATCGTACTCGTAGATAGCGATCAATGTAATAATGATAACCAACGGAGAAAAAACAGACGGACAAAAATGGTAACCACTCCGGTGGTAATCATAGCCATATGAAAATAGAAGAAGCGAGTCGGGAGGAGATTTTAAAAGAGGAGATTTAACAACGACCATGTGAAGACGACAAAGTCTTACGTGAACAACCCCGGTTCTAAGGGAGGAGAACGACCACCGGTCATATATGCTACAAATGCGAAAAGAGGCACATATCGATCAAAATCGCCCTGAATAGTTCAAGGTATGCTATAATTGTGGAAAGGAAGGACATATAGCTCGAGATTATACTGATGAGCGAAACCTAGTTCAGCGGGGATGGTGACTCAAAAGATCGCCGCAGAAAAAGTCAAAGTCAATCGGTTCCGGAAGAGCGTTTGTTGTGATTGGTCAAAATGCGAGGAACCCAAATGAGGTGATCATGGGTAAACTATTTATAAATTCTTGCGAAGTTTATACCTTACTTGATCCCCGGTGCTACCCATTCATTTATCTCTCCGCATGTGCTCAACGTTTAAACTTGACTCAGGAGAAATTAGACTTTGACCTATCTCGTGGAAACTCCGTTAGGAGAAACTTTCATCACATCCACTGCTTATAAATCTTGTTTGATTCAAGTTGGCACCATCACCTTACCCATTGACCTTATCTCTTTAAAGATACTTGTTTTTGATGTGATTTTAGGGATTGATTGGTTAACTACTCATCATGCCAAAATTGATTGTTTTAAATAAGGTTTTTAGTTTTCATATTCCTAACCAACTGTTATGCAAATTCAAGCAACTAAACCATTAAAATCAATCAACGTCATATCTAATCATAAAGCTATTCGTTTATTGAAAAACGGATGTCAAGCTTTCTTAGCCCATGTTATGGATTTGAATAAAGACACGCCAAATTTGAATAATATTCTGTTGTTATTGATTTTCCCGACGTATTTCTGAAGAACTTCCCGTCTCACCCCGTAACGTGAAGTTGAATTCTTTATTGATCTTGAACCCGATACAAAGCCCATTTCTAAAACCCCATATCGAATGGCTCTATTGAACTTCGAGGAGTTAAAGGTCCAACTACGAGAGTTGTTGGACATTGGTTTCATTCGTCCCTACACATCTCCTCGGGGTGCTCTGTTTTATTCGTAAAGAAGAAAGACGGGGAGTATGCGACTTTTGTATTGACTATCGGGAATTGAACCATGTCACCATCAAGAATAGGTATCCTCTACCTCGTATTGATGACTTGTTTGACCAATTCTGAGAGGGCACAATTATTTTCAAAAATTCGTTTGGAGCGAAGAATGCGAGAAGAGTTTCCAAGAGCTTAAGAGGAGACTTATTTCAAGACTGTTTCTAACAATACCATCTGGTTCGGATGGATTTGTTATCTCAAATGATGCTTGAGCAAAGGTTAGGATGTGTTCTCATGCAACGTGGGAAAGTCATAGCTTTATGCCTCGCGACAACTTAAAGAATATGAGAGGAATTATCCTACTCATGATCTAGAGTTAGCGTTGGCCCGATCGTTTTTAAGCTTAAAGATATGGAGGCACTATCTATATGGGAGAAAGTTGAGATATATTCAGACCATAAAAGCGTTAAATATTTCTTCACTAAAAAAGAACTCAACATGCGGTAGCGACGTTGGCTCGAGCTATTGAAAGACTACGACCACACTATTCAATACCATCCCGGAAAAGCGAACGTGGTAGGTGACGCGTTGAGTAGAAGATCATATCACGGGAATGAGTGCGATGATGTCAAGTATACGCGACAGAGCCAACTTTAATAGAAAAAGTTAAGGTTGCTCAAGCCACCGATCCGGAGTGATGCGTATGAAGAAGAAAAAATACAAGAAGGAGCTATTCCAAGCGAGAATTGATGAAGAAGGAATACTTGAGTCCACTCCACTTTGTGTCCCTAACGACTCGATTTGAAGTACAAGATTATGATGGAGGCACACAATACACCATTTGCAATCCATCCTAGAAGTACTAAAATGTATCGTGATCTTCGACATACATTTTGGTGGAACAATATGAAGAGAGAGATTGCAAAGTTTATCTCAATGTGTTTAACTTGTCAACGTGTAAAGGCGAAGCATCTAGTACCTAAGGGTCCGTTGCAACCACTTGAGATTCCGAAATGGAAGTGGGAACACATTACCATGGATATCGTTACGGGTCTTCCTACGATTTCTCAAGGCATCAATGCTATTTGAGTTATTGTTGATAGATTAACCAAGTCTGCTCATTTCTTGCCGATCACGGAGACTTATTCCTTGAACGTCTTGCTTTAGTATGTACGTGAATGAGATTGTGAGGTTGCATGGCATGCCAAGATCCATAGTTTGGATCGTGACCCAAGATTCACTTCAAGATTTTGGGTTAGCTTACAAAAAGCTATGGGCACGCAGTTTGCGATTTAGTTCGGCATCCCCAAACGGACGGACAATCGAGAGGACTATTCAAACTCTTGAAGATCTATTAAGACTCATGTCCTGAACTTCAAGGGCGGTTGGGATAAGTATTTACCATTGGTGGAATTCTCCTACAACAACAGTTATCGAGCAAGTATAGGTGTGGCTCCATTTGAAGCATTATATGGACGAAAGTGTCGCTCTCAATATGTTGGGATGTGGTGGGTGAATCAACATTGTTGGGACCCGAGTTAAGTAATGCGTATGACTCACCGAAAAGATCCAAATGATTCGACAAAGTATACAAACCGGCACAAGATCGACGATAAAAGAGTTATCACGGATCTTCATCGAAAGGACGTGGAATTTAGTATAGGAGATCATGTATTGTTGCGAAGTTGCTCCATGGAAGGGAGTTACAAGATTTGGGAAGAGAGGAAAGCTCAATCCACGATTTATTGGTCCATTTCAAATTCTTGACCGAGTAGGAAATGTAGCCTATAGACTCGCGTTACCTCAAGTATGTCTCGTGTTCATAATGTGTTTCACATATCATATCTTCGTAAATATGTGAAAGACCAACCACGTTATAGAGTTAGAACCGGACGAGATAGCCAAGACTTAACGTATGAGGAGGTACTGTCAAGATCTTGGATAGGAAGGAGCATGTCCTACGCCAAGAAAGGTCATACCACAAGTTAAAGTTTTGTGGAGGAATCATGCTTATAGAGGAAATGACACAGGGAATTGGAAACGGAAATGAAAGCGGTATCCTCACCTTTTCAAACCCTGTGTACGTACGTCAATTTTGAGGACGAAATTTCATAAGGAGGGGAGGTTGTAAGACCCCAACTTATTATTAATGAAATTTAATTTTCTCTATTTATTATTTTGAAATAGTAAGGGTTGATTTGATTAATGTGAATAGTTATGGGTAAAATACGCAAATATTTCAAAATAAGTAAGTGGTTATAAAATATTCATTGTTGTCGGGGAATATTCGTTTGGTCATGGAATATTCTTCACATTAGAGAATATTATTAAATGCGGCCAAGCGTTGACCGTAATGGGCCCATAATAGAAAAAGCGATTGGATGAAGAAAAGCGACAAATATAAGTGGTTTAAAAATAACAGGCGTAGTTGTTACTGCTATTATCTATATTAAAATACTCGGTGGTTAAAACACAAGAGAAGATTACCAGTATTGCACCAATTATTGATTCTTACGTGAAAGGCACTACTTAATAATGGTTACGTAATTATTGTTCGAAGATTTTATTGATTTAATAATTGTTGTGTTGATATTTTATATTCTTTGTTGTTTGATAATTGTCATTACACGATTTTTTCATTATCGATGCAATAATTCATATTATCTGAATAATATTATTAGATAACATTATTGGCAATGTCTAGAAAGTTCTGCATACAGGAGAGGTTTGGTCACCTAATTGCTACCAAGAAGAAGAAATTCTTATTGAAAGCCCCTCTTTCCCCTGAACCGCGCACAGTTGTCAATATATTGTGATTCTCAATATTATTTGTGAATAATTAATTATTGATTCATATGATGAGAAAAATATTGATTTTATGTGGATATAGATGGAGAAAAATTTTAATGTGACAATTGTTGAAAATTGAAATTTTATCTTTTCTCGATAAGATAATTCATTTAAATGTATTATTATATTTTAATAATATAATAATGGGGATATTTTTACAATGAATGTGGGATATATGAGTATATCTGAGGAGGAAGAGTATTTTTGTTGCAATAAATGTTTAAAACATGTTAAACATGTCGGTGGACCCCATTTATTGACCGAAATTGGATTATAGCACAATAAAATCGCTTGTTTTTGGATTTCGCTCAATTTTGTTTGGAATTTTGGAAAAACTTTCTTCTGCAAAGTTGTAGAGAATTGAATTTACTATAAAAAGGATTCAAATTTATTTGATAAAAGGGCTTTTATTATGAATTATCAAGTTCAAAATAATTAATTTTTGAAGTTTAAAATATTTTTAATTACAAAAACGTTTTTTACATTGTTGGGACTCATTTAACATGTGTTAAGATTGCTGATTTCGAGATGCTAAGTGTAATGCGAGAATTTTGTAATATATATAATATTATTATATTAAATTTTACATTTTGGTGTTACAAGCAATTTCTTATAAATAGGGTGCTTAGGATAGAATTGAAAATCACACCGAAATCAAGTTTTCTCTCTATATTATCGAGCGTTATTCTTGTGAGTATTTTGAGTATACTTTGAGTATTGCTTATACTGTCAAAGTTCAAGTCATAACCTATATCCTGTGTTTAACTAAAGTACTGTCTTTCGAGGTAAGGGATATTTTTTTTTCGTAAGGATATTATTTCTTCAATATCATTATGTTGAAATATTGATATGAAGTTTTTATCAAATTTGGAACTTTTGGTGTCGAGTTACTTATTCACATATACGACCTTTATTCACGATATCGACCTTATTCACGAATTACGACACTATTCATCGAAAAATGAAAAATTTTCTTTTAAGTCCAAAATATCTATTCGGATACTAGCTTTGATTGTATCCATGTTTGATCATTCTTGAATTTTACACCACTTGTGATTATTTTTGAGGTATTTTTGGACGTGAATAAAACAAAAGTACGAATCCTTAATCCTTAATCCTTGTCATTTTGTTTCACTGGATTCGTTTCTTTAAAAATATTTTTCATCATCTTCAGTCTTAAATGATGATTTTATGAAATATTTTTGGCCTGTAGTGCAAAGATGAATGATTTCTGAAGAATATCTTTGCCTGGTAGTGCAAAGATGAACAGTGTTTAGATGAACATGACTAACTGATGAATATCTTTGGCGAAGAGTGCAAAGATGAATATTTGATTCCAGATATATATATTGATTGATGTTACAGGGATAAAAGATAGATGATGAACTTTTAAATTCATACATAGAAGATAGTAGTTTGCATTCTCTACTTAACTCTTCTAATGAATTATTATTTCCGCTGCGAATATTGATTTAAAATTTGTTGTCTATTGTATTCTATTAGATTTTTCCCTGTTGAAGACTAACGATAATTTGTTGTATATTATCTTAGTTATAATATTCTTTACTGGGCTAGTTGAGCTCACCCTTTTCCTTTTTGTTCCATTTTTCTTCTCAGGAGGCGAGAATATAGCGAGTACGAGTCGGGGTATGGAATGAAAGTTCTAGAGAGAGTTGTTTAGTAGTCCTCACCATTTTTGTAAAATAATGTATCAATAAATGTGATGAGGATTTATTTGAGTATAGATATTGTCTAGAAGATAATATTTGTATTCAAACTCACAGTTTTACTGTTGAAATAATAAAGTTGTAGTTGTTTCTGTACCATGTATTGACAACTCAGAATGGGTGATGTATACCTATTTTGGGGGCGTCACATCATATCTCTCATATTATTGATTCAATTATTGTTACAGTATCATCTGTATAATATGATATATTATTAAATCAATAATTGAGACGACAATGTTATTCATATTATTAATTGCAATATTGACAATGTCTAGAAGTTCTGTCAAGGAGAGGTTAGATAATCTAATTGCGCGCCAATAAGGAGAAATCGTTATCGAAAAGCCCCCTCTTCCCTGGGAGCGACCTGGATGTTAAATATTGTGAATTATAATATTAATGATGAATAAGTTCGTGTTGATTAAAGATGAAATTGATAGTTCCATTATGTTAGAATTATTAGTGTTCGTGAAAATCGATATTTTTTCGATAATAATTGATGTCTGGAGGTTATATTGACCAATCGGGTAATTAACCGGATAAATGAGGAATTAATTGCTATTAATTCACATGCTTATAACTATTTATTCATATATGTCTACTATTGATTCACATGATTTACTATTAGGGGAGTTGGTGCAAGATTGATAATACTTGCATGACTAAGTTAAAAATGTAGGTATAGTTGAAGGTACTATACTATAATTAATTTTTTCACATCTTTAAAACTATTGAGTCACATGATTTACTATTGATTCACATGATTTACTATTAGGGGAGGTGGTGCAAGTTTGATAATACTTGCAGGACTAAATTAAAAATGAAGGAAAAGATGAAGGTATTATACTGTAATATTTTGAGTCCCAAAATGTGCAATTATGGAAATTATATTTTCCTATAAATAGAAGCTCATTCCTTCATTATTTTTCACCAATTCACTAAGTCTCACAAGAGCAATTATCATAGAGAAATTATAGAGAGAGAAGCTATAGAGAGAAAGAAGAAGTGAAGTCTGCTACTTCACTATTCCAGTATCCAGTCTTCTTCTGAGGTAAGGGATATTATTATTATAGTAAGGGGTATTCTTCTTTCGTATTCATGAAGAGAGTTATTTTCTTTCAATACTACTAGTAAGGTTGTTATTCCATTCTTTATTATTATGTTGAATAACTTTATCATCTAAGCACCGATATACATGGTGAAATTCTTTTATTATTCCATTCTTTATTATTACATTGGAATAACTCATCATCGCGGTCTATCGCATGCACAGTGAATTTCATTGTTATTCCATTCTTTATTATTCTATTAGAATATTCTCGTCATGCATGTATTGATTAAGCGTGACTTCGTTCCATTCTTTATTATTACATTGGAATATCCATGCATGCGGATTACGTACGACTGGTTTTATTCTTTATTATTCGTTGGAATATCCCGTCATGCGTAATTACGCATGACCGGTTCCATTATTTATTATTCATTGGAATAACTTTTCTGCATCTTTGTCTATCGCATGCCTGGTGAATTCTTTTGTTATTCCATTCTTTATTAAATTGTGGAAATAATTTGTCTACGTGGATTACCGTATGGCGGGTGAAAATCCATTTGCGAGCTTAAGTATATTTTATTATACTCGTATGAGATATCATTTCTTTTGTACTCGCTAATGGAATATCATTTTCTTTGGTATTTTTTTTCGAAGTTACTATTCATGGGTTACTATTCATTCGCGATTATTATTCACTCTAGTATTATTCACTCGGGTATTCGGGACACTTTTTCGTGTCAGAGTACTATTCATGAGTTACTATTCATGGGTTACTATTCACCTGAATATTATTCACTCGGGTATTTGGGGTACTTTTCATGTTCGAGGTACTATTCATTTAGTACTATTCTCAAGTACTATTCATAGGGTACTATTGTGGGGTACTATTTACCCGAAAAATATATTTCTTTTCTGTCTAAATTATTTTTGGTACATGAATATTATTCTTGAATTTTACTCCACAAAGCAGTATCATGTTGACAATTTGAATATTTTTAAACACTGGATAAATTTAAAGTCTTTAATATTTATCCTTGATTTTGTTTGATTAATGCTTATATCATTGTCATCATCCTCATGCTTATATTGTGATGAAAGTCATCTTTGGCTTACGTGCATAGATCGACTGTTGATTATTGGTTTTACAGTTGTATATTTTTGGCCTACGTGCAAAGATGGACTGTTGATTATTGGTTTTATAGTTGTATATCTTTGGCTTACGTGCAAAGATGGACAAGTATATGACATGATCATAATCACTGGTGATAATAACGAATATTCTTGGCCCGTAGTGCATAGATAATTCGATGATGTGATTGGCAGGATCATGACCATTAGTTAACAGTTGAATGTCTTTGGCCGTAGTGCACTGACAGACAATTGATTGGTATGATCATGACCATTAGTTTTATAGTTGAATATCTTTGGCCCGTAGTGCAATGGTAGACAACTGATTGGCATGATCATTGTTATTACATTTGAATATCTTTAGCCTTTGGGGTAAGGATATTGAGTAAACGTTCTATTATGCCTTTGTGGCAAGAATAAACTGTTGATTTACATTATTATAAATATGAATTGTGGATTTAACTATAATCTTTGGTGGTTTAGGTGAAGACAGGTGATGATAGTTCTTTTTGTCTTGGGTATAATAAAGAACTGTTGTTGAGTATTACAGGAATGAAATATTAACGATGGACTTTTAATCTAGAGGAGATAGTAGATATTATGTTCTATTTGACTCTTCTAATGGATTGCTTATTCCGCTGCAGTTTAACTTGATGTTTATTGTATTCTATCAGTTGTTATACTGTTGAAGGCTAAGGATAATTTATTCTGCATTATCTTAGTCATAATATTTCTTACTGGGCTAGTTGAGCTCACCCTTTTATTTTTTTTCACTGTTCTCTTCAGGAAATGAGAATATAGCTGGGACGAGTCGGGGAATTGAGTGATGGTCCGAGATGGTGGCTATAGTAGTCCTCACTATTTTTATAAAATAGTGTGATAATATTTATAATGAGGACTCCATTGAGTGTGGATGTTATCTAGAAGGAAATATTCGTGTTTAAACTCTCAACTATGTTTTGTCGTATTTTGCACGACATTGTATAATTAAGTTTGTAGTTGATTTATGTACCATGTATCTGGCGACTCAAGATGGGTGATGTATACCTGTTTTGGGGGAGTTACAGTTGGTATCAAAGCTTAGGGATATGATCCCTGGCTGAGATGTGAGACAAGAACTAGGAGGGGAGAAACGGGGAATTCCTTCGCTAGTATGACCTACCTAAGTTTATTTGGTATTTAATTGGTCGGTCAGAGTATAGGGATAATATGTGGCATGTCAATTAACCCTTATTTTGAAACTATATTCTAGAATGTTATCTGAAATACAGGAGATGAGAAATGGGAAAATCATGATAGAGAGAAAATAACCGGGAAGGTACAATCCGAAAAGAAAGCAAGGTATTCTCATCTCTTCGGCATACCAGGTACGTACGTAAATTTCGAGGGTGAAATTTCATAAGGAGGGGAGATTGCAAGACCCCAAATTTTTTGAAATGAAAATATTCAGTTTTCTTATAATTATTATTTTATTTCGTAAATAGTTAAATTGATAAAAGGTTAAAGTTAAGGGTGATATGTGAAAATTTTGCAAAGTAAGCAAGTTGTTATAAAATATTCGATTGGTCGGGGAATATTCTTTTTGTCGGGGCATATCCGCATGCACGACAACACAATCATTGGTGGAACCCACAACGGAAGTATTATCGTAGTTAGAAAATGATGTAATTATCTTTTATAAAAAGTAATCTGCGAAAGTTTTACCGTTAGACATTGAACTACCCTTGTAGTAAAAGTACAAAGATGTCTGGCGTGGTTGCGTAGTAGCACACAGATTTGATTTTGATGCTTACGTAAGAAGTCACTCATTATACTCAATTATTGCTTCATGAATTGTTGCATCATATCTCTCATATTATTGATTCAATTATTGTCACAGTATCATCTATATAATATGATATATTATTAAATCAATAATTGAGATGACAAATTTATTCATATTATTAATTGTAATATTGACAATGTCTAGAAGTTCTGTCAAAGAGAGGTTAGATAATCTAATTGCGCGCTAATAAAGAGAAATCGTTATCGGAAAGCCCCCTCTTTCCTGGGAATGACCTGGTTGTTAAATATTGTGAATTATAATATTAATGATGAATAAGTTCGTGTTGATTAAAGATGAAATTGATAGTTCCATTATGTTTGGGAGCTGTCGTTGACACTCCTAAATTAACCTAACTTTCACTTCACAAATTCAAACAATTAGCACAGTAGTAAGCAAGGATCGATCCCACAGAGAGTGATTTGTTTTATATTTATTCTATTATTTTGATAGAAAAATAAAGATTGGGGGTTTTTGAAAATTGTTTTTAAACTAAGAGAACAAGAATTAAATGATAATATTAATTAAAGATGTATAAACTTCAGTTCTGCAGTTCAGTTTCACCAAGTACAACAATCAATTAATCAAGTAATTATTATTTTCCCTTCAATGAAATTATTAGCCCTAGATAACAATAAGCTCTGCTATCCGAAATTCTCCTTAGATTATCACTGTATGAAACAAGCTCTCCACCAGATTCTAACTAGCATACAACCTAGAATAAGCTCTCTAGATTTAATATGATAGAAGCATTAAGAAATAGAGAATTAGGCTAATCCAAGCAACAAACACATAAGCTCGATTTGTTTAACTTATTTTCTAATAATCTTAGCAATACACAAAAGCTTGTCCACAATTAGTATTACCAAGTTGCTACTTGTGATGAAGAAAGATATCAATTATACGTAATACCAATCTTAATCTAGCAGATGATAATGATCAAATTAACTCAATTGGCCATATTAAATCAATTAAATCAATTAGCGAATCAATCAATGAAAATGATTATCGTAAAAATTTCACACAAGAAGGAATAAATAATAATACTCAATTAATCAATTACTTGTAACAAGGATTCACCTCCCTTTAGAACTGAATAAAAAGAACTAGCCTAACATGCTCTTGAGTCTGCACTCCAATAGATAATAGTTGATAGTTGAATGAATAAAACCTTGACCCTCATCCTCTATTTATAGTGCTAGACAAAGTCCTAAATTCTATAGGAAGTAGAAATCCAAATCCTAAAAGGAATTACAAATCATAACTAGTTTCCATAAAAAAATAGAATTCAATTTGGAAATAAATCTTAGTCTAAAGGAAATCCAAAAGCTAATAAAAATATCAATCCAATTCCATGTAGAAGTCTACCAAAATCTACATTTAGAAACTTTCCAAAAATCCAAGATTTCCCGATTTTCCCGCTCAAATTCGCTGGGGCGAATTTTCATTTCCTGCTGCGACGTCCATTGGTAAAACGAGCATAACTTTTGATCCAGGAGGAGTTACGGGGCCTGCTACCTATCAAAACGAAGATATCGACGAGATCTACAACTTTCATTCTTTTAGAATCAACAGAATCGCTCTACATCAAGGTCGAAATCGGACTCCAAGTGACTGCTGTGTAAATTGCAACTTCCAAACTTTGAGGTTCAACGTCCGTTTAGTAAAAATATCATAACTTTTTCATATGAACTCCGATTGGGACGATTCAAGATGTTCCGGAAAGCTAAGAAAGAGCTCTACAATAAAATCCAAGTCCCAAGCCAAGAACATGTATCCAACTTAATGCTAAAAATCCTGCAATTTTCTCTTTTTCTTCATTTCAGCTCCAATTCTTCTTGAAATCATTAAACACCTTAATAAGCTCATATACACATGAAACACGCAATAAAACTAAATATAATAGAATCAAAATAAATGAATAATATGTACTCATCAAATTTCCCCACACTTAGCCTTTTACACGTCCTCGTGTAAACCAAAAGTTTGATTTCTAGAAAAATTCTATTCAACCATCATGTCAAAAGATTTCAAGATACAAATCATGACTATCAACACTAAACTCACATAAATCTAATCAATGCCTTATCAATCAACTTACAATTACCAACCTTACCATTTCACCAATAAATTTCATTAAATCAAACTGTAGCCACATAAGTAACTTTCCCAAAATCTACATACTTACTCAACTTAGTTACCATGGCAAAAAAAAAGGATTAACGACTCCACAACCAAGAACAAATTTTTCTTGTTTTTTAAGTTTTTTCATAGAACCTTCTTTTTAGCACAGATGAATGTATTTTCATGCTTCTTTTTTTTCGTATTTTTTTTTCTTGACATGTGCAATGTCTCATTTTCTTAGGCTTTTCAGAGTTACCCATTAGCGAACTTTCCACCAATGACTCCCAAATCAGATGATCTTAGGGCGCTAGGTGTAGAGACACCCCTAATGGCTTACTTATTCAAGTAACAAAGGCCACAAAAGTTGACTAGTCAAGCTGCTTTTATCCATCGCACTTTTCAGCGTGAATACCGATGCTTCCCGAGGCTTAGATACCCAGTTATTTCGTACAATGGACATTGAAGCAAATTTTCAATTTTCATTTTTTTTCCTCCTCTTTTCTTTTTTTCTTTTTTTTTCATTCATCATTTTTTTCACATGGTTCTACAACAACATAATTAAGTTAAACAGTTCTAAGTTGTGAAATCAGTGCACATAGACAACTCCACAAATAACTTAGCCAAATAATCATGCTTCTCATATTCAAGTACTCATGTATCACAAATTTAATTTAAATCAATTACTATGGATCATGGCTTAGTTGTCATCATTCATTAACAAATTAAGCATCAACAGATTCTGAATTTTAGCATCAATTTTCAATCTTTGACTTTAACCTTCGAACACATAGGCAAATAGAATCATGAAATCCAAGATTTTCAAAAATTTTAAAAGCATTATTTTTTTCAAATTCCCCGTCGAAATCGGATCAATATCCCCTAATAAAATAAAAACCTAAATCTTCCTCCCACACTTAAACCTTGCCATTGTCCCCAATGTAAGAAAATCATGCAAAGAAGAAAAAACTACATGCAACTAAAAAAACTAATAAGTAAAGGGATAGAGAGATCAAATCTGAGTTCTTGGGTTGCTTCCCAAGCAGCTGCCCTTGTTTATTGTCATTGGCTTGACATCATCCTTCTCATTCTAGGTAATTGGACTTGTGAACTTCAAGTGGACTGGTAACAATTTCAATTCTTCATTAAGAGCATCTTTCATATCATGATTTTGCTCCATTCCAGCCCTCAAATCATTCTCGTATAATTGTATTTGATCAAAAGATTCCTGCACTATAGAGTCAATAACATCAGTAGAAAAAATAAAATCAACAATACCAAGATACCTTTTAGTCTCATATGTGTTGAACTGGACATGTGCCTCATCCAATTCCATAGTTAAGGTCCTATGATATGTATCATGTAGTGTTTTTGTTGTTTGCAACACTGTATCACCTATATCCTCTTTGTAAATATTTGCAAAACTTATCCAATTGTTCTCCTCTTCCTCTTGTTCATCCTTTTCAGACTTTGAATACTTGATTTCTTCTTCAAATTCGGTAGTAGCATCAAGAACTTCCAACTGGTTTCCACTAGTGAACTCATCATCATCTTTAAGTTTTTGTTCCCTATTCGTCATTTCTTCCAGGAATTTTTCATTAGACTCTGTATACCACGTTGATTTCTTTCCAACTTTCCAATTCCTTGTTAGAACTTGGGGAAAAGGTAGTTTCGGTTCATAATCTGAAAGAGGTGAAAATTTGTGCTTGAGTACATCACTGCTGCCTGTTTCACTAGCCTAACATGCTCTTGAGTCTGTGCTAGACAAAGTCCTAAATCCTATAGGAAGTAGAAATCCAAATCCTAAAAGGAATTACAAATCATAACTAGTTTCCATAAAAAAATAGAATTCAATTTGGAAATAAATCTTAGTCTAAAGGAAATCCAAAAGCTAATAGAAATATCAATCCAATTCCATGTAGAAATCTACCAAAATCTGCATTTAGAAACTTTCCAAAAATCCAAGATTTCCCGATTTTCCCGCTCAAATTCGCTGGGGCGAATTTTCATTTCTTGCTGCGACATCCTTTGGTAAAACAAGCATAACTTTTGATCCAGAAGGAGTTACGGGGCGTGCTACCTATCAAAACGAAGATATCGACGAGATCTACAACTTTTATTCTTTGTGAATCAACAGAATCGCTCTGCATCAAGGTCGAAATCGGGCTCCAATTGACTGCTGTGTAAATTGCAACTTCCAAACTTTGAGGTTCAACGTCCGTTTAGTAAAAATATCATAACTTTTTCATATGAACTCTGATTGGGACGATTCAAAATGTTCCGGAAAGCTAAGGAAGAGCTTTACAATAAAATTCAAGTCCCAAGCCAAGAACATGCATCCAACTTAATGCTAAAAATCCTACAATTTTCTCTTTTTCCTCATTTCAGCTCTAATTCTTCCTGAAATCATTAAACACCTTAATAAGCTCATATACACATGAAACACGCAATAAAACTAAATATAATAGAATCAAAATAAATGAATAATATGCACTCATCATATAACAAAGAACTGTCAGACAGGTGATGATAGTTCTTTAGCCCATGTCACCGATTTAAATAAAAATACGTCAGATTTGAATGATATTTTAAATTTCCTGACGTATTCCCTGAAGAACTTCTTGGCCTACCCCCAGAGTGTGAAGTTAAATTTTGTATCGACCTTGAATCCGGTACAAAACCCATTTCTAAAGCCCCATATCAAATGGCTCCTATTGAACTTCAGGAGTTAAAAACCTAACTACAGGAATTGTTAGACATCGGTTTCATTAAATCCCCAAATCGTCTCCTTGTGGTGCTCTGCTCTATTCGTGAAGAAGAAAGATGGAAGTATGCGACTTTGTATTGATTATCGGGAGTTGAATTATGTCACCATCAAAAATAGGTACCCGTTGCCTCGCATTGATGACCTGTTTGACCAGTTGCAATGTGACACCTCCAAAATATGTATATATCACCTATTCTGAGTAGACAAATACATGGTACAGAAAATAACTACAACTTTATTAATATAATTTTCGTGCAAAATACGACAACACATACTGTGAGTTTAAATACAATATTGTCTTCTAGACAATATCCACACCCAAATAAAGTCCTCATTACAATTATTGATGCACTATTTTACAAAAATAGTGAGGATTGCTAAAACAACTGTCTAGGACCATCACTCTATACTCCAACTGGTTCCTGCTATGTTCTCGCTTCCTGAGAAGAAAAATGAAACAAAAAGGAAAAGGGTGAGCTCAACTAGCCCAGTAAAGAATATTATGACTAAGATAATATACAACAAATTATCCTTAGTCTTCAACAGGGAAAAATCTGATAGAATATAATCGACAACAAGTTTTAGATCAACAACTGCAGCGAAAACAATAATTCCTTAGAAGAGTTAAGTAGAGAATGAAATCTACTATCATCTATGAATTTAAAAGTCCATCATCAATATTTTATCCCTGTAACATCAATCAATATACATCTTGAATCAAATATTCATCTTTGGACTACGGGCCAAAGATATTCATTTGTATCACCAGTTGGTCAAGTTCATCTCAACACCTGTTCATCTTTGCACTATGGGCCAGAGATATTCATCAGGAAATCATTCATCTTTGCACTACAGGCCAAAGATATTCATCAAGTATCACCATTAAGGACTGAGGATGATTGTGACACCCCCAAAACAGGTATACATCACCCATCTTGAGTCGCCAAATACATGGTACAGAATATAAATACAAATTTAATTATACAAACGTCGTGTAATATACGACAAAATATAGCTGAGAGTTTAAACATGAATATTGCCTTCTAGACAATATCCACTCTCAAATAGAGTCCTCATTACATTTATTGTCACACTATTTTATAGAATAGTGAGGACTACTAATACACCATCTCGGACCATCACTTCGTTCCCCGACTAGTCCCGGCTACGTTCTCATTTCCTGAAGAGAACAATGAAAGCAAAAGGGTGAGCTCAACTAGCCCAGTAAAAAATATTATGACTAAGATAATGCAGAATAAATTATCATTAGTCTTCAACAATGTTAAACTGATAAAATACAATAGAAATCAAGTTTAACTGCAGCGGAATAAACAATCCATTAGAAGAGTCAAGTAGAGCATGATATCTACTATCTTCTATGATTTAAAATGTTTTCATTAATTTTTATCGATGTTCTCAGCTTAATAAATAAGCCATATCATCGAACTTCTAGACATTGTAAATATTGCAATTTAATAATATGAATAACTTTGTCGTCTCAATTATTGATTTAATAATATAACATATTATGCAGGTGATACTGTGACAATAATTGAATCAATATTATGAGAGATACGATGCGTGATTCATCAGAGCAATAATTAAATATAACTGAGTGACTTCTCACGTAAGCATCAATAATCAATACCGTGTGCTACTATGCAACCACGCATATTACTGTACTTTTACTACCGGGTAGTTCAACAGTTTAACGATAAAACTTTCACCGTTATTTTTATAAAAAGATAATTCTATCATTTTCTAACTACGACAATACATCTATTGTGGGGTCCACCAATGATTGTGCCGTCGTACGAATATTCCCTGTTAAAATGAATATTCCCCAACCAATCGAATATTATATAACAACTTGCTTACTTTGCAAAATTTGTAAATATTATCCACAACTATAACATTATATCAAATTCACACCATAATATTCAAAAATATATTTCGAGAAAATTATTCTTTATTCATAAAAGTTGGGGTCTTACAACCTCCCCTTCTTATGAAATTTCATCCTCGAAATTAGGGTACGTACCTCGTATATCGAAGAGGTGAGGATATTTTGACTTCATCTTAGATTCTAACTCCCAGGTCATTTCTTCCACATCGTGGTTTCTCCACAAAACTTTGACTTGAGGTATAACCTTGGAGCGTAGAATATGATCCTTCTTATCCAAGATTTTAACAGGTAATTCTTCATAAGTTAAATCTTCCTCTATCTCGTCTGGTTCTAATTCAATAATGTGGTTCGGGTATTTCACATATTTACGTAACATAGATATGTGGAAAACGTTATGAACACGAGACATACTTAAGCGGTAGTGGCGAGAGTCTATAGGCCACGATTCCTACTCGTTCGAGGATTAAAAATGGGCCAATGAATCGAGAATTGAGCTTTCCTCTCTTTCCAAATCTTGTAACTCCTTTCCATGGAGTAACACGTAACAACACATGATCTCCAATATTGAATTCCACGTGTTTTCGATGAAGATCAGCATAACTCTTTTGTCGATCTTGTGAGGTTTTTATACATTTTCGGATCGTTTGAATCTTTTACGTAGTCATACGTACAAAAATTCGGTCCCAACAATGTTGCTTCACCCACCTCATCCCAGCATACTGGAGAACGACACTTTCTTCCATACAACGCCTCAAATGGAGTCATGCCAATACTTGCTTGATAACTATTATTGTAGGAAAACTCCACCAATGGTATGAACTTGTTCCAACTTCCCTTGAATTCAAGGACACAGAGTCTTAATAAATCTTCAAGAGTTTGAATAGTCCTTTCCGACTGCCCATCCGTTTGAGGATGATATCACGAACTAAATCATAAATCTGTGCCCATAGTATTTTGTAAACTAACCCAAAATCTTGAAGTGAATCTTGGGTCTCGATCAAAAACTATGGATACTGGCATACTATGCAATCTTACGATCTCGTTTATGTACATACTAGCAAGACGTTCAAGTGCAAAAGTTTCTCGTATTGGTAAGAAATGAGCAAACTTGGTCAATCTATCAACAATGACCCAAATCGCATCTATGCCTTGAGAAACCTTGGCAAGACCAATAACGAAATCCATGGTAATGTGCTCCCACTTCCATTCTAGAATTTCAAGTGGTTGCAATGGACCTTTTGGCACTTGATGCTCCGCCTTGACTCGTTGACAAGTTAGACACCTTGAGATAAACCCGGCTACCTCTCTCTTCATATTGCTCCACCAAAATGTATGTCGAAGATCACGATACATTTTGGTACTCCCAGGATGGATTGCAAACGGTGTGTTGTGCGCCTCCATTACAATTTTATACTTTAAGTCGAAATCGTTAGGAACACAAAGTCTGGAGTTGACTCGTAGTATTCCTTCTTCATCGATTCTTGCTTCCGGAATAGCGCCTTCATGTGCTTTCTTCCTCATACGCATCAGCTCCAGGTCTGTAGCTTGAGCAGCTTTAACTTTATCGATTAACGTCGGTTCCACTCGTATATTCGCCATCATCACATGGGTCCCTGGAGTCTTTAACTCTATTTCCATCCTTTGTAAGTCATACAAAATGGGCCTTTACATTGACAATATCGCACTCGTACCCGCATATGATCTTCTACTCAATGCGTCGGCTACCACGTTCTCTTTTCCAGGATGGTATTGGATGGTATGATCATAATCTTTCAATAGCTCAAGCCATCATCGTTGCCGCATGTTGAGTTCCTTTTGAGTGAAGAAATATTTGAGGCTTTTATGATCCGTATAGATCTCCACCTTCATCCATCTGTAATGCCTCCAAATCTTAAGTGCAAAAATATTACTTTGCTAACTCTAGATCATGAGTAGGATAATTCCTCTCATATTCTTTGAGTTGTCGCGAGGCATAAACTATGACTTTCTCATGTTGCATGAGAACACATCCTAACCCTTTGCTCAAGCATTCATCAGAGATGACAAATCCTCAAGAGCCGGATGGTATTGTCGAACGAGCAGTCTTTGAAATGAGTCTTCTCTTGAGTTCTTGAAAACTCTTTTCACATTCCTCCTTCTAATCGAATTTTGTATCTTTTCGAGTTAGCTGAGTTAATGGAGTAGCGATTCGAGAAAATCCATCCACGAATCTTCGATAATAACCAGCTATGCCGAGAAAACTACGTGCTTGATCCATCGACTTAGGTTGCTCGACTTTGAATTGCTTCAATCTTTGTCGGGTCAACAGATATTCCATGATTTGATATCACGTGCCCAAGGAATGCAACTTCCTCAAGCCAGAACTCACATTTCTTCAACTTGGCATAAAGCTTGTTTTCACGAAGCTTTTGAAGTATCAGCCTCAAGTGTTGCTCATGTTCTTCACGGGTTTTGGAGTATATGAGGAAGTCATAAATAAAGACGACCACAAAGTGATCCAAATATTCCTTGAATACTCGGGTTCATCATGTCCAAGAAGGCAGCAGGAGCATTAGTCAATCCAAAAGACATGACTAGGAATTCATAATGTCCATACCGAGTTCTGAAAGCAGTCGTTGGAATGTCATCAGTTTTAATCTTCAACTGATGATATTCTTAACGAAGATCAATCTTTGAAAAGAATTTGGCTCCTTCCAACTGGTCAAACAGGTCATCAATGCGAGGCAATGGGTACCTATTTTTGATGGTGACATGATTTAACTCCCGATAATCAATACAAAGTCGCATACTTCCATCTTTCTTCTTCACGAATAGAATAGGAGCACCCCAAGGAGACGTACTAGAACGAATGAAACTGATGTTTAATAATTCCTGTAGTTAGGTTTTTAACTCCTGAAGTTCAATAGGAGCCATTCGATATGGGGCTTTGGAAATGGGTTTTGTACCAGATTCAAGGTCGATACAAAATTCAATTTCACACTCTGGGGGTAGGCTAGGAAGTTCTTCAGGGAATACGTCAGGAAATTTATTAACAATAGAAATATCATTCAAATCTGATGTATTTTTATTTAAATCTGTGACATGGGCTAAAAAATCTTAACATCCGTTTTTCAATAAACGAATAACTTTATGACTTGATATGACACTGATTGATTTTAGTGGTTTGGTTGCTTGAATTCGCATAATAGGTTGGTTAGGAATATGAAAGCTAACAACCTTACGAAAATAATCGATTTTAGCATGATGAGTAGTTAACCAATCAATCCCTAAAATCACATCAAATACAAGTATTTTCAAGGAAATAAGATCGACAGGTAACGTGCGATTCTGGATTTGAATCAAACAAGACTTATAAACTGTGGATGTAATGAAGGTTTCTCCCAACGGAGTTTCAACAGATAAGTCAAAGTCTAATTTCTCTGGAGTCAAATTTAAACATTGAGCGCAAGTAGGAGAAATAAAGGAATGGGTAGAACCGGTATCAAATAAATTATAAACTTCACTAGAGTTTATGATTAGCTTACCCGTGATCACCTCATTTAGATTCTTCGCTTTTTGGGAGGTTACGACAAACGCTCTCCCTTGAACTACCGGTTTTGTCTTATCTGGGACACCCTTGGATGCCTCCATCCCAGCTGGACTTGACTTTGGTGCACGATAAAATCGGGCTAAGTGACCTTCTTTTTCATAATTGTAACATGCTTTGGACTGCATCGTGCAGTTTGGACTTATGTGTCCTTTCCCTCCACATTTGTAACTTACGAATGGTGGTCGTTCTCCTTCCTTAACAACAGGTGCTGGTGCTGACGTCTTTCCATCATTATTGAATCTCCTCTTCTTGAAATGTCCACTCTTATTGCCATGGCCATGATTACCGCCGAAGTGATTACCATTTCTGGCATGTTGATTCCCTCCACATTTGTTTTCACCGCTTTGATGACTGCTACCACTGGTATTATCGACTTGCCGGCTGCTCTCTCTTAGTTGGGTTGACTCATTATTGCGCTCCAATAACTGAGCCCTATTCACAACATCTGAATACAAACACAATTTATGAGAGATAAGGTATTGAAGTATCTCGGGTTTCAAATCTCTTAGAAACATCCGC
Source organism: Panax quinquefolius (assembly GCA_020205615.1). Classification (NCBI taxonomy): domain Eukaryota; kingdom Viridiplantae; phylum Streptophyta; class Magnoliopsida; order Apiales; family Araliaceae; genus Panax; species Panax quinquefolius. The sequence goes on from CM035168.1 coordinate 86,260,480, forward strand.
GTCATTCTTTCCTCATTATCAACCAAGTGAGACACAAACCGAGACAACTCGGCAAACTTAGCTTCGTACTGTGCCACGGTCATATTGTTTTGCTTAAGCTTGATGAACTCTACCTCCTTCATGTGATGAATACTTTCAGGAAAGTACTTGTCATTGAACAGTTCTTGGTACTTCTCCAAAGACATCTTCAGATGCGGCAAGAGTTGAGTCGCTTTTTCTGATTCCCACCATGTCGCCTCTCTGCATCATAACATGAAGGTGGCAAAGGGAACCTTTTGCTCCTCGGAGCATCCCAAGGCATCAAATATCTTGTTGATCTGCTTTATACACGTCTCTACCTTAAGTGGTTTTGGCTCTCCAAAAAACTCCGGTGGTACCAGCTCCTTGAACTGCTTAGCGGTGGCCAGAGAGAGTTGTCGGTGTTTCCACTGCATTTTGGGATGAGAGCCGCTCTACTTTGATGTTGCATGAATTGCATAAAGCCTCTGAACATCCCAACGTTCACCATTTCATCGGTGTTATTGTTTACATGAGGATTATTTTCTTCTTGTTGCACATTACCCTGGGTATTGATCGTTGGTGACTCAACGGTCTCATGTGCTTCATTGCTTATCTCAACATTTTCGGATGCCATTTTCAAATATTGCCACAAAACAAGGGTTAATTATCATATCACATATTATCTTTATACTCTAACCGACCAATTAAATACCAAATAAACTTAGGTAGGTCATACTAGCGAAGGAATTCCCCGTCTCTCCCCTCCTAGTTCTTGTCTCACATCTCAGCCAAGGATCATATCCCTAAGCTTTGATACCAACTGTGACGCCCCCAAAACAGGTATACATCACCCATCTTGAGTCACCAAATATATGGTACAGAATATAAATACAAACTTAATTATACAAATGTCGTGTAATATACGACAAAATATAGCTGAGAGTTTAAACAAGAATATTGCCTTCTAGACAATATCTACTCTCAAATAGAGTCCTCATTACATTTATTATCACACTATTTTATAGAATAGTGAGGACTACTAATACACCATCTCGGACCATCACTCCGTTCTCCGACTAGTCCCGCCACGCTCGTTCTCATTTCACGAAGAGAACAATGAAAGCAAAAGGGTGAGCTTAACTAGCCCAAGAAGAAATATTATGACTAAGATAATGCGAATAAATTATCATTAGTCTTCAAATAATGTTAAACGATAAAATACAATAGACATCAAGTTTAATCTGCGTAGAAAATAAGCAATCCATTAGAAGAGTCAAGTAGGCGTGATATCTACTATCTTCTATGATTTAAAATGTTTTCATCAATTTTTATCATTTGAGACTCGACAATAAATAAACCACATCATCGAGTCATCCCTGCACTACGGGCCAAGGATATTCATTAAATCATCAATGGTTATGACTATACCGAATAATCCCTAGTCATAATCATACCAAAAACTATTCATCATTGAACTACAGGTCACTGAGGACTTTTACCACATCATTTATAACATTACAGGTCATGATTATACCAAATAATCCCTGGTCATAATCATACTAAGTCCATCTATACACGTAAGCCAAAGATGACTTTCATCACAATATAAGCATGTGGATGATGACAATGACATAATAATTCAATAAAACAAGTTCAAGGATAAATTTTAAAGATTTAAAATTTTAGTTTATCTAGAAATCAATAATGTCTAAATTGTCAACATGATACTTCTTTGTGGAGTAAAATTCAAGAATGCTCAGAAGAATATTTCCATGAAAAGATACTAGATGAAGCGCAAATATCCAGGATATTCTACTAATTTCATGGAGTATAGAAGCTAAAACTTTAACCAACTGAGTATAATAGAATATATAAAACTGCAAATGGATTTTCACTTTTGCCGTGCGAAGAATCCACGTAAACGCATCATTTCCACAATTTAATAAGGAATGAATACGAAGGATCATTCACCGTGTCATGCATAATCCACATAGACGAGTTATTCCAATGAATAATAAAGAATGGAATAACGAAAGAATTCACCGGCATGCGATAGACCGCACAGATGTGTTATTCCCAATGAATAATAAAGAATGGAATCAATCAAATGCGTAATTTGCACGCATGGATATTCCAATGAATAATAAAGAATGGAATTAGGTCATGCATAATCCACACAGACAGAATGTTTCAACAGAATAATAAAGAATGGAACCAAGTCATGCGTAATCCGCACAGACAGGATGTTCCAACAAAATAATAAAGAATGGAATAACAACGTAATTCACCACGCACGCGATAGATCGCATGCATGACGAGTTATTCCAATGCAATAATAAAAAGAATGGAATAACGTAAGAATTTCACCATGTATGCGGTACTTGCGATAGACAAAGTTATTCCAACATAATAATAAAGAATGGAAGAACAACTCTTACGAGTATTGAAAGAAAATAATTCTCTTCATGAATACGAAAGAATAATACCCCTTACCTCAAAAGAAACTGGATACTAGAATAGTGAGGTAGCAGACTTCTCTTCTTCTTTCTCTCTATATTAATTGCTCTATTGCTTTAGTGAATTGGTGAGAAATGAAGGAATAATGAGCTTCTATTTATAGGAAAATATAGTTTCGATAATTGCACATTTTGGGGCTCAAAATATTACAATATAATACCTTCCTCTTTTTCTTCCTTTTTAATTTAGTCCTGCAAGTATTATCAAACTTGCACCACCTCCCCTAATAGTAAATAATGTGAATCAATAGTTCAATCATGTGAATCAATAGTTATAATCATGTGAAAATACGAATTACAATATAATACCTCCATCTATACCTCCATTTTTAACTTAGCCATGCAAGTATTATCAATCTTGCACCAACTCCCCCAATAGTACAAGAATGTGAATCAATAGTGCACACATGTGAATAAATAGTTATAATCATGTGAATTAATAGCAATTAATTCCTCATTTATCTGATTAATTACCCGATTGGTTAATATAACCTCTAGACATCAATTATTATCGAAATAAATGTCGATTTCCACTAACACTAATAATTCTAACACAATGGAACTATCAATTTCATCTTTAATCAACACGATCTTATTCATCATTAAAATTATAACTCACAATATTTAACAACCAGGTCGTTCCCAGGAAAGAGAGGGCTTTCCGATAAGGATTTCTCCTTATTGGTGCGCAATTAGATGACCAAACCTCTCATTGACAGAACTTTTAGACATTGTAAATATTGCAATTTAATAATATGAATAACTTTGTCGTCTCAATTATTGATTTAATAATATAACATATTATGCAGGTGATACTATGACAATAATTGAATCAATATTATGAGAGATACGATGCAGCAATTACTGTAGCAATAATTAAATATAACTGAGTGACTTCTCACGTAAGTATCAATAATCAATACCGTATGTCTTCTACGCAACCACGCGTATTCATCAGTACTTTACTACTACCGGTAGTTCAACGGTTTTAACGATAAAACTTTCACTTTATTTTTATAAAAGACAATTCTATCATTTTCTAACTAGGACAATACTTCCATTGTGGGGTCCACTAATGATTGTAAATCGTCATTTAATATTCCCCGTTAAAAACGAATATTCCCAGACCAATCGAATATTATATAACCACTTGCTTACTTTGCAAAATTTGTAAATATTATCCACAACTATAACATTATATCAAATCCACACCATAATATTCAAAAATATATTTCGAGAAAATTATTCTTTATTCATAAAAGTTGGGGTCTTACAATGATGAAAAATATTTTAGAGAACGAATCCAATGAGACAGAAGGACAAATTTTAAGGATTCGTATTTCGGTTTATCCAAATTCAATAATACTCCATAATAACCAGTTGTGAAGTAGAATTCAAAAATAAAAATCAAAACTTGGATACAATCAAAGATAGTAACCATAAGACATTTGGGACAAAAAGGAAAATTTTCATTTTCTAGGTGAATAAAGTCGATTCGTGAATAATGTCGTATCGTGAATAAAGTCAGATATCGTGAATAGTAACTCTGACACAAAAAGGTAGAAATTTTATAATAAAATTCATAAAAAATCTCAGCATAAAGATATTGAAGAAAATAATATCATTTAAGAAGAAAATAACATCCCTTACCTCAAAGAAATAGTACTTCGGAATGAAAGGTCGGATGTGATGCTGAATGAAACTTGTTCTGAATTGCAACTCTCAAAGTATCTAAATACTCATAAAATACGCTCGATAATGTAGAGAGAGAAAGAGAGAAAGCTTTTGTTTCTGGCGTGATTTTCAATTCTACCCTAAGCACCTATTTATAGGAAAATGCTAGCACGCCGAATCAGACTTGACCTGCTACCTGATGGCTTTACCTGCTACTATTACCACCCACCACATTTGAAATAAAATTTGAGCACATTTCTCACCAACCACAGGTGGGGCCCACTCATTCTAGAATTTTCCACCAAAATTATAAATTCATACCAGTCACCTCTTAAAATTCATAACAAATCATACGTTAATTTTTAACGGTTCAAAATTTGTGGACATATACTCAACTTATATATGTATAACATATCCAAAAATCACAACGATCTAACGGTTGGATCAAAATCATAACTCACGCAATAGAGCTTAAGAACACTAATTTTTCGAATTATGAGTCCTTCGGACCAGTTTCCTTCCAACAGTCACCACGAAAAATCTACAATGAATTTTTGGGTGATTCCAGTTTCTACGGTTAGCTTACTTCCAGGGCTTTCTTTGATATATGGCTCATCTTCTAATTCATTATACACAAAGAGTTATGGATTTTACAAAATCAAGTAATAAACTAATTTTTCTGAAAATCCCATATTTTGTTCTTCATTTCGACAAAATACTGATAAAACACCTCAACTTTAATTCCTTCATTTACAACCACATAAAATATATCCATCATTTATATCCACATAAAATAAATATTTCCTTATCATATAAATTAATAAATAATTATTCACAAATAATATTACAGAATCACAATAATGACAACTGATAGCTCTTAGGAAGAGGGGGGCTTTCCGATAAGGATTTCTCCTTACTGGCACGCAATTAGGTGACCAAACCTCTCCTTGAAAGAACTTTCTAGACATTGCCAATAATGCTATCTAATAATATTATTCAAATAATATGAATTATTGATGAGAAATATTGTGCAGTGACAATTATTGAAACAACAATAATATAAAATATCAACGTAGCAATTATTGAATCAATAAAATAAAATATTAAATAAAGAATTATGGTAAAAATTATTGAGTAAAGCCTTCTCACGTAAGAATCAATAATTTAAAAATCATGTAATAATCTGCAATATCTTCTTGTGTAACCACGCCAGACATCGTATTTTAACCACCGGTATTCCAATAGTGTTAATGGTAATAACTACGCCAAGTTATTTATAAAAACTCAAACTTGTCGCTTTCTTCATCCGATAGCTTATTCCAAGTATGGGGCCACAAATAGTTTGCTACCGTCAATGCATTTAATATTCCCGATAACTGGAATATTCCACGACCAAATGAATATTCCTCGATAAAAATGAATATTTTATAACCACTTGCATATTTTGCAAAATTTGCACATTTCACCCATAACCAAAGTATTATATTAAATTATCACCTTATTATTTTAAGATAATAAATAGAAAAATTCAATTTTATTTATAATAAGTTGGGGTCTTACAACCTCCCCTCCTTATGAAATTTCGTCCTCGAACTTGACGTACGTACCTGGTGTTTCGAAAAGGTGAGGGTACCTCGCTTTCATTTCCGATTCCAACTCCCAGGTCATTTCTTCAATAGCATGGTTCTTCCACAAAACCTTGACTTGTGGTATAACCTTTGTGTGTAGGACATGCTCTTTCCTATCCAAGATCTTGACGGGTACCTCCTCGTACGTTAAATCTTCTGCTATCTCGTCTGGCTCTAACGCAATAATGTTGTTCGGGTCTTTCACATATTTACGCAGCATGGATATGTGAAACACGTTATAAACACGAGACATACTTGGCAGTCAAGCGAGTCTATAGGCCACAGTTCCTACTCAATCAAGAATTTCAAATAAATCGAAGGTTTGAGCTTTCTTCTCTTCATCGACTCTTACTTCTAGAATAACGCCTTCTTGCACCTTCTTCTTTATATTCATCAGCTCCGGTGTGTAGCTTGAGCGGTTTTAATTTTATCAATTAAAGTTGATTCTACTCGTATATTTAACATCATAACGTGGGTCTCTAGAGTCTTTAACTCTATCTTTATCGTTTGTAAATTATACAAAATAGGTCTTTGTGTTCAACAATATCGCACTCGTACTCCCATACGATCTTCTACTCAATGTGTCAGCTACCACATTCGTTTTTCCAGGATGGTATGGTCAGAACAGGTGCCGAAATGAGTCGCCTCTTGAGCTCTTGGAAAATCTTCTCTCATTCCTCGCTCCATACGAATTTTGTATCTTTCCGAGTCAGCTAAGTTAACGGAGTAGCGATTCGAGAAACTCCTTCCACGAATCTCCGATAATAACCAGCTAAGCCCAGAAAGCTACATACTTCGATTACTGACTTAGGTTGCTCTCAACTGTGATTCATATCCCAATCTTGGATATCACGTCACAATAGCACCTATCGTTTTACCACCACACAAATATAGCGTCCCCTACGGAGAGTCTGGCTTTGGTGCATTCCACAAAGGAAGTCACCAGATAGAGACTAGAGTACCAACTCTTGTAGTTGGGTTTTTAACTCTTGAAGTTCAATAGGAGCCATTCGATATAAGATTTTAGAAATGGGTTTTGTACCGGGTTCAAAGTCGATACAAAATTCAATATACCACTCTGGGGGTAGGCCAGGAAATTCTTCAGGAAATACGTCAGGAAATTCACTAACAACAGAAATATCATTCAAATCTAACGTATTTTTGTTTAAATCTATGAAATGGGCTAAGAAAGCTTGACATCCGTTTTCAATAAACGAATGACTTTATGGCTTGATATGAAAGTGTTTGACTTCAATGGTTTGGTTGCTTGAATTCACATAATAGGTTGGTTAGGAATATGAAAACTAACAACCTTACGAAAACAATCAATTTTGGCATGATGAGTAGTTAATCAATCAATCCCTAAAATCACATCAAATGCAAGTATCTTTAAAGAGATAAGATCAACAGGTAATGTGATGGTGCCAACTTGGATCAAACAAGATTTATAAACAGTGGATGTGATAAAATTTCCTCCTAACGGAGTCTCCACAGATAAGTCAAAGTCCAATTTCTCCAGAGTCAAGTTTAAACGTTGAGCACAAGCAGGAGAGATAAAAGAATGGGTAGAACCGGTATCTAATAAGGTATAGATTTCACAAGAATTTATAATTAACTAACCCGTGATACATTCGTTCGGGTTCTTCGCGTTTTGGGCAGTCACGAAAAACTCTCTTCCAGAAATTGCCGATTTTATTTTGTCTGTGTCCGCCTTTGGTGCCATCGTCCCAGCTGAACTTGATTTCGCTACAGAACAAAATCGAGCTATGTGACCCTCTTTTCCACAACTAAAACATACCTTGGAAGGCTATGAACAGTTTGGACTTATATGTCCCTCCTCTCCGCATCTGTAGCATCTAACTGGCGGTCGTTCTCCTCCCCTAGAATTTGTTGTTGGTGCTGGTGTTGGTGCCGACGTCTTCCCATCATCGTTAAATCTTCTCTTCTTGAAATTTCCACTTGAATTATTTCTTCTATTATCTTGGCCATGATTACCACCGAAGTGGTTACCATTTCTGGCATGATAATTTCCTCCACGATGGTTATCATTGTTCCGATGACCGTTGCCACCGGTACGATTATTATCAAGTTGTTGGTCGTTATTCTTCGGTTGAGCTGACTCATTATCGCACTCCAATAACTGAGCTGTAAGACCCCGAAATTTTTTAAATAAAAAGGAATTTCCTTTATTTATTATTTTGAAATAGTAAGGGTTGATTTGATTAATGTGGATAGTTAAGGGTTAAATACGCAAATATTTCAAAATAAACAAGTGGTTATAAAATATTCATTTTGTCGGGAATATTCGTTTGGTCGTGGAATATTAAATCTTGTCGGGGAATATTAAATGCTGACAACCATGACCATGTGTGGGCCCCATAACGAAAAAGCGATTGGATGAAGAAAAAACGACAAATATAAGTTGGTTAAAAATAACGGCGTAGTTATTCTGAATTAAGACATTGGAATACCCGTGGTTAAAATACTGATGTCTGCGTGGTTGCACAAGAAAGCACCAGTATTGCATTAAGATTGTTGAATTATTGATCCTTACGTAAGAAGGCACTACTCAATAATTTTCACAGTGAGTTATTGCTTCAATATTTTATTTTATTGATTCAATAATTCTTTGCGTTGATATTTTATATTATTGTTGTTCAATAATTGTCACCGCATATTATCTCCATTATCGGATCAATAATTCATATTATTTAAATAATATTATTAGATAGCATTATTGGCAATGTCTAGAAAGTTCTCATCGAGGAGAGGTTTGGTCACCTAATTGCGGCGCCAAGAAGGAGAAATCCTTATTGAAAGCCCCTCTTTCTGAAACTACCGGTTGTCATAATTGTGATTCTGTAATAATATTATTTGTGAATAATTAATTATTGATTCATATGATAAAGAAATATTTATTTTATGTGGATATAAATGATGGATTTATTTATGTGGTTATAAATGAAGAAATTATTGTTGAGGTGTTTTATCAAGATTTTATCGGATTGGAGGTATTAAAAATCAAATCGGGGGTTTTGAGATATATTGCGGGGTTATAATTTTTAATCCGAATAGTTGGATTGTGGTAATTTTTGGGTATGTTATACATACATAAGTTGAGTATATGTCCACAAATTTTGAACCGTTAAAAATGCACGAATGATTTGTTATGAATTTTAAGAGGTGTGCGATTCTTGAAATTAGGGTTATAATTGATTTTGGTGGAAAATTCTAGAATTGAGTGGGCCCCACTTGTGGTTGGTGAAGAAATGTGCTGAATTTTATTTCAAATGTGGTGGGTGGCAATAGTAGCGGTAAAAAGCCATCGTGCAAAGCAGGTCGAAAGTCTGCCTTGGCGGGCTAACATTTTCCTATAAATAGAGGGCTAAGTTAGAATTGAAAATCACACCGAAACAAAGTTTTCTCTTTCTCTCTCTATTATTGAGCGTATTTTGTGAGTACTCGATACTTTGAGAGTTCTTTGTTCAATACAAGTTTCATTCAAAGATCACTTCCTAGCCTTTCCTTCCGAAGTCTTCGATTCTTTGAGGTAAGGGATATTTTTTTTTTTCGTAATGATATTATTTCTTCAATATCATTATCTTTGAAATATTGATTGGAACTTTTATCAAATTTGGAACTTTTTCATGTCGGGTTACTATTCATGAGTTACTATTCACGAGTTACTATTCATGAGTTACTATTCACGAGTTACTATTCACGAGTACTATTCATGAAGCGTGAAAATGTTTTTTGTGGAATTTCTATCTTTTGGTGTCTGAGTTACTATTCACGATACTGGCACTATTCACGATATCAAGACTATTCATCGAAAAATAAAATTTCTTCTTTTCGTCCAAAATATCTATTCTAGATACTAGCTTTGATTGTATCCATGTTTTGATCATTCTTGAATTTTACACCACCATGATTATTTTGAGGTATTTTGGATGTGGATAAAATCAAGTACGAATCCTTAATCCTTAATCCTTGTCATTTTGTTTCACCGGATTCGTTTTTTTAAAAATATTTTCATCATCCTCGATTTAAATGATGATATTATTGAATATCTTTGGCTTTGTAGTGCAAAGATGAATGATTTCTGAAGAATATCTTTGGCTTTGTAGTGCAAAGATGAACAATGTTGAGATGAACATGACCGATCGATTAATATCTTTGGCTGTAGAAGGCAAAGATGAACAGTGTTTAAATGAACATGACCAATGATGAATATCTTTGGCCTAGGTGAGTGCAAAGATGAATATTTGATTCGGATGTATATTGATTGATGTTACAGGGATAAAAGATGAGCGATGAACTTTTAAATTCATACATAGAAGATAGTAGTTTGCATTCTCTACTTAACTCTTCTAATGAATTATTATTTCATTGCGAATATTGATTTAAAATTTGTTGTCTATTGTATTCTATTAAATTTTTCCTGTTTGAAGACTAACGATAATTTGTTGTATATTATCTTAGTCATAATATTCTTTATTGAGCTAGTTGAGCTCACCCTTTTCCTTTTGTTCCATTCTTCTCGGGAGGCGAGAATATAGCGAGTATGCAGTCGGGGTATGGAATGAAGGTTTTAGAAAGGATTGTTTAGTAGTCCTCACCATTTTTGTAAAATAATGTATCAATAAATGTGATGAGGATTTATTTGAGTATAGATATTATCTAGAAGATAATATTTGTATTCAAACTCACGCTTTTCTTGTTGTAATAATAAAGTTGTAGTTGTTTCATACCATGTATTGACAACTCGTAATGGGTGATGTATACCTATTTTGGGGCGTCACAGTTGGTATCGAGCTTAGGATATGATCTCCATGGAGATCGGGGAATAGAACTAGGAGGAGAGACGAGTAAATCCTTCGCTAGTGTGTCCTACCTAAGCTAATTTGTTAGTTGGTCGAGATATAGGGATATTATGTGATATATTGATTTCCTTAATTAACCCTTGTTTTATGATGATGTATTTGAGAATGTCGACCGAGAATATTAACAATGGAAATGAGAACGTGGAGACGCTTTGTACTCACCAACGAGGAGAACGTGCAACAGTCGGCAATGTTCCTCCCGTGAACAACACCATGGAGCGTATGATGAACGAGGGATGTTTAGAAGTTTTTGCGGTTCATGCAAAATCGAGCGAGGAGACTCGTGTTCAAAATACTGAGGAGGAAATGATAGCAATTCACGGGTTGTCGCCAAGCGCTTCAAAGAGTTGGGACCACCAGAATTTAAGGGAAAGCCAGATCCGATCATGGCGAAACATGGGTCAAGCAAATTACCAAGATATTCGATGTCTTGGGATGCACGAGGAAACGAAGGTTCCATTCGCCACCTTTATGTTCCGTGGTGAGGCGGACTCACCGGTGGGAGTCTCGTGAAGCGTACTATCCACCAAGACTCAAAGATGTCTTGGGAGACATTTCAGAGACTATTTAATGACAAATACTTTCCTGAAAGTGTTCGCTATATGAAGGAAGTGGAGTTCATCAGATTAGAGCAAAACAACATGACGGTGTCTCAAATGCGAGGCAAAGTTTGCGAGTTATCCAGTTTTGCACCTCATTTGGTGGAGAATGAGGAACGTATGGCGCGGATGTTTCTTAGAGGTTTGAAACCCAAGATACGTCGATATCTCATTTCTCATAAACTTTCTCTTTATTCGAGATGTTGTAAATGAGGCTCAATTATTAGAGCGAGATAACGAGTACTACAGTAACCGAGGACCATAACGAGGATCGTACCGGAGATAGCGATCAATGAATAATGATAACTGCGGAGAAAAGAAATGATTTGATGAAATAAGTAACCACTCTGGTGGTAATCATGGTTATGAAAACAGAAGAAAGCGAGTCGGGAGGAGATTTTAAAAAGAGGAGATTTAACAACGACTATGTGAAGATGACAAATCTTGCACAGAATCGGTTCTAAGGAGGAGAACGACCACCCGTCATTATATGCTACAAATGCGGAAAAGAGGGACATATCGGTCCAAACGCCCCACAACAGTTCAAGGTATGCTATAGTTGTGGAAAGGAAGGACATATCGCTTCGAGATTGTACGCAGATATAAACCTAGTTCAATGAGACGGTGACTCAAAAGATCGTCCCTAAAAAGTCAAAGTCAACGATTCCGGAAGAGCGTTTGTTGTGACCGGTCATAATGCGAGGAACCCAAACGAGGTGATCACGGGTAAGCTATTTATAAATTCTTGCGAAGTTTATACCTTACTTGATACCAGGTGCTACCCATTCATTTATCTCTCCGCATGTGCTCAACGCTTAAACTTGACTCGGGAGAAATTAGACTTTGATCTATCTGTGGAAACTCCGTTAGGAGAAACTTTCATCACATCCACTGCTTATAAATCTTGTTTGATTCAAGTTGGCACCATTACCTTACACGTTGACCTTATCTCTTTAAAGATACTTGCTTTTGATGTGATTTTAGGAATTGATTGGTTAACTACTCATCATGCCAAAATTGATTGTTTTCGTAAGGTTGTTAGTTTTCATATTCCTAACCAACCCGTTGTTATAATTCAAGCAACTAAACCATTAAAATCAATCACCGCCATATCTAATCATAAAGCTATTCGCTTATTGAAAAACGGATGTCAAGCTTTCTTAGCCCATGTTATGGATTTGAATAAAGACACGTCAAATTTGAATAATATTCCTGTTGTTATTGACTTTCTTGACGTATTTCCTGAAGAACTTCCCCTCTCACCCCGAACGTGAAGTTGAATTCTTTATTGATCTTGAACTCGTACAAAGCCCATTTCTAAAACCCCATATCGAATGGCTCCTATTGAACTTGAGGAGTTAAAGGTCCAACTACGAGAATTGTTGGACATCGGTTTCATTAGTCCTAGTACATCTCCTTGGGGCTGCTCTGTTTTATTTGTAAAGAAGAAAGACGGGAGTATGCGACTTTTGTATTGACTATCGGAATTGAACCATCACTCTATACCCAGACTAGTTCCTCGCTATGTTCTCGCCTTCAGAAGAAAAAATGGAACAAAAAGGAAAAGGGTGAGCTCAACTAGCCCAATAAAGAATATTATGACTAAGATAATATACAAAAATTATCCTTAGTCTTCAACGAGAAAAATCATTAGAATATAATCGACAACAAGTTTTAGATCAACAATCTACGATTGAAACAACAATTCATTAGAAGAGTTAAGTAGAGAATGAAATCTACAATCATCTATGAATTTAAAAGTCCTTCATCAATATTTTATCCTCAGAACATCAATCAATATACATCTTGAATCAAATATTCATCTTTACACTACGGGCCAAAGATATTCATTTGTATCACCAACCGTCAAGTTCATCTCAACAAATTGCTCATCTTTTACTTCTACGGGCCAAACATATTAATCAGGTAATCATTCATCTTTACACTACAGGCCAAAGATACTCATCAAGTATCACCATTAAGTACTGAGGATGATGGAAAACATTTTAGAGAACGAATCCAGTGAGACAAAAGGACAAATATTAGGGATTCGTATTTCGGTTTATCCAAATTCAATAATACTCCATAATAACCAATTGTGAAGTAGAACTCAAAAATAAAGATCAAAACATGGATACAATCAAAGATAGTAACCATAAAAGACATCTTGGACAAAAAAGAAAAATTTTATTTTTCGGTGAATAGTGTCGTATATGTGAATAGTAACTCCGACACAAAAAGGTAGAAATTCCACAATAAAATTCATAACAATATCTCAGCATAATGATATTGAAGAAAATAATATCATTTAAGAAGAAAATAACATCCCTTACCTCAAAGAAACAGTACTTCGGAATGAAAGGTCAAATGTGATGCTGAATGAAACTTGTTCTGAATAGCAACTCTTAAAGTATCTAAATACTCACAAAATATGCTCGATAATATAGAGAGAGAAAGAGAGAAAGCTTATGTTTCTGCTGTGATTTTCAATTCTAACCTAGGCACCTATTTATAGGAAAATGCTAGCACGCCGAAGCAGACTTGACCTGTTACTCGATGGCTTTACCTGCTACTATTGCCACCCACCACATATGAAATAAAATTTGAGCACATTTCTCATCAACCATAGGTGGGGCCCACTCATTCTAGAATTTTCCACCAAAATTATAAATTAAGAAACTTCAACAATTTCTGAACCAGTCACCTCTTGAAATTCATAACAAATCATAAGTTAATTTTTAACGGTTAAAAATTTGTGGACATATACTCAACTTATATATGTATAAAATATCCAAAAATCACAACGATCCAACGGTTGGATCAAAATCATAACTCACGCAATAGAGCTTAAGAACACTGATTTTTCGAATTATGAGTCCTTCGGACCAGTTTCCTTCCAACAGTCACCACGAAAATTCCACAATGAATTTTTAGGTGATTCCAGTTTCTATGGTTAGCTTACTTCCAGGGCTTTTTCTTTTGATATATGGCTCATTTTCTAACTCATTATACACAAAGAGTTATGGATTTTACAAAATCAAGTAATAAACTAATTTTTCTGAAAATCCCATATTTTGTTCTTCATTTCGACAAAATACTGATAAAACACCTCAACTTTAATTCCTTCATTTACAACCACATAAAATATATCCATCATTTATATCCACATAAAATAAATATTTCCTTATCATATAAATTAATAAATAATTATTCACAAATAATATTACAGAATCACAATAATGACAACCAGGCCGTTCCCTGGAAAGAGGGGGCTTTCCGATAAGGATTTCTCCTTACTGGCGCGCAATTAGGTGACCAAACCTCTCCTTGATAAAACTTTCTAGACATTGTCAATAATGTTATCTAATAATATTATTCAAATAATATGAATTATTAACGGAAAATATTGTGCAGTGACAATTATTGAAACAACAATAATATAAAATATCAACATAGCAATTATTGAATCAATAAAATAAAATATTAAACAGTAATTACTGTAACAATTATTGAGTAGTGTCTTCTTACGTAAGAATCAATAATTCAAAAATATTGTGTAATACCGCAATGCTATCTTGTGTAACCACGCCAGACATCGTATTTTAACTACCGGGTATTCCAACAGTGTTAACGGTAACAACTACGTCGTTATTTATAAAAACTCAAACTTGTCATTTTCTTCATCCGACAGTTATTCCGTAATGGGGGCCACAAATAGCTGTGTCGTCATACGAATATTCCCCGACAACAAGAATATTCCACGACCAAATGAATATTCCTCGATAAAAATGAATATTTTATAACCACTTGCTTATTTTGCAAAATTTTCACATTTCACCCATAACCAAAGTATTATATCAAATTATCACCTTATTGTTACAAGATAATAAATAGAGAAATTCAATTTTATTTATAATAAGTTGGAGTCTTACATGCAAGGAGCCAAATTCTTTTCAAAGATTGATCTTCGTTCCGGATATCATCAGTTGAAGATTAAAACTGATGACATTCCAAAGACCGCTTAACTCGAAGATGGGCATTATGAATTCCTAGTCATGTCTTTTGGATTGACTAATGCTCCTGCTGCCTTCATGGACATGATGAACCGAGTATTCAAGGAATATTTAGATCACTTTGTGGTCGTCTTTATTGATGACATCCTCATATACTCCAAAACCCGTGAAGACCATGAGCAACACTTGAGGCTGATACTTCAAAAGCTTCGTGAAAACAAGCTTTATGCCAAGTTGAAGAAATGTGAGTTCTGGCTTGAGGAAGTTGCATTCTTTGGGCACGTAATATCAAATCATGGAATATCTGTTGACCCGGCAAAGATTGAAGCAATTCAAAGTCGGGAGCAACCTAAAGTCGATGATCAAGTCGTAGCTTTCTTGGCTTAGCTGGTTATTATCGGAGATTCGTAGAAGGGTTTTCTCGAATCGCTACTCCATTAACTCGGCTGACTCGAAAAGATACAAAATTCGGTTAGAGCGAGGAGTGTGAAAAGAGTTTTCAAGAACTCAAGAGGAGACTCATTTCAGCACCTATTCTGAAAATACCATCTGGCTCGAAGGGATTTGTTATGACGCCCCCAAAATAGGTATACATCACCCATCTTGAGTCGCCAAATACATGGTACATAATACAACTATAAACTTCTTTTATGCAACTGTCATGTAAAAATACAAAAAAAATATAGCTGAGTTTTTACATGAATATTGTCTCATAGACAATATGCAAACTCAAATTTAATCCTCATTACACTTATTATCACACAAAGTAGTGAGGACTGCTAAAACAACCATCTCGGACCATCACTTTGTTCCCCGACTAGTACCAGCTACATTCTCATTTCCTGAAGAGAACAATGAAAGCAAAAGGGTGAGCTCAACTAGCCCAGTAAGAAATATTATGACTAAGATAATGCAGAATAAATTATCATTAGCCTTCAACAGTGTTAAACTGATAAAATACAATAAACATCAAGTTTAACTGCAGCGGAATAAGCAATCCATTAGAAGAGTTAAGTAGAACATAATGTCTACTATCTCCTCTAGATTAAAAGTCCATCATTAATGTTTCATTCCTGTAATACTCATTAAAAGTTCTTTGTTATACCAAGACAAAGAGAACTCTCATCACCTATCTTCACCTGAACCACCACAGATTATAATTAAATTCACAATTCATATTTATAATCAGGTAAATCAACAGTTCATACAACTGTAAAACCAATAAGGCTGAGACTCAGCTTAATAGTATCACGACCACGAATTATCCATGCACTACGGGCCAAGGATATTCGTGTTTTCAATTGCGGTCATGATTATACCGAATAATCTCTGGTCATAATCATACCAACACATGTCCATCAATGTACTACAGGCCACTGAGGACTTTTACCACATCATTTGTAACATTACGGGTCACGATTATACAGAATGATCCATGGTCATAATCGTACCAATCAACAGTCCATCTATGCACGTAAGCCAAAGATATAAAACTCTAAAACCAATAATCAACAGTCCATCTTTGCACGTAAGCCAAAGATATACAACTATAAAATCAATAATCAACAGTCCATCTATGCACGTAAGCCAAAAATGACTTTCATCATAATATAAGCATGAGGATGATGACAATGATATAAGCATTAATAAAATGAAATCAAGGATAAATATTAAAGACTTTAAATTTATCCAGATTTTAAAAATATCCAAATTGTCAACATGATACTGCTCTGTGGACTAAAATTCAATAATAATATTCATGTCTCAAAAATAATTTGGACAGAAAAGAAATATAGTTTTCGGGTGAATAGTAACCCGTGAATAGTAACTCGTGAATAGTACCCCAGCACGAAAAGTGCCCCGAATACCCGAGTGAATAATACTAGAGTGAATAGTAACTGGGTGAATAGTAACCTATGAATAGTAACTCGTGAATAGTAACCCGGCTTGAAAAGTGCCCCGAATACCTGAGTGAATAATACTAGAGTGAATAGTAACCGGGTGAATAGTAACCCGTAAATAGTAACTCATGAATAGTATTCCGGTAATAATATCCAAATGTTATCAATCACTTAATAATCTCATAATCTAATATCATTAATATTATAACAATATTTTAATCATTTCCTAAACTTATAAATAATTTATTTTAATTGTTTACACTTTACTAATTAATGCATTTAATCATCTAAAAATGCCAAACTCATAAGATTTCATCACCAATAACCAAAACCCTCATCAAAAATCTGCATATACCTTATATAGGATTCTCAAGCCATAAAATCCTATTTTCTAATTTTCTTACTTCACATAACATATTTAATTCATTTACTCATAACTAGTCTATTTTCATGAAAAATACCAAATCATTACAAACAAATTTTCTTTTCTGGGATTTAGCATATTATAGTCCCATATTGAACATATATTTTTCTCAGAATTTTTAAAATTCATTTACTATTTTTCATATGGCTAAAACTGCCGAATATTTAGACATTTATCAAAAGCTATACTTTTGTCCAAAAATTTTGAAATTTACAGGATATACTGCTGGTATAGAGATGTACTCCCAATAAAAAGTTCACCAATTTTGGAGTTAACCACAAGGAGTTATAAAGGTTTACTTTTAAAATAGTCTTTTCCCATAAAATTCATAACTCCTAATCTATATATCCAAAAATCGTCATTTTTGGACACAATCTAGAAAACTCATCAAGTTATCATTTCAAATTTTTCCAGAATTTTTGAGGTTCAGAAAAATTACGAAACTGCCCTTGGCAGAAACCCCTTACTTACAACGGTTGAACGAAAATAATATTCCTTACGAATATTGAACGGAAATAATATTCCTTACGAATATTAAACGAATATAATGAATATTGAACGACAATAATATTCATACGAATACAAAAAATAATATTTCTTTAGAATATAAAAAAATAATAACCCTTACCTCAAAAGAAGACTGGATACTGGAGTAGTGAAGTAGCAGACTACTCTTCTTCTATCTCTCTATAGCTTCTCTATATATAGCTTCTCTCTCTATAATTGCTCTTGTGAGTCTTAGTGAATTGGTGAGAATTAAGGAATAATGGGCTTCTATTTATAGAAAAATATAATTTCGATAATTGCATATTTTGGGGCTCGAAATATTACAGTATAATACCTTCATCTTTTCCTTCATTTTTAATTTAGTCCTGCAAGTATTATCAAACTTGCACCACCTCCCCTAATACTACATCATGTGAATCAATAGTTCAATCATGTGAATTAATATTTCTATACATGTGAAAATACGAATTACAGTATAGTACCTCCATCTATACCTCCATTTTTAACTTAGTCATGCAAGTATTATCAATCTTGCACCACCTCCCCTAATAGTACATGAATGTGAATCAATAGTACACACATTTGAATAAATAGTTATAAGCATGTGAATTAATAGCAATTAATTGCTCATTTATCCGATTAATTACCCGATTGGTCGATATAACCTCCAAACATCAATTATTATCTAAATAAATGTCGATTTTCACTAATACTAATAATTCCCACACAATGAAATTATCAATTTCATCTTTAATCAACACGAACTTATTCATCATTAATATTATAATTCACAATATTTAACAACCAGGTCTTTCCCAAGAAAGAAGGGGCTTTCCGATAAGGATTTCTCCTTATTGGTGCGCAATTAGGTGACCAAACTTCTCCTTGACAGAACTTCTAGACATTGTCAATATTGCAAATAATAATATGAATAACTTTGTCGTCTCAATTATTGATTTAATAATATAAAATATTATGCAGATGATACTGCGATAATAATTAAATCAATAATATGAGAGATATGATGCTGCAATTTCTATAGCAATAATTGAGTATAACTGAGTGACGTCTCACGTAAGTATCAATAATCAATACCGTGTGCTACTATGCAACCACGCGTACTACTATACTTTTACTACTGAGTAGTTCAACAGTTTAACGGTAAAACTTTCGCCGTTATTTTTATAAAAAGATATTTGTGTCATTTTCTAACTACGACATTACTTTTGTTGAGGGGTCGACCAATGATTATGTCATCGTACGAATATTCCTTGTTAAAACGAATATTTCCCGACATAATGAATATTTTATATCAACTTGCTTACTTTGCAAAATTTTCACATATCACCCTTAATTTTAAACTTTTATCAATTTAAGTATTTAACAAAACAGAAAAATTGAATACTTTAATTTCATAAAATTCGGGATCTCACATTTGTCATCTACAGTGATGCTTCAGGCAAAGGGTTAGGATGTGTTCTCATGCAACATGGGAAAGTCATAGCCTATGCCTCGCGACAACTCAAAGAATATGAGAGGAATTATCCTACTCATGATCCGAGTCAGCGGCCGATTTTTTTGGCTTAAGATTTGGAGGATTTCAGACGTATGGAGAGAAGGTGGAGATCTATACGGATCATAAAAGCCTCAAATATTTCTTAACTCAAAAGGAACTCAACATGCGACAACGACGATGGCTTGAGTTATTGAAAGATTATGATCATACCATCCAATACCATCCTCGAAAAGCGAACGTAAGAATCGATTTATCGAGTAGAAGATCATATGCGAGCACGAGTGCAATATTGTCAACACAAAGGCCAATTTTGTATAACTTGGAAAGGATGGAAATAGAGTTAAAGACTCCAGGGACCCATGTGATGATGGCGAATATACGAGTGGAACCGACTTTAATCGATACAGTTAAAGCTGCTCAAGCTACAGACCTGGAGCTGATGCATATAAGGAAGAAAGTGCAAGAAGGTGCTATTTCAGAAGCAAGAATTGATGAAGAAGGAATACTTTAAGTCAACTCCAGACTTTGTGTTCCTAACGATTCTGACTTGAAGGATAAAATCATGATGGAGGCGCACAACACACCGTTTGCAATCCATCCTGGGTGTGACACCCCCAAAATAGGTATAAATCCCTCATTCTGAGTTGTCAATACATGGTACAGAAACAACTACAACTTTATTATTACAACAGTAAAACTGTGAGTTTGAATACAAATATTATCGTCTAGACAATATCTATACTCAAATAAATCCTCATCACATTTATTGATACATTATTTTACAAAAATGGTGAGGACTACTAAACAACTCTCTCTAGAACTTTCATTCCATACCCCGACTCGTACTCGCTATATTCTCGCCTCCTGAGAAGAAAAATGGAACAAAAAGGAAAAGGGTGAGCTCAACTAGCCCAGTAAAGAATATTATGACTAAGATAATATACAACAAATTATCGTTAGTCTTCAACAGAAAAAATCTAATAGAATACAATAGACAACAAATTTTAAATCAATATTCGCAAGCTGGAAATAATAATTCATTAGAAGAGTTAAGTAGAGAATGCAAACTACTATCTTCTATGTATGAATTTAAAAGTTCATCGCTCATCTTTTATCCCTCAGAACATCAATCAATATATATCTCGAATCAAATATTCATCTTTGACACTACAGTGCCAAAGATATTCATCATTAATCATGTTCATCTAAACACTGCTCATCTTTGCACTACGGGCCAAAGATATTCTTCAAAATCATTCATCTTTGCACTACAAAGCCAAAGATATTCCATAATATCATCATTTAAGATGAAGATGATGAAAATATTTTTAAAGAAACGAATCCAAAGTGAAACAAAATGACAAGGATTAAGGATTAAGGATTCGTACTTTGTTTTATCCACGTCCAAAAATACCTCAAAAATAATCACGGTGGTGTAAAATTCAAGAATGATCAAACATGGATACAATCAAAGCTAGTATCCGAATAGATATTTTGACTTAAAAAGAAAATTTTTCATTTTTCGATGAATAGTGTCAGTATTCGTGAATAAAGGTCGATCGTGAATAGTTCCGTATACGTGAATAGTAACTCTGACACCAAAAGTTTCAAATTTGATAAAAACTTCAGATCAATATTTCAACATAATGATATTGAAGAAATAATATCATTACGAAAAAAATAATATCCCTTACCTCGAAAGACAGTACTTCTAGTTGAAACACCGGATATAGGTTATGACTTGAACTTGCACCGTATAGCAATACTCAAAGTATACTCAAAATACTCACAAGAATACGCTCGATAATATAGAGAAAACTTCAGTTTCTGGTGTGATTTTCAATTCTAACCTAAGCACCCTATTTATAGGAAATTGCTTAGAACACCAAAGCAGAAAATTTAATATAATAATATTATATATATTACAAATTCTCTACGCACACTTAGCATCTGAAATCAGCAATCTTAACACATGTTAAATGAGTCCCAACAATGTAAAAAACGTTTTTGTAATTAAAAATATTTTAAATTTCCAAAAATTAATTATTTCGGAGCTTCAGAACTTCAATAATTCATAATAAATAGCCCTTTTATCAGAAAATTCGAATCTCGCGACTTTTTATAGGAAATTCAATTCTCTACAACTTTGTAGAAGAAAGTTTTTCCAATTCTAAATGAAATTGACCAAATCCATAAGCGGGCAATTTTACGAAAAGTTATAATCAAATTTCATTCGATAAATGGGGTCCAATTTACATGTTTAACATGTTTTAAATATTTATTGCAACAAAAATACTCTTCCTCCTCGTATACTCATATATCCCACATTCGTTGTAAAATATCCCCATTATTATATTATTAAAATATAATAATACATTTAAATGAATTATCTTATCAAAAAGATAAAATTTCAATTTTCAACAATTGTCACATTAAAATTTTTCTCCATCTATATCCACATAAAATCAATATTTTCCTCATCATATGAATCAATAATTAATTATTCACAAATAATATTACAGTAATCACAATATTGACAACCGTGCGCTTCCTGGAAAAGGGGGCTTTCCAATAAGAATTTCTCCTTCTCGACGCTGCAATTAGGTGACCAAACCTCTCCTTAGATGTAACTTTCTAGACATTGCCAATAATATTATCTAATAATATTATTCAGATAATATGAATTATTGCATCGATAATGAAAATACTTGTGTAATGACAATTATTGAAACAACAAAGAATATAAAATATCAACGCAAAGAATTATTAAATCAATAAAATAATTGAAAAGAATTATCAGAACCATTATTAAGTAGTGCCTTCTTACGTAAGAATCAATAATTGGTGCAATACCGTAGTGCTACTATGTTTTAACCAATTTAGTATTTTAACAAGATTAATTGAGAATAACTACGCCAAGTTATTTTTAAACCACTTATATTTGTCGCTTTTCTTCATCCAATCGCTTTCCATGGGGCCCACACACGGTCAAGCTACCAGTCGTATTTAATATTTCCCGACAAAGAAGAATATTCCATGACCAAACGAATATTCCCCGACAACAATGAATATTTTATAACCACTTGCTTATTTTGAAATATTTGCAGATATTTTACCCATAACTATTCACATTAATCAAATCAACCCTTACTATTTCAAAATAATAAATAGAGAAAATTAAATTTCATTAATAATAAGTTGGGGTCTTACATCGGGAGTACCAAAATGTATCGTGATCTTCGGCATACATTTTGGTGGAGCAATATACGAAGAGAGAGATAGCGGGTTTATCTCAAGGTGTCTAACTTGTCAACGAGTCAAGTCGGAGTATCGAGTGCCAAAAGGTCCATTGCAACCACTTGAAATTCCAGAATGGAAGTGGGAGCACATTACCATGGATTTCGTTACTGGTCTTCCCAAGGTTTCTCAAGGCATAGATGCGATTTGGGTCATTGTTGATAGATTGACCAAGTCTGCTCATTTCTTATCGATACGAGAAACTTATACACTTGAACGTCTTGCTAGTATGTACATAAATAAGATTGTAAGATTGCATGGTCTGCCAATATCCATAGTTTCTGATCAAGACCCAAGATTCACTTCAAGATTTTGGGTTAGTTTGCAAAAAGCTATGGGCACGGATTTACGATTTAGTTCGGCATATCATCTCAAAAATGGACGGACAGTCGGAAAGGACTATTCAAACACTTGAAGATTTATTAAGACTCCGTGTCCTTAACTTCAAGGGAAGTTGGGACAAGTTCTTACCATTGGTGGAGTTTTCCTACAACAATAGTTATCAAGCAAGTATTGGTATGGCTCCATTTGAGGCGTTGTATGGAAGAAAGTGTCGTTCTCCAGTATGTTGGGATGAGGTGGGTGAAGCAACATTGTTGGGACAGGATTTGGTACGTATGACTACAGAAAAGATTCAAACAATCCGACAACGTATAAAAACCTCACAAGATCGACAAAAGAGTTATGCTGATCTTCATCGAAAGGACGTGGAATTCAATATTTGAGATCAAGTGTTGTTGCGTGGTTCTCCATGGAAAGGAGTTACAAGATTTGGAAAGAGAGGAAAGCTCAATCCTTGATTCATTGGCCCATTTTTAATCCTCGATCGAGTAGAAACTGTGGCCTATAGACTCGTCTTACCACCAAGTATGTCTCGTGTTCATAACATTTTTCACATATCTATGTTACGTAAATATGTGAAAGACCCGAACCATATTATTCAACTAGAACCAGACGAGATAGAGGAAGATTTAACATATGAAGAGGTACCTGTTAAAATCTTGGATAAGAAGGATCATATTCTACGCTCCAAGGTTATACCTCAAGTCAAAGTTTTGTGGAGAAACCACGATGCGGAAGAAATGACCTGGGAGTTAGAATCGAGATGAAGTCAAGATATCCTCACCTCTTCGATATACCGTATGCGCGCACCTAATTTCGAGGATGAAATTTTATAAGAAGAGGAGGTCAGAAGACCCCAACTTTTATGAATAAAGAATAATTTTCTCGAAATATATTTTGAATATTATGGTGTGGATTTGATATAATGTTATAGTTGTGGGTAATATTTATAAATTTTGCAAAGTAAGCAAGTGGTTATATAATATTCAATTGGTCGTGGAATATTCGCTTTTAACAGAAAAATTGCATGCGACGGCACAATCATTGGTGGACCCCACAACGGAAGTATTGTCGTAGTTAGAAAATGATGCAATTATCATTTTATAAAAATAACGACGAAAAGTGTTATCGTTAAAACTGTTGAACTACCCGTAGTAAAAGTACAAGAATACTGCTGTGGGTTTCATAAGTAGCACACCGGTATTGATTATTGATGCTTACGTGAGAAGTCACTCGCTTATACTCAATTATTGCTACAATGGTTGCTACATCATATCTCCGATATTATTGATTCAATTATTGTCACATTATCATCTGCATAATATGTTATATTATTAAATCAATAATTGAGACGACAAAGTTATTCATATTATTAAATTGCAATATTTACATTGTCTAGAAGTTCTGTCAATGAGAGGTTTGGTCATCTAATTGCGCGCCAATAAGGAGAAATCCTTATCGAAAAGCCCTCTCTTTCCTAGGAACGACCTGGTTGTTAAATATTGTGAGTTATAATATTAATGATGAATAAGTTCGTGTTGATTAAAGATGAAATTGATAGTTCCATTGTGTTGGAATTATTAGTGTTAGTAAAAATCGATATTTATTTCGATATTAATTGATGTCTGGAAGTTTTACTGACTAGTCGAGTAATTAATCGGATAAATGAGCAATTAATTGCTATTAATTCACATGATTATAACTATTTGTTCACATATGTGTACTATTGATTCACATTCTTGTACTATTAGGGGAGTTGGTGCAAGATTGATAATACTTACATGACTAAGTTAAAAATGGAGGTATAGATGGAGGTACTATACTGTAATTCATATTTTCACATGATTATAACTATTGATTCACATGATTGAACTATTGATTCACATTATTTACTATTAGGGGAGGTGATGCAAGTTTGATAATACTTGCAGGACTAAATTAAAAATAAAGAAAAAGTGGCAGGTATTATACTGTAATATTTTGAACCCCAAAACGTGCAATTATCGAAACTATATTTTCCTATAAATAGAAGTTCATTCTTCCTTCATTTCTCACCAATTCACTAAAGCTATAGAGCAATCATTATAGAGAGAAATTATAGAGAGAAAGAAGAAGAGAAGTCTGCTACCTCACTATTCTAGTATCCAGTCTTCTTCTAAGGTAAGGGGTATTATTATTTCGTATTCATGAAGAGAGTTATTTTCTTTCAATACTCGTAAGGATTGTTATTCCATTCTTTATTATTATGTTGGAATAACCTGTCTATGTGAAGTACCGCATACATGGTGAAATTCTTCTGTTATTCCATTCTTTATTATTCTGTTGGAATATCCTGTCTGTGCGGTCTATCGCATGCCTGGTGAATTCTGTTGTTATTCCATTTGTTGTTATTCTGTTGGAATATCCTGTCTGTGCGGATTATGCATGACCTGGTTCCATTCTTTATTATTCTGTTGGAATATCCTCTCTGTGCGGGTTACGCATGACCTGGTTCCATTCTTTATTATTCTGTTGAAATAACATGTCTGTGCGGATTACGCACGCCTGGTGAATTCGTCTGTTATTCCATTCTTTATTATTCTGTTGGAATAACCTGTCTATGTGGATTACCGCATGTATGGTGAATGATCCTTCGTATTCATTCCTTATTAAATTGTGGAAATGATCTGTCTGCGTGGATTACCGCATGGAGGGAAAAAATCCATTTGCGGTTTCATATATTCTATTATACTCAGTTGGTTAAAGTTTTGGCTTCTATACTCCATGAAATTAGTGAAATATCCTTGATATTTGCGTTTCATCCAGTATCTTTTCATGGAAATATTCTTCTGAGCATTCTTGAATTTTACTCCACAAAGAAATATCATGTTGACAATTTGGACGTTATTGATTTCTGGATAAACTAAAATTTTAAATCTTTAAAATTTATCCTTGAACTTGTTTTATTGAATTATTATGTCATTGTCATCATCCTCATGATTATATTGTGATGAAAGTCATCTTTGGCTTACGTGCATAGATGGACTTGGTATGATTATGACCAGGGATTATTCGGTATAATCATGACCGTAATGTGACAAATGATGTGGTAAAATTCCTCATTGGCCTGTAATTCATTGATGGACAGTTGTTGGTGTGATTATGACCAGAGATTATTTGGTATAGTCATGACCATTCATGATTACATGAATATCCTTGGCCGTGATGTAGGGATGATTCGATTTTATTTATTAAGCTGAGTCTCAGCGATAAAGTTGATGAAAAAAACATTTTAAATCATAGAAGATAGTAGATTTTATGCTCTACTTGACTCTTCTAATGGATTGCTTGTTCTACTGCAGTTAAACTTGTTGTTTATTATATTCTATCAGTTTAACATTGTTGATGGCTAATGATAATTTATTCTGCATTATCTTAGTCATAATATTTCTTACTAGGCTAGTTGAGCTCACCCTTTCTTTCACTGTTCTCTTTAGAAAATGAGAACGTAGCCGGGACTAGTTGGGGAACGGAGTAACGGTTGTAAGACTCCAACTTTTATGTATAAAGATTAATTCCTCTCGAAATATATTTTTGAATATTATGGTGTGGATATAATATAATGTTATAGTTGTGGGTAATATTTACAAATTTTGCAAAGTAACTAAGTGGTTATATAATATTCGATTGGTCTGGGGAATGTTCGCTTTTAACAGGAATATTCGATGATGATGGCACAATCATTGGTGGACCCTATTAACGGAAGTATTGTCGTAGTTAGAAAACGACATAATTATCTTTTTATAAAAATAACGGCGAAAGTTTTATCGTTAAACTATTAAACTTTCCTAGAAGTAAAAGTAAATCTGATATCTGGCGTGGTTGTATATAAGAGTACACGGTATTAATTATTGATGCTTACGGGAGAAGTCACCATTATACTCAATTATTACTACAGTATGCTACATCATATCTCTCATATTATTGATTCAGTTATTGTCACAGCATCATCTGCATAATATGTTATATTATTAAATCAATAATTGAGACGACAAAGTTATTCATATTATTAAATTGAAATATTTATAATGTCTAGAAGTTCTGTCAAGGAGAGGTTTGGTCATCTAATTGCGAGCCAATAAGGAGAAATCCTTATCGAAAAGCCCCCTCTTTCCTGGGAACGACCTGGTTGTTAAATATTGTGAGTTATAATATTAATGATGAAAAAGTTCGTGTTGATTAAAGATGAAATTGATAGTTCCATTGTGTTAAAATTATTAGTGTTAGTGGAAATCGACATTTATTTCGATATTAATTGATGTCTGGAAGTTTTACTGACCAGTCGGGTAATTAATCGGATAAATAAGCAATTAATTGCTATTAATTCACATGATTATAACTATTTGTTCACATGTGTGTACTATTAATTCACATTCTTGTACTATTAGGGGAGTTGGTGAAAGATTTATAATACTTGCATGACTAAATTAAAAATGGAGGTATAGATGGAGGTACTATACTGTAATTCATTTTTTCACATGATTATAACTATTGATTCACATGATTGAACTATTGATTCACATTATTTACTATTAGGGGAGGTGGTGTAAGTTTGATAATACTTGCAGGACTAAATTAAAAATGAAAGAAAAGTTGAAGGTATTGTACTGTAATTTTTCGAGCCCCAAAACGTGCAATTATCGAAACTATATATTCCTATAAATAGAAGCTCATTCTTCCTTCCTTTCTCACCAATTCACTAAAGCTTTAGAGCAATTATTATAGAGAGAAATTATAGAGAAAGAAGAAGAGAAGTCCTGCTACCTCACTATTCCAATATCCAGCTTTCTTCTAAAGTAAGTGGTATTATTCTTTCATATATTCATGAAGAGAATTATTTTCTTTCAATACTTGTAAAGAGTCATTATTCCATTCTTTATTATTATATTGGAATAACTTGTCTATGCCAAGTCCTCGGTGACTCTGCAGCAAAGCATTGATGAATAATTTTGGTATGATTATGACCGGGATTATTCTAGATAGTCATAACCATTGATGATTTAATGAATATCCTCGGCACAGAAAGCGTGGGATGACTCGATGATGTGGTTTATTTATTAAGATGAGTCTCAAAGAATAAAAATTAATGAAAACATTTTAAATCATAGAAGATAGTAGATATCATGCTCTACTTGACTCTTCTAATGGATTACTTATTCACCGCAGCTTAAACTTGATGTCTATTGTATTTTATCGCTTTAACATTGTTGAAAACTAATGATAATTTATTCTGCATTATCTTAGTCATAATATTTCTTACTGGGCTAGTTAAGCTCACCCTTTAGCTTTCATTATTCTCTTCAGGAAATGAGAAAGTAGTCGGGACTAGTTGGGGAACGGAGTGATGATCCGAGATGGTGTATTAGTAGTCCTCACTATTCTATAAAATAGTGTGACAATAAATGTAATGAGGACTCTATTTGAGAGTGGATATTGTCTAGAAGGCAACATTCCTGTTTAAACTCGCAGCTATGTTTTGTCGTATATTACACGACTGTTGTATAATTAAGTTTGTATTTGTATTATGTACCATGTATTTGGCTACTCAAGATGGGTGATGTATACCTATTTTGGGGGCGTCACAGTTGGTATCAAAGTCATAGGAAAGAGCCCCGAGCCTTTATCTTGTGACTTCCAAATCTTGGGATGCACCAAAGCCAGACTTTCCGTAGGGGACGCCGTGAGTAATGGTGGCAAGTTGATAGGTATCATTGTGAGGTGTTATCCAAGTCTTGGATGCGGGTCACAGTTGGTATCAAAGCTTAGGGATATGATCCCTGGTTGAGATGTGAGACAAGAACTAGGAGGGGAGAGACGGGGAATTCCTTCGCTAGTATGACCTACCTAAGTTTATTTGGTATTTAATTAGTCGGTCAGAGTATAGGGATAATATGTGATATGATAATTAACCCTTGTTTTGTGGCAGTATTTGAAAATGGCATCCGAAAATGTTGAGATAAGCAATGAAGCACATGAGACCATTGAGTCACCAACGATCAATACCCAGGGTAATGTGCAATAGGAAGACAATAATCCTCATGTAAACAATAACACCGATGAAATGGTGAACGTTAGGATTTTCAGAGGCTTTATGCAATTCATGCAACATCAGGCGAGAGCGGCTCCTGTCCAAAATGCAGGTGGAAACACTGACAACTCTCGGACGGTTACCGCTAAGTAGTTCAAGGAGCTGGGACCACCGGAGTTTTTTGGAGAGCCAAAACCACTTAAGGTAGAGATGTGGATAAAGCAGATCAACAAGATATTTGATGTCTTGGGATGCTCCGAGGAGTAAAAGGATCCCTTTGCCACCTTCATGTTGTGAGCAGAGGCAGATTACTGGTGGGAATCTGTAAAGCGTACTCAACCTGCCGCACTGAAGATGTCTTGGGAGAAGTTCCAAGAACTGTTCAAGGACAAGTGCTTTCCTGAAAGTATTCGTCACATGAAGGAAGTAGAGTTCATCAAGCTTGAGCAAAACAATATGACCGTGGCATAGTACGAAGCTACGTTTACCGAGTTATCTCGGTTTGTGTCCCACTTAGTTGATAATGAGGAGAGAATGACGCGGATGTTTCTAAGAGGTTTGAAACCCGAGATACGTCAATACATTATCTCTCATAAACTGTGTTTGTATTCAGATGTTGTGAATAGGGCTCAGTTATTGGAGCACGATAATGAGTCAACCCAACCAAGAGAGGGCAACCGGCAAGTCGATAATACCAGTGGTAGCAGTCATCAAAGCGGTGACAACAAACGTGGAGAGAATCAACATGCCAGAAATGGTAATCACTTCGGTGGTAATCATGGCCATGACAATATTAGTGGACATTTGTAGGAGAGGAGATTCAATAATGATGCAAAGACGTCAGCACCAGCACATGTTGTTAAGGTAGGAGAGTGACCACCATTCGTATGTTACAAATGTGGAGGGGAAGGACACATAAGTCCAAACTGCATGATGCAGTCCAAAGCATGTTACAATTGTGGAAAAGAAGGTCACCTAGCCCGATTTTGTCATGCACCAAAGTCAAGTCCAGCTGGGATGGAGGCATCCAAGGGTGTCCCAGACAAGACAAAATCGGTAGTTCAAGTTTGCCTCCCAAAAAGCAAAGAATCCAAACGAGGTGATCACGGGTAAGCTAATCATAAACTCTAGTGAAGTTTATACTTTATTTGATACCGGTTCTTCCCATTCCTTTATTTTTCCTACTTGCGCTCAATGTTTAAATTTGACTCCGGAGAAATTAGACTTTGACTTATCCGTTGAAACTTCGTTGGGAGAAACCTTCATTACATCCACAGTTTATAAGTCTTATTTGATTCAAATCAGTAACTGCACGTTACCTATCGATCTTATTTCCTTGAAAATATTTGCATTTGATGTGATTTTAGGGATTGATTGGTTAACTACTCATCATGCTAAAATTGATTATTTTCTTAAGGTTGTTAGCTTTCATATTCCTAACCAACCTATTAGCCGAATTCAAGCAACCAAACCACTAAAATCAATCACTGTCATATCAAGTCAGAAAGCTATTCGTTTATTAAAAAATGGATGTCAAGCTTTCTTAGCCCATGTCACAGATTTAAATAAAAATACATCAGATTTGAATGATATTTCTATTGTTAATAAATTTCCTGACGTATTCCCTGAAGAACTTCCTGGCCTACCCCTAGAGCGTGAAATTGAATTTTATATCGACCTTGAATCCGGTATAAAACCCATTTCCAAAGCCCCATATCGAATGGCTCCTATTGAACTTTAGGAGTTAAAAACCCCAACTACTGAGAATTGTTAGACATCGATTTCATTCGTCCCTAGTACGCCTCCTCGGGTGCTCCTATTCTATTCATGAAGAAGAAAGATGGAAGTATGCGACTTTGTATTGATTATCGGGAGTTGAATCATGTCACCATCAAAAATAGGTACTCGTTGCCTCGCATTAATGACGTGTTTGACCAGTTGCAAGGAGCCAAATTCTTTTCAAAGATTAATCTTTATTCCGGATATCATCAGTTGATGATTAAAACTGATGACATTCCAAAGACTGCTTTCATAACTCGGTACGGGCATTATGAATTCCTAGTCATGTCTTTTGGATTGACTAATGCTCCTGCTGCCTTCATGGACATGATGAACAGAGTATTCAAGGAATATTTGGATCACTTTGTGGTCGTCTTTATTGATGACATCCTCATATACTCCAAAGCCCGTGAAGACCATAAGCAACACTTGAGGCTGATACTTCAAAAGCTTCGTGAAAACAAGCTTTATGCCAAGTTAAAGAAATGTGAGTTCTGGCTTGAGGAAGTTGCATTCCTTGGGCACGTGATATCAAATAATGGAATATCCGTTGACCCGGAAAAGATTGAAGCAATTCAAAGCTGGGAGCAACCTAAGTCAGTGACCGAAGTACGTAGTTTTCTCGGCTTAGCTGGTTATTATCGGAGATTCGTGGAAGGATTTTCTCGAATCGCTCCATTAACTCAGCTAACTCGAAAAGATACTAAATTCGGTTAGAAGGAGGAATGTAAAAAGAGTTTTCAAGAACTCAAGAGAAGACTCATTTTAGCACCTGCTCGGTGATACCATCCGCTCGGAGGGATTTGTCATCTCACAAATGATGCTTCGTGCAAAGGGTTAGGATGTGTTCTCATGCAACATGGGAAAGTCATAGCCTATGCCTCATGACAACTCAAAGAATATGAGAGGAATTATCCTACTTATGATCTAGAGTTGGCGTGATCGATTTTTGCACTTAAGATTTGGAGGCATTACCTCGATGGAGAGAAGGTGGAGATCTATACGGATCATAAAAAGCCTCAAATATTTCTTCACTCAAAAGTAACTCAACATGCAAGAACGATTTATGGCTTGAATTGTTGAAAGATTATGATCATACCATCCAATACCATCCTGGAAAAGCGAACGTAGTAGGTAGCGTATTGAGTAGAAGATCATATCGCGGCACGAAAGTGCAATATTGTCAACGCAATGGCCCATTTTGTATGACTTGGAAAGGATGGAAATAGAGTTAAAGACTCCAGGTACCCATGTGATGATGGCGAATATACGAGTGGAACCGACTTTAATCGATAAAGTTAAAGCTGCTCAAACTACAGACCTGGAGCTAATGCGTTTGAAGAAGAAAGTGCAAGAAGATGCTATTCCGGAAGCAAGAATCAATGAAGAAGGAACACTTAGAGTCAACTCCAGACTTTGTGTTCCTAACAATTCTGACTTGAAGTATAAAATCATGATGGAGGCGCACAACACACCGTTTGCAATCCATCCTGGGAGTACCAAAATGTATCGTGATCTTCGACATACATTTTGGTGGAGCAATATGAAGAGAGAGATAGTGAGGTTTATCTCAAGGTGTCTAACTTGTCAACGAGTCAAGCCGGAGCATCAAGTGCCAAAAGGTCCATTGCAACCACTTGAAATTCCAGAATGGAAGTGGGAGCACATTACCATGGATTTCAAGCATCGGTCTTCCCAAGGTTTCTCAAGGCATAGATGCTATTTGGGTCATTGTTGATAGATTGACCAAGTCTGCTCATTTCTTACCGATAAGAGAAACTTTTGCACTTGAACGTCTTGCTAGTATGTACATAAACGAGATCGTAAGATTGCATGGTATGCCAGTATCCATAGTTTCTGATCGAGACCCAAGATTCACTTCAAGATTTTGGGTTAGTTTGAAAAATACTATGGGCACGGATTTACGATTTAGTTCGGCATATCATCCTCAAACGGATGGGTAGTCGGAAAGTACTATTTGAACTCTTGAAGATTTATTAAGACTCTGTGTCCTTGACTTCAAGGGAAGTTGGGACAAGTTCTTACCATTGGTGGATTTTTCCTACAACAATAGTTATCAAGCAAGTATTGGCATGGCTCCATTTGAGGCGTTGTATAGAAGAAAGTGTCGTTCTCCAGTATGTTGGGATGAGGTGGGTGAAGCAACATTGTTGGGACCGGATTTGGTACGTATGACTACGAAAAAGATTCAAACAATCCGAAAACGTATAAAAACCTCACAAGATCGACAAAAGAGTTATGATGATCTTCATCTAAAGGACGTGGAATCCAATATTGGAGATCATGTGTTGTTACGTGTTGCTTCATGGAAAAGAGTTACAAGATTTGGAAAAAGAGGAAAGCTCAATCCTCGATTCATTGGCCCATTTATAATCCTTGATCGAGTAGGAACTGTGGCCTATAGACTCGCCTTACCGCCAAGTATGTCTCTTGTTCATAACGTTTTTCACATATCTATGTTACGTAAATATGTGAAAGACCCGAACCACATTATTGAATTAGAACCAGATGAGATAGAGGAAGATTTAACATATGAAGAGGTATCTGTTAAAATCTTGGATAAGAAGGATCATATTCTACGCTCAAAAGTTATACCTCAAGTCAAAGTTTTATGGAGAAACCACGATGTTGAGGAAATGACCTGGGAGTTAGAATCTGAAATGAAATCAAGGTATCCTCACCTCTTCGACATACCAGGTACGCACGCTAATTTCGAGGATGAAATTTCATAAGAAGGGGAGGTTGTAAGACCCCAACTTTTATGAATAAAGATTAATTCCTCTCAAAATATATTTTTCAATATTATGGTGTGGATATAATATAATGTTATAGTTGTGGGTAATATTTACAAATTTTACAAAGTAACTAAGTGGTTATATAATATTTAATTGGTCGGGGAATATTCGTTTTAACAGGAAATATTCGTACGACAGAACAATCAATTGTGGACCCCACAACCGAAGTATTGTCATAGTTAGAAAATGACATAATTATCTTTTTATAAAAATAACGGCGAAAGTTTTACCGTTAAACTGTTGAACTACCCGGTAGTAAAAAGTACAGTAATACGCGTGTTTGCATAGTAGCACACGGTATTGATTATTGATGCTTACGTGAGAAGTCACTCAGTTATACTCAATTAATACTGCAGTAATTGCTACATCATATCTCTCATATTATTGATTCAGTTATTGTCACAATATCATCTGCATAATATGTTATATTATTAAATCAATAATTGAGACGACAAAGTTATTCATATTATTAAATTATAATATTTACAATGTCTAGAAATTCTGTTAAGGAGAGGTTTGGTCATCTAATTGCACGCCAATAAGGAGAAATCCTTATTGGAAAGCCCCCTCTTTCCTGGGAACGACCTGGTTGTTAAATATTGTGAGTTATAATATTAATGATGAATAAGTTCGTGTTGATTAAAGATGAAATTAATAGTTCCATTATGTTGGAATTATTAGTGTTAGTGGAAATCGATATTTATTTCGATATTAATTGATGTTTGGAAGTTTTATCGACCACAGTAATTAATTAATCGGATAAATAAGCAATTAATTGCTATTAATTCACATGATTATAACTATTTGTTCACATGTGTGTACTATTGATTCACATTCTTGTACTATTAGGGGAGTTAGTGCAAGATTGATAATACTTGCATGACTAAGTTAAAAATAGAGGTATGTATGGAGGTACTATACAAAGAATAATTAAGTATTTTCACATGATTATAACTATTAATTCACATGATTGAACTATTGATTCACATTATTTACTATTAGGGGAAGTGGTGCAAGTTTGATAATACTTGTAGGACTAAATTAAAAATGAAAGAAAAGTTGAAGGTATTGTACTGTAATTTTTCGAGGCCCAAAATGTGCAATTATCGAAACTATATTTTCCTATAAATAGAAGCTCATTCTTCCTTCATTTCTCACCAATTCACTAAAGCTTTAGAGCAATTATTATAGAGAGAAAGAAGAAGAGAAGTCTGCTACCTTACTATTCCAATATCCAGTTTCTTCTAAAGTAAGGGGTATTATTCTTTCGTATTCATGAAGAGAATTATTTTCTTTCAATACTCGTAAGAGCTGTTATTCCATTCTTTATTATTATGTTGGAATAACCTGTCTATGTGAATACCGCATACATGGTGAAATTCTTCTGTTATTCCATTATTTATTATTACATTGAATAACCTCGTCTGCAAGCGGCTATCGTATGCCTGGTGAATTCTGTTGTTATTCCATTCTTTATTATTTTGTTGGAATATCATGTCTATGTGGATTACTCATGACCTGGTTCCATTCTTTATTATTTTGTTAGAATATCCTGTCTGTGCGGATTACACATGACCTGGTTCCATTCTTTATTATTCTGTTGGAATATCCTGTCTGTGCGGTTTACGCATGACCTGGTTCCATTCTTTATTATTCTGTTGGAATAACCTATCTGTGCGGATTACGCACGCCTGGTGAATTCTTCTGTTATTCCATTCTTTATTATTCTATTGGAATAACCTGTCTATGTGGATTACCGCATGCATGGTGAATGATCCTTCATATTCATTCCTTATTAAATTGTGAAAATGATTTGTCTACGTGGATTACCACATAACGGGCGAAAATCCATTTACAGTTTCATATATTCTATTATATTCAGTTGGTTAAAGTTTTGGCTTCTATACTCCATGAAATTAATAGAATATCCTGGATATTTATGCTTCATCCAGTATCTTTTCATGGAAATATTCTTCTGAGCATTCTTAAATTTTACTCCACAAAGAAGTATCATGTTGACAATTTGGACGTTATTGATTTCTGGATAAACTAAAATTTTAAATCTTTAAAATTTATCCTTGAACTTGTTTTATTGAATTATTATGTCATTGTCATCATCCTCATGCTTATATTGTGATGAAAGTCATCTTTGGCTTACGCGCATAGTTGGACTTGGTATGATTATGACTAGAGATTATTCGGTATAATCATGACCTGTAATGTTATAAATGATGTGGTAAAAGTCCTCAGTGGCCTGTAGTGCATGATGGATAGTTTTTGGTATGATTATGACCAGGGATTATTCGGTATAGTCATGACCATTGATGATTTAATGAATATCCTTGGCCCGTAGTGCATGGATGACTCGATGATGTGATTTATTTATTGTCGAGTCTCAAATGATAAAAAACCGATGAAAACATTTTAAATCATAGAAGATAGTAGATATCATGCTCTACTTGACTCTTCTAATGGATTTCTTATTCCGCTGCAGTTAAACTTGATGTCTATTATATTTTATCAGTTTAACATTATTGAAGACTAATGATAATTTATTCTGCATTATCTTAATCATAATATTTCTTACTGGGCTAGTTGAGCTCACTCTTTTGCTTTCATTGTTCTCTTCAGGAAATGAGAACATAGCCGGGACTAGTCGGAGAACGGAGTGATGGTCCGAGATAGTGTATTAGTAGTCCTCACTATTCTATAAAATAGTGTGACAATAAATGTAATGAGGACTCTATTTGAGAGTGAATATTGTCTAGAAGGCAACATTCCTGTTTAAACTCTCAGCTATGTTTTGTCGTATATTACACGACTATTGTATAATTAAGTTTGTATTTGTATTCTGTACCATGTATTTGGCGACTCAAGATGGGTGATGTATACCTATTTTGGGGGCGTCACAATGGTCCAGATGATAGCATTAGTAGTCCTCACTATTCTGTTAAATAGTGTGGTAATAAATGTAATGAGGACTCCATTGAGTGTGGATATTGTCTAGATGACAATATTCTTATTAAAACTCTTAGATTATGTTTTGTCGTATTTTACACGACTGTTGTATAATTAAGTTGTATTTGAATTTTGTACCATGTATTTGGCGACTCAAGATGGATGATGTATACCTGTTTTGGGGGCGTCACAAATGTACAAACAATCGGTTGCGACTTAAAGCCTCAATTGATTCAGTTCGCTATCATAAACTCCAAGGTTTGGCTTTAAGAGGTCGTGATGAAAGCAAAAGTTCCATCAATCGTGGTAATTTTCTTGAATTGATAAGCCTTTTTGCTGAGTATAATGAAAATGTTGCAAATATTGTGTTAGACAAGGCTCCTCAAAATGCCTCGTATACATCATCCAAATTCCAGAAAGATATTTTACTTGTTTACTCAATGAAAATCAGCAAGGCAATTTGTGATTAGATCGGTGATGCAAAATTTTGTATTCTTGTTGATGAAGCTCGAGACCAGTCAAAAAGGGAGCAAATGGCTATTGTTATTAGATTTGTTGACAAAGATGGTTTTATTCGGGAGCGCTTTTTTGGTCTCATACATGTACCAGATACGAAGGCGTTAACTCTAAAGATCTTAACTTTCACAATATTCGAGTATTCCCGTTATGATCTTGACTTTCACAATATTCGAGGTCAAGTGTATGACAGAACAAGTAATATGCGAGGTGAATGGAATGGGTTACAAGCTCTAGTTGCTAATGAATGTCCGTATGCATATTATGTCCATTGTTTTGCTCATCGTTTGCAATTGGCATTAGTTGCAACATCTAGAGAAGTTACTTTTGTACATCAATTTTTTTGCAAATTGAGTTTTATTATAAATATTGTGGGCGCTTCTTGTAAACGTAACGATGAATTAAAAGTTGTTCAATCTTCTGATGTTGCTCATTTGATTTCCACTGAAGAGCTTGAGACTGGGACAGGAATGAATCAGATTGGTACTTTACAAAGGGTTGGAAATACACGATGGGGTTCTCATTTAAGGTCTCTTTCTAGCTTGATAAAAATGTTTAGTGCAACTTGTCAAGTTTTATTGAACATCATCGATGATGGAACTTGGGATCAACGTGGAGATGCTGATTCGGATTACACTTCTTTGACTTCTTTTGAGTTTGTGTTCATCTTGCATCTTATGAAAGCAATTATGGAAATCACTGATATGCTTTCTCAAGCTTTGCAGCGAAAATCTCAAGATATTTTAAATGTTATGCACCTTGTGAAAACCACAAAGAAACTTCTTCAGAAGTTGAGAGATGATGGATGTGATACTTTCATAGTAAAGGTGAAGTCTTTTTGTGAAGGACATACAATAGATGTCCCAGATTTAGATTCTTTATATGTTGAGAGAAGAGGTCGAGCTCGACATCAACAAGATAAATTTACATTGATTGAGCATTATCAGATTGATATATTTGTAGCTATAATAGACTCTCAGTTGCAAGAGCTAAACAATAGATTTAGTGAGCATGCGGTGAAGTTACTTGTTCTCAACTCTACATTGGATCCTCAAAATGGGCATACGTCTTTCAGTATTGATGATATTTGTAAGCTTGTGGATGAATTTTACCCCAAAGACTTCACAGAGAACGAGAAAGAAGACTTAAGGATACAATTGCAACATTACGAGTTTGATGTACTCCCACATCAAGAATTTCAAAAGTTGTCCACTATTTCTGATCTCTGTCAATGGTTGGTGAAAACAAGAAAGTCAACAATCTATCCACTAATCGATAGACTGATCAGGCTTGTTCTAACTCTTCCAGTTTCTACTGCAACTACAGAACGTGTATTTTCAGCTATGAGTCTTGTCAAATCTGAACTTCGAAACAAGATGGAGGATGAATATCTTACAAATTCTCTTATTGTCTACATTGAAAAAGAAATTACGAAACAGTTCAGTACAGAATCAATCATAGATGAATTTCGTGATTTGAAAGAACGTCGGGTGCAATTTTGACGAAGATATGTTCTAAAAGACTTTTTTGCTATGTTTTGTTGTCTTTGATAAAGCAAATCTATTACTACATTATCTTTGTTTTAGTAAAAATATGTTTTATAATGGTGGAACTTTACTTTTTAATGATGAATATATATTATGTTGTTAAAAAAATTCTTGCCCCCCAAAATCAAATCCTAATTTCGTCCCTGCTCTTATAACTATATTTTTTGTCACCAACGTATTATTGATACCAACTGTATATTATATCCATATTAATTTTGTGATAATTTTGAATTACGACTAATGATACTTTAAAGTATTATGTATTAGGAGACTATTAGCTTAAAATTATTTGTAACCCGTCAAATCTTGTTTACTAAATTTAGAAATTTTAAAAAGACATGCAAAAGCTTAATGTCCCAGCGGCGTGTAAACAAAAAACATAAATTATCAGTTTTTATCAGGAGTATTACTATTATTCTCCGTTAACAATGTTTTTCGTATAATAATATGGGTCCTTAATACTAATATACAACAATTATAAAGTATTTACAAAAATAAAACATCCACAAAATAATTACAAAAATAACTCAACAATCAGTTACGGAGTATTAACTCCCTACACGTCAGTTACGGAGTTTCATATTTTCAACCAACCGATCAACAATTCACGCAAAGAAAACAAGCAACTTTGAGATCGAAAAACAGAGCAAAGACAGAACGGAGAAGACGACTTCTCCAACGGTGATGCAACTCTGAGATCGAATAATATCGAAGAAGATCAACAGTAACTTCAAGATCAACAGCAACTTCAAGATCAACAACAACTTCAAGATCAACAACAACTTCAAGATAAGTAACCAACCTCTGTAACAACTTTGAGTTTAAAGTTTATATGCATATACTTAGCCCGTGGGTACTATATACTCGTATGTTGGTTACCTTTCTTAAGTTTTTTTGCTCTTTAATTGGTAACAAAGTCAGTATACTGACTGTTTTGATTTCAAAATGCATGTAAAAATATGTTTTATATTCTAGTTACTAAGTACATATAAATTGGTTACTGTTTATTATTAATTTAGTTACTGTATAATTATTATTTGGTTGTTGTATAGTTTAAATATTTATTTGGTTACCACGTGGTTACTATATACTCGTATATTGGTTACCTTTCTTAAGTTTTTCGCTCTTTAATTGGTCACAAAGTCAGTATACTAACTGTTTTGATTGCAAAATACATGTAAAAATATGTTTTATATTCTGGTTACTAAGTACATAGAAATTGGTTACTGTTTATTATTGATTTGGTTATTGTATAATGTTTATTTAGTTGCTGTATACTTTAAATGTTTATTTGGTTACCCCGTGGTTACTATATACTTGTATATTGGTTACCTTTCTTAAGTTTTTCGCTCTTTGATTGGTCACAAAGTCAGTATACTTACTGTTTTGATTGCAAAATTAATGTAAAAATATATTTTATATTCTTGTTACTAAGAACATAGAAATTGGTTACTGTTTATTATTGATTTGGTTCTCGATAATGTTTATTTGGTTGTCAGATACTTTAAATGTATATTCTAATCGATGTTTTTTATATTGATGGTTACTTATTAAATACATTAGTTACCTTCCTACAACTGTTGGATCTTTAAGTACATATTGATGTTTTTTATATTGATTTTTTTTATATTATTTGTTTTTGCTGTAAAATGCATGTCAAATATGTTTTATGTTATGGATACTAAGTAAATATATGTTGGTTACTATCTAATCTGAATTTGGTTAGTATATAATGCTGACTTGTTTACTGTGTAATAGTACCGTGGTTACTACATAATATTACTGTTGTGACGCCCCCAAAATAGGTATACATCACCCATTCTGAGTTGTCAATACATGGTACGTAAACAACTACAACTTTATTATTACAACAAGAAATCTGTGAGTTTGAATACAAATATTATCTTCTAGACAATATCTATACTCAAATAAATCCTCATCACATTTATTGATACATTATTTTACAAAAATGGTGAGGACTACTAAACAACTCTCTCTAGAACTTTCATTCCATACCCGACTAAGCATTTCGCTATATTCTCGCCTCCCGAGAAGAAAAATGGAACAAAAAGGAAAAGGGTGAGCTCAACTAGCCCAAGAAAGAATATTATGACTAAGATAATATACAACAAATTATCGTTAGTCTTCAACAGGAAAAAATCTAATAGAATACAATAGACAACAAATTTTAAATCAATATTCGCAAAGAAAAATAATAATTCATTAGAAGAGTTAAGTAGAGAATGCAAACTACTATCTTCTATGTATGAATTTAAAAGTTCATCGCCTCTTTTTATCCCCTCAGTAACATCAATCAATATATATCTCCGAATCAAATATTCATCTTTGCACTCTGTGCCAAAGATATTCATCACCGTCATGTTCATCTAAACACTGCTCATCTTTGCACTACGGCCAAAGATATTCTTCAGAAATCATTCATCTTTGTACTACAGCCAAAGATATTCCATAATATCATCATTTAAGACTAAAGATGATGAAAATATTTAAAAAGAAACGAATGCAAAGTGAAACAAAACGACAAGGATTAAGGATTAAGGATTCGTACTTTGTTTTATCCACGTCCAAAAATACCTCAAAAAATAATCACAAAGGTGTAAAATTCAAGAATGATCAAACATGGATACAATCAAAGCTAGTATCCGTAATATATATTTTGGACGAAAAAGAAAATTTTTCATTTTTCATGAATAAGGCCAGATTCAGTGAATAAAGGTCGATATCGTGAATAGTTCCGTATCGTGAATAAGTAACTCAGACACCAAAAGTTCCAAATTTGATAAAAACTTCAGATCAATATTTCAACATAATGATATTGAAGAAATAATATCATTACTGAAAAAAAAAATCCCTTTACCTCGAAAGACAAGATTTAGTAATGAAACACCTGGATATAGGTTATGACTTGAACTTGCAATCAGATAGCAATACTCAAAGTATACTCAAAATACTCACAAGAATACGCTCGATAATATATAGAGAAAACTTCATTTACGGTGTGATTTTCAATTCTAACCTAAGCACCTATTTATAGAAATTCGCTAGAACACCAAAGCGTAAAATTTAATATAATAATATTATATATATTACAAATTCTCTCGCACACTTAGCATCTGAAATCAGCAATCTTAACACATGTTAAATGAGTCCCAACAATGTAAAAAACGTTTTTGTAATTAAAATATTTTAAACTTCCAAAAATTAATTATTTTGAGCTTGAACTTCAATAATTCATAATAAATAGCCTTTTATCGTAAAATTGAATCTCGCAATTTTTATAGGAAATTCAATTCTCTACAACTTTGCGTAAGAAAGTTTTTCCAAAT
This sequence comes from Panax quinquefolius, assembly GCA_020205615.1. Lineage (NCBI taxonomy): Eukaryota > Viridiplantae > Streptophyta > Magnoliopsida > Apiales > Araliaceae > Panax > Panax quinquefolius. The sequence goes on from CM035168.1 coordinate 86,302,810, forward strand.
TCCAAAGAGAAATTGACCGAAATCCACAAACGAAGCGATTTTACAGTGCTATAATCAAATTTCACCAATAAATGGGGTCCATCGACATGTTTAACATGTTTTAAACATTTATTGCAATAAAATACTCTTCCTCCTCAGATACTCATATATCCCACATTCGTTGTAAAATATCCCCATTATTATATTATTAAAATATAATAATACATTTAAATGAATTATCTTATTAAAAAGATAAAATTTCAATTTTCAACAATTGTCACATTAAAATTTTTCCATCTATATCCACATAAAATCAATATTTTCCTCATCATATGAATCAATAATTAATTATTCACAAATAATATTACGTAATCACAATATTGACAACCGTGCGGCTTCAGAGCAGGGGCTTTCCAATAAGAATTTCTCCTTCTTCAAGGCGCAATTAGGTGACCAAACCTCTCCTTAAATGTAACTTTCTAGACATTGCCAATAATGTTATCTAATAATATTATTCGGATAATATGAATTATTGCATCGATAATGAAAATACGTGTAATGACAATTATTGAAACAACAAAGAATATAAAATATCAACGCAAAGAATTATTAAATCAATCAAATATCGAATAGTAATTATCAGAACCATTATTAAGTAGTGCCTTCACGTAAGAATCAATAATTGGTGCAATACTGGTGTGCTACCGTGTTTTAACCACCGAGTATTTTAACAAGATAATCTTGAATAACTACTGTAGTTATTTTTAAACCACTTATATTTGTCGCTTTCTTCATCCAATCGCTTTCCAGTTATGGGCCCACACACGGTCGCACTGCACTTCGCATTTAATATTCCCCGACAAAAGAATATTCCACGACCAAACGAATATTCCCACAACAATGAATATTTTATAACCACTTGCTTATTTTGAAATATTTGCATATTTTACCCATAACTATTCACATTAATCAAATCAACCCTTACTATTTCAAAATAATAAATAGAAAATTAAATTTCATTAATAATAAGTTGGGGTCTTACAACCTCCCTCTTTATGAAATTTCGTCCTCGAAATCGACGTACGCACTGGTGTTTCAAGAGGTGAGGATACCTCGCTTTCATTTCCGCTTTCCAATTCCCGTGTCATTTGCTCTATAGCATGATTCCTCCATAAAACTTTAACTTGTGGTATGACCTTTGCGTGTAGGACATGCTCCTTCCTATCCAAGATCTTTACAGGTACCTCCTCATACGTTAAGTCTTCTGGCTATCTCGTCCTGGTTCTAACTCTATAACGTGGTTCGGTCTTTCACATATTTACGAAGTGCGATATGTGAAACACATTATGAACACGAGACATACTTTTGAGGTAACGCGAGTCTATAGGCTACATTTCTACTCGGTCAAGAATTTGAAATGGACCAATAAATCGTGGATTGAGCTTTCTCTCTTCCCAAATCTTGTAACTCCTTCCATGGAGCAACTCGCAACAATACATGATCCCCTATACTAAATTCCACGCCCTTTCGATGAAGATCCGCATAACTCTTTTGTCGATCTTGTGCCGCTTTATACATACATTGTCGAATCATTTGGATCTTTTCGGTGAGTCATACGTCTTAACTCGGGTCCCAACAATGTTGCTTCACCTTCCTCATCCCAACATATTGGAGAGCGACACTTTCGTCCATATAATGCTTCAAATGGAGCCACACCTATACTTGTCGATAACCTGTTGTTGTAGGAGAATTCCACCAATGGTAAATACTTATCCCAACAAATTTCTTGAAGTCTAGGACACAGAGTCTTAGTAGATCTTCAAGAGTTTGAATAGTCCTCTCTCGATTGTCCGTCTGCTTTGGGGATGGTATGCCAACTAAATCGCAAATCCGCGCCCATAGCTTTTTGCAAGCTAACCCAAAATCATGAAGTGAATCTTGGGTCACGATCCGAAAACTATGGATACTTGGCATGCCATGCAACCTCACAATATCATTCACGTACATACTAGCAAGACGCTCAATGGAATAAGTCTCCGATTCGGCAAGAAATGAGCGGACTTGGTTAATCTATCAACAATAACCCAAATAGCATTGATGCCTTGAGAAACCGTAGGAAGACCCGTGAACGAAATCCATGGTAATGTGTTCCCACTTCCATTTCGAATCTCAAGTGGTTGCAACGGACCCTTAGGTACTAGATGCTCCGCCTTTACACGCTGACAAGTTAAACACATTGAGATAAACTTTGCAATCTCTCTCTTCATATTGTTCCACCAAAATGTATGTCAAGATCACGATACATTTTAGTACTTCCAGGATGGATTGCAAATGGTGTATTGTGTGCCTCCATCATAATCTTGTACTTCAAATCGTAGTCGTTAGGGACACAAAGTCTAGAGCGGACTCAAGTATTCATTCTTCATCAATTCTCGCCCTAATAGCTCCTTCTTGTACTTTCTTCTTCATACGCATCATTTCTGGGTAGGTGGCTCGAGCAACCTTAACTTTTTCTATTAAAGTTGGCTCTACGCGTATACTTGACATCATCGCACTCATTCCCATATGATCTTCTCTACTCAACGCGTCGCCTACCACGCTCACTTTTCCGTGATGGTATTGAATAGTGTAGTCGTAGTCTTTCAATAGCTCGAGCCAACGTCATCGCCGCATGTTGAGTTCTTTTTGAGTGAAGAAATATTTAAGGCTTTTTATGGTCCGAATATATCTCCACTTTCTCCCCATATAGATAGTGCCTCCATATCTTTAGCGCTGAAAACGATCACGCCAACTCTAGATCATGAGTAAGATAATTCCTCTCATATTCTTTAAGTTGTCGCGAGGCATAAAGCTATGACTTTCCCACGTTGCATGAGAACACATCCTAACCCTTTGCTCAAGCATCGTCAGAGATAACAAATCCATCCGAACCGGATGGTATTGTTAGAACAGTCTTAAAATAAGTCTCCTCTTAAGCTCTTGGAAACTCTTCTCGCATTCTTCGCTCCAAACGAATTTTGTATCCTTTCAAGTTCAATTGGTTAATGGAGTAGCGATTCGAGAAACCCTTCCACGAATCTCCGATAATAACCAACTAGACCCGTAAAGTTACGTGATTTCTTGGCCACCGACTTGCTTTGCTTCTAACTTTGTATTGCTTCAATCTTCGCGGGTCCACGGATACTCCATGTTTTGACACTGACGTGCCCAAGAAATGCTACTTTCTCGCCGTAACTCGCATTTCTTCAATATGGCATATAGTTTGTTTTCACGAAGCCTTTGGAGTACCAAATTCAAATGGTGCTCATGATCTTCACGACTTTTGGAATATATGAGGATGTCATCAATAAAGACAACAACAAACCGATCCAAATATTCCTTGAATACTCGGTTCATCATATCCATGAAAGCCGCAGGAGCATTAGTCAATCCGAAAGACATGACTAAGAATTCATAATGCCCGTCTTCGAGTTCTAAAGGCGCCTTTGGATTATCCTCGCCTCTAATCTTCAAATTGATGATATCCGAATCGAAGATCGATTTTTAAAAAGAATTGTGCCCCTCAGAATCGGTCAAACAAGTCATCAATACGAGGTAGAGGATACCTATTCTTGATGGTGACATGGTTCAATTCCCGATAGTCAATACAAAAGTCGCATACTCCCGCCTTTCTTCTTTCTGAATAAAACAGAGCACCCCAAGGAGATGTACTAGGGATTTAATGAAACCGATGTCCAACAATTCTTGTAGTTGGACCTTTAACTCCTGAAGTTCAATAGAGCCATTCGATATGGGGTTTTAGAAATGGGCTTTGTACCAGTGTTCTAGATCAATAAAGAATTCAACTTCACGCTCGGGGTGGGCCGGAAGTTCTTCAGAAATACGTCGGAAAGTCAATAACAACAGAAATATATTCAAATTTGTCGTGTCTTTATTCAAATCCATAACATGGGCTAAGAAAGCTTGACATCCGCTTTTCAATAAACGAATAGCTTTATGATTAGATATGACGTTGATTGATTTTAATGGTTTAGTTGCTTGAATTAAATAAACGTTGGTTAGAAATATGAAAACTAACAACCTTACGAAAACAATCAATTTTGGCATGATGAGTAGTTAACCAATCAATCCCTAAAATCACATCAAAAGCAAGTATCTTTAAAGATATAAGGTCAATGTGTAAGGTGATGGTGCCAACTTGAATCAAACAAGATTTATAAACAATGGATGTGATGAAAGTTTCTCTAACGGAGTTTCCACAGATAGGTCAAAGTCTAATTTCTCCTGAGTCAAGTTTAAACGTTGAGCACATGCAGGAGAGATAAATGAATGGGTAGCACCCAGATCAAGTAAGGTATAAACTTTGCAAGAATTTATAAATAGCTTACCCGTGATCACCTCATTTGGGTTCCTCGCATTTTGACCATCCACAACAAACGCTTCTTTCCGGAACCGTTGACTTTGACTTTTACGGGACGATCTTTTTGAGTCACCGTCGGCCATTGAACTAGGTTTCGCTACTGCATAATCTCGAGCGATATGTCCTTCCTTTCCACAATTATAGCATACCTTGAATTGTTGTGGGCGGTTTGGACTGATATATCCCTCTTTTCCGCATTTGTAGCATATGACCGGTGGTCGTTCTCCTCCCTTAGAACCGATTCTTCTTTGGCACTGCCGTCTTCACATGGTCATTGTTAAATCTCCTCTTTTAAAATCTCCTCCCCGACTCGCTTCTTCTATTTTCATGGCCATGATTACCACCGAGTGGTTACCATTTTGTCCGTCTGCTTTCTTTCTCCGCTGGTTATCATTATTACTTGGCTGACCGCTATCTCTCGATACGATCCTCGGTTATGGTCCCTCGGTTGAACATACTCATTATCTCGCTCTAACAATTGAGCCTCATTAACAACATCCTAATAGAGAAAATTTATGAGAAATGAGATATTGTCGATATCGGGTTTCAAACCTCTCGAAACATCCGCTTCATACGTTCCTCATTCTCCACCAAATGAGGTGCAAACACGATAACTCTGCAAACTTTGCCTCGTCTTTGAGACACCGCGTCGTGTTGTTTTGTTCTAATCGATGAACTCCACTTCCTTCATATAGACGAAACACTTTCGGAAAGTATTTGTCATTAAATAGTTTCTAAAACGTATCCCAAGACATCTTTGAAAAGTACCGGATGGGTACGCTTCACGAACTCCCACCAAGTGATACTTTCGCCACTAACATAAAGGTGGCGAATGGAACTTTGTTCCTCTATGTATCCCAAGACATCGAATATCTTGGTAATTTGCTTGACCCATGTTTTCGCCATAATCGGATCTCGCTTTCCCTTAAATTACGTGGTCCCAACTCTTTGAATCGCTTGGTTTTGTGACAACCCGTGAATTGCTATCATTTCCTCCTCAGATTTTGAACACGAGTCTCCTCGTGCGATTTTGCATGAACTGCAAAAAGTTTCTAAACATCCCTCGTTCATCATCTCGCTTTCGGTGGTGTTGTTCACAGGAGGAACATTGCCACTGTCTGTTACGCGTTCTCCTCGTTGGTGAGAGCGAGGCGTCTCCACGATCTCATTTCCATTGTTAATATTCTCGATTGACATTCTCAAATCACCGTCATAAAACAAGGGTTAATTAAGGAAATCAATATATCACATAATATCCTTATATCTTGACCAACTAACAAATAAGCTTAGTAGGACACACTAGCGAAGGATTTACTCGCCTCTCCCTCCTAATTCTATTCCCGATCTCCGCCAGAGATCATATCCCTAAGCTCGATACCAACCGCGACGCCCCCAAAATAGGTATACATCACCCATTCGAGGTTGTCAATACATGGTACGTAAACAACTACAACTTTATTATTACAACAAGAAATCGCGAGTTTGAATACAAATATTATCTTCTGACAATATCTATACTCAAATAAATCCTCATCACATTTATTGATACATTATTTTACAAAATGGTGAGGACTACTAAACAACTCTCTTTAGAACTTTCATTCCATACCCCGACCTGTATTTCGCTTATATTCTCGCCTCTTGAGAAGAAAAATGGAACAAAAAGGAAAAGGGTGAGCTCAACTAGCCCAATAAAGAATATTATGACTAAGATAATATACATCAAATTATCGTTAGTCTTCAACAGGAAAAAATCTAATAGAATACAATAGACAACAAATTTTAAATCAATATTCGCAGTGAAATAATAATTCATTAGAAGAGTTAAGTAGAGAATGCAAACTACTATCTTCTATGTATGAATTTAAAAGTTCATCGTCATCTTTTATCCTCGTAACATCAATCAATATATATCGGAATCAAATATTCATCTTTGCACTCTGTGCCAAAGATATTCATCATTAGTCATGTTCATCTAAACACTGCTTCATCTTTGCACTACGGGCCAAAGATATTCTTCAGAATCATTCATCTTTGCACTACTGTGCCAAAGATATTCCATAATATCATCATTTAAGACCTCAAGATGATGAAAATATTTTTAAAAAAGCGAATCCAAAGTGAAACAAAATGACAAGGATTAAGGATTAAGGATTCGTACTTTTGTTTTATCCACGTCCAAAAATACCTCAAAAATAATCACGGTGGTGTAAAATTCAAGAATGATCAAACATGGATACAATCAAAGCTAGTATCCGAATAGATATTTTTCGACGAAAATTTTTTTTTCATTTTTCGATAAATAGTCTTAGTATTCGTGAATAATTATCAGATATCGTGAATAAATAATCGATATCGTGAATAAGAATCTCACACCAAAAGTTCCAAATTTGATAAAAACTTGAGATCAATATTTCAACATAATGATATTGAAGAAATAATATCATTACTGAAAAAAAAATATCCCTTACCTCGAAAGACAAGATACTTAAAGTTGAAACACCTGATATAGGTTATGACTTGAACTTGCACCGTATAGCAATACTCAAAGTATACTCAAAATACTCACAAGAATACGCTTCGATAATATAGAGAGAAAACTTCATTTACGGTGTGATTTTCAATTCTAACCTAAGCACCTATTTATAGGAAATTGCTTAGAACACCAAAGCGAAAATTTAATATAATAATATTATATATATTACAAATTCTCTCGCACGCACTTAGCATCTGAAATCAGCAATCTTAACACATGTTAAATGAGTCCCAACAATGTAAAAACGTTTTTGTAATTAAAAATATTTTAAACTTCCAAAAATTAATTATTTTGAGCTTCGAACTTCAATAATTCATAATAAATAGCCCTTTTATCGTAAAAATTCGAATCTCGCAATTTTTATAGGAAATTCAATTCTCTACAACTTTGCGTAAGAAAGTTTTTCTAAATTCCAAAGAGAAATTGACCAAAATCCACAAACCAAGCGATTTTACAAAGCTATAATCAAATTTCAATTCGATAAATGGGGTCCACCGAGCATGTTTAACATGTTTTAAACATTTATTGCAATAAAATACTCTTCCTCCTCGTATACTCATATATCCCACATTCGTTGTAAAAATATCCCCATTATTATATTATTAAAATATAATAATACATTTAAATGAATTATCTTATTAAAAAAGATAAAATTTCAATTTTCAACAATTGTCACATTAAAATTTTTCTCCATCTATATCCACATAAAATCAATATTTTCCTCATCATATGAATCAATAATTAATTATTCACAAATAATATTACGTAATCACAATATCGACAACCGTGCGGTTCCTGGAAAGAGGGCTTTCCAATAAGAATTTCTCTTCTTTGGCGCCAAGCAATTAGGTGACCAAACCTCTCCTTAAATGTAACTTTCTAGACATTGCCAATAATGTTATCTAATAATATTATTCAGATAATATGAATTATTGCATCGATAATGAAAAATACTTGTGTAATGACAATTATTGAAACAACAAAGAATATAAAATATCAACGCATCAATTATTAAATCAATAAAATAATTGAGCGATAATTTATGTAACCATTATTAAGTAGTGCCTTCACGTAAGAATCAATAATTGGTGCAATACCGTGTCTACTTGTTTTTAACCACCGAGTATTTTAACAAGATTAATTAACAACAACTACTGCTGTTATTTTTAAACCACTTATATTTGTCGTTTTCTTCATCTAATCACTTTACATTATGGGGCCCACACACGGTCATTTGCGCCATCGTCTGAACATTCCCCGACAGCAAGAATATTCCACGACCAAACGAATATTCCCCGACAACAATGAATATTTTATAACCACTTGCTTATTTTGAAATATTTGCGTATTTTACCCATAACTATTCACATTAATCAAATCAACCCTTACTATTTCAAAATAATAAATAGAGAAAATTAAATTTCATTAATAATAAGTTGGGGTCTTACAACTGTGTTTTAAACTTTTTTTTTATATTGATGGTTACTGATTAACTACATTGGTTACCTTCATACACCTGTTAGTCTTTAATTTGTAACAAAGTCATTACTGATTATTTTGGTTGTAAAATAAATGTAAGAATATTTTTTATAATCTTGGCTACTAATTACATATATCTTGGTTACTGTATAATATGTATTTAGATACTAAAAGGTGTTTATTTGGTTACTCTATAATGTTATTGAGTTTTATAATTGTTTCTTTTATATTGGTGGTTACTTATTGACTACATTGGTTGTAACGGGACGACTTGTTTGAGTTATGATTCTGGGGACAGAATTCTTTTAAGAGGGGAAAGATGTGACAACCGTAATTTTGTAAATTAATTTTAATATTTATTGGATTGAATAAATATTTTTTGATGAATTAATTATTAGATTAAATAATTAATTGATGAAGTTGTGGCAGATTAATTTAATTATATGTGTTATATTTATTAAATTAATGTGGAGAATTTTATTATTCAAGTATATGATTATGTGAGCTTATTGTATTAAAAGAAATATTTAATAAGCTTAATGTTATTTTTTTTAATTAATTTAATTATGTGACTATGTGCATTATTGAGAAATTATTATATTTTATTTAAGTAAATTAAATAAGATATTGATTTATTTTATAAAGGAGTGTGACATTATTTAAACTATATGATAATGTTTTATTAAAGTAAATGGTTTTTGAATTATTTTCTATCTAGCCAAACATGGCACTAAGGGAGGTTATGGGCAGTTAACCCATGACTGGGTAACTGACCACCAATGCGTCAGTTCCTTTTCTATTTATCATACGTCTTCTTTTTTTCTATTATTCTTCTAAGTCTGATAAAAACATCACAGAAAGAAAGTTTAAGAAAATTGTTAAGAGAGATTGCTTGGTGTTTGAGAATTATTGAGGAAGGCTTTAATTCATCTCCTATTGTTTTATCTACGCTTGGGTAATCTCTTCAACCCAATTATTATTTTTATGTCTTTTAAAGTTTTCATGAATATTGCCTAAGTCTTCTGTAAAGTTTCTGTAGTTGGAAAGGGTAACAATTATGTGATAATGTGTTAATATATAACATCATAGCATGTTTTATATATATTATATGGGTTTCCATATCTTCAGTTTTATGAAATTATACTGTAAAAGGTTTCAGAGTATGTTATATGGCCATATGGCCTTATACGTGATTTTTATATGTCAAATATAATTTATTTTACAAAATTCACACATTGATATGATTATGCATGTTAAAATGAACAAAATAAAACTTGAATGGTTGGATTTGGCTTTATAACGAATCCATAGCATTAAAATCCATGTTTTTGTTCAAGAACATCAAGAACAGTCCAATTTGCATGCTTTAATTATGTGATTATGTGTTTTAATGGGTGAAAATCACTCCATCGATGTTAAGTATTGATTATTAATGAATTCTAGCATGTGGGTATGTCTAAATTCGTGTAAAAAATAAGTTGATTGAAATTTTTAGTAAATGTTCGCAATTTTCGCGAATCGAGAAACTGAATTGAGTCTCGCGTTGCGGCGCCAACTCCTAGTTCTTTTCCGTATGTGCATGACATATGTCCCAATGCATGGCCTTGAAGAGTTATCTAAAAGTGGCGTATACATGGCCACTTAGCGATTAATCCGTAAAATGCAAAATTTTAATGTTCAAGTATAGAAATGAGTTAGTAACCTAGTCTAATGATTATAAAGACTTGTTAGACCTATAATGAGATGTTAAAATAAATTCTTAACATGTCCATAACACAATTACATGTGGATTGAATGATCGAATGCATAATTAGTTTATTTTTCGTGAAGTCTTAATTTTACACTAAGTGTAATAATTGACTAAGTATAGTCATGAACTCGAGTTAGACAAAGAATAAACTTGTGATGTTTATTATGTGATAATTGATTGGTGTTGTGAACATGAATGATATGTAGGATTTAATTCAAAGAACGAGTTTTATTAACGTGTAATCTACGCACGAGGCAAGTTTCTAAACCTTATCTTGTTACATTGAGCAAGTTTTCTAACTCTACATTTACGTTGAGCAAGTTTCTTACCCTAAACTTTAGTTGAGCAAGTTTTCTAACTCTACATTTACGTTTAGCAAGTTTCTTACCCTAAATTTCGTTGAGCAAGTTTCCTAACCCTACTTGTTATTGTTATATAAGTTGATTAATTCATCTTTCGATATTGAGCAAGTTCTCATTATTATTGATCAAGCTTGTCTTATATATTAAAGTTATCAATCTTCAAGCATGATGTTGTTATACAATAATTATTCTATTGTATACCTTTTTAGATGTTATTCAAGTTAAATATTCATTCACTGTTAAACCTCGTTAGACTAGCGAACCCTTATTGATTCGACTAGTCCATAGTTGATGAGCGTTCTAAATTTCAGAACCCCTTGATGAATTATCCAAACCAAACTTCCTTTTGTACGGACTCGAATGTCAAACTGAGATGAACAACCCTGTATAGGGGATTATTTATGCTTTAACGTTAAGATATTGTGCACATATGGTGCTAAGAAGTAATGATCCCCAAAATACGAGAAGAAAAGTCCATAGTCTTATAGATCATTAAAGGTTTCAAGTATAAACACTTGACAACCTAAGACATAGTTCAAGTCTTATGACCCTCGAATTTTTTTGATTCTTGTTATCCATTCTTGATTCAAAAGTTGAGCTTTATATCGAAGTTATTATTTCTCTCGCATGTTATTATTCATTGTTATATTGTTATACTTGTGAGCAATCAATCATGCTCTCTTTGCGTAATAATAACATTGCGCTTAAAAAAACGAAAGAGCGAGCATTTAACCTTCCACTTAAGTAAGGGCAAGGCAAGCTTAGCAAGTAATAAAGACGATTATTTATGTGATTATGTAATGATAGTTAGACTGATGTTACTTAAGACTTATTTGTTTATGTTTTTCATACGGATAATTTAAGGTTAGAGTAACTTTGGGATTTATTTATTATCACGATTGATGTAACCCCATAAGGGGAGATTTATTATTTATTTCTATCTATTGCATGGTTTGCATTTATTTATGGGTAGATAGATAGATGATGTTTGTACAGTGAATACCAAATCCTGTGGAAATGGAAGTACCGGATTTGGGGGTGTCACATTGGTTACCTTCATACAACTATTAATCTGATTATATATATTGGTTGTTGTATATTATTTAATTGGTTACAGTATAATGATTATTTGGTTGCAGTGACAATTTGGCGATTTTTGTCAAGTTTGAAGTGTCGGATTTTGGCGTATTCGGAGCCTAATTTCATTGGAAACGGGTCAACGATCAAAAGTCACCAACTTTGCTCGTGAACTGCAGAATTTTTTGGTCAAATTCCATCATTTAGGCCTTCAAAATTGCATGTAAAAATGTGGTTTATGTTCTGGTTACTAAGATTATGTAATTTGGTTACTGTTTAATATTGATTTGGTTACTTTACAATATTTATTCATTTGTTAGACAATGGAGACTGACAGTAACCAATACAACAAATTTAATTGTTTACAGGAATATATAATTGTTTCTTTGTTAGTAACCATTAACCACATGGTTGGTAACATTTTGATGGTGTCTGATAACCAAAATTGATGTTGATTAATATTTTAATTTTGATTCCATCATGAGTTATCAATATAAAGTAAACATATACATTGAACAATTGGTAACTGTTCCGAAATATTTTTATGTAAATTTGGTTACCCATCTAAAATAAAATGGTTACCTCTATATTCATATTTAGTTACCAACTGGCATGAACCATTTCCAAATAACTTTTATAACTACGTAATTTAAAAGTATTCATCAGCTAGATAAATGGGAACCCTCACATGTACATTAAGCACTTAATAATTGTTCTGATATAAGTTTTTAATTATTTGGTTACTAACAAAAACTAAAATGGTTACCCTTATATGCAGGTTTAGTTACCAACTGCACCTCTTAAACTATTTTTATTTTAATATGAGATCTATAAGTGACCATCATATATATAAATGAGAACTCTTAATTGCAGTTTCTTATTCTATCATGATGACATGGTATAAATAAAACATATACATTTAACACTTTATAACTGTCTTGATACAAGCTTATAATTATCTGGTTACCTTCATAGTAGTCAAACCATAAGGTAACAATAACCAAAACATAATAAAGAAGTAACCAAATAGTTATATAAAAGTAACCAGATCATGTTTTAATGGTAACCAAAACAGAAACAACCTGTATATCCAACCAAGTTTAGGCAACCCATGTATACTCTCACATGTACATTTAACCAAAACTTTTCCAATGAATTTTCTAGAAGAGCATAACCCTTGTAGAATATATTTGAAGGAATTTACAAAAATAATACATCAATGAATACTAAACAAATACATGATTTATTATGACTTGGGTTTATTATTTACAAAAATAATACATTCACAAACTAATGATGCCTTAAACTTCTCCAACTGACTTGGGTTCAATTTCTTGGTAATAATGTTGGGGACTTCCATGTCACACCAATATATAACTTTTCTAATGAATTTTCTGTTGCATTCCTCATAGTAAAGATCCCATAACTGCAAATAAACAAAATCGATTTACACAGGTCATTAGTAGAATCAGATATAAACAATATTTATAACATAAATGCGATTCGTAGTGACCAACAAATAAGAGCATACTAACCAAAATATAATATAACAATTACACAGTAGCCAAAACAGACTATAACAAATAACCAACATCTCACATTGACTGCATAATAATAGTTATCATATCATAATATAACATTAACCATACCATAATAAAGCAGTAACCAAAAAGTTATATTATATAATCTAATGGTAACCAAAATATAAACAACATGTAGTACATACCATTTTATGTAGTAAACAAACATTTATATATAATATTAACCAGAACATAATTTAAAGGTCACCAAAACAAAAATATGTATACCAAAAAATATACTAAAGAAGTAACCAAACAGTTATATGATAGTAACCAAACCATGTTTTAATGGTAACCAACACATAAACAACATGTATACCAAACCCAGTTTAGTCAACCAATGTATACTAAGCAAATACATTGGAACCAAAACACCATATAAAAGTAACCAAAATCCCAATTGAGGAAAAAAGAATGGTATCCAGATTATAAGCCAACAGTAACAAAAATATACTAATGAAGAAACCAAGCAGTTATATGTTAATAACCAAAACATATATTAATGGTAACCAATACATAAACAACATATAGACCAAAAACAGTTTAGTCAACCCATATATACTAAGCAAATACATGGTCACCAGAACAACAAAAAACAGTAACCAAAATCCTAACTCAAGGAAACAAAAATAGAATCCAAATCAGAAACTAATAGTAACCAAAAACATACTAAAGAAGTAACCAAATATTTATATGATAGTAACCAAAATATGTTTTAATGGTAACCAATACATAAACAACATGTACACCAAAATCAGTTTAGTCAACCATGTATACTAAGCAAATACATGGTAACCATAACAACATAAAAAAGTAACCAAAATACCAAATCAAGGTAACAAAAATGGTATCCGAATCACAAGCTAACAGTAACCAAAACATAATGCAGAAGTAACCAAACAGATATATGATAGTAACAATAACAAAATTTAAATTAGCACACCTTTAAAAAAATTTGGGTTGGAAATATCTTCTGGCTATGAACTTGAGCTTCTGTCTTAACTACATGGACATCAAAATCAGAATCCAACTGCACAAACCCAAACAAATTTCTTCAAGTCCTTAATAGAATCACCCTCTGTGATTCTTTTTCTCTTTCCATCCTTCTTCCTTGTATCAACCATTATATACAAAACATAAAAACAACACAAACCCAAACAATCAATACTTCATTCTGTTATAAACATAGCGTATATATATGATCATATTGACAATTAATTAGTAGAATGAGAAAATTAACAAAAATTAGAAGTAGACCTTAGAGAGAGAAACCAGAATCCTTTCAGATGTGAGAGAGTTGGAGAGAGAAAGTCACATATTCAACTATGTAATTTGTTGATGGAAATTCATCAAATGTAACTTGGAGCACTTTAGATGAAATAGAAACGGTGTATAAACTTGTAATTGTTTGGATATGGGAAGAAGACTCGTGTGATTAAGGACAACCGAGTGGAACAGAGCATCTCAGATCTGGATAGAAAAATAGATGGGCGGTTATTAAGCGTTTCAAAAAAAAAACAACCCAATTATAAGATAGACACTAATTTGCCATGTCAGCCCATTAATATTAATCCCTTAAATTAAGGACTTTTAATTGTATTAGTATTGTAAATAAAAATGATAAAGTGTAATATTTTTGTAATTATTTTTTAGGTGTATTATTATTATAATTATTTTTAAAAATGTACTAATATATGTAATTCATCCTAATATTATTGGGTTACATCAATGGCCAATCCAATCTAATTGAGATGAAGCCCAAATGCCATAAAGCCCACCAATGATCAACCTTTTTTTGTCGCAGGAGTGCTTAAATCCGATCCGTCATCCAATTCATAAATATATATTTTATAATAAGAGCCTCTCTTAAAAAGTGTCACATTTAAGTTTTAACTCTTTTTTTGCCCTTTTCCCCACCTTTTATCCCTACAATCTATCATATATTTTATAATTTTTATTTAAAATATATATATTTGTTGTAATCGCACAAAATGCATATTTTATATCTATTTATTTATTTTAAATATATTTAAATACTACTTAATAACACTATATTTTTATATAGCATCGGGAGAAATTTAGAGAGAAGAGATGGCAATCAATAAACTAGTAGGAGACCATATATTGCATAATTAAACCTAATAATCAAGGAAGGTCTACTAACTCTCATTGGTATCACTTTTGATACACACTTTTAGATACGCTACAAATAAATATAACTAAATTATCCATTTATTTAAATCACTAATAATATGTGTCAAATATACCTTATTCTTTGACATATAAAAGTTTCAAAGTGGCAAGTTATGAGTAGGCCTCCTGCAAAACTAAAATTTTATAGTTAATCTCTCTAACAAAATATAATTGATTTTAATTTTTCCGCTTATTCTAATAAATCATTTGAGTCGTTCAAAATTTGGGATAAATCTCACCGACTATGTAGTGCCGAAGGCACGGGACTTAGCTAATACTCAACATGCCATCAAGATAATTATTTTTCAATTTTCACCATTATTGCATGGTTTAAAAAAAGATAACTAAATTATAATATGTTGTAGGAGTATTAAACAATACTCTCTGATTAAACCATGAATCAATAATACATATTAGGGTTGAGAAAGTAATCAAATTGGAACCGAAATCGCACCAAAAATCGCATACGAATCATGACCAATTAAAATCGCACTAACGATTCCTACAGATGTAGGCGGTTTTAGATGGGTTGAATAACCAAATTTACGGGTTCGGTTTGGTTACTAGCCAAAACCGCACACATAAAACCGAACCCGCACCATGTGTGTGTATGTATGTATTATCTCTAGTAAATTCTAAAGTTACTTTTCACTTGAACACGCTCAGAGAAAACCCCAGTCTTGCATTGTCATTTTTTCACCAATTGAAAGAAGATGTTAGACGTTATAGAGTCAAAAATTAAGCAATTGAGTTTTGAAATTTCGAATTTGTTTGATGCGTTATTGGAGGGGCTTATAGCTGAGGGGCTTGAACACTTGATGCATTGGTTAATGTCAATGCTATAATAGTAATAGCCTAATAGATTATTTTTCAAATTAGGTATAGTTAGGATTATATACTTTTAATTTTTGGAGAACTAGATAAACATTCTTGCTTGTTATCGAATATATGGTCTCCGTTGTTTTATATAGCGTATGTTTTAGTTTTAAAGCATGCTTGATATAATTTCCATTCTGAAACTCATCACTAAGTTAATTCTTCGATGTAAGTTTTATGTTAAATTTTATTGAAGGCTTAGACTCTTTTTTTATTTCAATTGGTTTTGGAACCAAACCGCATTCAATTAAAAAAATGAAGATATCTTTTAAAACCATGTAGCACTAATCATGGCGATTTGGTGAGATTTTAAAATTTTCAAACCGTACCTAAGCAATTTTGAGAGTTTAAACCGCACCAAACTGCACCATGCTCACCCCTAATACATATAACCACAAATCTAAATTATATCACTAATCATAATTTGGACACCTATGATAATTACACACCGACTATTGAGGGAGGGGAGTACAAACGAAGCTGACTCACTATGAGCTAATCCCAGAGCGGAAGAGAAACATTGCATAATAATGAGCAATAAAATAAAATATAATAATAAAGCGTAAAAAAGAATGGTAATCAGGGCTGGACTCCTATAAGAACATAAAGCCCTTTCCAAAAAGTAGACTTGGTTTCATCGTTTTTCCTCAGATAAAGAGATTCTCTCTCCATTTTCTTCTTTTGATTGGGACCCCTTTCCAAGTCTCAAATCTATCCGTTTCTGCCTCATCCAACAGGTTCAATTCCTTACTTATCTATATATATAAATCTTTACTGTACAACAATTTGTGTATTGATACGGGTAATATATATATATATATATATATATATATATATATATATATGGATGAGTTTTTTTGCATTTAGATATAGTTGGGTTTTTATCAGATCGGTAAATTGTTAAATTATGATTTTTTCCCCAAATAATGGTTGCTGTTTACACTTTCTTAATTCTGATTTTTCTGGGTTCTTCTTGATCTGAGCTTTATGTTTTGGTATACTTGTCATGGCCTTTGTGCGCAAATATATTTCAGAAAAAGGCGATAATAAA
Source organism: Panax quinquefolius (assembly GCA_020205615.1). Taxonomy (NCBI): domain Eukaryota; kingdom Viridiplantae; phylum Streptophyta; class Magnoliopsida; order Apiales; family Araliaceae; genus Panax; species Panax quinquefolius. The sequence goes on from CM035168.1 coordinate 86,320,113, forward strand.
TGAAATGAATAGTTTTATTCAGTCCTTTTGTATCTTGGTACTTAAATTGTTTCCTTGATCATGATAATACGTGTTATCTGAGTTGTCTTAAATTGTTTCTGTTCTTCAAGTTTTTTGATTTAAAAGCTATTTTAGTTCTGAGTTGGTAGGATAGCTTAGGGCTGGAAGGGATGGTGAAAATGAATTGTCTTGGGATGTATAATTTAGCCAAAAAAAAAAAAGAACGATAATTTTCCTTGGTAGTTTTTTCCTTACAAATCTTTCTTATTTGTTCATTTTTTCTTCTTATCTCATTTATAAGATTTACAAGACAGAAAATTCAGTTGTTTTATTGACAATTCTATCAACAGATAATAAAGAAAGCTGGTTTAGAGTATCGTGACATATATTTCTGTTTCTTTCTTGGTAAACCTTGAGTATATGCATAAGAAAAGCATTCGCCGTAATTTATTTGAAAAACGCTTGCAAATCATTTCTTGTTGCAACTGATGTTAACTTAATAACTGGCTTGTTGGTGTTTGAAAAGTTAGGATGGGTAGCATTTGTATCTGGCAGAATTTAGTATTAAAATTTTTAAATTGGTGGAGGATACTGGAATGTTTTTTCAACAATGGGTCACAATATATAATTATAGATCAGTTTCACCTTAAATGGCTTACCCCTGCTGGCAAAATATCTCAATCGTGGATTATATTTGATCCAGATTGGAGAATGTTACTTTCCTAATTCAATATATAGAGGAATAGTGGGACAATGAGACATGAATCTGAAAATGCGTCCCTTAAATTTAGCTTTTAGTTGCAACAATGAAAAAATCCTATTGAATCTTATTTGTTCTTTAAAGCAATTTAAAGCAATCGCTCCCCTTCCAGTTCTGAGTCAATATTGTGCGTGTGTGTGTATGGAGAGACATAAATATGAAAATGTGTTACTTAGCTTAAGGCTTAGTCACAACAATTGCGATTGAATTTCATTTGGTGTTCTGTTACACCACCTGATTCAATTTAGCAGCTGATTTTAGCATTAGCTTCTTGTGGTCTTCTTTTTCAATAGTACTTTGGTGATTGTTACAAAAAGGAGATACAAGATGATGTGTTTGACTGTGGTTGACTGGTTGGTTACAATCATTAGACCCACCCATGGTGGATCATCTACTAATCTACTAATTACACTTTGACACATCATTTTGTAAATTATTTTTGCAAGTGTAGCACTACTCCTTTTTAGGTTTGGGTATGTGTCATATGAATTGAAGGACAAGTGAACTTAGGGGAAGTGTTACTTTAATTGTTGAAATTAGGAGCCCATTAACTCATCAAAAGGAAAATGGGAGCCCATTAAATAAACAGTTGGATAATTACATACAGGATCTTATTTCATTAGATGTGTATTTTTGGTAATTAATTATCCTTGCTCTATTCTACTGACAAATTTTACAATAAAATCAATGAAACTAAATGCTAAAATCAGCTCCTGTATTGAATCCTGAGGGGTGAATGATTTCAACACCTAATGAGATTCAATTGAATTGTTGGCATTTAAACCTTGTTTTAGGTAAAAATAATAAATTGATTTGGATTTATGTCTCTATGTGGCTTATATATAGACCAAAGATCTTTATACTAAAATCTGAACACTGAATTAGATCTCCCCCCTCCCCTCCCCTCCCCCCGGCCCGTCTCTCCTCTCTCACACGTAGACCAAAATGGATATGATAAAAGCAGCTGGTGCATTGAATCAAGACAGGTACGGGCATGACTGATTTAAACACCAAATGAGATTTTTTTAAATCCAATTACTAATAGCATTCAGTGTTCCACTTCTACAACAAGCTTACCTTGTTGCATCACGTTCCAGGTAACCTTGGCATATATAGAATTTTCTTAGCTTTGAGCTTGAAAAATAGAAGGGGGGTTTATTTTTTAATTTACCTTTCGTCAAATACCAATAGGTGAAAAGAATTTGGGAAATTTTGTGGGAGTCTAGGCCCCTGTATATATTTGCTAGGTAAGGCTAGGCCCCTATAAAGGCTGGTGCCTGCTAGAAGCAATATCCTTTTGGTATATAAATACCCTCCCTTGATCAAACAAATAGTGAATGTAAGTGGCTGAATTCTTTTGAAGTTAATGTCTTAGAAACAATTTATTCCCTGTAGAGCTCGTCTTCCAGGAATTAACGAAGTGCAGTTTCTAGATCAAATAACATATTATTTCACTGTGTTGCTGTTTAATTGAAAATTTACTCTAATTTACTCTTGGAAGGTTTTTACCGTAGGATATTTTTTTCGGAATAGTTGCTTTTGAATGGTTCATTGCACAATAATACGCTTGGATGTTGGATGAGACAATAGCATTAGATACCTATTTATTTAGTATTTGTTTGTCTTTTTCTATTTTTGCAGGGACGATGATCAAATTGTTTAAAGTAAAGGAGAAGCAGAGAGAACTTGCTGAGAATTCTAATGGGAAGCCTCCAGTCAAGAAGCAAAGTGCAGGAGAACTACGACTTCATAAAGGTATTTATTGTGATATCTGTTATTTCATAGTTTGCAGTGTGAGCTACTGTTTACTTTGACCTATGTACTCGTTCCTCAAATTGTATCAAGCTTTCTTATAGTCTAAGAACATGATCTGTGTTGTTTGTGGTGAATAAAAAGGAAAATATCAAAAAAAATAAAATGAAAAGGAACATTGGGTTTTCTCATGTTGCTGATTCACTCCCTAACTTATCAGAAAAAGATACTCCCCCATCAGCATCTGGGTGAGGTGCGTTATAGAGAGAAACGCGTGGAGTCAAAAAGTTTCCTCCTTACCAAATTGTGTTAAAAGGAAATTTTTTCAAGTATTTGTTGAAAGTTGAGTTATCTTGAATCTAATATTTCAAGCTTTTCTTAATTCGTATGATTTCATGATCTATATAGGTTTACCTTTCAAAAGTTATTCCAAATTCATTAAATAGATGTCTAACGCTATATATGATGTGCCTGGTCTGGAGGGGAATAAGTATTTCTAACTGTGGGAGTTGGAGAATGAATTTGGCATTTTGATGATTGTGCATAAAATCTTGTAGAATAGGGTGTCGATAAGCTTCACATTCAACAAAGTTTGTTAAGGGGTGTCTTCCTATTGTATCAGTTAAATTTAGTCAAGGAGAATGGACCGGATTTGCTTATAATTAACGTCATATTCCAAATTTCTTTGGGGGCATCAAAGATTCAAAAGGCGTATATTTGATCTGTATTCTGTAAAAGTATATTAATAAAATGTCATCTTGCTGTTTCAAAGGATCGTCTGGTCAAATTTGACTGTTACATTTTGTTTGGCATTTCTCTTTCCTGTAGATATAAGTGAACTAAACCTTCCGAAGACATGTAGCATGTCATTCCCCAATGGCAAGGATGATCTGATGAATTTTGAAGTCACAATTCGACCTGATGAAGGATATTACTTGTAAGCATTCCTTTTCAAGTATCTTTTTACAGTGTTATTTTAAAAAGACTACTACAGTCTGATAATTGTTTTCCATTCTTGTAATTTTTATTATCAGATGTGATATTGGTTTTACTTGTTTATTAATTGTGTAAGTTGGTGAATTTCTGCATGTAACATCTAATTCGACGCCTTTCTTCAGAGGTGGCATATTTACTTTTTCGTTCCAAATTTCGCCCATCTATCCTCATGAAGCACCAAAGGTTAAATGCAAGACAAAGGTAAACAAAAGCTTACGTTTTAGTGTTTACTTTGACAACATTTCTGTTAACAGTTGAATGTTTGGAGGTAGTCATCACTAATGTAAACACGTTGCAGATTTACCATCCAAATATTGATTTGGAAGGAAATGTCTGCCTTAACATTCTCCGGGAAGACTGGAAACCCGTCCTCAATATAAACACAGTCATTTATGGCCTATATCATTTGTTCACAGTACGTCTTTGTCTTCTTGTTTTGATGGTTATGGAGTGCCTTTTATATCACTGATTGAATGTGTGTCCGTGCAGGAGCCGAATCATGAGGATCCCCTCAATCATGATGCAGCTGCTGTGCTGAGGGATAACCCCAAGTTGTTCGAGTCCAACGTGAGAAGGGCAATGGCTGGTGGGTATGTGGGACAGACCTTCTTCACTCGATGCGTATAGAGACTGATGGTGGCTGTGCATCATGTGCTTACGAAGTTGGTATTACTGCTGCTTTAAGATTGCCTGTAAAAATATTGAATGCTGAACCATCTTTCCTGAGAGCATCTGCAACACAGGTATTGGGGTTCAAATTTCTTGGATTCTCTGTTACTGCTAGAAAGCTCTTCCTTCTTTGTAAGCTGTTCTGTATGCTAGTGTAAACTTTGTGCTAGTTTATTTTGGCTAAAAATTTATCCAAGACTAGATGTCTGGTTTAAGGAAGATGATGATTATAATATGATTTTGTGCTTCATGAGACTACAATTTCACCATTGGTTATGCGCTTCATCGCAACTTCTTATCCCCTGCTTTTTGTAGTTGTAGAAGCAGTTTTTGTTGGAATCCTTTTTCATTTTTATTTTTACATTTCAAATAGAGAAGATTGATTTTAAAAACCAGGAGTTGAGATTTGTCAACTACACACGGTGGTAATCCTACCATATTGCCTAACTAGTTGTACCCGTCCGTGCCTCCGGCACTATTTAGCTTTGTTGGACGGTAAAATTTATCTCAAACTTTTAACGACCTTGATGATTTTTGAATTGAGCGAGAAATTCAAGTTAAGTTGTGTTTTGTTATATAGATGCGTAGCTGAATGAACAAAATACAAAAGGAGGGGGGAGGGGGGTGGTAATCAAAAGTCAAAAAACAGAATCTTTGCATCAGATATAAGGATGGATGACCTGTAGCATCTATTTGATGCGCCTACTTTTGTAAAATGTGGACATTGCCTTGCCGCCTTAAGGAGAATAAAGCAAAACTTATTTAAGTTTGAATTGGAATAATGAAGGTGGGATTGAAATGATTTATTATTATAAAATAAAAAAAAATTAAAAAATTTTAAGTGGACATAAAAATTGGGTATGAGTGTATTTAAATTTTATCTGTTTGTATTTTGATCCTCTAATGGGGGTAAAATATAAATAAGTGAAATTCAAATATATTAATGTTCAATTTTTATGTCCATCTAGAAGAGCTCAAAAAATTGTGTTTAGTTGTAATTGAAATGAAAAAAATTGTGTTTGATTTTTTAAAAGAATTAAGAGTAAAATAATTCATTGAATAAATTATTTCATTTTTTTCATTTTTATTCTTTCAATTCAAACGTAGCTAGAGATCCTTTCCCACCTTTTCACGTCTTTTAACTCTTGGAAAGTGAGACAGATAGAGATATTCAGGAAGAAAAGAATGCCAGAGAAGGAACAATAAATCTTGGCAGACCAGTTTATTGGACAGGAAAATTAGATATTTTTTATTGTGACTCTCAAAAAATATAGTATTTATTTTAACAGAATTTTTTTATAAAATATAGTGTTTTTTAGGTGTAAGTTGGATATATATACAAAAATAGGGTTATATTTTGTATATATGTATTCAAATTACACCTAAAACACTATATTTTATAAAATTTCTATTAAAATAAATACTATATATTTTTTGAGGAGTCATAATAAAAAAATAAAAATAAAATAAAATTTAAAATGTCTAATTTTTCAGTCCAATAAACTGGTCTGTGTAGAACAGTAGGGTGGGGGTGGGGGTGGGGTGGGGGGTGTGTGGGTGGGGGGACATATCATTTTCTGGTTGTGTAATTTTTATACTTCATGTTTTTTTGTAAAGATGTTTTATTAGATAGAATAATTAAGACTGCTAGAGAGAAAATATAATTTAATTATTTATTTATTTAATAATATAAAAAAGAGATATTAGAATAGGAGAGAGGGAGACCGAATTCCTGAACCTCAAGATTATTGAGAGACATATTATTACTTCCTCAAATTAATATTAATTTTTTTAAAAAATAAGAATCCAATTTATTGCATAAGTCAGGTTACGATGAGTGTTGGCTATAGTCTAAAATGCTTCATTTTTTTTTTGGTTCTCTGGCCAAAAATTTAGGTGGTGTTTGATAAAATTGAGTGTTAAGACCTGAACAGTTTAGACGTCTGAATAGAATTGTGTCTGAATAAAAAAATGTTGTTTGATAATTAATTTTTCCAAAATGTCTGAATAACAGTATTTTATCATTTTAACCCTCTGAACAGTTTAAATAAAACGTGTTTGATAATCAGAAGGTCTAAATAGCATTTTAAATACATATTTATAATATTTTGACCACAATATGATAAAATAAAAATGAAAACGTACAAATTAAATTAATTTCAAACATAGTATCATGTCCCAAAAATATCAACATAGCATAATAATTCAACCATACAAATTAAATTATTTTCAAAAAGTTGTTAAGAGTTGAAGTGCAATTTGTTCATGTAGATTAACCATAAATTCTACGCCTTGATCACCCCATTGTGGTTCATCTTGTCCCTCTTCTTCGTTTCCTTCATTTTGCTCCGCTTCATTGTCAAACATGTTATCTCGATCATATTGAGCAAACAATTCATCCTCAATGTTATGCTTCCTTATGAAATTATGGACTGCAAAGCAAGCGATAACTATATCCCTTTGTACTGTAAAAGGAGAAGGAGTCATTCGTTTCAAAATTGGGAATCTTGCTTTCAACACACCATAAACACGCTCGATAACATTTCTGAGTTGTGCACGAGCATGGTTGAATTTTTTCTCTTTATTCAAAGCGCGTCTGCGTCGAAAATCAGCTAACCAATACCTTGTATTGCGATATGGAGATAAAAATCCTCGAGTGTTTATGTATGCAGCATCACAAAGATAATATTTATCTGTAATTGAGACAAAAAATAATGATTATTATTAATAACTTGAATGATGAAATTTTATGACAAAAATAACTAATAATTGAAAATGGTAAAAGAAATTGTAATATATACCCGGGGGAGGAAATGGAAAACCAGAAGATGGATCAAATGCAACTTCTTTTAGCACTCGTGAGTCGTGTGCAATCCCTTCCCATCCAGCCCAAACAAATGTGAATATCATGTTAAAATCACATATTCCTAAAATATTTTGATAACATTCACCCCTTCCTCTTCCTCTATAACGCGTTTGTTGATCAACAGGAACAACTGCATGTACAAGAGTACCATCTAATGCACCTATTGCACCCTGCAATAAAAAACTTAGAGTTCTCAAAGTATTTTATTGTATGGAATAAAAGTAAAAAAGAAAAGAATTTGTATGTCACCGAAAATATTTGTTGCAAGTTTATATGGTTCCTCGGAATATCTGGATTCCATACCTAAAGTACATAGATTATAAAAGAACAAACATTTAAATAGTTATAAAATATATTTGTGCTGTTTTAAATCAGCAGATTCTCATGAGTCATAAAATATAACATACAACATATGAGAGAGAAAATTACATGAAAAAAGATAATCAACTCACTTGGCTAGTCCATGAAAAAAAGATATAATTAGGCTGTATTTTACTATTAACTAGTCTATTTTGCTACATGGTTCACAACTTCACATAATTTTTTTCTCACCAAATTTCCATTTGTGATCATTCACTTCACTAATATCTAATATATAGTGCCATGAAAAGGGGGGGAAACAAGGAACCCATTAATAACTTCAGTTTCCTTATGAACACTTCAGTTCCATAATTTTAAAATTTTGAAGCAACCCATTAATAATGTCATGCCACAACCCACAAACTATTATTAACATGAATTAGTTAAACTAAAACACTGAGTAATGGAGTAATCAATATTCCCAATGTTTCATTTCAATGCTGAAATTTGGTTCAGGAGAAAAGAAACATAGGAGAATTTGTGGCCGGATGAGGCTGTAGACTATGGCAACATGCTAACAAATTTCACTCCAACTTTTTGTAATCATATAAACTAAAGCACTAAAAAGTCTCATCCATTATAGTACTGACACATGGGACGATTTTGAAGATGATCTTAGAATCCCACAATATCATTTAGCTCATCAATAATAGCTCATCAAGAATTTTGGAAAAGTTCTTCATTTGAACATTTTAGCAATTAACTTGTGGGCATGGTTTAGAACTTCTAATTTTATGGAAGTTCAAATATGAGCTAACCAGATTTTCAATTCACATTACCCAGCCAAGACAGCAGGTAACCCAAAACAGATATCAATTATGGCCCTTTTCTAATTAATAACAATAAACAAAAATTTACTCACTTCTTCAAGTAATTGCTAATTTACCCTGTTTAATTGCTTTCTAATGTAAATTTCTTGGTGCACAGCCTTGCTGTCCTCTTTTAGTGCAGATTGATTCTTTCTTCAATCTAATAAGCTTTACCTCTTTGCCAAATTTGGTGATTAAAAAGAGCCCAAGAAAATTTGGTCTTATATTTGGAGTATATATAGTTCGGCAGTTAGAGAGAAGAAAAATGGAATAGAACGAGTGAGTATTGGAATCACAGAGCCAAGGCCAGAAAATCAAGAAGTAGAACCAAAAATAAACCAACACAAAAAGCTTTTTTTAATGGGGAAGAGCAAAATATACCACATTAAAAAAAAATCTCAAGCAGCCACAACAAAAAGATCAACAAAATCACAAAACTCAGAAACAAAGAAATTGCACTAGCAGTGTCAAAGAAATCATAAAACAGAAAATTTTAGATTCAAATAAATCGCACCTGTAGTTTCAGCAAGAACAAAGAAGGATTTGAGCGAAGGAGAACTGCAACAGACAGTGGCGGATCAAAGTGAATGAAACGGGAGAGGAGATAATAGGGTTCAGATTGTATTGTGGACAAAAGTGGGATTTTGTAATATAGCTGATGTTATTTTTGTCCTGAAAAAATATAAATTCGGTAAGATGAGACTTTGAATGGTATAGAATTGTTTTTGAATCGTAACAATTAAGAGGCATTAAGAGGCAATAAATTTTTTAACAAACAAGTTTTGCCTCTGACCGAATCAGAGGCAAAACTATTAAGAGGTATTAAGACCTTATCAAACACCACCTTAGTCTTTATCTCGAATTTGAATTTTTTAGCCAAATTATGATTGAATTTCTTTAAAAATTAAATTTACCAAAAACTTAATAATTTACCAAAATGGTAAAATTATCATTAAATTTACTTTAAAAATTAATAATATTTTTATATTAAAATTAATAATAATCATGTATTTACCCTTTTTGGTACAAAAAAATTAATTGAATAAATGTTAAAATGAGACTCAATATTATACATAACTATTTTTTAATCACATGTCATTGTCATGTCATCAATTTTCTGATGTAACACTAGCAATTTAGGCGTAATCAGGAAAAATTAAAAGTTTAATCTCCTAATAGAAAAAATTGAGAAGACAATCCCAAAGTAAAAAAAAATTAAAAGTTTAATCTCCTAATTTAAAAAATTGAGAAGACAATCCCAAAAGTGAAAAAAAAAATTAAAAATTTAATCCCCTAATTAAAAAAATTGAGAAGACAATCCCCAAAATAGAAAAAAAAAATCAGGGTACTAATCCATATTTAAGCTATTTTTTTAAAATCAATTTAAAACTTGAAGACCATAAAAAAAATGAAAGAATTTAGGAATAAGAAACAAAGTGTCAATGATCAGTACTAGACATTGGATGTTCATCGATAATTTATCGTACCGAATCGATTCGAACTTTATCGGACCGGTTATCGAATCCACTCAAAAATGAATACTGATATCAGTTAGACCGATATGCCGAACTGGTTAACCGGTACGGTACCCATTTTTATCTAATTTTGTACCTATTGTTTTTTAGCCATGAAGCTCAAGGCATGGAGGATAGTGATTGAGCCTACTCAAAAGAGTCACTATATATGTTCATCCATCAAAAGCTTCCTGAACACATTCCTCTGCTGAATCCTCAATATTTACAATTCCCAAAATCCACGTAATTCTGATCACAAAAAAAAGTTCTAGAGAAATGAACCACTAGGGGACTAAAAATACCCGGTTAGATTTTCGTCCTGGGTATGATACGGAAAATATATTGATCCTGAGCTTCTCTGAGTGGGTCAAAAGAGTGGCAATTTGATCTGAATCGGAATCGGACTCAGTCGTTGCACCCCATGGGCGTTCTTCTCCTCCACCATCAATTTCAAAACTTATTAGTTTTAGATACCACTGTAAACGAATTTTTCACATGAGAGCAACTGAAACCCAAATTCAAACAAGTCCTTAAATTATTAGCCCAATAATATCTTATTGGGTCATCTTAATTCACCACAGGCTCACTCAAAATGTCATAACTGAAGGTATTGGCAGCAATTTAATTTCTTATACACGGACAAATTTTTTTCATATCTTTCGATGCAAAATTGGAGTGATACAGTTGCATATCTGGAGTGAAGACAAAAGTGAGTATCAGAAACGAACCAACACAATTAAAGAAGAACGATTTGGGCTCGACTCGAAAAATATCTGAATGGCACTCTGATTCAATTAATAATATGATCCAAATCGAAGCATTAAAAATAGTTCAATAAAAATATGAGTAGAATCTGAAGCGAGGTTATCTTTAATTTCGCTTAAGATTCAAACTACTCGAATTTTGATGGTGATTCAATACATACTTTAAGTTAATACATATTCGATTAGATGTTCGATATTCTCTTATAATATATATACAAATTTAAATCAAATTAGGATAATTAGTTATTATTTTGTTTTGTTTTAATTTTAATTGTGATTTTATATTTGTAAAGTGTAATAATAAATATATTTTCTCTTTTTTAAGTAAAAATAACAAATTTAATTTATAATTATATTTATTATAAAACTAGTTATTATGTGGAGACTCGAATTCGAGCTTGAATTTGAAACTTGCGAGTAGTTTGAAAAAATATTCGAGTCGAGTCGGATCGAATTCGAGTAATGAATATTCGAGTCGAGTCGAATCTGAGTAGAAATTTTCAAATATAATTCGAATTCGAGCCGAATTCGAGTACGAATTTATTATTTCAAGTCGAATTCGAGTAGCTCTCTGTTCGCTTCGGTTCGACTCGTTTACACTCTTAAAAGTGAACTGTAGATAGTGGAGAGAGACTGGAGATTTTCGATGAAAGCAATAGAGATTGGAGATCGTCGATGAAGGCAGCGGAGATCTGAGTAAAAGATTTAGGTAAATAGATCTGTTACAATTAGTGAAATGAAGGCTTTATTCAATTAACTGGTACATTACATAGCGGATATACAAAATGACTTCCCGAACTTGGTCATAAATAAATGGTATATACCGATAGGGGTGAGCATGGTGCAGTTTGGTGCGGTTTAAAGTCCAAACCGCACCCGAAACCACTTAGGTGCGGTTTGCCAAATTCAAAATCGTACACAAAACCGCTTGTGATTGGTGTGGTGTGGTTTTAATCTGTGCGGTGCGGTTTCAATTGGTGCGGTTTTGATTTCAAAACCAATTGAAACAACAAAAAGGTCTAAGCCTTCTATAGAATTTAACACAGAGCTCACATCGAGTAATTAACTTAGTAACAGAGTCGCCAATGAGAATTATATCAAGCATAGAAACAAAGCTGTAAGACCCCAACTTTTATGAATAAAGATGAATTTTCTATAAATATCATTTTTGAATATTATGGAGTGAATTTGATATACTGTTATAGTTGTGGGATATATATAAAATTTTCAAAATACGCAAGTGGTGTGAGACCCCAAATTTTATGAATAAAGATTTAAATTTCTCAAAATATTTTTTTGAATATTATGGTGTGGATTTGATATAATGTTATAGTTGTGGGTAATATTTATAAATTTTACAAAGCACGCAAGTTGTTATATAATATTCGATTGGTGGGGGAATATTCGTTTTAACAGGGGAATATTAAATGCGACAAAGACAATCATTAATGGACCCTACAACGGAATTATTATCGGATTGAGAAAATGACAAAAATACTTTTATGAAAATAACGGCGGAAGTTTTACCATTAACCTGTTGAAACACGGTGTTAAAGAAATGAATATGTCTGGCGTGGTTGCGTAGTAGCACGGTATTGATTATTGATGCTTACGTGAGAAGTCACTCAGTTTTGTTCAATTATTGCTACAGTAATTGCTGCATAGTATCTCACGTTATTTAATTTATTTATTGTCAATATTTTATATATTATTAAATCAATAATTGAGACGACAAAGTTATTAATATTATTATTTGCAATATTAACGATGTACTGAAGTTACATCGATGAGAGGTTTGGTCACCTAATTGCGCGCCAATAGGGAAAAATCCTTATTGGAAAGCCCCCTCTTTCCTGGGAGCGACCTGGTCGATTAATAGTGTGAATTATAATAATGATGATGAATTTTATTTTATTATTATTATAAATGTAATAAAACGTAAAGCTTTTTATATAAAAAAAGTAATACTTTTTATAAAGTTTTGTTTTATTTGATTATAAATAGGATATAATATATTTTATTATGCATATTATTTGCATAGTGGCTCGTAGTAATTTTTTTTTATATAAAATGTAATACTTTTATAAAGTTATTTGTTTTATTAGATTATAAATAGAATATATTATATTTTATTATGTATAGTGTTTGTATAGTGCCTGCATAGTATTTGCATAGTAAAATCTTTTTATATAAAAAATGTAATACTTTTATAAAGTTATTTGTTTTATTAGATTTTAAATAATATATATATATATATATATATTAAATAGAATATATTATATTTTATTGCATAGTATCCTTTCCATTCTCCTATAAATAGGATGCTTAGTTAGAATTGAAAACACACCAGAAATTTAGAAATTCTTCTTCTATAATCTTGAACGTATTTCTTTAGAGTTTTAAGACGCTTTGAGCGTAGAATATCCTCGCCCTACCAGTCGGAATACTCTTCTATCTAAGGTAAGGGGTATTATTCTTTTGTATTCATGAAGAGAGTTATTTTCTTTCAATACTCGTAAGGGTTGTTATTCCATTCTTTATTATTATGTTGGAATAACTTTGTATACATGCTGAGTACCACATACATGGTAAAATTCTTCTATTATTCCATTCTTTATTATTACATTGGAATAACTTTATGCATGTGTGGTCTATCGCATGCATTACAGGTGAATTCTGTTGTTATTCCATTCTTTATTATTCTCGCTGGAACATCACATGCAGCGAGGATTACGCGTGACGGTTCCATTCTTTATTATTCTGTTAGAACATCCGCATGCATGCGGATTACGCATGACCGGTTCCATTCTTTATTATTCATTGGAATATCCTCGCATGCATGCGGATTACGCATGACACAGTTCCATTCTTTATTATTCTCATTAGGAATAACTTTTGTTTGTCTTGATCTATCGCATGCATGGTGAATTCTTCAGTTATTCTATTCTTTATTATCCTGTTAGAATAACCTGTCTATGTGGATTACCGCATGCATGGTGAATGATCCTTTGTATTCATTCCTTATTAAATTGTGAAAATGATCTGTCTACGTGGATTACCGCATGGTGGGTGAAAATTCATTTGCAGTTTCGTATATTCTATTGTACTCGTTTGAGATATCATTTCTTTTGTACTCGTCATGGAATATCATTTTCTTTTGTATTTTTTTACGAGTTACTATTCACGGGTTATTATTCACCCGGTTACTATTCACTCTGGTATTTTTCACTCGGGTATTTGGGGCACTTTTTGTGCCAGAGTACTATTCACAAATTATTATTCCCGAAGTACTATTTATGGGGTACTATTCACCTGAAAAATATATTTCTTTTATGTCCAAATTACTTTTGGTACATGAATATTATTCTTGAATTTTACTCTACAAAGCAGTATCATGTTGACAATTTGGACGTTATTGATTTCTAGATAAATTAAATTATAAATCTTTAAAATTTATCCTTGAACTTGTTTTATTAAATTATTATGTCATTGTCATCATCCTCATGCTTATATTGTGATGAAAGTCATCTTTGGCTTACGTGCATAGATGGACTTGGTATGATTATGACCAGGGATTATTCGGTATAATCATGACCGTAATGTGACGAATGATATGGTAAAAGTCCTCATTAGCCTGTAGTTCATTGATGGACAGTTGTTGGTGTGATTATGACCAGGGATTATTTGGTATAATCATAACCATTGATGAAAACACGAATATCCTTGGCCGTAGTGTATGGATAATTTGTGGTTGTGATACTAATGAATATCCTTGGCCGTAGTGCATGGATGATGTGGATTATTTATTGAGCCGAGTCTCAGCGATAAAAGTGATGAAAAACCTTTTAAATCATAGAAGATAGAAGATTTTATTCTCTACTTGAATCTTCTAATGGATTGCTTATTCCGCTGCAGTTAAACTTGATGTCTATTATATTTTATTAGTTTAACATTGTTGAAGGCTAATGATAATTTATCCTGCATTATCTTAGTCATAATATTTTTTACTGGGCTAGTTGAGCTCACCCTTTTGCTTTCATTGTTCTATTTAGGAAATGAGAACGTAACCGGGACTAGTCGGAGAATGGAGTGATGGTCCGAGATGGTGTTATAGTAGTCCTCACTATTCTATAAAATAGTGTGACAATAAATGTAATGAGGACTTTATTTAAGAGTGGATATTGTCTAGAAGGCAATATTCCTGTTTAAACTCTCAGTTATGTTTTGTTGTATATTACACGACGTTGTATAATTAAGTTTATATTTGTATTCTGTACCATGTATTTGGTGACTCAAGATACGTGATGTATACCTGTTTTGGGGGCGTCACAGTTGGTATCAAAGCTTAGGGATATAATCCCTAGCTAAGATGTGAGACAAGAACTAGGAGGGGAGACACGGGGAATTCCTTCGCTAGTATGACCTACCTAAATTTATTTGGTATTTAATTGGCCGGTCAGAGTATAGGGATAATATGTGATATGTTAATTAACCCTTGTTTTGTGGCAGTATTTGAAAATGGCATCTGAAAATGTTGAGATCAACAACGAAGCACATGAGACCATTGAGTCACCAACGATCAATACTCAGGATAATGTGCAACAGGAAGACAATAATCCTCAGGTAAACAATAACACCGATGAAATGATGAACGATGGGATGTTTAGAGGCTTTATGCAATTCATGCAACATCAGGCAAGAGCGGCTCCTGTTCAAAATGCAGGTGGAAACACTGGCAACTCTTGGGCGATCACCGCTAAGCAGTTCAAGGAACTGGGACCACCGAAGTTTTTTGGAAAGCCAAAACCACTTAAGGCGGAGACATGGATAAAGCAGATCTGCAAGATATTTGATGTCTTGGGATGCTCCAAGGAGCAAAAGGTTCCCTTTGCCACCTTCATGTTGCAGTAGAAGAGGCGATTCATCGGTGGGAATCATTAAGCGTACTCAACCTGCCGCACTGAAGATGACTTAGGAGAAGTTCCAAGAATTGTTCAACGACAAGTACTTTCCTGAAAGTATTCGTCATATGAAAGAGGTAGAGTTCATCAAGCTGGAGCAAAACAACATGACCGTGTCGCAGTACGAAGCCAAGTTTGCCGAGTTATCCCGATTTGCGTCCCATTTGGTTGATAATGAGGAGAGAATGACACGAATGTTTCTAAGAGGTTTGAAACCCGAGATACGTCAATATTTTATCTCTCATAAACTGTGTTTGTATTCAGATGTTGTTAATATGGCTCAGTTATTGGAGCGCGATAATGAGTCAACCCAACCAAAAGAGAGCAACCGACAAAATGATAATACCATTGATAGCAGTCATCGAAGCGGTGACAATAAGCGTGGAGGGAATCAACATGCCTGAAATGGTAACCACTTCGGTGGTAATCATGGCCAAGATAATAGAAATGGAAATTTCAAGAAGAGAAGGTTCAACAACGATTGATAGACAGCAGCACCAACACCCATTTTCAAGGAAAGAAAATGACCACCAATTGTATTCTTCAAATGCGGAGGGGAGGGACATATCAGTCCAAACTGCGTGATGCAGTCTAAAGCATGTTATTATTGTGGAAAAGAAGGTCACCTAGCCCAATTTTGTCGTGCACCAAAATCAAGTCCAATTTGGGACGGTGGCACCAAAGGCGAATACGGACAAACAAAGCTCATGGTTTCAGGGAAGAGCGTTTTTTGGTTGTGACGCCCCAAAATAGGTATACATCACCCATTTTGAGTCGTCAATAACATGGTACAGAAACAACTACAACTTTATTAATACAATACATAAACTGTGAGTTTAAATACAAATATTGCCGTCTAGACAATATTCACACCCAAATAAGTCCTCATTAAAATTATTGGTACATTATTTTACAAAAATGGTGAGGACTACTAAAATAACTTTCTAGAATCATCATTCCACACCCCGACTAGAACTCACTACATTCTCACCTCCTGATAAGAAAAATGGAACAAAAAGAAAAAGGGTGAGCTCAACTAGCCCAGTAAAGAATATTATGACTAAGATAATATTGAACAAATTATCGTTAGTCTTCAACAGGGAAAAATATGATAAAATATAATAGACAACAAGTTTCGTGATCAAGATTCACAAATGAAATAATAATTCATAGAAGAGTTACGTAGAGAATGAAATCTACTTTTATCTATGAATTTAAAAGTCCATCATCAATATTTTATCCTTGTAACATCAATCAATATTCATCTTGAATCAAATATTCATCTTTGCACTACAGGCCAAAGATATTCATCAGTCGGTCATGTTCATCTCAACACCTGTACATCTTTGCACTACAGGCCAAAGATATTCATCAAAAATTCATTCATCTTTGCACTACAGGCCAAAAATATTCAGTAATACCATCATTTAGGACTGAGGATGATGAAAAATATTTTAAAGAAAACGAATCCAGTGAAACAAAAGAGCAAATATTAAGGATTCGTACTTTAAACAGTCCAAGTTCAAAAATACTTCATTAATAATCATAGTGAAGTAAAATTCAAGAATGATCAAAACATGGATATAATTAAAGCGAGTATCCATAATCGATATTTTAGAAAAAAAATAAAAATTTAATTTTTCTGTGAATAGTGCCGTATACGTGAATAGTAACTCCGACACTAAAAGACAAGAATTTCACAAGAAAAATCTTACCAATAATCCAGTATAATGATATTAGAAGAAATAATATCATTTTAAAAAAAAATAATATCCCTTACCTCCAAAAAGACTACTTCTGACTAGAATACTGGATATAGTGCTGAAGGAGCACTCAAAGTATCAAAATACTCACAAGAATACGCTCGAAAATATAGAGTGAGAAAACTTCAGTTTCTGGTGTGATTTTCAATTCTAACCTAAACACCCTATTTATAGAAAAATACTTAGAACACAAAAGCAGAAAATTTAATAAAATATTATTATTAATAACAAAATTCATACGCATCCTTTGAAATTAGATTTCCCACATGCCCACCTTCTAGAAAAAGTAAGAAAAACGTTTTTCATAAAATAAATAATTAAAACTTCCAAAAATCAATTATTTCGGAACTTCAGAACTTCGGAACTTCAATAATTTATAATAAATAGCCCTTTTGTCAGAAAAATTCGAACCTCATATCTTTTCCATAGAAAATTCCATTATCTACAACTTTACAGAAGAAAGTTTTTCCAAATTCCAAATGTAAATTGATGAAATCCACAAACCAAGCGATTTTACAAAATGCTATAATTAAATTTCAAATCGAATAAATGAGGTCCACAAACATGAAAAACATGTTTTAAATATTTTTAGTAACAAAAATACTCTTCCTTCTCATTATTCATATATCCCACATTCATTGTAAAAATACCACCATTATTATATTATTATAATATAATAATATATTTAAATGAATTATTTATCAAAAAAGATAAAATATCAATTTTTCAACAATTGTCACTTTAAAATTTTCTCCATCTATATCCACATAAAATGAATATTTTCCTTATCATATAAATCAATAATTAATTATTCACAAATAATATTACGAGAATCACAATCATCGGGCAACCAGTCATTCCCCAAGAAAGAGGGACTTTTCAATAAGGATTTCTCCTTACTGGCGCGCAATTAGGTGACCAAACCTCTCCTTAAACAGAACTTTCTAGACATTGCCAATAATGTTATCTAATAATATTATTCAAATAATATGAATTATTGATCTGATAATGAAAATACTGTATAGTGATAATTATTGAAACAACAATAATATAAAATATCAATGTAGTAATTATTGAATCAATAAAATAAAATATTGAACAGTAACTACTGTAACAATTATTGAGTAATACCTTCCTACGTAAGAATCAATAATTGATGCAATATCGTGTGCTACTGTGTTTTTGTTAGGTTTGTAATATTCATGAACGCAATCAAATTGCAAAAATAAGCGGAAACGTGGAAAATCAGAGTTTAAAAATTTTACAAACCATATACCCGGATCACCCTTTATGCACAATTATTAATTAAACGAAAAATTGAAGAACAAGAATCATACCCTTGAAGATCCGAGCTTCCTCGTGTACAAGTTCACCTCCAATTCTTTTCACGCTCAACTTGAATCCACCGGTTTGGTTCCTTCCTTCGATCAACGCTAGCCACCCAAGTGTTTGGCCTCTGAGGTGATCCACCAAGGAAGAAGAAGGATTCAAGAAGATGGGTGGTTGGCAATTAAACCCTAGTTTTTCTATCTCTATAGAAAAAAGAGCGTATTCTCAACCATTGGAATTATAACGTTGTCTTGATCTCCGATATAAGACTCTTCTTATAAAGATAACAAGTAACCTATTAAAATAAGGTATTATTTAATTAAACCTTTTTAATTAAAGGGTTCCCTAATCTTATTAGGGATAATTAATTAAACTCCTTTAACTAATTTTCCTTCCTAATCCAATTAAGAATAAATGAGAGTACTTATATTAAATTAATTCCTAAACTCTTTTAGAAATTAAAATAATAATAATAATTGTAATAATATTAATAAGACTCCTCTTATTAATTTATATTTAATATTTCTAAAATATTAAATAATAAATATTAAGCTATTTAATTTATTTTATCACCATAGATTAAATTAAATATACATAACATATTATTACGATTATGCCATTAACTTCTTAAATAATTATTCTTCCTTTTATGGTGTGACCTTTTTGGTTCTCCATATTAATCCTATTGTGAATAAATCAATTAGAACAATTCTAATCTTATTTAAATAAATAAATTAAACAATTAATTTATTTAAATAAATAATATTTATTCTACAATAGTGATAAGCCTCCCTAAATGATCAACGACTTTTCCGTATAATATAGATTTCAACATTAATCATAAAAGAACCTTTGAGTAAATAGTTACCGTGACAATTCAATCCTTCCACCATACAATGTCCCAATTAAATATAAGACATGGAATTACTTGTCAAGTCTTATTTTATTTAATTATATGTATTTCGACTCTTAAATGCACAACTCCAATTAATGCAAATTAGAAACTCCTTTCTAATTTCATTCTCGCCAAGGACTCTTTGGGTTGTCATTTATCGAATCACATAGGACATTTCTCTTCTTTTTAATAAAGTGGTAGATTCTTTATCGATCATACATTATCTCCATGCATAACTTATTATACCCAAGCATACCCTTTGATATACCCTAAGGGTCTTAAGGAATAAGTCAAAGTATAACTCATCATACACAAGATACTATGATGATCTCAAGTCCAAGGATCACTTATACTACTATCACTACAGAATTCCTATCGACAAAAAGTAAAACTCCATTAGGTATTCCTTAGCGAGCCAATGCTTCAAAGAACTTATTCTCTAATAAGCACCTACATACTTGCTTTTAGTGTCTCCACACAAATGATCATGAGATCAATCATCCTCATCCAATGAGCAAGCAACGTATGTACCAATCTATCCGGATTCACTAATCCCCAATTTAGTAATCCAATGATTGGGAACTATTTTAGTTTTAAGCTTTCTAAGAATTTAGATCTCATTAGAATGATCATCATCATTATTCTAAAAGCATTGCTTAAAACTATGGGTTTATCACATATTATAAAACAACATCATGTAGATAATTAAAAGCCTTTAATAAATTAATACTTTTTATTAATAAATGAATAAGATTGTTACAAAGTATATGCTTTATCATCAAACATGATTGGCTTGTGTGCATATTACTTTCAGTTTTAACCACCGGGTATTTCAACAGTATTAACGGTAACAACTACGCAGTTATTTATAACCAACTTATATTTGTCATTTTCTCCATCCAATCGCTTTCTGTTATGGGGCCCACACAAGGCTGCACCATCGTACGAATATTCCCCGACAATAAGAATATTCCACGACCAAACGAATATTCTTCGATAAAAATGAATATTTTATAACCACTTGCATATTTGAAATATTTCCATATTTTACCCATAACTAACCACATTAATCAAATCAACCCTTACTATTTCAAAATAATAAATACAGGAAATTTGATTTTATTTATAATAAGTTGGGGTCTTACATTCGTGACTTCTCAAAAAGTGAGTAACCCGAACGAAGTTAGCACGAGTTAGTTAATTATAAATTTTTGCGAATTCTATACCTTGTTAGATACTGGTTCTACCCATTCTTTTATCTCTCTTGCTTGCGCTCAACGTTTAAACTTAACTCCGAAGAAATTAGACTTTTACTTATCAGTTGAAACTCCGTTAAGAGAAACCTTCGTTACATCCACTGTTTATAAATCTTGTTTGATTCAAATCGACAATTTCACGTTACCTGTCGATCTTATCTCTTTGAAAATACTTGCATTTAATGTGATTTTAGGGATTGATTGGTTAACTACTCATCAAGCTTTTCGTAAGGTTGTTAGCTTTTATATTCCTAACCAACCTGTTATGCGAATTCAAGCAACCAAACCACTAAAGTCAATCACTGTCATATCAAGCCATAAGTAAAGAGCCCCGAGCCTTTTGCTGGTAACTTCCAAGTCTTGGAATACACCGAAGCCAGAATATCCGTAGGGGACGTCGTGAATGACGATGGCAAGTTGATAGGTATCAATGTGACGTACTATCCAAGTCTTGGATGAGAGTCACAGTTTTGAATGATATTTTTATTGTTAATAAATTTCCTGACGTATTCTTGAAGACTTCTTAGCCTACCCCTAGAGCGTGAAATCGAATTTTGTATTGACCCTAGTACATAACCCTTTTCTAAAACCCTTAAATATTTCTTTAACCAAAACGAACGTATCATGCGCCAAGGACGTTGGCACAAGCTGTTGAAGATTATGACTATACCATTCAATATCATCATGGAAGAGCGAACGTGGTAGCTGACACATTGAGTAGAAGATCATATGCGGGTACGAGTGCGATATTGTCAACGCAAAGGCCCATTTTGTATAACTTACAAATGATGAAAATAGAGTTAAAGACTCTAGGGACCCACGTGATGATAACGAATATACGAGTAGAATCGACTTTAATTGATAAAGTTAAAGGCCGCTTAAGCTACACACCCGGAGCTGATGAATGTGAAGAAAAAGGTTCAAGAGGGCGTTATTCTAGAAGCAAGAGTCGATGAAAAGAGGAAATATCAACCCTCAATTTAATTGGCCCATTTGAAATCCTCGATCGAGTAAAAACTGTGGCCTATAGACTCGTTTTACCGCTAAGTATGTCACGTGTTCATAACATTTTTCACGTATCGATGTTATGTAAATATGTGGATGACCCGAACCACGTTATTAAATTAGAACTAGACGAGATAGCAGAAGATTTAACGTATGAGGAGATACGTGTTAAAATCTTGGATAAGAGGGATCGTATTCAACACTCAAAGGTTATACCTCAAGAGTTAGAATCTGAAATGAAGTCAAGGTATCCTCATCTCTTCGGCATACCAGGTACGTACGTAAATTTCGAGGGAGAAATTTCATAAGGAGGGGAGATTGTGAGACCCCAAATTTTATGAATAAAATTTAAATTTCTCGAAATATTTTTTTTGAATATTATGGTGTGGATTTGATATAATGTTATAGTTGTGGGTAATATTTATAAATTTTACAAAGTACGCAAGTTGTTATATAATATTCGATTAGTCGGGGAATATTCGTTTTAACAGGGAATATTCGTACGACGGCACAATCATTGGTGGACCTCACAACGGAATTATTGTAGGATTGAGAAAACGACAAAAATATTTTTATAAAAATAACGACGAAAGTTTTACCGTTAACTGTTGAAACACCTGGTGTTAAAAGTACAGTAATACGCGTGGTTGCATAGTAGAACACTCAGTGATTTATTATTGATGCTTATGTGAGAAGTCACTCGCTTTTGTTCAATTATTGCTACAAGAATTGGTCTTTGCGTAGATCTCACGTTATTTGATTCAATTATTGTCAATATTTTATATATTATTAAATCAATAATTGAGACAACAAAATTATTAATATTATTATTTGTAATATTAACGATGTCTAGAAGTTCTGTCAAGGAGAAGTTTGGTCACCTAATTGCGCGCCAATAGGGAGAAATCCTTATTGAAAGCCCTCTCTTTCCGAGAACGACACAGTTCGATTAATAGTGTGAATTATAATAATGATGATGAATTTTGTTTTATTATTATTATAATTGTAATAAAACAGAAAGCTTTATATATAAAACATAATACTTTTTATAAAGTTTTGTTTTATTTGATTATAAATAGAATATAATATATTTTATTATGCATAGTGTTTGATAAGGCTCTCAGATAAAAAATTTTTTTATAAAACAAAATAATTTTATAAAGTTATTTGTTTTATTAGATTATAAATAGAATATATTATATTTTATTATGCATAGTGTTTGTATAGTGGCTCTGATATAGTGTTTGCATAGTAAAATCTTTTTATATAAAACAGAATACTTTTATAAAGTTATTTGTTTTATTAGATTTTAAATAAAAAAAATATATATATTTTAAATAGAATATATTATATTTTATTGCATAGTATCCTTTTCATTCTCCTATAAATAGGATGCTTAGTTAGAATTGAAAACACACTAGAAATTCAGAGAATTCTTCTTCTATAATCTTGGCGTATTTCTTTAGAGTTTTAAGAAGCTTTGAGCGTAGAAAACAAGTATAAGTTTTCTTCAAGAATATCTTCGCCCTACCAGTCGGAATACTCTTCTTTCTAAGGTAAGGGGTATTATTCTTTCGTATTCATGAAGTGAGTTATTTTCTTTCAATACTCGTAAGGGTTGTTATTCCATTCTTTATTATTATGTTGGAATAACTGCCTATGCAAGTACAAAGATACATGGTGAATTTTTTTATTATTCCATTCTTTATTATTATGTTGAAATAACCTGCTACATGCTAAGCACGCATACATGGTGAAATTCTTCTCATTATTCCATTCTTTATTATTCTCATAGAATAACTCGTCTGCTTGCGGCCTATCACATGCCCGGTGAATTCTGCTTTTATTCCATTCTTTATTATTCTCGCTGGAACATCCTGCTTGTGCGGATTACGCATGACCCGATTCCATTCTTTAATATTCGTTGGAACATCCTCGTCTGCATGCGGATTATGCATGACCGATTCCATTCTTTATTATTACGTTAGAATATCCTCGCATGCGTGCGAATTACGCATGACTCGTTCCATTCTTTATTATTCTATTGGAATATCCATGCTCTGCGGATTACGCATGACCGTTCCATTATTTATTATTCTCGCTTGGGAATAACTGTTCATACGGGCTCGCATGCACGGTGAATTCTTTTGTTATTCCATTCTTTATTATTCTCGTAGGAATAACTCCGCCTATGTGTGGATTACCGCATGCACGGTGAATGATCCTTTGTATTCATTCCTTATTAAATTGTGGAAATGATCATTTATGTGGATTACCGCATGGCGGGTGAAAATCCATTTACAGTTTCGTATATTCTATTATACTCGTCTGAGATATCATTTCTTTTGTACTCGTCATGGAATATGATTTTCTTTGGTATTTTTTTTATGAGTTATTATTCACGGGTTACTATTCACCCGGTTACTATTCATTCTGGTATTATTCACTCGGGTATTCGGGGCATTTTTCATGCCGGAGTACTATTCACGAGTTACTATTCCCGAAGTACTATTCATGGGGTAATATTCACCCGAAAAATATTTTTTTTTTCTGTCCAAATTATTTTTGGTACATGAATATTATTCTTGATTTTTACTCTACAAAGCAGTATCATGTTGACAATTTGGGCGTTATTGATTTCTGGATAAATTAAATTATAAATCTTTAAAATTTATTATTGAACTTGTTTTATTGAATTATTATGTCATTGTTATCATCCTCATGCTTATATTGTGATGAAAGTCATCTTTGGCTTACGTGCATAGATGGACTTAGTATGATTTTGACTAGGGATTATTCGGTATAATCATGACCGTAATGTTACGAATGATGTGAAAAAAGTCTTCATTGGCACGTAGTTCATTGATGGACAAATTGTTGGTGTGATTATGACCGTGATTATTCTAAGATAATCATGACCATCGATGAAAACACGAATATCCTCGGTCAGTAGTGTATGGATAATTTGTGGTTGTGATACTAATGAATATCCTTGGCCGTAGTGCATGGATGATGTGGATTATTTATTGAGCCGAGTCTCAGCGATAAAAGTGATGAAAAACCTTTTAAATCATAGAAGATAGAAGATTTTATTCTCTACTTGAATCTTCTAATGGATTGCTTATTCCGCTGCAGTTAAACTTGATGTCTATTATATTTTATTAGTTTAACATTGTTGAAGGCTAATGATAATTTATCCTGCATTATCTTAGTCATAATATTTTTTACTGGGCTAGTTGAGCTCACCCTTTTGCTTTCATTGTTCTATTTAGGAAATGAGAACGTAGTCGGGACTATTCGGGGAACGGAGTGATGGTCCGAGATGGTGTTATAGTAGTCCTCACTATTCTATAAAATAGCGTGACAATAAATGTAATGAGGATTCTATTTGAGAGTGGATATTGTCTAGAAGGCAATATTTCTGTTTAAACTCTCAGTTATGTTTTGTCGTATATTACACGACGTTGTATAATTAAGTTTGTATTTGTATTCTGTACCATGTATTTGGCGACTCAAGATGGATGATGTATACCTGTTTTGGGGGCGTCACAAGTGGTTATAAAATACTCATTTCGCTGGAAATATTCGTTTGGTCGTGGAATATTCTTGTTGTTGGGAATATTCGCATTTACGGCGACCATTAGCTCACCCTATAATGTAATAACCGCTTGATGAAGAAAATGATAAGTTTGAGTTTTATAAATAACGGCGTAGTTGTTACCGTTAACACTTTTGAAATACCTGGTGGTTAAAATACAGAAATACGCGTTGTTGCACAGTAGCACACGGTATTGCACAGTATTTTTGAATTATTGATTCTTACGTAAGAAGACACTACTCAATAATTGTTACAGTAATTACTGTTCAATATTTTATTTTATTGATTCAATAATTGTTGTGTTGATATTTTATAATTGTCACTGCACAGTATTTTCCATTATCAAATCAATAATTCATATTATTTGAATAATATTATTAGATGTCATTATTGGAAATGTCTAGAAAGTTCTGTCAAGGAGAGGTTTGGTCACCTAATTGCGCGCCAGTAAGGAGAAATTCTTATCGAAAAGTCCCCTCTTTCCTGGGAACGGCCTGATTGTAATTTTTGTGATTCTGTAATATTATTTGTGAATAATTAATTATTGATTTATATGATAAGGAAATATTTATTTTATGTGGACATAAATGATGGATAGGAAAATATTTATTTTATGTGGTTATAAATGAAGTAATTAATATTGAGGTGTTTTGTCGAAATAGAGGTATTAAAAATTAAATCAATGTTCTTAAAGCTCTATTTCGTGAGTTATAATTTTGATCCGACCGTTGGATCGTTATGATTTTTGGATATGTTATACATATATAAGTTGAGTATATGTCCACAAATTTTGAACCGTTAAAAATTAACGTATAATTTATTATGAATTTTAAGAGATGTTGAAAATCGTCTGTTTGTGAATTTCAGATATTTTCTTTTTGGAATTTGGAAAAACTTAAAGCTACAAAGTTGTAGAGAAATCAATTTCATGTGGAATGGACATAAAATTTGTATTTTTCTGATAAAAGTGCTATTTATTATGAATTATTGAAGTTTCAAAAATTAAATATTTTTATTTAAAATATGGTGGGCCCCACTTTGGTTGGTGTGGAAATTCTGATTTCTAGTGGGCCCCACTTGTGATGGCTGATAAATTGGGTCAAATAAATGTGCGTAGATTTTTTTTATATAAATTAATATTTTATTAACTTAGTCTCCTATGATGTTCTAATATTTTCCTATAAATAGGCGCTTAGGTTAGAATTGAAAATCACACCAGAATCAAAGAATTCTTGTTCTATAATATTGAGCATAGTTCTTTAGAGTTTTAGAAAGCTTTGAGCGTAGAAAACAGTGAAAGTTTTCTTCAAGAATATCCTCGCTATACCAGTTGGAATACTCTTCTTTTCAAGGTAAGGGACATTATTTTTGTGCAATATTCACTTGAAATAATATTTTCTTCCATACTCTGTAGTATGTAAGTAATATTATTTCGTTTCAGATTTCGAATTCTATACTCGTTTTGTTTAAATTTTGGCTTCTATACTCCATGAAATTAGTAGAATATCCTTGATATTTGCGCTTCATCTAGTATCTTTTCATGGAAATATTATTCTGAGCATTCTTGATAAGTTTTAACTTTTCATACCGGAGTACTATTCACGGAGTTACTATTCCCGAAGTACTATTCACGGGATACTATTCACTCAAGTACTATTCACCCAGGGTACTATTCATGATAAAAATTTATTCGCTTTTGGCCTAAAATTATTTTTGGTACAATATTATTCTTGAATTTTACTCCTGCTTGATGTCGTGTTGTGAATTTGGGCGTTATTGATTTCGGATAAATTAAATTATAAATTTATCCTTGAACTTGTTTTATTGAATTCTTATATCATTGTCATCATCCTCATTGTTTATATTATGTTGAAAGTCAATACGTGGCTTTAGTCAATGCGTAGATGGACTTGATACGATTATTACGACGAAGTTATTAGTATATATCATGGTAGTAATGTTACAAATGATGTGGTAAAAGTCCTCATTGGCACATGTAGTGCATTGATGGACGATTGTTGGCATGATCATGACCATTGATGAATACAATATCCTTGGCATGAGTGCATGGATAATTTGTGATCGTGATACTAAAGAATATCCTTGGCCGTAGTGCAAGGGTGATTCGATGTTGTGGATTATTTATTAAGCCGAGTCTCAACGATAAAAGTGATGAAAAACCTTTTAAATCATAGAAGATTGTAGATTTTATGCTCTACTTGACTCTTCTAATGGATTGCTTATTTCGCTGCAGTTAAACATGATGTTTGTTATATTTTATCAGTTTAACACTGTTGAAGGCTAACGATAAATTATTTTGCATTATCTTAGTCATAATATTTTTTACTGGGCTAGTTGAACTCACCCTTTTGCTTTCATTGTCCTCATCAGGAAATAAGAACGTAGCCGGGACTAGTCGGGGAACGGAGTGATGGTCCAGATGATAGCATTAGTAGTCCTCACTATTCTATGAAATAGTGTGATAATAAATGTATTGAGAACTCCATTTGAGTTGAATACTGTCTAGAAGACAATATTCGTATTAAAACTCTTAGTTTATGTTTTGTTGTATTTTACATGACAGTTGTATTATTAAGTTGTATTTGAATTTTGTACCATGTATTTGGCGACTCAAGATGGGTGATGTATACCTGTTTTGGGGGCGTCACATTTGGTATCAAAGCTTAGGGATATGATCCCTGGCTAAGATGTAAGACTAAAACTAGGGGGAGAGACGGGGAAATCCTTCACTAGTATGACCTACCTAAGTTTATTTGTTATTTAATTGGTTGGTCAGAGTATAGGGATAATATATGACATATTAATTAACCCTTGTTTTGTGGCAGTATTTGAAAATGACATTCGAGAATATTGAGAATAGCAATAGAGCACAGAAGACCGTAGAGTCATCACAGATGAATACCCAGGATAATGTGCAACAGGAAGACAATAATCCTCATGCAAACAACAACACTGACCAAATGATGAACGATGGAATGTTCAGAGGCTTTCTGGAATTCATGCAACATCAGGCAAGAGAGACTCTTGTTAGAAATACAGGTGGAAACACTGGCAACTCTCGGACGGTCACTGCTAAACAGTTCAAGGAGCTGGGACCACCAGAGTTTTTTGGAGAGCCAAAACCACTTAAGGCGGATGTGTGGATAAAACAGATCTACAAGATATTTGATGTCTTAGGATGCTCCGAGGAGAAAAAGTTCCCCTTTGCCACCTTAGTGACGCCCCCAAAATTAGGTATACATCACCCATCTTGAGTCGCCAAATACATGGTACATAAATTAAAAACAACTTAATAATACAACTGTCGTGTAAAATACGACAAAACATAATCTAAGAGTTTTAATACGTATATTGTCATCTAGACAGTATACAAACTCAAAGGAGTCCTCATTACATTTATTGTCACACTATTTAATCAGAATAGTGAGGACTACTAATGCTATCATCTGGACCTTCACTCCTTTCCCCGACTCGTCCCAACTATATTCTCATTTCTTGAAGAGAACAATGGAAAGAAAGGGTGAGCTCAACTAGCCCAGTAAGAAATATTATGACTAAGATAATGCAGAATAAATTATCATTAGTCTTCAAAATGTTAAACTGATAAAATACAATAGACATCAAGTTTAACTGCGCAATGAACAAGCAATCCATTAAAAGAGTCAAGTAGAGAATAAAATCTACTATCTTTTATGATTTAAAAGGTTTTTATCACTTTTATCATCACACTCACTTAATAAATAATCCACATCATCGAATCACCCCGCACTACTACGGCCAAGGATATTCTTTAAGATCACGACCACTATTATCCATGCACTACGCGCCAAGGACATTCGTGTATTCATCAATGGTTATGATCATGCCAACAACTCGTCCCATCAATGCACTACGGGCCAATGAGGACTTTTATCACATCATTTATAACATTACTACCATGATTATACCGAATAATCCTCGGTCATAATCATACCAAGTCCATCTATATACTATAGGCCATGATTTACTTTCAAAAAAAATATAAACATGAGGATGATGACAATGATATAAGAATTCAATAAAACAAGTTAACGAATTAATTTATCCAGAACTAATAACGCCCAAATTGTCAACATGAAACTTCTTTTGTAGAGTAAAATTCAAGAATGCTCGTAAGAATATTTCCATGAAAAGATATCGGATGAAGCGCAAATATCAAGGATATTCTACTAATTTCATGGAGTATAGAAGTCAAAACTTTAACCAACCGAGTATAATAAGGAATGGAATAACAAAAGAAATCACCAAGCATGCAGTGAGACCGCACAGTAAAAGTTATTCCAATAGAATAATAAAGATTTTAACCAGTCCCAAGTAAAACGCATGCATGTGATATTCGAATGTAATAATAAAGAATGGAATAATGTGTTCTCTTCATGAAGACGAAAGAAAGAAATAATACCCCTTACGAGTACAACAAATAATATCCCTTACCGTAAAAGAAACTGGATATAGAAGTAGTGAAGTAGCAGAAAACTCTTCTTCTTTCTCTCTATAATTTCTCTCTCTAGAGTTTCAGTGAATTCGTAAGAAATAATGAAGGAATGAGCTTCTATTTATAGAAGAACTGAGAGTGGCTCTTGGTTTTAACGAAGGGTTAAAATGACTCTTGGTAATATTGAAGAGACAACTACTATTTGTGAAGGGGCAATTAACTCTTGGAACACCGAAGATGCAAATAACTCTTGGAAAGCTGAAGGGTCAAATAACTCTTGGAAAGTCGAAAGGACAAGTTACTATTAAAACTCGTGAATAGTAACTCGTGAATAATAACTCGTGAATAGTAACTCATGAATAGTAACTCGTGAATAGTAATTCATGAATAGTAACTCATGAATAGTAACTCGTGAATAGTAACTCTGACACGAAAAGTTCCCCAATACCCGATCAACAATATAACCTCCGCACATCAATTATCATCGTAATAGATGTCGATTTCTACTAACACAAATAATCCCAACATAATGAAACTATCAAATTCATCTTTAATCAACACGAACTTATTCATCATTAATATTATAACTCACAATATTTAGCAACCAAAGTTGTTCCCGTGAAAAGAGGGGATTTCCAATAAGGATTTCTCCTATCATGCCGCAATTATTAGGTGACCAAACTCTCCTCGATGTAACTTCTAGACATTGTAAATATTGTGATTTAATAATATGAATAACTTTGTCGCCTCAATTATTGATTTAACAATATAACATATAATGCGATGATAATCGTGACAATAATTGAATCAATAATATGAGAGATATGATGCAAAGAATTATCGTAGCAAATAATTGAGTATAACCGAGTGATTTCTCACGTAAGCATCAATAATCAATACCGGTGCTACTATGCAACCACGCCAGACATCAGATTTTTTACTACCGAGTAGTTCAACAAAGATTAATCGTAAAACTTCCGTCGTTATTTTCATAAAAATATTTTTGTCGCTTTTCTCATTCCGACAATAATTCCGTTATGGGGGGTCCACTAATGATTGTGCCATCGTCATTTAATATTCTCTCGTTAAACGAATATTCCCCACCAATCAAATATAATACAACAACTTGCATACTTTGCAAAATTTATAAATACTACCCACAACTATAATATTATCTCAAATTCACACCATAATTTTCAAAAAAAATTTCGAGAAAATTAAATCTTTTATTCAGAAAAATTTGGGATTTTACAACCTTCATGTTGCAGTGCAGGCAGACATCGGTGGGAATCAGAAAGCGCGTACTCAACCTCGCCGCTGACCAAGATGTCTTGGGAGAAGTTCCAAGAATCGTTCAACGACAAGTACTTTCCCGAAAGTATTCGTCATACGAAAAGAGGTAGAGTTCATTAAACCGAGCAAAACAACATGACCGTGTCACAAGACGGGCCAAGTTTGCCGAGTTGTCCCGGTTTGTGTCCCATTTGGTTGATAATGAGGAGAGAATGACACGAATGTTTCTAAGAGGTTTGAAACCCGAGATACGTCAATACCTTATCTCTCATAAACTATGTTTGTATTCAGATGTTGTGAATAGGGCTCAGTTATTGGAGCGCGATAATGAATCAACCCAACCAAGAGAGAGCAACTGGCAAAATGATAATACCAGTGGTATCAGTCATCGAAGCGGTGACAACAAGCGTGGAGGGAATCAACAGGCCAGAAATGGTAACCACTTCAGTGGTAATCATGGCCAAGACAATAAGAGTGGACATTTCAAAAAGAGGAGATACAACAATGATGGAAAGATGTCAGCACCAGCACCCGTTGTTAAGGAAGGAGAACGACCACCTATCATATGCTTCAAATACGGAGGAGAGGGACACATCACCAAACTGCGCGATGCGATCAAATCGTGTTATAATTGTGGAAGAGAAGGTCACCCAGCCCGATTTTGTTGCAATCAAGACAAGTCCAAATTGGATGAAGGCACCAAAGGTCATTCCTAGAAAAGTCAAAGCCAGTAGTTCAAGGAGAGCATTTGCGTGACCTCCCGTAAAGCAAGGAACCCTAACGAGGCCATCACTGTAAGCTTATCATAAACTCTAGTGAAGTCTATACCTTATTTGATACCGGTTCTACCCATTCTTTTATTTCTCTTACTTGCGCTCAACATTTAAATTTGACTCGAGAGAATTAGACTTTGACTTATCTGTTAAAACTCACCGGAGAAAACCTTCATTACATCCACTGTTTATAAGTCTTGTTTGGTTCAAATCGGTACCCTTACATTACCCGTCGATCTTATTTCATTGAAAATACTTGCATTTGATGTAATTCTAGGGATTGATTGGTTAACTACTCATTATGCAAAAATTGATTATTTTCGTAAAGTTGTTAGCTTTCGTATTCCTAACCAACCTATTATGCGAATTCAAGCAACCAAACCATTAAAATAAATGACTGTCATCTCAAGCCATAAAGCTATTCGTTTATTAAAAAACGGATGTCAAGCTTTCTTATCACATATCACGGATTTAAACAAAAATACGTCAGTTTTGAATGATATTTCTATTGTTAATAAATTTCCGACGTATTCCCCGAAGAACTTCCCTGCCTACCCCTGGCGTGAAATTGAATTTTGTATCGACCTCAACCCAGATAAAAAACCCATTTCCAAAGCCATATATCGAATGGCTCTATTGAACTTCGTGGAGTTAAAGACCCAATTGCAGAATTGTTAGACATCGGTTTCATTCGTCTAAGACGCTCCTCGGGGTGTGCTCCTGCTTTATTCGCTAAGAAGAAAGATGGGAGTATGCGACTTTGTATTGATTATCAGGAGTTGAATCATGTCACCATCAAAAATAGGCACCCATTGCCACGTATTGATGACCTGTTTGACCAGTTGCAGGGCGCCAAATTCTTTTTAAAGATTGATCTTCATTCCGGATATCATCAGTTAAAGATTAGAACCGATGACATTCCAAAGACGACTTTCAGAACTCGATACGGGCATTATGAATTCCTAGTCATGTCTTTTAGATTGACTAATGCTGCTGCTTCCTTCATGGATATGATGAACCGAGTATTCAAGGAATATTTGGATCACTTTATGGTCGTCTTTATTGATGACATCCTCATATATTCCAAAAACCATGAAGATCATGAGTAACACTTGAGGCTGATACTCCAAAAGCTTCGTGAAAACAAGCTTTATGCCAAGTTGAAGAAATACGAGTTCGGCTTGAGGAAGTAGCATTCCTTGGGCACGTAGTATCAAGTCATGGAATATCCGCTTGACCGCATAAAGATTGAAGCTATTCAAAGTCGGGATCAACCTAAATCGAATGATCAAGTACATAGCTTTCTCGAAATTAGTTGGTTATTATCGGAGATTTGTAGAAGGGTTTTCTCGAATCGCTACTCCATTAACTCAGCTGACTCGAAAAGATACAAAATTCGGTTGGACCATGGAATGTGAGAAGAGTTTTCAAGAACTCAAGAGGAGACTCATTTCAACACCGCTCGACAATACCATCCGCCTTGAGGATTTGTCATCTACAGTGATGCTTCGGGCAAAGGGTTAGGATGTGTTCTCATGCAACATGAGAAAGTCATAGCCTATGCCTCACGACAACCCAAAGAATATGAGAGGAATTATCCTACTCATGATCTATTTGACGCCCCCAAAATAGGTCCAAACGACCCATTCTGAGTCGCCAGATATCACACTACAGAAATCAAATACAAACTTCATTTATACAACTGTTGAACTGTCGTGCAGAGTATGACAACACATAAGCTGTGAGTTTTAATACAATATTGTCTCGTAGACAGTATCCAAACTCAAATTATTACAATGCCATATAAAATACAGCAACAAATATTTCAAGACCCCAAAGAAGAACGAGAAGATTACTATCTTGTTCATTCTAATGAGCTGCACTTTTGACGCTTTCAAATTCGGGTTCTCATCAACCTATTGTTGTTCACCAAAATCAATTATTAAGTGACGTATAAATACGACACACACATCTTAGGTCCTCAATACAATTATATATTGCATGTCATGCCATTTTATAATGTATTGAGAAACTTCGACAGTCTCGGTCCATCACACTATTCCCTTGTTATCCCCGTTCGACCCAACTACACTCTTATTATCTAAAAGGAATTGTGAAGCAAAAGGGTGAGCACAAATAGCCCAGTAAAGAATATTATGGCTAAGATAATTAATTTATCAATAGCCTTCATCACTAATAAATCAGAGATTTAGAACACATGGTAGATGATAAAACTTTTCAACCATAGTTGCAGCGGAACGAGCAATCCATTAGAAGAGTCAAGTAGAAAATAATGTCTACTATCTCCTCCAAATTAAAAGTCCATCGTTAATATTTCATTCCTGTAATACTCATCAACAGTTCTTTGTTGTACCCAAGACAAAGAGAACTTTCATCACCTATCTTCACCTGAACCACTAAAGATTATAGTTAAACTCGCAATTCATATTTATAATCATGTAAATCAACAGTTTTTCCTTGCCACAAAGGCTTAATAGAACGCTTACTCAATATCCTTACCCCAAAGGCTAAAGATATTCAAATGTAATAACAATGATCATACCAATCAGTTGTCTATCTTTGCACTACAGGCCAAAGATATTCAACTATAAAACCAATGATCATGATCATACTAATCAATTATCTGTCAGTGCACTACGGCCAAAGACATACAACTGTTAACTAATGGTCATGATCCTGCCAATCACATTATCGAATTATCCATGCACTACGGGCCAAGGATATTCGTTAGTATCACCAAAGGGTCATGATCCTCATTATACACCTGTCCATCTTTGCACTACGGGCCAAAGCTATCAATCAATAGTTCGTCTTCGCTCGTAAGCCAAAGATATACAATTGTAAAATCAATAATCAATAATCCATCTTTGCACGTAAGCCAAAGATATACAACCGTAAAACCAATAATCAACAGTCCATCTTTGCACGTAAGCCAAAGATATACAACCGTAAAACCAATAATCAACAATCTGTCTATGCACTATGGGCCAAAGATGACTTTCGTTACAATATAAGTATGAGGATGATGACAATGATATAAGCATCAATCAAACGAAATCAAGGATAAATATTAAAGACTTTAAATTTATCCAGAGTTTAAAAATATCCAAATTGTCAACATGATACTGCTTTGTAGAGTAAAATTCAAGAATAATATCCATGTATCAAAAATAATTTGGACAGAAAAGAAATAATTTTTTTAGTGAATAGTACTTCGGAAATAGTACCCCGTGAATAGTACCCCGACATGAAAAGTGCCCCAAATACCCGAGTGAATAATATTTAAGTGAATAGTAATCGGGTGAATAGTAACCCATGAATAGTAACTCGTAAATAGTATCCCGACATGAAAAGTGCCCCAAATACCCGAGTGAATAATATTATAGTGAATAGTAATAGGGTGAATAGTAATTCGTGAATAGTATCTCGGCATGAAAAGTGTCTCAAATATCCGAGTGAATAATATTATAGTGAATAGTAATAGGGTGAATAGTAGCCCATGAATAGTAACTCGTGAATAGTATTCCAGCATGAAAAGTGCCCCAAATACCCGAGTAAATAATATTATAGTGAATAGTAACTGGGTAAATAGTAACCCGTGAATAGTTTCCTGGGTGAAAATATTAATATTTAATAAGAAAGTTCAGATCAATATTCTAATAAAACGATACTGGATGAAGCGCAAAACTCAAGGATATTCCACTAATTTCAGGGATTATAGAAGCAATACTTACCATAGTAAGTTTAGATTTAAGAATATGAAACGAAATAATATACGAAACTGCAAATAGATTTTCACCTGTCATACGGTACGTAATCTGCATAGACAGGTTATCCTGACATATTAAAGGATGAATACGAAAAATAGTATTCCTTATGAATATGAAAGAAATAATACCCCTTACGAATACAACACATAATATCCCTTACCAAACGAAAATAACATCCCTTACGAATACAACAAATAATATCCCTTACGAATATAAAAGAAATAACATCCCTTACCAAACGAAAATAACATCCCTTACCAAACGAAAATAACATCCCTTACCTTAGTAGAAGACTGGATACTGCAATAGTGAAGTAGCAGAATACTCTTCTTCTTTCTCTCTATTGTTTCTCTCTCTATAGCTTCTCTTGTGAATCTCAGTGAATTGGTGAGAATGAAAGAAGAATTAAGCTTCTATTTATAGGAGAAATGACTAAATAGTAATTAATTCACGAACGGTCCAGATTGATTACTATTAAAATCACAACCGATGGTCCAAATTGATTTACTTTTAAAACCACCATCGACGGTCCAGATTGATTACTTTTAAAACCACCACCGATGGTCTAGATTGATTTACTATTAAAACCACCACCGACGGTCCAGATTGATTTACTATTAAAACCACCACCGACAGTCCAGATTGATTTACTATTAAAACCACCATCAATGGTCCAGATTGATTAACTATTAAAATCACCATCAATGGTCCAGATTGATTTACTATTAAAACCACCATCAATGGTCCAGATTGATTAACTATTAAAACCACCTTCAATGGTCCAGATTGATTAAATATTAAAACCACCATCAATGGTCCAGACTGGTTTACTATTAAAACCACCACCAATGGGCCAGATTGATTTAACTTATTACGCTTTAGTACCCCTAAAGTTTTCCAAGTTTACATTATTCTCCTCTAACTTTTGTAATTCACTTATCTTCAATAAACACATTCTTAATACTTCAACAATTATTCATCATTAATATTATAACTCACAATATTTAACAACTAAGTCATTCCCAGGAAAGAGGGGACTTTCCGATAAGGATTTCTCCCTATTGGCGCGCAATTAGGTGACCAAATCTCTCATCGACAGAACTTTCTAGACATCGTTAATATTGCAAATAATAATATTAATAACTTTGTCGTCTCAATTATTGATTTAATAATATAAAATATTATGCAGATGATGTAAGACCCCGAATTTTATGAAATAAAAGTATTCAATTTTCTTATAATTATTATTTTATTTTGTAAATTGTTAAATTGATAAAATATTATACGTATGATGCTTACGTAATAAGTCACTCTGTTATACTCAATTATCACATGATAATTATTGCATCATATCTCTCATATTATCGATTCAATTATTGTCATAAGATCATCTCAGATAATATGTTATATTATTAAATCAATAATTGAGATGACAAAGTTATTCATATTATTATTTGCAATATTGACAATGTCTAGAAGTTCTATCGAGGAGAGGTTAGATAATCTAATCATGGCTACCAATAGGGAGAAATCCTTATCTGAAAGCCCCTCTTTCCTAGAAATCGACTGGGTTGTTAAATATTGTGAGTTATAATATTAATGATGAATAAGTTCGTGTTGATTAAAGATGAAATTGATAATTCCATTGTGTAGAAATTATTAGTGTTAGTGGAAATCGATATTTATTTCGATAATAATTAATGCCTGGAGGTTATATTGACCAATCGGGCAATTAACCGGATAAATGAGCAATTAATTGCTATTAATTCACATGCTTATAACTATGTGTTCACATGTGTGTACTATTTAATCACATGATTTACTATTAGGGGAGTTGGTGCAAGATTGATAATACTTGCATGACTAAATTAAAAATGAAGGTATAGATGAAGGTACTATACTATAATTAATTTTTTCATATGTTTAGAACTATTGATTCATATGATTTACTATTGATTCACATGATTTACTATTAGGGGAGGTGGTGCAAGTTTGATATGACTTGCAGGACTAAATTAAAAATGAAGAAAAAGAAGAAGGTATTATACTATAATATTTCGAGCCACAAAATGTGCAATTATTGAAACTATATTTTCCTATAAATAGAAGCTCATTCTTCCTTCATTTCTCACCAATTCACTAAGTCTCACAAGAGCAATTATTATAGAGAAATTATAGAGAGAAAGAAGAAGAGAAGTCTGCTACCTCACTATTCCAGTTTTCTTCTAAGGTAAGGGGTATTATTTCTTTCGTATTCATGAAGAGAGTTATTTCTTTCAATACTCGTAAGGGTTGTTATTCCATTCTTTACTATTCTATTGGAATAACCTGTCTGTGCGGATTACGCATGCCTGGTGAATTCTTCTGTTATTCCATTCTTTATTATTCTGTTGGAATAACCCGTCTGTGCGGATTACGCATGCCTGGTGAATTCTTCTGTTATTCTATTCTTTATTATTCTGTTGGAATAACATGTCTGTGCGGTCTATCGCTAAACTCGGTGAATTCTTCATTATTCCATTCTTTATTATTCTCGCTGAATAGCTTTGCTCACGCTGACTCACCGCATGCATGGTGAATTATTCGTTATTCCATTCTTTACTATTCTCGTTGGAATAACT
This sequence comes from Panax quinquefolius, assembly GCA_020205615.1. NCBI lineage: Eukaryota > Viridiplantae > Streptophyta > Magnoliopsida > Apiales > Araliaceae > Panax > Panax quinquefolius. The sequence goes on from CM035168.1 coordinate 86,358,383, forward strand.
CCGTCGCATGATGACGACGCATGCACGTGAATTCTTCTATTATTCCATTCTTTATTATTCTATTGGAATAACTCGTCATGCGGATTACGTATGGTCGGTGAATTCTTCCGTTATTCTATTCTTTATTATTCTCGCTGGAATAACTTCGTCTGCAATGCGGATTACGCATGCCCGGTGAATTCTTATGTTATTCCATTCTTTATTATTCGTTGGAATAACTCGCCATGCATGAATATGCATGCTCAGTGAATTCTATTGTTATTCCATTCTTTATTATTCTGTTGGAATAACCTGTCTACGCGGACTACCACATGAATGGTGAATTCTTCTGTTATTCCATTCTTTATTATTCTATTGGAATAACTGTCTATGTGGACTATCGCATGCATGGTGAATGACCTATCGTATTCATTCCTTATTAAATTGTGGAAATGATCTGTCTACGTGGATTACCGCATGGCGGGCGAAAATCCATTTGCAGTTTCATATATTATATTATACTTAGTTGGTTAAAGTTTTGGCTTCTATACTCCATGAAATTAGTAGAATATCCTGGATATTTGTACTTCATCCAGTATCTTTTCATGGAAATATTCTTCTGAGCATTCTTGAATTTTACTCCACAAAAAGCAAAGATCATGTTGACAATTTGACGTTATTTATTTCTCGGATAAATTAAATTATAAATCTTTAAAATTTATCCTTGAACTTGTTTTATTGAATTATTATGTCATTGTCATCATCCTCATGCTTATATTGTGATGAAAGTCATCTTTGGCTTATGTGCATAGATGGACTTGGTATGTTTATGACCAGGGATTATTCCGTATAATCATGACCGTAATGTGATGAATGATGTGGTGAAAGTCCTCATTGGCCTGTAGTTCATTGATGGACAGTTGTTGGTATGATTATAACCAGGGATTATTCGGTATAATCATGACCATTGATGATTACATAAATATCCTTGGCCGTGATGCAGGGATGATTCAATTTTATTTATTAAGCTGAGTCTTAGCGATAAAGTTGATAAAAACTTTTTAAATCATAGAAGATAGTAGATTTTATACTCTACTTGACTCTTCTAATGGATTGTTTATTCCTCTGCAGTTATTGATCTAAAACTTGTTGTCTATTATATTCTATCAGTTGTTATACTGTTGAAGGCTAAGGATAATTTATTCTGCATTATCTTAGTCATAATATTTCTTACTGGGCTAGTTGAGCTCACCATTTCTTTCACTGTTCTCTTCAAGAAATGAGAATATTGCTGGGACGAGTCTGTTAGGTTTGTTATATTCAAGAACGCAATCAAATTGCAAAAATAATGCTAAACGTGGAAAATCGAGAGTTTTTAAAAATTTTACAAACCATATACCCTTTATCACCCTTTATGCACAATTATTAATTAAACGAAAAGATGAATTATGAAATCATACCCTTGTAGAAACAAGATTCCTCAGGTACGAGTTCACCTCCTACTTTTTCATGATCTCCTCAATCTCCGTGTAGATTCCTTCCTTCGATCAATGTAAGCCACCCAAGTGTATGGCCTCTGAGGCGATCCACCAAAGAAGAAGAATTTTCAAGAAGAAGGGTATTAGCTCAAACCCTAGTTTTTCCTATCTCAGATAGAAAAAGCGTACATTTCCAACAAATTGGAATTATTACGTAGTTGTAAAAGTCAACAACAACCCCATCACCCATAATAAGACTCCTCTTATTTATAGATGTGGGCAACCCACCATAACAATTAAGGAATTGGGATTTATTTAATTAATTAAATTTTTTAATTAATTAAGCTCCCTAATCTTATTAGGGATAATTAATTAAACTCCTTTAACTAATTTTCCTTCCTAATCTAATTAGGAATAAATGAGAGTACTTATATTAAATTAATTCCTAAACTCTTTTAGAAATTAAAATAATAATAATTGTAATAATATTAATAAGACTCCTCTTATTAATTTATATTTAATATTTCTAAAATATTAAATAATAATATTAAGCTATTTAATTTATTCTATCACCATAGATTAAATTAAATATACATAACATATTATTACGATTATGCCATTAATTTCTTAAATAATTATTCTTCCTTTTATGGTGTGACCCTTTTAGGTTCTCCATATTAAACCTATTGTGAATAAATCAATTAGAATAATTCTAATCTTATTTAAATAAATAAATTAAACAATTAATTTATTTAAATAAATAATATTTATTCTACAATAGGGATAAGCCTCCTCCCAACATCAACGACTTTCCGATAATATAGATTTCAACATTAATCATTAAAGAACATTTGAGTAAATAGTTACCAGATAATTCAATCCTTCCACCATACAATGTCCCAATTAAATATAAGATATGGAATTACCGTCAAGTCTTATTTTATTTAATTATATGTATTTCGACTCTTAAATGCATGAACTCCAAATAATACAAATTAGAAACTCCTTTCTAATTTCATTCTCGCCTTAGCCAAGGACTCTTTGGGTTGTCATTTATCGAATCACATAGACATTTCTCTTCTTTTAATAAAGTGGTAGATTCTTTATTGATCATACATTATCTCCATGAACAACTTATTATACCCAAGCATACCCTTTGATATACCCTAAGGGTCTTAAGGAATAAGTCAAAGTATAACTCATCATACACAAGATACTATGATGATCTCAAGTCCAAGGATCACTTGACTTACTATCACTACAGAATTCCTATTATGACAGCAAGTAAAACTCCATTAGGTATTCCTTAGCGAGCCACGCTTAGTGAACTTATTCTCTAATAAGCACCTACATACTTGCTTTAGTGTCTCCACACAAATGATCATGAGATCAATCATCCTCATCCAACGAAAGTTAACGTATGTACCAATCTATCCGGATTTACTAATCCCCAATCTAGTAATCCAACGATTGGGAACTATTTTAGTTTTAAGCTTTCTAAGAATTTAGATCTCATTAGAATGATCATCATCATTATTCTAAAAGCATTGCTTAAAACTATGGGTTTATCACATATTATAAAACAAAGATCACGTAGATAATTAAAAGCCTTTAATAAATTAATACTTTTTATTAATAAATGAATAAGATTGTTACAAAGTATATGCTTTATCATCAAACATGATTGGCTTGTGTGCATACTACTTTCAATCTCCCACTTGCACTAACGCCAATCGTCATGGTATCTCATATTCTTCTTCTCTAAGTGACGATTATCCTGCTGTTTGGATAAGCATTAGTTAATGGATATGTAATGTTGTTCATGAGAGTCCACTATCTCTATAGTGATTTCCCATCTTTCAATAATTCTAATAATCAAATGAAAGTGCCACAACACATGTTTAGATCCAAGATGAGACTTAAGAACTATTCCTAGTTCTGTAATGAACTTTTATTCCAAACAATCAACTTGCAGCTTCATTTATAGCTATATACTTTGTCTTTATCACTAAACCAAAGAACTCTTTCATTGTTTGGAACCTTTCCATTCAATCGCACCAACCGCCCAAGGTAACCCTTTATGTAAGACCCCGAAATTTTTAAATAAAAAGGAATTTCCTTTATTTATTATTTTGAAATAGTAAGGGTTGATTTGATTAATGTGGATAGTTAAGGGTTAAATACGCAAATATTTCAAAATAAGCAAGTGGTTATAAAATATTCATTGTTGTTTGGGAATATTCGTTTGGTCGTGGAATATTCAGATCGCTTGTGAATATTCGTATTTACCACAAGCAGCTATGTGTGGGCCCCATAACTAAAAGTGATTGGATGAAGAAAACGACAAATATAAGTTGTTTTTAAATAACTACAGAAGTTGTTATTGCAAGTATCATCGTTAAAATACCCGTGGTGGTTAAAACACACTAATACGCTTTGTTGAACAAGAAGACACCAGTATTGCACCAATTATTGATTCTTACGAAGAAGGCACTACTCAATAATGGTTACAGAATTACCGCTCAAAGATTTTATCGAGTTAATAATTGCCGCGTTGATATTTTATATTGTCATTGCTTTCAATAATTGTCATTACACAAGATCTTTCATTATCGGCAATAATTCATATTATCCTAATAATATTATTAGATAACATTATTGGCAATGTCTAGAAAGTTCGCCTAAGGAGAGGTTTGGTCATCTAATCAAGGCCAAGAAGAAGAAATTTTATCGAAAGCCCCTCTTCCTGAACCGCCTTGTCAATATTGTGATTCTCGTAATATTATTTGTGAATAATTAATTATTGATTTATATGATGAGGAAAATATTGATTTTATGTGGATATAGATGGAGAAATTTTTAAAATGACAATTGTTGAAAATTAATATTTTATCTTTTTCTCGATAAAATAATTCATTTAAATATATTATTTTAATAATATATTAACGGTGATATTTTTACAATGAATGTGGGATATATGAGTATATGAGGAGGAAGAGTATTTTTGTGGCATTAAATGTTTAACACATGTTTTGTGTGTTGGTGGACACAATTATCGATCAAATTTGATTATAGCCAGAAAATCGCCTGCTTGTGGATTTCTTTTACGATTTTTGTTTGGAATTTGGAAAACTTTCTTCTGCAAAGTTGTAGAGAATTGAATTTCCTATAAAAACTCGCGAGATTCGAATTTTCTGATAAAAGGGCTATTTATTATGAATTATTGAAGTTCCGAAGCTCCGAAATAATTGATTTTTGGGAGTTTAAATTATTTTTGTTAAGAAAAACGTTTTTGTATTTTTTGGACATCATTAAAATGTGTGGCTGGTGTTTTGACCAAAAGGTGGGCTAAGGAAAATTTGTATAATTATATTAATATTATATTAAATTTTCTGCTTTGGTGTTCTAAGCATTTTCCTATAAATAGGGTGCTTAGGTTAGAATTGAAAATCACACCGTAAACCAAGTTTCTCTCTATTTCTCTCGATATATTGAGCGTATTCTTGTGAGTATACTTTGAGTATACTGTTAGTATTGCTGATACGGTAAGTTCCTTTCAAAGACTATACCCTTATTCTAAATGTAAGTACTAATCTTCGAGGTAAGGGATATTATTTTTTTTGTAATGATATTATTTCTTCAATATCATTATGTCAAATGTTGATCTGAAGTTTTATCAAATTTGGAACTTTTTCATGCTCTGGTTACTATTCATTTACTCACGAGTTACTATTCACGAAGTTACTATTCACGAAGTTACTATTCACGAAGTTACTATTCACGAAGTTACTATTCACGAAGCGTGAAGATGTTTTTTGTGGAATTTCTATCTTTTGGTGTCTGAGTTACTATTCACGATACTGGCACTATTCACGATACTTGACTATTCACGATACGGTAGACTATTCAATCAAAAAATAAAATTTCTTCTTTTCGTCTAAAAATCTATTCGGATACTAACTCGATCAGATCCATGTTTTGATCATTCTCGAATTTTACACCACTATGATTATTTTTGAGGTATTTTTGGACGTGATAAAACCAAGTACGAATCCTTAATCCTTAATCCTTGTCATTTTGTTTCAATCGATTCGCTTTTTTAAAATATTTTTCATCATCCTCGCCTTAAATGATGATATTATTGAATATCTTTGGCCCAGTAGCAAAAGATGAATGATTTCTCAAGAATATCTTTGGCCCAGAGTAAAGCAAATGATGAAAGTGTTTTAGATGAATACGACCGATTGATTAATATCTTTGGCTCAGAAGTGCAAAGATGAACAAGTGTTTAAATGAATACGACTAATCGATGAATATCTTCGGCCTCAGAGTGCAAAGATGAATATTTGATTCCGTATGTATATCGATTGATGTTACAGGATAAAATATTGATGATGGATCGTTAAATTCATAGATTATAGTAGATTTCATTCTCTACGTAACTCTTCTATGAATTATTATTTCAATCATAATATTGATCCGAAACTTGTTGTCTATTGTATTCTATCGATTTTTTTCCTCGTCAAGACTAACGATAATTTGTCAGATATTATCTTAGTCATAATATTCTTTACCGGGCTAGTTGAGCTCACCACCCTTTTCCTTGTTGTTCCATTTTTTTCTCTCGTGAGGCGAGAATGTAATGTAGTACTAGCTCTGGGTATGGAATGAAGATTCTAGAGAGAGTTGTTTAGTAGTCCTCACCATTTTTGTAAAATAATGAATCAATAATGTGATGAGGATTTATTTGAGTATAGATATTGTCTAGAAGATAATATTTGTATTCAAACTCACAGCTTTCATGTTGTAATAATAAAGTTGTAGTTGTTTCGCACTACATGTATTTGGCGACTCGTAATGGGTGTTGTGTATACCTATTTTGGGGGCGCCACAGCTTGGTATCGTAGCTTAGGATATGATCTCTGCGAGATCGGGAATAGAACTAGAGGGAGAGACGAGTAAATCCTTCGCTAGTGTGTCCTACCTAAGCTTATTTGTTAGTTGGTCAAGATATAGGATATTATGTGATATATTGATTTCCTTAATTAACCCTTATTTTATGACAAGATTTGAGAATGTCGAATCGAGAATATTAACAAAGGGAGCAAATGAGACCGTGGAGATGCCTGTACTCACCAACGAGGAGAACGCGTTAACAAAGTCGGGCAATGTTCCTCCCGCGAACAACACCAATCGAGCATATGATGAACGAGGGATGTTTAGAAGCTTTTTGCAGCTCATGCAAAATCGCATTTAGGAGACTCGTGTTCAAAATATAGGAGGAAATGATAGCAATTCACGAGTGGTCACAAATGCAAGCAGCTTCAAAGAGTCAGGGACCACCGCACTCGGGGAAAGCCGGATCCGATTAAGGCGAGACGTGGGTCAAACAAATTACCAAGATATTCGATGTCTTGGGATGCACGGAGGAACAGAAAGTTCCATTCGCCACCTTTATGTTCCGTGGCGAGGCAGACATCGGTGGGAATCAGGAAGCGCACTCCATCCAAATGCACTCAAAGATGTCATGGAGACGCTTTCAGAATGGCTCAATGACAAGTACTTCCCCGAAAGTATTCACATACGAAGGAAGTGGAGTTTATTAGACTAGAGCAGTAATAACACGACGGTGTCCCAAAGACGAGGCGGTTCGCATGAGTTATCCAGTGTTCTCAGCACCTCATTTGGTGGAGAATGAGGAACGATGACGCGGATGTTTCGAGAGGTTTGAAACCCGACATACGCCAAGATCTCATTTCTCATAAATTTTCTCTCTATTCGGATGTTGTCACAATGTGGCTCAAATTGTTAGAGCGAGATAACGAGTACGCTCAATCGAGGAACCATAACCAGGATCATACCAAGATAGCAAATATCGTAATAACGATAACCAAATGGAGAAAGAAGAATATCGACAAAGGCGGTAACCACTCCGTGGTAATCGTGGCCATGAAAATAAAGAAGCGAGCCTGGGAGGAGATTTTAAAAGAGGAGATTCAACAACGACCATGTGAAGACGCCGGCCACCAAGAAGAACTAGTTTTAAGGAGGAGAACGACCACCTATCAGATGTTACAAATGCGGAAAGAGGGACATATCACCAAAACCGCCCACAACAGCTTTTAAGGTATGCTATAATTGTGGAAAAGAAGGACATATCGCCGAGATCAGACGATATCGAAACCTAGTTCAATGAGAATGGTGACTCAAAAGGATGTCCCGTAAAAGTCAAAGTCAACGGTTCTTGAAGAGCGCTTGTCGTGACCGGTCAAAAATGCGAGGAACCCGAACGGTTAGCACGCAAGTTAGTTAATTATAAATTCTTGCTAAGTTTATACCTTATTAGATACCGGTTCTACCCATTCTTTATCTCTCTTACTTACATACCAACGCTTAAACTTGACTCGGAGAAATTAGACTTTGACCTATCTCGTGGAAACTCCGTTAGAGAAACTTTCATCACATCCACTGCTTATAAATCTTGCTTGATTCAGTCAGCACTATCACATTACCTCGTTAACCTTATTTCTATAGAGATATTTGTTTTTGATGTGATTTTAAGGTTAACTACTCATCACGCCAAATTGATTATTTTCGTAAGGTCATAGTTTTCATATTCCTAAGCAACCTCGTTATTCAATTCAAGCAATCAAACCATCAGAGTCAAACATTTTCATATCAAGCCATGAAGTCATTCGCTTATTACTGGATGTCAAATTTTCTTAGTCCATGTTATGGATTTGAATAAAGACACGCCGATTTGAATAATATTCCTGTTGTTATTGATTTTTCCCGACGATTTCTCAAGAATTTCTCGCTTACTCCCAAAGCTCGATATTAAATTTTGTATCGACTTTGAACCCTAACAAAAACTCATTTCTAAAATCTCATATCGAATGGCTCTATTGAACTTCGTGAGTTAAAAATTCAACTATAGAATTTGGTACCGAGCCTTTATCTTGTGACTTCCTTTGGAATTCACCTGCCGCACTTCTCCGTAGGGACGCCATATTCGTGCGATATAAAACCGATAGGTGTCATTGTGACGTTGCTATCCAAGATTGGGATATGAGTCACAATGAGAGCAACCTAAGTCAAGAATCAAAATACGTAGCTTTCAGGCTTAGTTGGTTATTATCGAGATTCGTTGAAGGATATTCTCGAATCGCTATTCCATTAACGCAAATTGACTCGTAGAGATACAAAATTCGAATGGAGCAAGGAATGTGGAAGAGCTTCAAGAACTCAAGAGGAGACTCATTTCAAAGACATGTTCGATCCATGCCATCCTCGAAAAGCGAACGTGGTAGCCGACGCGTTGCTGAGTAGAAGATCATATGCGAACGAAAAGCGATGATGTCAAGTATACGACAGAGCCAACTTTAATAGAAAAAGTTAAGGTCGCTCAAGCCACCGAATCCGAGTCGATGCGTGCGTATGAAGAAGAAAGTACAAGAAGGAGCTATTCCTAAGCGAGAATCGATGAAGAAGGAATACTTCGAGTCAACTCTGCACTTTGCATTCCTAATGATTTTGATTTGAAGCATAGATTCATGATGGAGGCACACAACACATTGTTTGCAATCCATCTCGAGTACCAAAATGTATTATGATCTTCAACATACATTTTGGTGGAGCAATACGAGAGAGAGATCGCAAAGTTTATCTCGAGATGTTTAACTTGTCAACATGTAAAGCGCAGCAGCATCAAGTGCCAAAGGGTCCATTGCAACCACTTGAGATTTTGAAATGGAAGTGGGAACACATTACCTCAATTTCATTACTAATCTTCCCAAGGTTTCTCAAGGCATAGATGCGATTTGGGTTATTGTTGATAGATTAACCAAGTCTCGCTCATTTCTTACCGATACGAGAGACTTATTCCTCGAACGCCTTTCTCGTATGTACGTAAATGAGATTGTGAGATTGCATGGCATGCCAAGATCCATAGTTTTAGATCGTGACCCAAGATTCACTTCATGATTTTGGGTTAGTTGGTAGAAAGCTATGGGCACGAATTTATTTATCTGGCTTTGGCATACCATCCTCAAACGGATGGGCAATCGAAAAGGACTACTCAAACTCTTGAAGATATATTAAAACTCGTGTCCTAGATTTCAAAGGAAGTTGATAAGTACTTGCCATCGGTGGAATTCTCATACAACAATAGTTATTAAACAAATATAGGCATGGTTCCATTCAAGCATTATATGGACGAAAATGTCGCTTCTCCAATATGTTGGGATGAGGTGGGTGAAGCAACATTGTTGGGACCCGAAAGTTAAGACGTGTGACTACCGAAAAAGATCGAAATGATTCGACAACGATACAAACCAAGACAAGATCGACAAAAGAGTTATGCGAATCTTCATCGAAAGGACGTGGAATTTAGTGTAGGGATCATGATTATCATGAAGTTGCTCCACGGAAGGGAGTTACAAGATTTGGGAAGAGAGGAAAGCTCAATCCACGATTTATCTGGCCCATTTCAAATTCTTGACCGAGTAGGAAATGTAGCCTATAGACTTGCATGCATCTCCGAGTATGTCTCGTGTTCATAATGTGTTTCATATATCCGCATTTCAGAAATATGTGAAAGACCCAACCACGTTATAGAAGTTAGAACCCACGAGATAGTCAAGACTTAACGATGAGGAGGTACCGCCAAGATTTTGGATAGGAAGGAGCATGTCCTACGCCAAGAAAGGTTATACCACAAGTTAAAGTTTTATGGAGGAATCATGCTATAGAGGAAATGACCGGGAATTGAAACGAAAATGAAAGCGAGGTATCCTCACCTTTTCAAAACACTGTGTATCGTGACGCCAATTTCGAGGACGAAATTTCATAAGGAGGGGAGGTTGTAAGACCTCAAATTTTTAAATAAAAGGAATTTCCTTTATTTATTATTTTGAAATAAGTAAGGGTTGATTTGATTAATGTGGATAGTTAAGGGTTAAATACGCAAATATTTCAAAATAAGCAAGTGGTTATAAAAAATATTCATTGTCATTTAGAATATTCGTTTGGTCGTGGAATATTCAGATCGCTTGGGAATATTCGCATTTACGATACAAAAATGCAATGGGGCCCCATAACTAAAGTGATTGGATGAAGAAAACGACAAATATAAGTTGTTTTTAAATAATCTGCAGAAGTTGTTACCAAGTATCATCATCGTTAAAATACCCTATGGTTAAAACACACTAATACGCTGTTGTTGAACAAGAAGATACCAGATTGCACCAATTATTGATTCTTACGTAAGAAGGCACTACTCAATAATGGTTACAAAGAATTACCGCTCAAAGATTTTATCGAAAGTTAATAATTGCTGCATATGATGATATTTTATATCGTTGTTGTTTCAATAATTGTCATTACACAAAGATCTTTCATTATCGGGGCAATAATTCATATTATCCTAATAATATTATTAGATAACATTATTGGCAATGTCTAGAAAGTTCTCGCCTAAGGAGAGGTTTGGTCATCTAATCAAGGCTACAAGAAGAAGAAATTCTTATCGAAAGCCCCTCTTCCTCGAACCCGCCTCGTCAATAATATTGTGATTCTCAGAATATTATTTGTGAATAATTAATTATTGATTTATATGATGAGGAAAATATTGATTTTATGTGGATATAGATGGAGAAAATTTTTAAAATGACAATTGTTGAAAATTAATATTTTATCTTTTTCCGATAAAATAATTCATTTAAATATATTATTTTAATAATATATTAACGGTGATATTTTTACAATGAATGTGGGATATATGAGTATATGAGGGGAAGAGTATTTTGTGGCATTAAATGTTTAACACATGTTTTGTGTGTCAGTGGACACAATTATCGATCAAATTTGATTATAAATTTAAAAATCGCCCGCTTGTGGATTTCGGTACGATTTTTGTTTGGAATTTGGAAAAACTTTCTTCTGCAAAGTTGTAGAGAATTGAATTTCCTATAAAAACTCAAGAGATTCGAATTTTCTGATAAAAGGGCTATTTATTATGAATTATTGAAGTTCAAGTTCAAATAATTGTGATTTTTGGGAGTTTAAATTATTTTTGTTAAGAAAACGTTTTTGTATTTTTTTGGACATCATTAACATGTGTGGCTGGTGTTTTGACCAAAAGGTGGGCTAAGGAAAATTTGTATAATTATATTAATATTATATTAAATTTTCTTTTTTGTGTTCTAAGCATTTTCCTATAAATAGGTGCTTAGGTTAGAATTGAAAATCACACCGTAAACCCAAGTTTTCTCTATTTCTCTCTCGATATTTTGAGCGATTCTTGTGAGTATTTTGAGTATACTTTGAGTATTGCTAGACGGTGCAAGTTCCTTCAAAGACTATACCCTTGTATTCCAAATTTGTAAGTACTAATCTTTCGAGGTAAGTGGATATTATTTTTTTGTAATGATATTATTTCTTCAATATCATTATGTCAAAATGTTGATCCTAAGTTTTTATCAAATTTGGAACTTTTTCATGCTCTGGGTTACTATTCATGGTTACTATTCACGAGTTACTATTCACGAAAGTTACTATTCACGAGTTACTATTCACGAAGTTACTATTCACGATTCTCGTTGAAGATGTTTTTGTGGAATTTCTATCTTTGTGCTTGAGTTACTATTCACGATATACGGCACTATTCACGATACTGACACTATTCACGATACTACCAGACTATTCACCAAAAAATAAAATTTCTTCTTTTCGTCTAAAATATCTATTCGGATACTAACTCGATCAGATCCATGTTTTGATCATTCTCAATTTTACACCACTATGATTATTTTTGAGGTATTTTTGGGCGTGATAAAACCAAGTACGAATCCTTAATCCTTAATCCTTGTCATTTTGTTTCACCGGATTCGCTTTTTTTAAAATATTTTCATCATCCTCGCCTTAAATGATGATATTATTGAATATCTTTGGCTCAGAGTAAAAGATGAATGATTTCTGAAGAATATCTTTGGCCGTAGTGCAAAGATGAACAGTGTTTAGAGATGAATACGACCGATTGATTAATATCTTTGGCTCAGAGTGCAAAGATGAACAGTGTTTAAATGAATATGACTAATCGATGAATATCTTTTGCCTCAGTAGTGCAAAGATGAATATTTGATTCCGATGTATATCGATTGATGTTACAGGGATAAAATATTGATGATGGACCGTTAAATTCATAGATTATAGTAGATTTCATTCTCTACGTAACTCTTCTATGAATTATTATTTCACGCCAAGCGAATATTGATCCAAAACTTGTTGTCTATTGTATTCTATCGATTTTTCCCGTTGAAGACTAACGATAATTTGTCAGATATTATCTTAGTCATAATATTCTTTATCGGGCTAGTTGAGCTCACCCTTTCCCTTGTTGTTCCATTTTTCTTCTCGTGGAGGCGAGAATGTAATGAGTACTAGCCTGGGGTATGGAATGAAGATTCTAGAGAGAGTTGTTTAGTAGTCCTCACCATTTTGTAAAATAATGAATCAATAATGTGATGAGGATTTATTTGAGTATAGATATTGTCTGTAAGATAATATTTGTATTCAAACTCACGCTTTTTCTTGTTGTAATAATAAAGTTGTAGTTGTTTCGCACTCATGTATTTGGCGACTCGTAATGGGTGTTGTGTATACTTATTTTGGGGGCGTCACACTTTACCTTAAAGTGGATTTTTCTGTCGTCTTGGTTTGTCTGAAAAACTTGAGTCTGTTAAGCCCTCTAGTTTTAATTAAGACCCACCATGAATATGATCACATCCTTAGTGCTTGCTTAAGCACTTTAAGATGTTTTCACCGACTCATAGTGAACTTCTCCATAATATGACCGATCAACATCGTGTCTCGTACATTTCATTGCATGCATGATTGTCACTCATGCGACCTCTCTTTTCGTGAGTAGTATGTGGGGACTATTAAGAGATACACTCCATAGCTCATCGACATGAGACATCTCTTGAGTTTGCCATGCTAAACGACTTTAGCATCAAATGAATATACGCTCCTCGGGTTAAGTCGAGCATCCTCTTAAATCTATCTATATATATTTATATCCCCAATTAAGATACTCTTCCAAATCATTCATGGAGGAATGTTTAGACAACTTTATCTTTACCGATCAGTAGCATTGGTATGTCATTCCTTATCCGTAGTATATCAACATGTAGTACTAGGAATGTCACGATGCTCCCACTGACCCTTTTGTACACACTAGGTTCATTCTTCTTTTTGATAAAATCAAACTCTTTTGATTGCCTCATCAAAACGAATGTTCCATATTTGAGAAACTTGCTTCAATCCATTTTTTGAGTGTCTCACAACACTTACCTCATCGATGTAATCGATCATCATCTTCTATGATGCGTACTTCATCATCATCATCCATGATGAATCCATACCTCCTAGGTATCTTCGGTACTATTCCGCATTTATGATTCTGTTGTGGTACAATAGTCTCATCTACGTGTTCCTCTTATTTGATTTATAAGTTTTGTGGTTCTTGAACTCTTCAAGATCTATTATCCTCCCACTAGCCCCTTCAATGATAAACACCTTTATCTTAGAAGCGCGTTTCGCAAACAAACACCTTTTGCTAAGTAGGATTATAGAACACATACCCTAAACTTACTTTTAGATGTCCCACAAATCAGATTGTCACAAATTTTGTCCCAAGCTTATCCTTTGAAACCTTTTCACATAAGTTGGACAACCCCTTATCTTAACATACTTAAGATTAGGAATCCTCCCTGTCCATAACTTTTATGGAGTCTTGGGGCCGAATTTTGAGGTTACCTTTTCGTAGATATGCAGCCATTTCTAGGACATGATCCT